>VNJR01009488.1:0-594655 GCA_008042585.1 Drosophila punjabiensis
AAAGGAACAACTTAACATACTGTTGTCAGAGTTTTGGAGAAGATGTTAGGAAAAGGAACAACTTAACATACTGTTGTCAGAGTTTTGGAGAAGCAGGGTGGAAAAAGGAATCCGAAAGGGATCTCTCTCTCGAGCACGAGAGAGCGAGAGCGCCGATCCTGTGATGCCAGGGGCATCAACGCCCGCTAGTTTAGCTATTTTCCCACTAGATCTAGCGATTTTTAACTTTAAGGAAATGCTGTTTGCGGAGCGAATATGGCGTAATTTCACCTTAAATGAAGTTAGAAAATTATTAAAAAATAGACTCTTGGCAATAGCTTGCTTTTCAGCCTTTCTTTTTCATATTTGACTTAACTTAGCTTATTTTTATCCAGAATCTAGCTTGTACGGGTGGTTATAACCTGACAACACTGCCGTGAAAATTTGAAAACAGTATGACCTAGAGCTGGGATACTATCGATGGCACTATCGATATATCGAATTTTTGCTTTGAAAACATCGAAACTATCGAATGGCGCGACCATCGATATTATCCCAGCTCTATTTTTTATTTCTTTGGCGATGGGATGCAGCGTTAGAGGTGCAAAAACATCGATGACAACATCGATGCATCAATGCTCGAATTTTCGGAATCATCGATGTTTTTATCGACCATCGATGTGCCGACTACATCTAGCGATTTTCAATTTTAAAGAATTTTATTTCACCTAAAATGAATTTAGAAAACTATTCAAAAATATATTCTCGATAATTGTTTGTTTTTCAGCATTTGTTTTTTATATTTGACTTATCATAGCTTTTTTTTCTCCAGAACACTGATGGGATGGCCGATGGTTGGTGCTGGCACAACATTGGGACGCTATCGATACTATAGATACCTGGTACTATTTTTCAAAGCATCGTGTTTTTGCACTACCTTCTTCTTCGTTAAAATAAAACACAAAATTAAGATTAATTGAAATTATTTAATAATACATAAATATTTATTTACATGGCTTTAGAAAATAAATGATATCGATGTTTTATCCGCGAAAACATCGAACAGTCCATAGTGAAAAACATAGAATTTTTTGTCAACTCTACCGATGGTTGACGATATTTTAACCGCTCGTTTCGTATTATTTGTTGTTACTTCTTATACGTTTTCATTCGTGATTTCATTCGTATATGTATTTTATATCATGTTCATGAATGATTTTGGTATACATATTTAAATAAATATGTTCTTATTTTTTGTAGTAAATGAACACTATTATAAAATTGAAATATTATTAATAGAATAAGCTTACATTTATCATAACATGTCTTTTTTATAATTTTGACCAAAATATGGAGATGGAGTGTAATTTCTGGCCTTACAAATGAACAGCCGAGACGATCTAGCCATGTCTGCTAGCAAAGTAAATGTCCCTTGTTGTATCAAAATTTTATAAGTGGTTGCATCATTAAAATTGTCTAAAATTATAAACAATACTTACATTTTTAAAAACTTGAACTTTCAATATGCGTGTTTTTTAACCTAATAAGAACTAGCAAAGAAGTATTTTCCGAATTAGAGTTAATTTTAGTGTTATTTTTCATTTTGTTTGATAAAACCAATTTTTTAATTTTAAAACATTAACATTATTTGTTTTATTTACCTAATATTACGATTTATTTTATTTTATTATGATTTTTTATATTTTTGAAAACATCGGAAAGCTTTCATGTCTGAACACCGATATTTCTGCACCTCTATTACGATACTGCTGACTACGTTGTTCGATTACGTTTTACTTTAGTGTGACCATGTTCTTCGTCGCTTACGTAGTACGAGCCCCTTCTATGGAACCTTAGGAATTTAATCTAAGAAAGAGCCAGTCACACAATTTATTTAAAAACGTCGAAGCGGTCGCGTCCACATAATTTGTTCCTGGAAAAATCGGTCCGCGTACACGAATCAAAGTTTACAATTACAATAGGAAATTGTACCCCTTAGCAACTGGGCGAGTGTCAAGACAAAACATAGAAAAACAAACGGCGACGCAAAGCGATTCTAGGAAGTAAAAATGTTGTCACGACCGAGGTAAGCTTTTCGTAGCAAGGCTGTCCTCTGCCACGGCCCAGGATGTGAGTGCGCGTGTGAGTGTTTGCGGTAGTTATGCAATATTTCGGAGGAGGAGCTGCCCCAGCTGGTAGCCCAGTGACCTAGTCACTCGGATCAGACGAATCGCCGCCAAGGCGTTGTGTATATATTTGTATCCACCCTCCTTTTTTGCCCCTCTTTCTTCTCTCTCGTTTTGCTTTTTGCGCAGCTTTCGTTTTCACTGTCACGCAAAATACAAACAAACTACGCACAGGAATTCCCTGGGAGTGCGAGTGAGACGTGGGGAACGGGATTCGCACATGGCTTGACATTGACCCTTTCTTGGCGACCTCTCGCTCGCACTGCTGGCTTGCACTTTTTCTTTCGCCCAACAGCTGTTCCCAAAAAACCGTTCACTTTCGCTGCGAATTGCATAAGCGTTTCTTAATTAGATTTTACCTTACTATATTTTTGGGACTGGCCAAAACATAAGACAGCTGAAAAAATCAATAGAACACAGAGGCAGAAAACAGATGTTTAGATTTTGAAGAAAAGTTCTTAAGGCGAGGAAATACCCTATAAAAAGCTCTAAAGTCCTTAGCTCCTGGAACTAGTTCTTAAATTTTCGGTAACTTTGACTAAAATTATAAATTTACAATGATAATATAATTATAAATTATAAACAAATATTACATGACATAATTTACAATTGTTGAGATCTAAATGCCTTCTTCTGAATACAGTTTTTTTTATAATTATAATTAATAAGTATTATTTTCCTTGCCGCTTAGCCAAAAGCTCAACACCTTCACGTCCATGGACATATAGACATAGTATATTCGAAAAACGGTCTCGCAAAATTCTAAATTTAGTGTGTATACCGAAACAATTTATGTTTTTGCTTCGCTTTGTAAGCATTTTTTCGTTGCCAAGTTCATCGGAAAGTGCTGTTCTTCTACACCCCTCTCGTTCCCACGCAAACCGTTAGCCAGCGAACACGCCAAAAAAGCAAATAAAAAATTTATTTAGCAAGAAAAATAAGAGTTTGTTGAACTTTGCTTAGCTTTTGCTCGGACTTCAGTTGATGGAAATGTTCTTAGGGCTTTGGCGGGGCCCTAAAAATAATTAATGGTAGCCCCGCACACTATCTTACATATAAATATCACTCGAAAGCATTTACGACACGCACTTATTCCGTGCAGTTTTCGGCCAGAGATATGAGAAATGAAAATTGTTTAGCACTTGACGCCGAGCGGCTCATGTGAGTGGCATTCAAACAGTTGAGCGAAAAAATTGACGAATGATGATAGTCCGTCCGGTGGTGTTACCTAAACGATAATTATCAGCTTGAAGTGCTTACAAGGGGCGCCCGGAAGGGGTGTCGTCATGCGGTTCTCCTCACAGCGCACGTCATTAACCGGTTTCAACCCGTCCAGAATCGCCACAGATCCGATACCACATTACCATGCCAAGCCGAACCCCTCGCCGAGCATGATTCCATCAATGAACCGCAAACAAAATTAGTCAAACGCCTCCGTTTCTGCTATATGCCTCCATCGTAATTAGCACCATCTACATCTAATGGATTTGAAAGCTAGCGAAAAAAATACACACTCGTCGTGTGACACCAGCGGTCAGGGCGATAGGATATTATAGTCTCTTTAAATCGTGTGGAAAGTAGAAAGTTTTCTTGAAGCTCACAGAACTCTTTTGGCAAAGAAAGTGAGCTATTAAGAGTTTATTGAAAGAACTATCCCAAGCTTGTGGGTTTAAAACCAAACTAAATACTGTTTAGCAAATAACCCGAAATAATCATTTAAAAAAAACCTTTTTGTAAGACTTTGCCTTTTAATTCTCCTTTTTACATAATAATAACTTGAGATAATGAGGTGTTTTCTTTATCTTACCAAAGGTAGCACTTGATTTCAATTAACTCATGATATGATATAATTTATAAGTGTGTAATCTTATCTTTCCAACATCACTTACAAGAATACAATAACAAGCTCGAGTTTAATAATCAATCTTAAGTATTTGTTGTGCTTTTTATAAATTAAATAAAATTAACACTTCAACAAGAATCATGCAACAAGGAAGTTTTTTGCTTCAATTGCGATATTTAGATAATTATTGTTTACAAGGCAGTTGGAGAACCCTAACGATGAAATCTAGAAGTCTCTCTAAAAAGTTGTAAATAATGGTATCTTCCACTTCAGGTAGAACCATACCTCAGTTAATAACATTTTCTTGAGGTTTTTGAATACGTTTTTACGAACTATTATAATAATTATATGATTAATTTATTTTTACTGCAAAAATAAACAAAGTAACATGAATAATTTATTGCTAATATGATGATCATGGCAGTTTGTAGATTTTTATCATGATGTTGTCGCCAGGGGCCAGCCCATCCATCCCTCCCCCTTATCTCTGGCGGGTGGAATCCACTGGGGACAGCTGTAAACAATGCGGCTTAGTTTCCTCCTTCTTTTCCGCATTTTCGTACTTTATTCTGGCGTGCCCCACGCGGTGATAAACAAAAAGCAGCTGACGGCGACCTTGGACATGGCTTTTTTTCAATATAAGTGCGAGTGATGGAGACATGTAATGTCAAGAGTGTCCAGAGGGGGTTGCTCCAATTGCTCGCCGCTGATAAATGACACACACACGTAATGCACTTTTGCTATTAGTATTTATATTATTTGTTGTTTTTGTTTGCAGTTTGTGCGGAACTGTGGGCAAACTGTGCCGCTGCAGCGCTTCAGCCACAGCCACAGCAGCGGGCGCCACATCAGCAACAGTGCCGGCCACACGTCGATACCATGAGGTGGTGGGCGACATTATTACACCCTCCCAGGTGCGCGGCATCGATCACATTCGCGATCCCCGCTTGAATAAGGTAAGGATGAGGTGTTTATATCTTAAATGTGATGGAATTTTCGGCTCCAGTAACTGATAAACGTAACTGTTGCTAATGGAAATAAATAATTGATAAGCTAAAATAACAGGGAAAATGACTAATAATATTTAATATTCTTATCATCGATATCTTTATAAGAAAACTCCCTGAGTAGAAATAAATAATTGATAAAATAGCAGGGAAAATGACTAATAATATTTATTTTCCCATCATTGATATCTTTATAAGGAAACTCCCTAAATAGAAATAAATAATTGATAAGCTTAAAAGCAGGGGAAATGACTAATAATATTTATTATTCTTATCATTGATTTCTTTATAAGTAAACTCCGTAAATAAGCTTAATTTCTTGCCTTTTGTAGGCTTTTCTTTCAACTTTTAGATTCTGTAAAGATTTAAATTAAGATTCAAAGTAAGATCCTTAAATACTATTATAATGATCAATTTATCTCGTTATTTACACTTTTTCTTTTTTCTCTCCAGGGCCTCGCCTTTACCCTGGAGGAGCGACAGACGCTGGGCATTCATGGCCTGCAGCCCGCACGCTTCAAGACGCAGGAGGAGCAGTTGCAGCTGTGCAAGATCGCTGTGAATCGCTACACGGAGCCGCTGAACAAGTACCTGTACCTGAGCGATCTGTACGATAGAAATGAGCGTCTGTTCTTCCGTTTCCTTTCCGAGAACATTGAGGATTTGATGCCGATTGTGTACACGCCAACTGTTGGGTTGGCCTGCCAGCGCTTTGGCCTGATCTACAGGCGTCCGCATGGTCTCTTCGTGACCTACAACGACCGTGGACATATCTTCGATGTTATGAAGAACTGGCCGGAGCCGAATGTCCGTGCCATCTGTGTGACTGATGGCGAGCGTATCCTGGGACTGGGCGATCTTGGAGCCTGTGGCATGGGCATTCCCGTGGGCAAGCTGGCCTTGTACACGGCTCTGGCTGGTATCAAGCCCCACCAGTGCCTGCCCATCGTGGTGGATGTCGGCACCAACAACATTGATCTGCTGGAGGATCCTCTGTATGTGGGCCTGCGACAGAAGCGAGTGGTTGGCCGGGAGTACGACGACTTCATTGATGAATTCATGGAGGCGGTGGTTCGGCGATATGGTCAGAACACGCTCATCCAGTTTGAGGACTTTGGCAACCACAATGCATTTAGATTCCTGGACAAGTACCGCAACACGTACTGCACCTTCAATGACGACATTCAGGGTACTGCCGCCGTTGCCGTGGCTGGACTGTATGCCTCCAAGCGGATTACGGGCAAGTCTTTCAAGGATTACACCTTCCTGTTCGCCGGAGCTGGTGAGGCGGCCATCGGCATTGCTGATCTTACGGTCAAGGCCATGGTCCAAGAGGGTGTGCCCATCGAGGAGGCCTACAACCGTATCTACATGGTGGACATTGACGGTCTGTTGACCAAGTCCCGCAAGGTGGGCAGCCTGGAGGGCCACAAGGTTAACTACGCCAAGGATATTGCGCCCATGACGGATCTCGCCGAGATTGTGTCCACCATTAAGCCGAGTGTGAGTCTTGTTGGCATTTAAATTCGTTGTAAATACAAAGTATTTATTAAATAATTAATATTCGAAACCTATTTACAGGTGCTCATTGGTGCTTCGGCTGCTGCCGGCATCTTTACGCCAGAGATCCTGCGCACCATGGGTGACAACAACGAGAGGCCCGTGGTCTTCGCTCTGTCCAATCCCACCAGCAAAGCAGAATGCACCGCCGAGGATGCCTACAAGCACACGGATGTAAAACAAAGAGTTGCCTCTTTACCAAAATACCTTTTAACTCACTTATCTCCCTTTTCTAGGCTCGCGTGATCTTCTCGTCGGGCTCTCCCTTCCCACCGGTCACAATGGGCGACAAGACCTACTATCCCGGTCAGGGCAACAATGCCTACATCTTTCCGGGCGTCGGCCTGGGCGTGATCTGTACTGGCACGCATCACATACCCGACGAAATGTTCCTCATTGCCGCCCAGGAGCTGGCCAACTTTGTGGAGCCCAGCGACATTGAGCGCGGATCGCTGTACCCGCCCCTGTCGAGCATCCGTGATGTGTCCATGAACATTGCCATTGGCGTGACCAAGTGCGCCTACGATAGAGGTAGATTGTAGCGTAATTTAAGTGGGAGTCCCCCCATTTAATTTCATTTAAAAATGTGATAATACCGGTTTTATATTTAATTTAGGCTTGGCATCTACCTACCCGGAACCGCAGGACAAGCGCAAGTGGCTGGAAATGCAGCTGTACAACTTCAACTACGAGACCTCGATGCCGGCGACCTGGGTCTGGCCCCGGATGCCCTACATTAAAACTCGTGAATTAGTGCCCACGGATCTCTATGGAAAGCAAAGTGAAATATAATTCTTTTTCTCTATTTTTTATTCTAGGCGAAGAAAGCCCGCTCATTGCCGCCATCAAATAAAAGCATTCAAGATTGATGGCACGCCACCACCACTACTCTGTTTTGCATCCCCTAACCCACTCTACTACTTCCAAAGCGTACACCATCAGCACCAAGCCACCAAGCAACAACCTACGACTACTAACCCAGCCTACTTTAGTCTAGAAAGAAATTTCAAGTGCTCACCCTGTTCTATAAATGTTTTCGCGAGACCCATTAGCTCCCCGGGCTGGTGGTCCCAGCTCTCGGCTACTTCCTACGACTTGTTAAATTGTTAATGCCAAATACTGGACTCTGCGAAGTGGCTGGGAACTGCGGACGGCCGGCTGAGGGAGCCAAGGGACTAGCTCCTAAGTGTATTTCTCAAATTGTTTATAGTTAATGTATTTATGAAGTGTGTTTTGATATTTGTATAAAATTACCATGTTTATTAATTATTTGTGATACCAATCGATGCGACGACGACTGTGACAGTGACGCTGACTACTACTACTAAGCCTCTGAAAAAGCAATTACGCAGTATTCTATCTTGTATCTGTATTAACTCTGTGCTATGTTTTTGGTTTGCTGTTTTCTTAACCATTCTATTGGCTTTACCTCGCCGCTTACCTTTTACCATGACATAATATCCTGCATCCCGGCTTTCGATATGATTCTGCTCCTACGCCCAAAACTACTAACTCTGGCGGCGGCATAAGCGAGCTATATATATCAAGAAATCACTGCTTAAACTCACTCCTCACCCCCCCAAAAAAATTCGACAATTGATTGATTTATCTATGCCATGTTTCCCTCTTTCGTTGCCATACAGAGAAAAAAGAAGAAATTATGTAAATTAGCCAACCCCCCGACCGCAGAAGCTATTAACAGCTACCGAGAACTGGTGAGAGCAACCCAACCAACCAACCAAGCAAGCAACCAATTGATTCCACATGTAAAACAACTTAATTCGCTGCCGTTAACCTCCAACTATCTATTACGATTAATCTATTTTGATTTCTTCATCGTTTTAAGACTCCTTATATCCCCAGAGATATATTCGAGTGACTCTGATTATGTTTGTTGTTGAGCCATGTCTGATATTTATTAACGCAATTAAGCAGCAGCAGCAGCAGCAGCTTTGTTATAATTTATTGTTACCAAGGTCAAGCTCTAAATGTATCCATAACTATATAAACCCCTATGCCCCCTGATCGATCGGACCGATTCAGCCATTGTACCACTGACTAGATGATGATGATGTGCGATAAACAATAAAATAAAAAATACACACATGTTGAAGCAAAAATGTAATGCTGACTGGAATCCTTTGGAACAAGTATTTGTTTACAGATGCCGCTCTCCTTTGTTCGCTTCGGCACAAAGCTTTCCAGTCTCGAGAGAGAAGAGAGAGAAGTTGTTTCTAGAGCAGAGGTGCCCCGCTCTTACAGCTAATCTTGTTTATTTAATATATTTTGCTATAGAAAGAGAAAATTATTTAGTTTCTAAAAATAAAAATTAAAATGCATACATTTATTTGTTTATATTTATATAGTCCTCTTTTTATTTATTCCCCCTATATTGTTTATTTTCTTTAATGTGATGATTTCTCTGCCATTTCGGAGAGATTCTTCCAAAAGGGAAGGACTAGGATCTGTCTGATCATTTTATTGCTATTTTTAGGCGCGGCAAATGCAAGCAAATACTGAATATTATTTGGATTTTCCCATAAATTGTTATATATTATGGTTCTCTATACAAATTGAAAGGCCTAAGACGGCTGTGCTTTGATTTAATCTCGATTCCGCTCTCACAATCCGCGTTCTAAGGGGGAAATACACTTAAAACCCGATTGCTCGTCGCGCCATCTCCCAGTCGAGCTTGGAGCGTCAGCGTCGTTGTCTGTTGTCTGTCAAGATCCCGCCGCGCGTCGTCACACGCATCAGTACAGGTTTCAACGTCTCTCGGATCAGGTCCCAGATCAACACTCCCCAGCGCTATGATAAGCGGCTGCCGCCTTGTCGTCGTCATTGCCGTCGCCCTCCTCGTCTCGTTGGGAGTGCAGGCCGCTCGAGCAGGTTAGAGGAGTTCTCGAAACGCGGATCCGCGTGTCTATGCAATGCTAATATTGGTATCCAATTACATGGGTCAGCCTACGCCGACGAGTGCAGCACACCCGATGGCGAACAGGGCCGCTGCATGCCCTTCTCCTCATGCCGGAACATCGAGGAGCGGCTCATGGAGAGCCAGAAGGCCGGGCAGAAGGTGCCGCCCGAGTATGCCAGCTATTTGCAGAAGGCAACCTGCGGGGAGTTCAATGGGGTGGTGAGTTAAATGTTTAAAATATTTTATTAATTGTGCAACTTTTCAAAAATTTAAGATTTGAACAGACGATTCCCTTACATAAATGTTAGCCTTTTTATTTTGAAAAATATAGATTTCATTCTTGAAGCTTTTGTTATAATATTTGCAAGCTGGCGATATTTACATATAGAAAGCAATTGCAGTTCAAAGATTATTGACTCAACAGCGATTATAGACAATGGATTATTATTATTTAAATAAATATATTTAATTCCTATAGAATTTATTATACGAATTATTTCAAGTATTTTAAAGTCTTAAATATTTAAGTGATTTATTAATATGGGAATATTATTAAACTCTTCCCTTGCATCCTTGTAGCGTCACTTCTGCTGCGCCTCGTCCCAGATCCAGCACAATTCCAAGGTGATGAGCCTGTTCAAGGCCGATAACTTTGATTGCGGAAACTTCGTCAGCCATCGGGTGTCCAATGGATACGAGGTGAAGCTCTCCTCCAGGCCTTGGATGGCCCTGCTCCGCTACAATCGGTTCGGCGAGTCGCAGTTCCTTTGCGGTGGTGCCCTGATCTCGGAAAGTATGTTTTCCTCTTTTAGTTTACAACTTCAGATATTTAAGTATTAAAATTTTATGTTCCAGGATATATTTTAACTGCTGCCCACTGTGTTTCTGGTCTCGAGAATGAGCTGTAAGTGCAAAAATCATTTAAGAATAAGTTCACCTTTTTAAGCACTCCCTTATTACTTTCAGCTACGAAATCCGCCTGGGTGAACATCGGATCTCCACGGAGAAGGACTGCCGCAATCAGGGACGCAAGCCCAAGTGTGCTCCACCGGTGGTGGATGTGGGCATTGAGAAGCACCTCATCCACGAGCAGTACGATACCCGGCACTACCTGAACGATATTGCCCTGTTGCGCTTGAATCAGAGTATCACCTTCCAAAGTAAGAGATCTGAGCCTCTAGCCTCTGACTATAGCTAACGTCATGTCCCTTTATCCAGAGCACATCAGTCCCATTTGCCTGCCCGTCACCGACGAGCTGAAGCAGAAGGCCGAGCAGATCAATACCTACTTCGTCACCGGCTGGGGCACTACGGAGAACGGTTCCACCTCGGATGTGCTCCTTCAGGCGAATGTGCCGCTGCAGCCGCGAACTGCCTGTTCGCAGGCCTATCGTCGGAACGTTCCTCTCTCCCAGCTTTGTGTGGGCGGTGGCGATCTCCAGGATTCCTGCAAGGGCGACTCCGGAGGTCCCCTGCAAGCGCCGGTCCCCTACCTGGGACAGTTTGCCCCACGAATGGTTGAGTTCGGCATCGTTAGCCAGGGCGTGGTCACCTGCGGCCAGATCAGTCTGCCGGGCCTGTACACAAATGTGGGGGAGTATGTCCAGTGGATTACGGACACCATGGCCAGCAATGGCCTTTGAGAAAAGGAGTCCATCATCATTATTGTTAAAGAGCGTATTTAGTGATTAGTCAAGCCCAAAAAATATATGATATGCATATGTGTGAACTCATTTGCGGATTTTTATTGGGAATAAAATGTTAAATAAATAATTACAAGGGGAATCGATTAAATAGAAATCTTTGTGTATTTATTTCTTTAATAACTTGTTTAAGATATACCATACATTCTCTATGAACAATTCGAAATATGTAAGTTTATAATCTAAGCTTTACAGCATTTTCATAGGCCAAAAGCAAGATATATTTGTTTCTTAAAATAATAAAAATAAAATTGTGCTGAATAGTATGCAATACTAATACTCCCGATTATTTGATTTTGTGGCATACTTTCAGACTATATTTCAAGAGATATCATTTCTGTGGCATCATCATCTGGGAAACAAACAACCCTCTATACCAAATGATCTATAAATACATTTAGACATAGATTTAAAATTAGGCTATGATATATTAAGTTAACTATCGAGATTCATCTTTTTTTTTCGTTCTCGTATTCCATCAATTATTCGCACTCGTCGTTGCCTTGCACTGTCGCTTCCTATGAAATGAATCATAAGTAAACATAGAGTACTCGAATATAATTATTATTCAATGGCTTTTGTCTAGCAGTTAATATTATATCAGAATTATTGCGCAATGTGACGTACGAAAACAATTGACTACAATCGAGTTATTAGCTTGAAGAGATAAACTTTGCCAGTAAAGTAGTGTTTATGATTCGAGATTATTATTTATTAATTACAAGATCAACTTCATAAAGGGGTTCCGCGACCTATCCTACAGGGCGTGACTGGCGTTCTAAACTTGGCGAAAAAAAAACCGCAAATTTCGGGGGGTTTTTTATTCGCACGCATCGTGCATTTTGAGACCCAGCCCCGACGACGATGCTGGGAATTTCTGCCGCTGGAAATTCCATGTTACACATATCTAAAAGAACGGGTTTCGATCTGGCGCTCAGGTAGCCGTCGCTGCTGTCTACCATGGGGAATGGGGAACTTGAGATAATACACAGCGAATTAATTGCGAGAAAAAGTACCGATTCTAATGGGTGTTCAACCCACATCTGGTCGGGGGACGCGTGCCAGTCCCCGGGCGAGGCACAACTACTACTTGGCCGGGGAGAATTGCAAACGAGAGAGACTTGCAGTGAGAGAGAGGCTTGCTGTAGTCAGAGATTTGTTGTATTGAGAATATATAGGAGGAGATCGGTCTATTAGCTCTGGGGGGTTTCCTGGAATTTAATCGCTTTTCCCACGCTCTATGATCAAAGATCGCTTATCCGTGGATTCGCCTTGACTTTTCCCAGGAATAATTTGTAAATAGTAGCCCATTCTTTTGTAGGAAAATGCATCATTTTTTACGAGAGTGATAGCCGGTCTTTCATTATCAGTTTTCTCTTAAAAATACATCTTTAATTCTCATAATCCTCCATCACAAGTCAGAGTTGCAGCCTCCTTTCAGCAGACGTCTGATGTCCATGTCGAGTTAAGCGGCCTGTTGATGCTGCCACAAGGCTTCGGGTTGCTAGAATTGGGCTTGATCTTGACAATTGGCTTAGTCTGGAGCGGCCTTGTTCCCTCCTGCTTGGACTGCCTGACCTCTGCTGTATTTTCCATCTTCTTCGTCATCTCAGCGAAGGATTCGCTCTGGCTAGTATCCCTGGGATTTGGTCGTCGTCTCTGTGGGTAGTTTGGCAAACGTGGATTGCGGAGAGTGCAGGGGTTAATCCTCAGCCTGCTAGTCTGGGGATTCCACCTCATCATAGAGGCAGAGATGCACGAGGTTCTTCTGCGCAGATCAGTCCCCCACTGAAGGCCATCACCAGCAGCTCCCTTGCCATCTCCTTCAACTGGCTCCAGATATTCGATCAGCCGTTGGAAGTTGGGACACGGACGCCCAAGGTCGCAAAGCAACTGGAAGGAATCCTCTGACATTTTGGGAGCTTAACAGAAATTTTTCTTATATTTTTCTTAATTTACTTTCTGTCCAAAGAAGAATTTTTTTTTAATCTTAAAGAAGCTGTACTTATTTTTACAGATTTTAATTTAATTTGTTCAAGAATTTATGTAATAATATGAATCGGAGAGAGTTTTCTTTGAATACTTGGTTTATTTAAAGACAATATCTGGCAAAATACAATTATATAATTGAAATTGATAAATCAGATTTATTCAAACAATATTTTTATTTATTATGCTTCTGTGAGAACGTGCCCTGATTAATGAATATAATAACAACAACAATAACCACATATTATTAGTGCTCTTTCTGATTATTAAAAATAGGCTTCAACAATCGAAAGAAACTAGACTTCTTATCAGTTCTTGGTCTTTGCATCATCTTTTGAATTAAATTTTACTTATTTTGATTTCAACTTCTAGCTAGAATATATTTTTTAAATAGATTAGTTCTGATATAAGCTTTTTAAAATTTATGTTGACTGATTATATTGTAAATTGCCATCTATAATATTATTATCATTACGTGCCCAACGATAACTTGTTGTGAAAAGTGAAATAAAAGTAGCTGCGCCCCCTAGTAAGTATCACTACGTAGTCAGCGCTACCTAAACAGAGATATATGCTAGCTAATACCTAATATCTAACACCATATCTCCGGCTCTGACCCCCGCCCACGACCCGCCTTCCGAAAACCAGTTGCTCGATCTGGGATTACGCTCGCCGATGTATCATTAATGTAGTGCTGTGTATTGGCGCTTCCCCGAGAGCACGCGAATCCGAGCTACAAAAGCACGGCACACGACGACCTGCGGCTCATTCCAAGTTGAGGCGATCAGAGCACGGTTGAGCGCGCGCGTTGAATTTTGAAATCTCGGATCGGAAACGTGATCTCCACTAGCAACTCGCACAGCATCGGCAACGGCATCGGCAGCCGGCGACTTGAGACAACAACAGGAAGACCATAAATCACAGATCTGACAGGATGGGTTCTCGATCTTCTCTGTTTTTTGCGACGATCCTAAGCTTCGTCATGTTGGAGGCGGTTCTCAGCCGTAAGTTGACGCAGCAATTAAGTGTAGGAAGCGGTAGCTTTATGAACACCTTAATTACAGAGAGCTGCTTCACGACGGTGGGAGGAGGAGCGGGTCAGTGCGTTCCGCCCAGTGAGTGCGGCTTCGTTAAGAAGCTCTACGACGTCTACGGACGTAATATCCCACGACAGATTAGCAACCAACTACGGCAGATGAGGTGCAGTGGGAACACAAATGTAAGTTACATTATATTTATAATTCATATTCGGCAAAGGACATAGTCCATGTAAGAGAATTTTCTCATGTAATATTAAACGTTCTCGCAGGAGGTTCTCATATGTTGCCGCAATGAAGCGACTGCCCAGGCGAGCAATACTCAGACGTCCCAGCAAAAGGTGCTGCGGGAGACCAGCGGAGATATCAATACCTACAGCAGGCAGGGCCTCCAGTACCTCAACACCTTCACGAACTGCGGCAACAAGGGAAATCCGAAGCTCAGCGGCGGCACAGAAGCCAGACTGGGCGAGTTTCCGTGGATGACGCTGCTCAAGTACCGGAGCGACTCCCAGCGCCCGTTCTTCTGCGGCGGCAGCCTGATCAGCGATCGCCACGTCTTGACCGCCGCCCATTGCATCATCCACCAGCCGGATGTGTAAGCAGATAAACATATTCCCTTAATATCTTATCACTAATTCTGGATATTTTCTGTACTTTGTAGACTTGCTGTGCGCCTAGGCGAGCACGATCTGACCAAGGACGAGGACTGCACGCTTCTGGGGGGCTTCAAGAGGACTTGCTTGCCGCCCTTCGAGGAGTACGAGGTGGACCGGGTCCACGTTCATCCAAATTACGTGCATGGCAAGATTAATTATGACTTGGCCGTCGTCCGGTTGAAGGAGCAGGTCAGGCACAAGAGCCACATCCAGCCCGTTTGCCTGCCCATCGATCAGGAATCGCAGAACCTATCCTATAACCAGGACTTCTTCATCGCCGGCTGGGGCAAGACGGAGAAGCAGGAGGTCTCCGACAAGCTCCTAAAGGCGGTCGTGACGCGCCAAAGCCTCGACTCGTGCCGCCAGTTCTACAACAGGGGCGAGGTGAACGATAACCACATCTGCGCCACCGGAGACGACCTCAAGCACACCTGTCCGGGTGACTCTGGCAGCCCGCTGTTCATTAAGCACCGCTTCAAGGGCAACTACCGCTACGTCCAGTACGGCGTGGTCTCCTTCGGTGGACAGTGGTGCGGCCGAAACGACCGTCAGCCGGGAGTCTTCGCTAATGTCATCGACATGTTGCCCTGGATCACGCAGGTCCTGCAGTAGTCGGAAGTCATCAGTTCATTGGCCCAGATTTAACCCCAAACGTTACTCTATTTATGTCCTTAGTCCTAAGAACCCTTGCCATAATTACTCCTAGCGGTTTTCTAAGTTTTGTAAATTATTTAAATATATGAAATGTAAGCAGCATTAACCGAAGTGAAGCTTGGTATGTGGTGTGGCTTAGTAAAAAGGTTTTCTGAGGATAACATTTATTGGATGATAAACATAGAAGCTAAATGCGTTCTTCAGAGCGGAAGAAGCGAGTTCCTTTGCTTATTTTGGTTGAAAACAGAACCCTTGAAATATAGACTTTACTCTAACTTTCTTTCTTCGTTTAATGTTGATTTTAAGACAAGCAAATCTTAGTCATTAAACTCTTATTCGAAAGATTTTAATGAGTTCTAGTTATAATATTAAAACGTTAAATGTAATGACTCATAAAGAAAGAACCCTATATGGCTGCAGATTTTAAGGTAATCCGGGGAACCCTATTTTGGCTAGAAAACACAATCTTAATAAATCAACGGATTAAGTCTGAAGCTTAGTTAGAGTCTCGAGTGAGTCATCCAAGCACGTGCCACGATATTCGAACCCACATCTCTTCGGTGGAAGAGATCAGGCAGGGCAGTCGTGCTTTTTTTTTCAGAAGAATCTCTTTTCCATATTGTTATTAACTGATCGATATACATGGGTATAATATATATTCTATAGCCCTGACTCACTGGTAGATATAGTAATGCCATTGGCATGCCATAATTTGCGGTTTAGTAGCCGCATTTATTGTCCAGATTGTAAGTACATAAGACCGAAACCAGATTTATCAGCGATTAATTTTATTTCCTCGCGAAATCTTTTTATTGCGATATCGGGTTATTCCCAGATCATTGTATTCATTTTGTATTCCTGTAGAACTGACCTACGAATTGTCTGCATAAGATTTATGTGCATTGAATGACCAGAATTTATCAATAACTTTTGTATTATCTTCAAACGCGACTGTTTCATGTGGGCTTTAGCATTGAACTAAAAAGGAAAGCAAAGCCCATTAAATCGGGTTACTACTTAATGTGGGCCACACGCAGAGAACAATGGACGAGATGGCTATCGGAGGGAGCCTTTAGTTGTGGCTAGAAAGGATACCAGAAAGGATATAGCTCAGCTGAACTTGGACGAACAGTTTGCATTTTAACGCTGGATGGTTCACAATGAACTTTAGCCGCATTCAGGGGTTGGTTTTAAAGGGGTGAGCTTATGAATTATAAATATTAATATTTCCATAATATGAATCCGATGACTGATACACAGATTAAGCTCTTATATTACCTAATAATTCTACTATTTTAAGGATTCTGTATTTGGTTACCTTTTACCACTCGCTGCCCTTCTTCGGTAGTGTCACCATGTCCCTGCTGCACAGCTATGTGTCCTCGTCGGTCTCCTTCAATCTGGACACGATTTAGTAAGATTCCAAAAGACCTAGAGTAAAAAAAAAATTACTAACAAATATATATTGATCAGCTTGAACTGGAACTCCACCTTTCCAGCAATTACCGTGTGCGAGATTTACAATGCCGAGAGGATTTGGGACCTGAGTGACTCACATTTTGGCGTGGAGCACGACATCCACATTGATGATTTCATTTCGGAAATTGTATTCTACCGCGGCGTCTGCAGCAGCTGCGAGGATTGTGCCAGGCTCCGATGTCCCGCCAACTTTACCATCCTTGTGGAGGTGGTGAGTAGGCTGGACTTCATTTGGGAATACACTATTGCCTCCCCTTGCCCGGCAGTTCCGCACCAAGTGCCACCAGCTGCTGGTGAACTGCACCTACCTGAATGAGCTGTTCGACTGCTGCGACGAGTTCCTGCCGGTGCCTACGGAGTATGGACTGTGCTACTCCTTCAACTCGCACCAGGCCCGCAAGGTGGCCCAGGTGCAGTTCACCAATAACCGGATGACGGGGCCCGGACACCTGAATTTCCATGCCGCCGCCGACATTCAGCTGTACGTCCATGCACCCATCGATGTGCCCTACCAGCTGTCCGAGGGCATGATCCGGGAGACGGTGTTGCTGGGCCACTACAAGGAGCTGATCCTGAACGTGATCGAGGTGCACAACGACGAGAGCGTTCAGGACCTGAGCATGGAGCAGCGACGCTGCCGTTACGGTCACGAGCATGTGGCAGAGCGGCAGGGCATCTACGAGTTCTACAGCTACTCCGGCTGTGTGGTGGAGTGCACCGTCCTGCTGCAACTGGCCAGCTGCAATTGCACCAGCCACTTTATGGCCATTCCCGGCCAAAATTCCCTGCCGGCCTGCGATTATCGCGGCCTCATCTGTCTCACGCGTATAAGGGACAAGATCATGACGGAACGGAAGTCCTGCGAGTGCATGAGCTCCTGTGAGGAGCCGGAATACAACATAATCTACAACTCGCCGGATGAGTACGTTGTTTTTATCCAAATTGTTATTTTTGAGTAATACTTTTGTACCCAGAGATGATGAGGCCACGGACGACGTATCCAAGATCCGAGTGGCTCTTGTGGAGCTACCCACGCAGCGCTACGTTCGCCGGGTGACCAAGACCATTCTGGATTTTCTAAGTGAGTCACAAGATATTCAAGAACCTTTAGACAGACTAGACTAACCCCTCTTTCGATGCAGTTTCCCTGGGCGGCCTGGTGGGCCTGTTTTTCAACACATCCGCCCTGCGTATCGTGGAGGCCATCGTCCTGTGCATCCGTTACAGAAGAACCATCGTTAATTGGGTCAAGCGGCTCTATGCTGGCACGGTTAAATATTTACAGATCTTGAATCAGTGAAAATAAATAACATTTGCTAACTGTAAACCATGGCTTTCTATTCCTTCCTTTGGGAGTACATACATACATACATACATACAGGGTGCCCCATCTTGTGGTAACGGATGTTTTTCTTAAATAACTTCCTTGATCAAAGTTATCGACCATTTTAAAAACTACAAAGTAGTATTTTTATAGGGGAAAGCCAAATTTGCATTTCGTAACACTAGGCTTGGACCGCCAAAAGCAAGAAACTAATATTACTCTTTGTTATTTCTTAATGAATCCCTATTGAAATGTCCAGAACAGTTTTTCAGCATACTCTCATCAAATTCCTTAAATGTGAGGAGAACATTTAAGTAACTCCGGAATCCGAAGCAGAATGGCAACCAGTCAGTATGACTTCTCTCTGTGTCGATTGGAGTAAAATGGGAAATAATATAGATGATAATCCAGACTCCGAATGCTCTGGCATGGTGGCCGCATCTACCCGGAATTCGGTGGAACCTGATCCACTGCATTCTTGAAGTTCTTCTATATGTAAAAATATCAGTACTAAAGAGCCAGATATTTACTATAAAGTATCTATTTGAAGTTAGCCCATATTTTAAGTTTGTTATAAACACTTTGTAAAATTGGATTCTTTATTTATAATTTATAAAAATGGAGGACACAAAATACAGATCTTCTTTGCTCATATCTTAAGTTAGTTATATTACTCTTTATAAAATTGAAGTTTTAATTGATTTTGTTATTTGAAATATATAAAAATTGCGTTAAAAACATATCATAATGCAGAGTAAATCGAAACATTGTTAATAAAAAAAAAACTAAACCATATCTTTGCTTAAATCGCAATCTATTTGCTAAGAGTTTGGTGGTTTGCGAATTTTTGGTCCGGTACTGCAGCTATGTGTAAACTCTCGGTCTGCGCTCTCATCGTGGGTGGAAAATGGTTATTAAATCTCTGCCAAAACCCAAGGGCTTACCATTGCATTCCGTCTATACTCGAGCGAGCCGTCTCAAACCTATTGCCGTCGTAGCTGCCCGTGACATACACCTTGGCCGTAGACGAGAACATTACGCAGATCACGCCCGCCTTGTGCTGCTTCGATGGAATGGCGATGCACATCGTACACGCGAAGGATATTGTGTTTGTCCCAATGGCTATGTAGTTCCCGGTGGGATGGATGGAGGTTCACAGCACCGGTTTGCAATCGGTGGACCTTGAGGGCTTTCTTTACCGACGGTTTGGCAATATCAAACAAGGCCAAGATGTGATATTTGGGATGGAATTCCAGGTAGGAAACCTCGTCGGTGTAATCTACAGCCTGCGAATGACCGGATGACCCTGCTGCTCGCGCTCAGGCTCTATGGCGCCGACTAGACCAACATTCCTTCCACTTCCAGAATCTTTAATGCATCCACAACTAAAGGCTCCCGCACGTCAGGCCAGCATAGGAGGTGTACTAGGAGTGGGGCCAAGGCCGAAGCTTCCGGCTTAGCTCCAGCCTGACAGCACGTCACCCGAGTGGGCTTTGTCCTTGCCGCCTTCACCAGCTCCATGGTCAACTTCTCCAGGCCGTCGTACATCAGTTTGCTGAAACGCGGCGCAGAGAAAGCGGGTTTTTGATATGTTTATATATATATGTATTTATATGCTTCTATATATTTATTTACACAGACATTTAATCAGTCAATTGAAACCTGTCAAATTTGTCAATTATGTTATGCCTTCTGCCACTGGGCCGGCGTCACAAAGTGCACCAGGTTCTCCAGATAGTTCGGCAGGTACACAAAGCTGGAGAATATCACCAGGGACATCATGATCAGGAAGAATCCATCTGGGGGAGGGTTAAGAATCTAAGATTACTCCTGTCTCAGGGGATATGGGTGCGACACTCACTGATCAGCTTCCGTTCCCAGGGCTCCAGCATGTTAATGCACGTTATTAGCTCGTACTGGCGGTAGAAGTGCTTCAAATCTGCCATTTTTGGGTGACTAAAGTCCAAATTAAGCACGAAACCAAATGCAAGTGGATTGTAAACAAAACAAGCTGATTTTGCCTCAGTGATGCCAAATGCGATTTAGAACTCTGGTCATCGGGGTACCAGCGTTTTTAGCTTTTTGCCCGCCATATCTAGCTTTTTTTAATAGCAAAATCCGGAATAAAAAACTAGCGGCTAGCGCGGAATATAGCTTTTTCAAGACAAAATTGAGTTTGTTTTTTCTTTCTTAAAACATCTGACACTTTTATATTTTACTATTTGACAATATTTTTATCATTTGAAATGAAAAACAAAACATAAAACATATTTCTGGCTTTTTCTAGCTGTTTTTTAAAGCTTAGGTTAGCTTTCTTATGACCAAGTTAGCAACACTGATGGGCACATAAGCACCCAGTGCTGCCCATGTTTTCCGTTTCTTAGCACCGAGTGCTGCTCATAAATAACTGTAAAGGTTGAGAACTCTGATAAAGCTTTGGCATAAAGTCCCACAGTTTATTTTAAAAAACCCATTGATGGTCACTCTGAACATATGTTTATTGTTTTGGTTTTTATTTTCGCGCCTGTTTTTAACTAAATTTATGGCGAGTACATCTGCCTCAAAAACTATAAGTTTATTCAATAACTCTTGCTGGGACATTTTCCAAAGTTCGACCAACAAAATACCGACCGGACACAGGGGCCTAGACGCGCACTTTGGAGGGGGAATTGGCTTGGGAAAAATAACCGAAATAGTAGGAAATTCGGGCACTGGAAAAACGCAGCAATGGTAAGATTTTTATCCTTTATTAATTATTTACCGATTAAATGGATTACTTATGAACAGCCTGCAACTATGCTTAAATGTGCAAATCCCCAAGAGCGTGGGCGGACTGGAAGGTAGCGCCTTATTCATAGACACCCGACAGGATTTTCATCCAGCGAGATTATTAGGTAAATTATGCCCCAAGAAAATGTAGTTCTATGCCATATTTTGGTAGCATTTACTTATAGACTTGGCTAAGGAACTGGAGAAACGGTATAAGGACAGAGCGCCCGACTTTACGGCCTCCAAAATGCTTGAAAGGGTCTATCACGTGAGGTGTCCCAACGCGGCTCAGTTAATGTCCAGCGTCCTGAGTTGCCACCGGCACCTGCGAGATCATCCAGATGTAGCTATTCCAAGAACAAGTTGCACTTTCTTTCTTAGATTCGAAGCTGTGTTTTTTTTCCTGGCAGATCAAGTTGATTGTGATCGACTCTCTGGCATTTTCACTGCGCATGCTTGAAGACGGCGCCCAGTACTTCGAGCTGCTCCTGGAGCTGCATGAGAGCATGAGGAGATTGCAGAGCCAGCACAATGTAGCCGTAAGTATCGAGAATCTCAACCCATTTCCTTTCGCCTCTTGTAATCGTTAAGTCTTTCCTGACAGTGGGTCGTCACCAATGTGCTCACGCATCGCTGCCGCAGAAACGGGCAGAAGCTGCATGTGGTGCCCGCGCTGGGGGAGCTGCATTCGCACCTGATCAATGAGCGCATCTGGTTTACGCAGAGCGGCCAGCGCTACCTGGGCAAGTATTGGAAAGCATGCCGACTAATTAAGGCTTGAGACTTGCTCTTGCTGAGTTTAACTTTAACTTTTGTACGTTTTTGTTGGATTAATATGTTAATTTTTGTTGTATTAGGGAATTACTTGAGGTCTAAGTGTTCCTAATTAAAGATTTGCTATCAATTATGTTAAGAGTCCACCAAACAAGGCTTGCCACATAGCATAATAATTCCCACTTTGTGTTAAGGTAAAACAGGATCCTCAGTTTCTATGCCATAAATCGCAAATGTAGCCACAACTAGGAGGCGCACACCCAGCTGTTTGGGGCACTTGCTAAAAGCCTCAACTCCTCGCGGACCCGGCTACGACGATGCTATCGATGGCGCTGGCTTGCAGATTGACAGGCGAGCATTGGGCTGATTTATGCGCTCGACCCAGGAATGTGGCAAAGTGTAAAAAGTGTTTACACAAACGAACGGCGACACCCAAGACCGAGAGCCAAAAGCGAAACCAGCCCGAGGCTCTCCTGCTAGCTG
Source organism: Drosophila punjabiensis (assembly GCA_008042585.1). Lineage (NCBI taxonomy): Eukaryota > Metazoa > Arthropoda > Insecta > Diptera > Drosophilidae > Drosophila > Drosophila punjabiensis. The sequence goes on from VNJR01009488.1 coordinate 22,364, forward strand.
CAGGCTTTGCTAGTACACAGCAAATAAAAGTGGCTTAGTTTTTAAATAGTAAATATAGTCTTATGATAAAAACGTTTAGGAATACAACAAAGCTATGAAAGCATCGGAATATCTCAGTATTTCCATGGCATTTTTCATGAAATTTCTATTGCTAATACCATTTTTCCCTCAGTGTATCGCAAATCCGAGCATGGAGCTCCTCCGGGCCAGCAGCTAGTCACGCATATGCAGCGACAACTAATTCAATTTCCACTTGCCAGAAGGAGGCGGCTGTTTAGCCGAGTGTGCACGCCTAATTGGTAATGCGATCGGCTTTATTGAGGCGCTGGAGGCGCTGAGGGGGCGGCGGAGTCGGGGCCAGAGCCAGTCTGAATGCCCGTTGCAGTCACAGGCTATCGCTGTCGCTCAGCGCAAATCCCATTACGTGCGATCCGTTTCGAGCCATAAACATGTAACAGCTACAGCTGCAGCAGCGAAGCGATCCCAGATCACCGGTCGGTCGGTCGCCTGGCCAGAGTTTCCTGGCTTCCAGCGGCGCAACTTGTCGCTCGAACTTAATTGCCTCGCTTGCGCTTATGACTTTCGTGGGCAATGCATCCTCATCCACATCCACATCCTCATCTGCTGTCTGCAGCAGCATTAGAAAGTAACTTCAGCCGGGCGAAAAGCAATAGCTATCAACATCTTGCAGCTCGCATCGTCTTCGTCGAGTAGTTGCTGGCGCTATTTTCGACACCGCCATAAATTTTCCAACTGCCCTGCAAGGCAGTGGGTTCCAAAATTTAGAAATAGTCTGAGTGCACTGCGAGAAATGGTAGTTTCTATGCTAAAATGATTTAGCTTTGCCTTCTTGCGCAACATGTTATTATATACAACATCCCAGAAACATTTTCCTTAGGAGAACTGATTTAGGTTCCCTTCTATTTCCCAGTCTCACTCGATTTTAGATTTTCTGCATACTTTTTGCAAGCTTAAATATTATATTTTAAATGCAACAAAGCAAATAAAAAAGAATAAACATTTTATATAAATTATTTCTAGCCGTGTGGCTAATTTACTGAACTGGCAAGTTAAAAGTCCATTTTCCATTTCCCATTTTCCATTTCGTACGGGTTTCAATTAAAACAAAAGGCAAAAAGCACAAAATAAAAAAGAGCCAACAAGCATGGCCTGGCAATTTGGCCACGACCTCGTGCTGCTCTCCGCCAGAGTTCAGGCCCAGAGCGGCTAATTCCGCAACGCCGACCGCCCCGATGGCAGCACCGATAGCGGGAAAAAAAACACCAATGGCTAACAGCCAAAGCCAACAGCCAACACGATGGCTGAGCCCAGCAGAAGCAGCCAGCTCTGGCCGTGAGATAATCAAATGTTGGCCAAAAAGGATTGCACACACACTCTCTTGCCTCGCCCGGCTTATTGTTCTGAGAAATTGTTATTAATTGAGTTGTAGCGTTGGCCTGCACCTGGCCCAGCTTTCTCCTCCTGGTCTTCGGATTTACCAGCCCGGCAGCCCGGTGGGTGGCCCCAACTCCGCACTCATTTGCCCGATTTAATGTGGTTTGGCCATCAATAAGCCGAGCTCGGAGCCGGAGCCGGAGCTCAGCTCATTTGCATGCCCGAAATTGATGCTCATCAATTAGCTGATTAATTTATTTGGCGTGGAAGCTCAAAACGCTTGTCTAATTAGATAAATGCGCTACATTAATGTCGCCTCCTGACATTTATAAAGCGTGATTTGGCTCTTCTTTCTTCCTCTCTTCGGCGATGGCTCTTAAACGCTGAGCTAATCAATTAATGGCTGCTAAGGGGGCTTAAATGGTTAGGAGGATTAACTCCTAATGGCTTGGCATTCTAATCGAATTTATCATTTGAATTGTGATTTTTTTATGGGCGAAAAATACACTGAGGAAAGTATGTTACTGAGGCTTATGTCAAACTTAGTTAAGTTATTTTCATTGTTAACTTTCTCTCGGACAATTCCCAGGTCTATTAGCCAATCCAACTCCCCGCCTAAATTAGTTTATAATGTTGCTTATAAATGCCACTTGTCGGCCACGACACGGATGTGGCTCTGGATCTTGATCCAGTCGCCAGTTGCAGCGTGTTTCTCAACGGCAATCTTCCTCCAAGAGTGGCCGCTGGTGGCAGGAAAATATTTTAATTAAAACACAAACTAAACGTTTACTGCTAGCGATGTTATCCATAGCATTTCATACAAATAACAACGACACAAGTCTAGCTACCAGGCTAGGCGAAGGCTCCTTGCTGCCGCTGCGTGCAGCAAATACGGCAATGTTGCATGTAACAGCAGCAACATGTGTCGCACAGCGCCTATTTGAATATATATCAAATCAGTTTCAGATAATTTTCTATAACAGCTTTCGTCGTCGGACGGAACATTTGTACGAGTTCGCTGCCTCAGTCTTTCGTTTCGCGGCTCCTTCTTCCGCGGCCGCCGCGCTGCTGCGACTGCGAGTGCATATTTTACGCGGTGCATTGTTGTTGTCGGGATTGGGATTCGGATTGGGATTGAGACTGGACTCGGATTGGGGATTTGAAATTAAGTTGTTTTGCATAAAAGCGCCATAAAAAGGCGCAGCAGCAGCAGCAGGAGTAGCAGGCAGCAATTGTGATTAGAACGACACGACAGGCACGACATGCGACATATGAGACGCGGCTGTAGCTCCTGCTCCTGCTCCTGGTAGCTCCGTACATATATGGCCAGCCAGCAATTGTCGGCCGCAAAATTGGCGGCTCAACACGAGCGACGTATGTCATCAAATGGCACTGCCATTAGCGGAGATCCTCCTCCTTTAGCCTTCGGCCAGTGGTAGGCAAATGCTAGGAGCCGACCCTCGCAGCAGCTACGACTATTATCAATTTAAGTTGGCTAATTGGTTTCAAATTTATGGACCTGTATTTGATATTTATGTCGTCTACCAGCGAGGCCTCTGTGCTGTGTGTGTGCCTCGCAATTTCGCCTGTCTGCCGGCCCAAAGACCTCTACTCTGGTCCCACTCTGACTCCGACTCTGGCTCCGATCCAGGCCGATCCGATCCGATCCGATGCGCGGCTCTCGCTCTGCCTTGGCATGCTGCAAACAACGTAATTGGCTTTCAATTTGCTGCAAATTGTTGCAACAGCCACGACAGCGCGCCGCAAAGAGCAACGGCAACAGAGAAACATATTTAGATTATAGACGGATAAAGTTTATGTACATTCTGTTCTCGCCGTTGCCACATTTGAGCTCGAGGACCGGCCTCTGCTTCTGCTCCAGCTACAGCTCCAGCTTTTCCACTTCCACTTCCTCTTCTTCGTCCACCGTCCACCATAATTCCAATGAGTTATATGCCCATCATGCGCGCTCCTTGGCCCTTCAAAGTCGAAAACGTATCGCGCGTTAATTAAAAAAACAGCAACAACCACCGAAACATCAGCGTAGAGGTTGTCAGTTAAAAGAAATAAAAGTAAAAAAACAGAAGAATAATGCAGAAAAAAAGCGCCAAAAATGCCGCTAAAATTTCGCTCACTGCTGTGCCAGCGGCTCGGAAAAGGGCGGCTACCAAAAGTCTCAGGCCTGGGTTAGCGCTGTTCAATAACTAAATAAAACACTTGGACCGTCATACACTGAGAGAATGATTAAATACAATTGGTTAAGAGTTAATTTTTAAACAGCAATGAAATGTGACCTCGTTTTAATCTCTATAGGGATCGTTGCTGTTTCACTCGTTCATAATTGTTTCTTTTTCTTAAGAAATATCTATATTCGATACTTGTATACTTTGTATATTTTTTTTCAGTGCATCTGCGAGTATACGAGAACAAGAGGCCGCGCACAATCAAGCGAAAATTCCTGGCATTTTCTGCTTCATTAACAACACACACTCATATATGTAGCCACAAAGAACTTGGCCATTTCGTTTTGTTTTCGAGCCGAGTTTAACCCGCTGACGAAATTTACGCACGTTGGTGTATCCGCTGCTGTTCCTCCTGCTCCTTCTCATCGGGGCCTTGATGATCCGCTGGAGCTGGAACCGAGGCTGGAGCTTAGTTCGGCCCGACCGGCTCTTTTTTGGTATTTTAATTAGAAACCGAACAACGCAAAATGCATTGCTGGTCGATTTGCTTTCTTTCCTCCTCCGTCGGCCTTCTGATGATCTGCTTCGATTCCGATACGCTGGTCGGTCCTCCGCTCTTCCATTTGGTTTTCACATTCAATTAGCGCATATTTCAAATGCGATCCCTGGTCCAAGCATATTTCTCTTCGATCCGAATGACAGGAAATGCTGTCGATGGAAGACAAAAGTCCTTAGTTACGTTATGCCAAAGGAATCTTTCTGAAGGTTGTTAAAACTTATAAAACATAAGCAAAGTGTAAAAGCCAAAATAAATGTAGATGAAGAAAGTTTGAAAGGATCAATTCTACTTTTAATTTATTTAAAAACTGTATGGTAATGCTAAAAATAAATACTTAATTTTCTTAGTTCTTATTCCCAAAATAAAACACTCAAAAATTTCGTTTATCTTTTACTATCTTTATTGATATTCGCTTTATTGCTGCTATTTCAAAGTTAAAATAATAAATAAATATTACTAAACACACTCACACGCGTACGTACATATATAATACAATACAAAATCCGGTGCTTTAACTTAGCTACCTAAACTATAACCTACTTAGATCGGTCGTAAGCCCTACATTATTGCGTACGATTGCAAACAACTTTTAAAGTCTAACGTTGCTTAGTGCCTAAGCTTAAGCTAAGGATTCCATCTATAGACAAAATACAATAACGGTAACTGCTAATTTACAGTATTTACAGCTTAAGCTTACTGTTATTATTATGATTAAACGTTTAGAGCGCGCCTATATAGAGAACTATGTACAGCTTGAGTTTATATTTTATTTTTTTTTTTAAGGATTTCATTTAGTATTTTTAAGGAAATTAAATGCGCGTCTGGGTTACACTAAATATCACACTGTGTAGGATGTTGCTTAGCGAAGAGAAGAGTTCGAAATTAAACTAACTAAAACTTAGGTTATTAAAACAAACATTTAGGGACTCCACACTGGTGCTGATGAAAGGCTTTGATTCAATTAAATTAATACATTCCTTGATAGCTAATAAGTTATATGGAAATTTCCATAAAAAAGAAAATAACTGAAAGGTTTAAACACATGTTGATCCGTTAACATTGAGCCAAGGATTAAAGGAAAATTAAATTTACCAAAAACTTCCATATAACCCAAACTTTCTAGGTACTCTATTCTCGATTATATTGCCTGCTTTTCCCCGTGAGGAGTCCCCCTATACCTAAATCCGATTTATAGTTTAACATAACGCTACTAATGCACTTGGAAATCGCGCCCGTGCTGTGGCAATTGGAACTTTGAGCTGTGGCTGTGGGCGGCTGCTTGGTTGCTGATTGATTGCTTGCTGAATTGATTGCTTGCCTGATTGATAGTGAGTGAGATCACGGCTAAACCATCACAGTGGTGGCCAGGACATCGGCGCCCACTTCGTCACCCGCCGTGGGCGGCAGGGACTTGCAGTTGATGGAACGCTTGCCAAAGTCCTTGCGCGGACTGTCCAGCGAGCCCACCGTGTTCTTGCGCATGTCCGAGTTCTGGGTCTTGTGCAGCAGGATCTGGGAGCTGCGCTTATGCGCCGCCGCCTGCTTCAGGCTCGCACTGGAGTCCAGCTCCCGCTCGAAGTCGCAGGGCGGGAACAGCGGCTGGGAGCGATGCAGGGCCGAGCCACTGGCCGCAGAGGCGGCCAACTCGGGCGAGGGATTGAGGCTTAGCTCCATGCCGGTGGCTGCTCTCAGGGAGCTAGTGCTGCCCTTTAGGGGATTCGTGTAGCGGCGTAGATTCTCTTCGTTCTGCAGGTTGTTGGACTTCTCCTCCTCGTGCCGCAGGGCGTCGAGGGAGGGCGTTAGGTTCATGCCCGAGCTGCTGCGATAGGCCAGCCGCTGCTTCCAGTAGAGGCTGATGAAGACCGAGAAACCCACCAGGACAATGAACACGCCGCATAGGACTCCGATCAGTAGGCTGTGCCGCGACCCATCCGTCACGCTGGCCGTCTCCAGCTTCACCTCCACAATGGAGGTCAGAGCCGCCAGCTGGAGCTGCTGCATCTCGAGCTCCTTGCGCCGCTGGATGCCGTTCAGCTGCCGGGAGCTGAGCAGTTCTCCCAGGAGTCGCACGGCCACCGGCAACTGCGGGTCATTCAGTCTGCTGGAGGACTGAAAGTGGAAGAAGGAATTATCAGGTTAAGTTGGAATTATAGGTAATTATAGATAACTAATTACAAATTTAACTTATCTTAATAAAACTCTTTTTTTATTAGAAATTAAATTAATAACTCACCACAGTCAGTTCGACGGTGTCATTGGTGCCAGTCTTGAGATCGCATAGCACCATGAGCATTCCATGCTGTCCCTCCTGACCGCCACTACTGCTCGGCTCCTTGACCAGCTGAGCGGCCAGCAGGACGCGCACCAGCGAGCACAGACCCTCCACAGAGGCCCCTCTGCCCACGCGCTCCAAGGCTAGGAGGATGGTGAGTCGGGCGCAGTTCTCGTTGACTACCGCCTGGTTGGGCCAGCAGCTGGCCTTGGCCGGCAGACTGGGCGGAGCCACACGACGCGATGGCTCCAGGGCACGGCAGTCCCCGCGCAGGTTGCAGGGCGGCGAGAGGCAGGTCTCGCTCAGCGCCGGGACGCACACCTCGTGCTGCTTGCAGACGCCGCCGGAGAGATTCGACGACTTGGACAGAGGATCCAGCTTATAGCAGTTGGGCAGACCACACCAGAGATTCGTGCACCTGGAGGTGCCATTCTCGCAGACGCAGGCATTGCAGTGCTCGTCGTCTTCCCTGCGGCCGGTCAAGGCGATGTCCAGCCAGTTCTGACTCTGGTTCAGAGCCGTGTACGGAGAGATGGTGTTGCTGACGTTCAGACAGGCGGACTTGGGATCGGAGAGCACTGTAAATAGGGGATTTAAGGTTTATATAAGTATGGAATTTATAGGAATATTTTAGGGTAAATAACTTATTTTATTTCTTGTTAATCTTGATCACTTACATATCTCACAACGCAGTCCATGACGTCCTGGCGGACAGATGCAACTATAGCCTCCAATCCCGTCGATGCAGGTGGCTCCGCCCTGGCACGGCTGGGGCGAGCACTCATTGACATTGATGCGGCAGTCCGGACCGGAGAATCCCTGGGCGCACACGCACCGAAACCAGCCGGCGCCCGACTCACAGGTGCCGCCATTGTGGCACGGCTGCCCGCGGCACTGGTCAATGGCCTCGGCGCAGAAGAGGCCCGTCCAGCCGGGGGCACAGCGGCAGTGCGGTTGCAAGGCCTTGTCCGGGGCCCCGGGCATGCAGGTTCCGCCATTCTGGCACTGGCCGGCATAGCAGCCAGTGGCGCGCTCCGAGCAACGTTTGCCTGGGGAGAAATTAAGGAAAAAACAAGCACATAAAAATACTATTTATTGCCAAAATCAAGTTAAGCCCACACTTAAGCCAAATATTTGGCTTAAAATTGCTTAAAAGCCGCCAGGGAAATATATTTCTTTTTGCAAAAAGCGAAAGACTTAGGCAACGAACTAGCTGGGAGTGTGGGATTTCTGTTTGCATTATTTGTTGGGGAGCCGTGACCGCTGCTGGCCCGACTTGAACTAATTGAAAAGTAAAAGTGTGCTGACATAGATCGATGTGGTATCGCCGTATCTCCTCTAAATGTATCTCCATAGCTGTATCTAACACAAGCCCTGGCCGAATCTGTGACAAAAAAGCGAAACGCGTGAAATATGCAAATCGCAAATTAAAAACAAACATAAATCATGGCAAAGGTTCGGCTTAGCCCCCCGTCGAAGCTGCCACATGTGGCAAATACGTTCGCCGATATTTCTCCTTTTTTTTGCTTTTTGTGTGTGTCTGTGAGCTTGTGAGTTTTTTGTGGCTCAGCCGCGCATTCGCTTCAATTTGAGGCCGTAATGACTGCCGACTTTCAATGTTCAAATAAATGCGACCGTCTCGATCGTTATTTCTGTGCGCTCGAGTGCCAGCATGTGAGAGCGTAGCGCTGCTCTTAACGTGGCCAGCACACACGGCTCTTCGCCGTCCGTCTCTCGCCCATTTAAAGCCCCCCAAGCGTTGATAATGCGCCCCGTCAGCCAGCTTACAGCAGGTTTTGTAAATGCCCTTGCCAAGGAGTTGAGGCCACTCTTTGGCTGGGTTTGGAATGTTTTATGAAGTAACAAAAATTAAAATAAATAATAAAATATAAATTAGAATCAATTAATAGATGTTTTTTCGAGGTTTAGAGTCTTGAAAAGATAGTACTAATAGGCTTTCAGCTATGCGGAGTTAGGGTATTGATCCCTCGACTTTGCACACTTTTTCTGTCTCCTGCACTTGTTGCAACGCTCTTTCCTGACGTTCACTTTGGCGGCCGCTTTAAGCCTACCCCAGACTATGCTCGGCTCGGTTCAGTTCGTCTCAGTTGAGCTGGGACTCATCTCATGCCAACCCAAGTCATCCGACTCACCTGTCCAGCCCGACATGCACTCGCATGTAAAGTCGCCGTCGCCGTCAAGGCAAATTCCCCCGTTTCGACAAGGATTCGGCGAGCATTCGTTGAGATCTGCGGAAAGTTAATGAGTTTGCTGAGTCGGTCAGAGGAGGATCCGGGACTACTCACTGTGCTCGCAGAAGGTGCCGGTGTGGCCCACATGGCACTTGCAGAAGGTGCCCGCGTCGCCCGTCTCGCAGCTGCCTTGCCCGCTGCAGGGCAAACCGCTTGGCGTTGTCATCGTGCTGGCCACGGAGGAGGAGGAGGAGGTGGAACTCGTAGGGGAAGTCGTGTCTGAGGACGCTGGCCCGGTTGCCGCCAAAGTGACATTCGCGAAGCAGCCCTCTGTTTGGGGGGAGACATGATTAGGCTTATTATTGCAGGATTACACTGGGAGAAACGTATACGTATTAATGTTAAACTACGCTTTCTGTACGAAAAAAGAAACATTTCCTTAGCCTTCCAGTGTGGGCTTTAGGAATCTTTGAGACAACAAAAACTGCCATTGATGGGCTTAATGACGACTTCATTGGGTCGAGATCGGTTCCCAGGGCTACTTGGAGGTCTGAGCTATTTATATAAATATTCCGTCACTCACCGTTGCAGGGCGGCTGGGAGCAGAGGGGACGCTGCTGCTCGCACAGCTTGCCGGCGCGATCCGGCGGGCAGTAGCAGTAGAAGCTGCCGGGCGTGTTGTGGCAACTGCCTTGGATGCAGGGCGACGAGGCGCAGTGGTTCTTGGCCTCCTCGCACAGAGATCCCGAGTAGCCCAGCGGGCAGATGCAGTTGAACTTGCCCACCATATCCTGGCACTCGCCCCCGTTGCGGCACGGCGAGGTGGCGCACTCGTCGATGTCCGTCTCGCAGTCGCGCCCCGTGTAGCCGGGGGCGCAGGCGCACTTGTAGTCGTTGACCAGGTCAATGCAGCTGGCCCCGTTCCGGCACTGGCCCACGCAATCGTCCAGATTCTCGGCGCAGGTGCGTCCGCCCCAGCCCTCCAGGCAGACGCAAGCGAAGGAGCCCGGCTGGTTGCGGCACTCCCGGGCATTGATGCAGGGTCCGATGGCCGAGGCCGAGGACTCCACGGCGCGGGTCAGGGCCGCCAGAAGCTCGGAGCTGCTCAGATTTCCGCCAATAATAGCGCTGGCCGTGGTGGTCAGCAGGGAGTTGGGCGGCAGGCCCGGAGCATGTGGAGCCTCGCACTCATTGAAGTCCTCCTCGCAGACGCCGCCGCGCCACTCCGGTGGACACTCGCAGCGAAAGCCGCCGATTAAGTCCACGCAGGTGCCACCATGCTCGCAGGGACCTCCGGCGCACTCGTCGATATCTGGGGAGGAGGAGAGGAGCAGGAAATTCAAGCAGATTGTTAAGTGCCATCCGCGGATAAAGATAAACACTGAGAGGAAATTCTGGATAGAGTTCAAGGGCTACAATAGGTACTAACTTTTATTTTAATTTGTAAATAAAATAGTTTAAAATTATTAAAAAATATTTAAGGAGAAAGGCCTAGCTTTGAATAATAAAATGTTTAATAAATTTCATAAAAATAACCCTTTGCTCTCCATTTATTTATTATCGATTTCAGAACCATATTTTTCCCAGTGAATGTGTTGACTTCGCTCTGGGCTAAGCTCTCGAGCAGGTGGCTCTTGGCCAAGTCATTGACCTAGCTGGCGGATCGGTGGTTGTGTTGTGGTGGCTTCACTGTGCAGTCTTTGGGCTGCGTGCCTGGCTTATCGCTCGCCTGGGATCTGCGCGGAGTCTCCGCTTCCTTCTCGCAGCCTGTCTCCCGTTTCCTCATCTCTCGGGCAGCACGCAACTTATTTGTTTGCTTTTTGCCAAAAAGGAAGCTGATAAGGATTTGCAACCCGAAAATATGCAGTTGTGACCCTTTGGCTTGCCCCATTAGCCGCCAATAAGGGTCAGATTATATCGAAGGAAGGCAGGGAATTTCAGGAAGACTTTAGCTTAATTAAGCTGTTTGTGAAATTAATTATTTTTTGAAGAAATCTTCAAGGCATCGGTTTCGAAAATATGCTTTTTAATGTAATAACAGTAAAGAAATTTAAGAGGAATAATTTTTGTAAACTTTCTTGTTGAAATATTTATATTTTTAGGGGCTTAAGACTCCTTATTGTTTTTGTTCCTGCTTTAATGCCTCAATATAAACTCAATTAACATATTTTCAATCCTTTTTTGTCAGTCTAAACTTACCTAATTTTGTAATACTTAAAATAAATGACAAAACTCCCTTATGTGTGATGTAAAAAGGTGCCTTAATTGACGACAAAAATGAAAATCCTTGAGGCAACTCAATTAGCTTACGGTTTATTGCAAATAGTTTCTGGTGAATGTGTCTGTCGGTCGTGCTCCAATTGGAATGCAAAACCGAGCCGAAAAGGCGAACCGAATTTGCTTGGACCACCGCGGCCACAACAATCATAACTCGAAATAATCCGAAATAACAGCCATAGCCTGTGCGTGCTACGTTTCATTTCATTTCATTTCATTTCGCTACACCCAAATGCGTGTGTGCTCAATTGCATGATCGAGAGGCAGCACCACGACACACCAAACACACCACCCAGGCACACACACACAAACACTCTGTCCACTTGGCCAACAAAACATAACTGGCCAAGAGCTGCGGCCAGGCTGTGGCTAATCGCGTGCTGCAGAATAAAATTAAATCGAAAAACTCACTTATTTCGCATGTCGGTCCCGTCCATCCGGCCGCACAGCCGCAAGTGAAGCCGGCGGCCGGCGGCGTCATCAGTGGCTGCTGCTGCTGCTGCTGGGGCACTAGGCCCACTGCCCCCCGTCCGAGGCTCAAGACGCTGCCATTCCGCGCCGCGTCCTCCTTGAGGCGCAGGTGCTCCAGGCTGCGGATTGATTCGCGGCGGCTTATCGGCTTGCCCAGGGAGCTCATGCCGCGCATTATGCGGTACACAGGCGGTCGCGTAGTGTTCATCGGCTGCAAGGAGAGACCAGGAACACTCTTAAAAAATGTGGCCAAGAAGCGAGGAATAATGTAATAATATGTATAATGTATCTAGGATTTAATGGCAATATTTCTTTTTAAATATTTAAATTAAAAAAGGACAAGCAGAAGGCTTTATCAGTCTCTTTATTAGAAGAAATATCTTAAGATTGAGAAATGGAGTACACATTTTAATTTCAAAGAACTTCTACATGCTACAAATATTTTACAATACTGCCAAGACTTTATTTAGCTGAAACAGAGCTTCAAATAATTTTTTTTAATTTATATAAAAACTATTTTCCAAGTGCAAACTAGACGGTGGGGCTTCTGAGCGTATTAAATTATTTTATGGCACTGCGAAAAGGTGCATAAATCGCGGGATTTCGGGACCGAAGCGACGGTCCTCGGACTCACCTTGAGCGTGCATGTGCCGCCGTTGCGGCAGGGCTGTGTGGCGCACGGGTGCTCCACGATCTCGCACTGCTCGCCCGACAGGCCCTCGGCGCATGTGCAGCGGTACTGGTCCGGGGCAGTGTTCTCGCAGGTGCCGCCGTGCTTGCAGGGTTCATGGGTGCCGCAGTAATTTAAATCTGTCCAGAGAGAGAGAGAGGGAGAGATGGAGAGCGAAACTATGATTATCGATTCCCAATCCCGGCCTGCCAGGCCAATCCCAGTAATTGCGTGGGGTCACCTACCTTGATCGCACAGTATGCCGCCCCAGTTGGTGTCGCAGACGCACTTCCAGGCGCTGCCGTTGCAGGATCCATGCTTGCAGCCGGGATAGACCATGCACTCGCTGCACAGGGGACCCCGCCAGCCGGGCCTGCATCTGGAAAGGAATGGAAAGGAATGGGGTGATGAGTTTTGCAAATGGATAAATGAAGCATGGAGGACCCGGGGTTAGATCAAAAGTTGAAGGATCCCTGGGAACATGCTGCAGGGAAAGAAGAAGATGAGTCCATAGCACTGATTAGGTAATGGAGCATATCTACAGGTGGGCCTTTGTGGCATCTGGGGAAGTCGGTTTCCCCTTGGAAAAAATGGAAAATGGAGCATAGAAGGCCCCCCAATCGAAAGGTGAACTTCAACTTGGCTTCATATAAAAATAACCAGAGCTTGGGAAAATATCTCTCCTACTGATGATGACAGTAAAGTTTAAGAGGAGATCAAGTACAAAGTATGTTATATATATATATATATAGAAATCTACTTTTGCCAACTAAAAACTATAACATAATCCCAAAGAACCTCCGAGAAGGCTATCTGTATCTTCGAAAAACATTCTCCCATTATTCATCCATCGATCTCGACTGTTTCTGCTGTTTCTTTACATTTCAATTTGGCCTGGGAACGCTCTAACTTGGCTCCGTCCATGTCTGGGGATCGATCCAATGGCCAAACCACCGAATTGGGTCACTCTGAACTTTGGCCTTGATGCATCAAATGCTAAAGTGGCAGTGCAGCTTGCGGGCTTGCCGATTTTATCGCCGCAACACGCCAGAGTGCAGCGGGATCAAAGGTAGCCAGGTCCAGGTCCAGGTCCAAGTCCAGCCATCGCCGAGTTATCTCCCGGCGAGGTGCTAACTCTACAAGCTCCGGGCATGACGTGGTCTGCGATAGTCGTTCGCTCCGTTGGTTATTTATGATTTCATTAAAACGGCAGCCCGTCCAGGCTCTATCTGGCGGCGGATCAGTGGCCAACGCCAGATCCAGCTCCAACTTCAGCTCCAGCAACGTGCAAACAGCAAAAGTCATTTTTCTTCTGCCTTATAATTGTTGCAACGGAGCGGAAATCTACAGACTTTTGATGTTTTCTAGGCCACACTAATTATTGCTATTTAGAATCAGGACGAGAGATGCTGATGGGGCTGGAGGCTGCTGCTGCGGCTGATGGAGAGCCCCATGATGCCGTCGAGAAATGCAATCATGGCCGCCGGCTCACGTATTCTGTGTTACGCTGCAACATTAACAACGGCAGCAACTGCAACAGGAACAACCGAAGCGCAAACGTTTTTTCGTGCTCTGCTCTTTGGATGCACGTTAAAAAATTGGGGATGCTTTTTGGACTTTATATTTCACGAAATGGTTAAAAAATTATTTAAAAAAAAGAGCAGAAAACCTTTTTTTTAATATTTTAAAAGAAATTAATTTTATATCAACTGCGGCCCACTTATTACTTCTTGTCTTCTTTTCGATCCTCTAATGTCAGATATCTCTCTAACTCCAAACTCAACTTATTTTTCCTCGGTGCAATCTTCAGTTCTTGCTGTGCCAGTCAGTCGCCAGTCCACGTTGCCAACGTCTGTGCATGACCGTTCCAAAGGGGCGGACCGAGAAGCCCCCCAACCAGGAAGGTGGTCGAGAAGTCAGAGCAGTTGGAGCTGGAGCTGGAGTTTGGGGAGCGGGAAACGGGAAACGGAGAAGGAGGACGCAGCCAGGAGGAGGTCTTCTGGCCGTGATCAGCTTTTCTCCATCGTGCGGGCGTTTGATTAGCCTGCTCCTCTGGCCGGGAATCGTATTGGCTCTGGCACTTGATTGCCGATTATACGGCTGGTTACAACTTTATAGCACTCCGGGGTTATCTCCCAAATGGGCAGTTACCGAGTGCGAACAATTTAATAAGGAATGCGGCGGCGGGAACGACGTCGATTGATTGGGGAAGCAGCGTGATTAGATCAGGGAAAGGAACAGCATTCCATTTCAAAGAGAAGTAACTTCTTTTTTGAATAAATAAATAGAGAGTTTTGTTGGGAATTGAGGATAATGATTTAATATTAGATAAAACTTCTTCTTTAACTTCCTTTAAATAACATTTGTTCATTTGCATCCCATGATCAACATGTGAGAGAAACTCTACCACCTATTTCACACATTTAGTCTCTAAAAAAAAGAGGGGGAAAAAATACAACCAGAGTTGGCAGAAAAACCCGCCTTACGTGTGAGCTATAGAACCCATTTTCCCGCCTCTGATCACACACGAAAAAAAAGACAGCAAGACCACTCTCTTGGCCATTATAACTGTGCGAGTGGAGTGCCTGTGACTTGGCCTGTCAATGGTGATCCGTGGTCTCCATGGACTCTTTGTGGTCTTCGGGGCCAGAGCCATTAAGCGCGGCGGCTCCAAACTCTGCGTTGGACACATGCAAAAAGTGTCATAATCACATTGTTAAATGGGGTGGCAGGGGGTCGTAATTACACAAAAGGTGGAGAATAAAAAGATGCCAAAACGGCGAAAAACAGGTAACCAGAGATACACAGTAAGGAAAATTAGGGAAAGTATGCTTTCTACTTCGTAGAATATGAATAATATCTGATATATCTGAGGTTATATTTTAGTAACAATTTTGATTACTGTTTATACACATACCAATATATATATCTAAACCCTAATCATTACAGATCCCAAATATATTTATTTAAATTATATAAATCACAATTTCTTTATGTGTACTTACTCGCATTCACCAGGTCGATCGCACTTGCCATGGACGGGATCGCAGCCGGTCTTGCAGATGGCCTCCTCACAGTTGACGCCCTGCCAGCCGTTGAGGCAGAGCTTCTGACCCTCGGAGCCGCAGGCGTAGTGACCGAACTGATCGTCGCGCGGCCGGCAGAAGGTCGTGCAGGTCGTGTTGTAGTAGGTAACGGCGCATTGCACCCGGACGCGGTAGGTGATCCGGGCGTTGCGGCCGATGTGGTCCAGCGTCTTCCACTCCGGCGCTGGCAGTATCACGCCCGAGTATGATGTTTCCTCAATTAACCTCTCCGCATCTGCATTTTAGAGTTCGGAGTCGGAGTTAGAGTCGGATGCGAGCGTGGCATGACAATTGTTGTGGATGTCGTCGCATTCGTAGTCGCAGTCGTAGTCGTAGTCGAATTTGGATTCGTGGTTGGTGGCATCAACGTTGGCGTTCCAATGGATCAGCACCAGGATCACAGGGGTGATGTGGAAAAGTGGGAGAGTTGGCAGAAGGAGAATTTAGTCAGTTGTTTGGCACCATTTAAAGCGCTTAAGGGTACACTGGGAGAAAAAGAATTGCTTTAAGAGCATGAAAAAGGTCTATAATTCAGTTTTAATATAATTGCTTATAAAAATTTCTCTCTCAAGCTCAACAAAAATAACTATTTATTTATGTTTTCTTTACTTTATGTATTTCAAACCAATTTTAAGCAACTTTTAACTTGTTTTTACAGTGAATTAGGTTGTATTTTGTTTACTTTTATCACCGATTTTTCTGTTAATATAAGTCTTTATACCTATTTTCTATGTAAAATATTGTAAATAAACTCCAAACTTAAAAATGATATAAAATGTAAAGTCTTTATTTTTAATAAATTTATTTTTTAAACCCCTTTTTGAAAGAGCAAAAATATTTGCACCTCATATACTTAGTAACTTAATTTAAAGCCTCTTTAAGACTCCCAAATTTCTCCCAAGTGTACCCCTTGAGCACCTCTTTGTCTTCTTTGGCTAATTAAGCCAAATGCCTTGGCTTTTGGCAAACAATAACGAGCGACATGCTGCTAGCAACTTGCAACTTGCAACAGGGAGCTTGCAACAAGGCGCTGGCTGCTGTTCGCTGCTTGCTGGCTGGCTAGTAACGAGCGCCAGTCGGCAATTGCCACCGCACTTACCTGGATAGGATGTGTTGTACATATCCAACGCCTGCAGTATCAGCGTAAACGACTTCTGTAATTGAACGTTGAGAAGAGGAGGGAAAAGTGGCATTTAGTTTGGAGCTTTTTTCAGGCCTCTGACGACGCTAATGGACAGTTTAATCTC
Source organism: Drosophila punjabiensis (assembly GCA_008042585.1). Classification (NCBI taxonomy): domain Eukaryota; kingdom Metazoa; phylum Arthropoda; class Insecta; order Diptera; family Drosophilidae; genus Drosophila; species Drosophila punjabiensis. The sequence goes on from VNJR01009488.1 coordinate 38,716, forward strand.
AGGCTGCTCGCCGTGGATGCAAATGAAGACAACGCAGACAGGCGAGCCAACAAACCGAGAAACAAACAAACAAATAAACAAACGAACATCGAAGCAACAAACGAACAAAGCGATCAGACAACAAACAAAAGCGAGGCAGAGCTAAACACTTTAATTTCACGCAGGAGGCGCGCGGACTTTCTAAACAGACTCTGGCCCTGTCCATGTCCGCGTCCGAGTTCACGTCCACGTCCAAGTCCAGGTCCACGTCCACATCCATGGCATTGCAATTGGCCAAAACAAAATGCGAAAACAAAACACAGGCCAGACACAAGACACAAGACTCTTTTAGTTTTTAGATTTGTTTTGGTCTTCATTACCCTGGCCAACAAGGGTGTTATCATTTTGGCCAACAGTTTGTGGTGTAATATCAGGAAAGCTTGATTATTTATTAAAATTAAGCAAAGAGCTGCTTAAAATACTGAACTAAACAAAAAATTAATTGCCATAATTTATTTAAAGGCAGGCAGATTTATTCAATAGGATACTATTTTAAAAGACTATTTAAAGAATTTACACTTTACAGATTTATATATTTCTTTGTTCTCCAGTTTCTTTGATTCTTAAGAACCAATTAAAATATTTGGTAAATATATTTCCTAAAATGTTATCTTGAACTCTGTCTAAAAATAATTTCTTATTTCGGGTACTTTGAACTCTTTGCGAAATTTCAAGTATTTTATAATATATAAATAAACCTAAAATATTTTTCAGATTTTTACAACACATTAAATGAACTTCCCAGCGTATTTAAGCTTTCGGCTTGCAACTATATTTTTCCAGATTTCTTATTTAAACTCCTCCTTTGCAAGGGGCTTATAAAAAATTGAAGATTCGCTGTTTGCAGAAGATTTCTCGTTGGGCCTGGAAAGCAATTAAACGACGACGTTGTCTGGATGCCGCCGCCGCCGCTGGGGGCCAGGAAATGCTCATTTAGCAGTGGGAGGCGGCGGCGGCCAAGTGGAGCGGGGATTCCCCCGTAATTGCCGTGGCGACGCGACACTAAATCAGTCCAAAGCAGACATTGGCTAGTTGCAGTCGGCCAGCGACAACTTGACACACTTTGCTAAATCCATCCATCCATCCATCCACCGCCTCGAATTTCCATTCAATTTTCTGTCATATGCCTGGTTCCGGACTCGCTTTGAAATCTTGCTGGACGCATGGCCGGGCCAGCGGAAGTGTATCAATTGAAAATGGCGTTGAATTTGGTTTTGGATTTCAATGAAAACTATAGAGATGGCAGACTGACACGAGCCAATGGGCGGGAGGTCTGGACTAAATTGTTAAAGCGGAAAGACACCATGGAAATAATAATAATGGAAGCCTAAATTTATTCAAGTCTATTTTCTGCCTCAACGTTTTTTCAATCAAATCAAGTAGCTTTTGGCGAGTTGTGTGAATTGGCCACTGAAATGTCTTTACACGCAGAGTCAGAGTCAAGAAGCCCGCTTTCATCAATGGTTGGCTGCTCTAGGAGGAGCGTCTCTTTTGGAAAACAATAACTATTCGTGGAGGTAGCTAAATGGATCAAAAGCCCACGGAGCACACACAAAACACACACATTTTATTTGGGAAGTCATTCATGTTCGAGTCTTGAGCGGAAAGTGGAACAGGTAGGTCTCCCGGGCCCCAAGAAGAGGCTCCGCAAATTCCACTCGAGATCGCTCAATGGCCGCGCACGCGCACTCCAGATCATCAACTTGGCTGTGGAAAATATTGTCAAGTGAAATTCGGTTGTACACAGTTTGGGAATGTTTCCGAGACGAGGGCCTCATTGGATCTGGTGTTTGACAGTTGCACTGAAGGCCCGCTGAGGTTATGATGTATGATGTGTGTGTGCTTGAGGCCTTAAGTATTTCCTAAGTCATGTTTATGAGTCTCAACATGCCATTCACTCAATCAGCCGGAGTCGGGGATCGAGCCGAAGAAGAAGTCATTCAATAAAAAGTGGGACAATTGCGAACAGATCGGCAGCGGTTTTTTTTTACTTTATTTTTGTCTTTCGCTTAAGTTTTGTCTGCTGTTTATGTATTTCTTTATTTTTTTTTCGAAGATTTTTCATGAGCTTGTGAAAGGCTTCTCGAGGGTTCCTCAACTCAGCCACCTGACTGACTGTCTGCTGGCAAATATTACAAAAGGCAGTATGCAGAATTTGCTACAAACACTGCAGAAAAAGTGCCAGAGGAATCAAGTGATATAACTTTATAATGGACAAGGTACATCAGGCCAAAGAAATGATGAAAATTATCACAATATTGCTTTGAATGTCTTATCAAAATATATCGTAAAGTAAATTTATTTATTGCAATTATATCGAAATTTTGAGAGCTTTGCATCGCTCTAGGATCCTTGTTACAATTCTTACTCGATATCTTAATTTCTTCCTCTAAACTAAGCACTCCTGATCAAGTCTTGAGCTAACCAATATCCCTTTTGTAACCACCTTAATTAAACGGACTCTATTTTTACACATTTATGTAAAGATTCTTAAACATTTTCCTTTGATTTTGCTTCTTAAACTCTCCGAAAGTCATTATTTAAATATCCAGAATAAAATATTTCAACTGCAGTCACAGTCACAGGTCTTGGATCACATGTGTGCCTGTGCTTGTGCTTAAGCAAAAAAGCAAGAAAAAAACTAAATAAGAAGGAAAAGCACCAGCAAAGGCAAAAGATTAAAGCGAAACCAAAGCGAAGCGTAACGTATCGCCATCGCCATCGGCCGAGCGACAAGCGCGACAAGGTAATGTTCCCACGAAACAGGTTGTCCGCACTTCAGGCCACGACTCGAGTCTGCCTCGGCTTGGGACTCGGATTCGGGGGAGTGGTGCCAGCGGCAGGGTACGGAATGGTGTGGAATGGTGTGCCGCGGACCGGCATGGGTGGAGGCAGCAAGGAGACCCAAAACCCAAGACCCAGAGCCGAGGCTCTGACGCATGCTGCTCCCCCGCCGCCGCCGCCACCACACCTCGTCGTCATCGATGGTCTTCGATGGCTGCCTAATGTAAGCGACGGACCAGGCGCATGCCGACGTCAGCGTCGACAGAGAATGCACTTGAAAAATATTTTAATTTGAAGTTCTACACACAAATTTAAGTTACTTAATCTTAAGAGTGAAGTTAACAAAAGAAATCATTAAAATAACTATCTTTATAATTTTTTAAATTTGTAAGAATATTAATTAACAAACTTTTCAAGTTCTGCTCTTTTATAAACCTTTTCTTTGCCAGTGTGGCCTGTTACCAATCGCACTCGTATTAGTTTGGACACCGGCCTGGTCGAGGCGTGTAATTGTTAGCCAAGTTAGCGTTGGAACACCAGCGAAACAGAGGCAACGACAACCAGAACACCAGCCGTACACAACAACAAAATGAAAAATAAAACAATAACAACAACAAAAATAAGGGGCAAATAAATTTAAAAAAATAAGAAAAACTTTAATTCAATTCTTGCGACTACACCCAGTCAGGTTACATTTTTGCCTCAATCGAGTTAAGAGCACCGCAGACCAGGCCACGTTTATTTTATGTTTCGCTGCCTTTTTTCTCGGTCACTCCGTGTGTGTTTTTTATTCCCTCCCAGTTTGGCAGTCATAAGCCCGCATTATGCTCACTTAATTAACCGAAAGCCGCTTAGGAGGTGGAAAATATACGAGTATAAAACATGAAACACAATTTTTAATTGCTTTTTTTCGAGCTACCGCCGCCGCCTGAAGAATCTCCGCTGGCGAAGAAGGGCTCGGATCGGGCTCAGACCTGGGCATGAGTAAGCCGCTTTTGGGTGCTATAGACTGTTTCACGCCAGATGATTTTGAGGAAGGTTTTGTGGAAGATGAGGCAACGCTGAACCCACGCTGGAATTTCAGGCCACAGGAAGTGACGAGGAGAAAGAGAAATTCAACAATTGTTGGCGTTCCTTTGGGCTTTTTTAAGCGAAGAAAAACCTAGTTCATTAAGTTCCTAAATTGAGAAGTGCATTTTCAAAGCTTATATCTGGGAAATGCCCATATATATGTTATTCTTATCTATCCGGCACGAGCTCAGCGCTCATTCACATTTCTGTTGCCGGCTCGACCTTATCGCGCCGAGCTCAGCCCTGAGCTCTCCATGCGGAACCGAGAGCCAGTGACTGGCTCTATCTAGACTCGCCAGAAACTCGCATATTACGACCAAAATGAGAGCTAAGAGTAAGGCCAGCTCGTGCCAAAAGCGTGCTTGGACGGACGATGATGGCATGGTGGCCAGGGAGCTCTGGGAACTGGTGCACTTACCGTCCAGCGAAACGTAAAGGGCAGCACAATGGCGCCCACTCCCGGATCGCTGAGCACGAAGCTGGAGCCGCCAAGTATCTTGGTGGTGGAGTTGCCGAATGAGCAGCCCGTGGATATGCTGGCACCCTGCTCCGTGGTCTGGTACTCCTTCAGGCACAGCCGGAATGCCGTTGTGCATGGCGAGCAGCCTGCAAAAAAGAGAGGGAATTTTGGTTATCATTCAGTTATATACTATATAGTCATGGCACATATTGCATAATAATTATTTGGGCTTATTAACATATGTATATTTATTTAAAAAAAATATAAGCAGCGCGCAAACTCCACTGATAGCGGGAAGAAAGAACCTTGACCGTCTCTTTGAGAGGAAGATAAGGGTCCAGAGCGGACTCAGAGAAATTCCAAAGAAATTTCTAAGAAATAATTGTAAATATAATTAGGAATAAATAGGAATGTTTAGAGTTTTAGTTAGCTAAAAATATAATGAATTTGCTAAGGAATATTTAAAGTAATGTTATAAGTTGTGTATTATTTTAAGTTATAAAAAATACAAAAGCATTCAAAACTATTTTAATTTTATAATAATTTTCACTTTCCATTTTAAAGTAGCTTTATTTTATTATAGACCTATTTTATGGGCCCAACTTTCCTCTCAGTTAGGAACCCACGAATCGTGTTAATATTTAAAGCCTGTCATTAACTCACCCATCGTCTTGGTGGCCCTTAATTCCGATGGCATGCCGCAGCAATAGCCGCTCAGCAGATGGCTGTTGGTGTTTGAGATTTCTAATATTTCCAGCTCGAAGTTGCCGGCTGCGGATATCTGTGAAGGGGAGGAGAACGGGGAAAAGGGGGTTATCGATACAGAAAGTACATTGCGACCAGATCTCAAATCGTTCAAATCAATCACGGCTCGTAACGAAGTTCCCCTCAAAAAAACAAAAAGAGCAATCTTCCCCCACCAAGTGGCATTCCTCCTGCCCAGACCTAAGCCCGATCCCCATACCATTCCCAATCCCAATCGCATTCCCGTTCCCAACGAATAATATGCTCAACACTTTATGGATCTGATCGTTCGCCGGGCTGTAAAAGCTAATAAGCCACCTAGGGCGCTCTGATTGGGCTGCGGTAGAGGTTTTAATTAAAAACACAAAAATAGATGGATCGATACACGGGGAAACTCCGAAACCCGAAAGAAAGGAGCTGGCTCGTTCGCCCGGGACTTGATAAATCTAACAGCAAATGAAACACGAAAATAATGAGAAATATATTTTCCACTCGCACAAAGCGCGCTCCTAACTATACCGTTTCGGCTCACTTAATCAAACGAGATATCCAGCGGCTTTCGTATAATTTAGAATGCCTTTGTGCAGCAGCTGGAGGCTAGAAGCTGGAGGCTGCAGGCTCGGGAGCCGGCAATCTGGAATCGCTGCTCCAGAGTGCCCACAAATCAAGAGCCTATCGATAGGAGCATTTGCCATAAAATTAATAACACATTAGATCGCCGTTCGCCCCACTGATAAATGGCACATAAAGTTTAACTATTCTCCGTCAAATCGCTTATCATAACTTAGCCGAAGAGAGTCTGCAGAGATGGCCCCATCGTCTGCACCATCAACTTTGTATTTTAAAGGTTCATTACCAGTTCTCTATCCTGGAGAGCTGCTGGTTCTCCCGGCTTCTTCGCGGAAATATGCTAATGAAAACTCTTGGCCGCCGACTCCTGCCTTTATGGTTTCATATTTCAGCAAATTTATTGTCATTGGCTCTGGTAGCTGGCAGTGTTGATAAGTTTATTAGAAATAAATTGCAATTTGGCCTCCTGGCCTAACGGTGCTGCACCTGCTCCGGCTTCTGATTCAGCTTCAGCTGGAAAATCCACTAAAAACCGAGAATAAAAACCAACCAACTAAAGCCAAAACCACATGCATTGTCGACCATTGCCATAGATCAATCAAATGCTGGTCTCTCGGCCAGTTTCTGTTGGCGTTTTCACGAGATTTCCTTTTGTCTGACTCGAGATGGGATTCTCGATGATCGGGAAACCTGTTTTGGAGGCTGCTTACTTATTTATTTATCACATATCTTCGACTCTTGGGTTCTTTGGCTGCAGCTGCTCTGGCGCTGCATCCGCTAATATTCCGAACAAACTTTGACGTAATCCCCCGCCTGTCCCTCGATTAGATAAACCCGATGAAATGCTTAAGGAAATTAGTGCTGCGGCGCCAAGTTAACGAAGCCGACACACAGATACACAGCCTCACAGAGGAGTTAATGTGAAATTAAGTTTTAATTAAGCCGCTTCGTGGGAGCTCCTTTCGTAATAATGCCGCTCTTGCCTTTTTCGCAGTCCGTTTAATACGCAGCTTATGATCAATAAATGTCAGAGATCCTCGTCGTCCTCAACTGGGTTAATACCAGCGGAGACCATGTGAACCGAGGCGATGCGATCGCCGCCTCTGATTTCCCTGGAAGTGAACCATAAATCGGCAACGGACGCTACAAAATATTTAACTTTTTATTTACTTCATTAACAACTAAATAGTTGCATCCATTTAGGCTGCCGGCCACTTTTATCGCCTCGAATAACCTAAATCAATGCAATCCCCGGCCCGGCCTGGGTCCAAGCCAGATAAATGTGTGTAATCAATTTGATGGCTCCACCGGGGTCTTGAAACCGCTGGGATTCTCTCGCTCGCTGTGGATTCTAATGTCTGCCCCTTGAGTTGGCCGGCGTATTAATCAAATTGTTGTTTGTTCCCCCCCCCCTCCGAAGAACTCCCTCTAACTGCTCCGCTCAACGATTAATTTTTATGTATTTTTGAACCGTTGGCTACCTCTCCGCCTGTTTAATTGCCGCTCGAGGCATCTCTTCTCAGTTCCCAGTCCCCCAGTCTCCCTGCCTCCCCATCTCCATCTCTCCTCTGGCATCTCAATACATGTTTAGGCACTTTGTGTAACACTTTATGACGGGGCTACACCCCGAAAACTAACTCTGAATAAGTCCCAAAACTCCCGACTACCGTTGCCATGTGGGAACGATTTCGTGGAGATGGTTTCTGGAGATAGATGGGATCACTTTCAAGGGGGCTTCGAGGATGAGATCCTATTAAACCTGGTACGAGGGAGTGTATGCTTTTTTATAAATAACTTGCTGACCAAGAACGACTTTATTTAAAGATCAGTTTAATGTTTTGGAGTTGGAAGTTGGAGTTGGTGAGTAAAGCCATCGGATTGTGGGGAATTTTACTTAAATTTGAATATAAAAGGTTTAGCTTTGAGACTCACAAAACTTGAATTAATTGCATTAATCTTCTAGGGGAAATGAGTGCTTGAATTAGTATAAAATGCGGATAGACATTCCTAAAGAAGAGGTTTCCTTAGCTTATGTCGTTGCTTTTTTAAAGAATTTATTTTTTAGCGATAATGTAATATCATTTATTTAATATTTTCTATATATTTATAACTTCCCAGAATTTTACATATATTTGATTGAATGTCCTAAAACACAGCCTGCGTAAAAAGATCCCATTAAACTTCACTCTCCCGTCTGCAAAAGTTGATAAATCACTCAAAAATAAACCCAAAATCATCATTATTTCCGTCCCCCATCGAGGCTTGTTGGCCCTCAGCCTTCGCCAATTCTCATGGGTTGAATCAACTTTAATATTTTTTCTACCTTCCACATTTTGCTCTTTTTTTTTGTTGTGAGAAGACACTACACCCGCATGTATGGTATTGGGATCTGGGGCTTTTTGCCTTCTTTTATATTGGTTTTCGCTTACCTTATGGACTAACAGTATTAAAATTAAAGCAATTAAGTTGCAGGCAGACTTTAATGATCGACAATCGACCAGCGAATGTGGCTGAAGGAGAATCCGGGGCCTCAGGCGCTGTCTCTTTGTCGCCGCCTTTGTAGACATTCTCAGGCTGTCTTCGGATGCTGTTTCTTCGCCAGATTCCGACGTTGATTTTCGCCGAAAATGTTTCCTAAACATTGTGTACATTCTGTGGGCGTTGCGATGATGCTGGTGGGTGCTCTGCGATCTCTCTAGATCTCTAGCTGGGGTTCGGTCGCTCTTTTGGGTTCACTTTGGGCTCGGTTCGGTGGTCAAATGATCTCTCGGCGATATTTAATTAGCCCATGTATGCAGATTTGGGCCCTGGTTTAGTTTAGTTTGCTTTTCTCTGGGGAAGGCACTCGCTGTATTCCGGTTTCTCTATCATTTTTTCTCTCCACTCTGTAACGGCCTCCGTTCGTATTTGTTTTTTGTTTCTGTGTTTTGTTTTTGTTAATGTTGTTATCACAAATTTATGTATTACTTATAAGGGGCTTTGTTTTGCCTTGTTTTTCACACTTAACACTTCCACTTGATAGGCGATGGCTGGCGGGGTTTGTAGCTGAAACAATTGTCGAACGAAGTGGAATTGAAAACCGGGCTGTGGAAATCTATTTCATCTATTTCCCCAGTGCCATCATCAACGCTAATTGACACGCAGTGGCAAACCGCATCGGCAGTAGCAACAAGTGGCAGTGGCAGCAACCGCAACAGCGTTTACTTTGCCCCACCGCAAAGGCAGAGGCAGCGTGCAGCAAAGGCAAAAGCAAATGCAAATGCAATTCAATTTATGTTAATTTAACGCCGTTGCAGCGGCAGCTCTGCTATGGAGCCGAAGCCATGTGTCTTTGGGCCGCAGCAAACAATTTGCATCTTGTGCGCATATTAATTTACAGATATTTTCACTCCGGCAAACATTACTCATGCCCCCGGTCCACGACCGGGGTGTTAATTGTCCATTTAATTAAGTAATTTGCTTGGAGCATGCCTCCTCCTTGCCGAACGGAAGTCGTTGACTTTGAATCGAGACTCAGATGTTGCATGTGGCATCGACCGGAAGTGGCTGCTGCAGCCACTGCGGCCTGCCTTCCCCCCTGAAACTTTCACCCCCAAAGAGAGGGTGCTGCACTCTTTTTTCTTTTTTTTTTTTTTTGCAATTTGCAAAATTACACATTCACTCCCGGGAGAGACCTCGAACTGCGAAATGCCCTATCATCTCTGTGTTATTTCCCTAGACTGGCTTTGCCCAGATTTATCAGCTAATTGTATAAGCAGCACAACTCTTGAGTGAAGCGATCTGAATGAGCTGTGGACCATGATAGTGCCGGGTTTGTGCTGCCAAACTTATGGCCAAACGATTGGAAGTGTGTGGCAGAGCATAGCGCATTTCCTTCGCTCTCTTGGTCCATAGTATTTTTTTTACTTAGAACCATTAATGCACGTCCCTTACTGATTTTATTATATATCTCTATATACTATCTCCATTCTCTCTCTTTAGGCACTGAACAAAAAAACAGAACTAGAAAACAGTTTGAAATTTAAGTCTACAATTCTCTGACTTGTATATCACTTCTTATTCTTGTTTTCTTTAGAAATATAATTTTATTCATTAACTCTTTGGGCTTTAGGAACCATTTAATTATTATTTAGTAAAAAATATTTACTTTGCATTATATTATTAAAAATACAACTGGTTTGTTAGTTACTTTAAGAGTCTGACATTGATTTTTTTTAGTTCTGTGTTTTCATGTTAAAGTAAATCATATTCCTCCTAATTTTACATAATATCTCAAGTAAACAATTCAAAGAATACATAAAAGTATGTAATGCTACTTTTATTCTTTCTAGTTAATAATTCAACTATTTGACATCTAATTGGCTTCTATTATTGTTTAAAAAATGTTATCTTGATGAAATTAAAGTCTCCTTTAACTTTGCAAATAAAAATCACATTTTCCCCTTTACAATGCTAACATTTTCTTGCAGTGTTTTGCTAGTAATATTAATTTTTATTATCATCGTGCATTATGGGCTAGTTGGCTGTTCTCGCTCTCTCTTTCTCCACGTTCTTTTACTCCGAATGTTTCAATTCCACTTCGTAGCTTTTGATTTGTGTGTGTTATCAATGGGGCACTCTCTGCTGATTCTTCGGGGGATCATACATGTATATATATATATATATATTTGCTTATTCACATTGTTTGCAATTTTACTTTTCCACTTGGATTAAACACAATTTTTCTTTGAGGCATTGTATGTCGATGTATTTATTTACGAGGCATTGTACGAGCATTTAATTGAAAGGTATTTCCGTTTTCCTTCGCTCACACGATCTGGCCGAGGAAATTAAGCACACAATGTCGGCTGATTGTTGATCTTTTCATTTACTGTGTTGTGCTCTGTACTTTTTCTCCATCAACTTGATCATTTGTTGTAATCAGCGAACGATTAACATTTAACACTTTCACAATTTGCTTTTTAAGTGGGGGGAGGCACTGGGCTTTATTCACTATAATCCAGTTTGGGGAGGAGTAGGAGGAAGAGGTCACTCTCGTACCGTGGCTGGGAATTGTGTACTCATCACCGCTCGAAGCACGGCTCACGACTGAACGAACGCCGAACGCCGAATCCTGCGGCACTTCCAGCCCTCGAGCAGCATCCACGGGGCGGAGCAAGTCACGCGAGAGACGGCCGACGAAAATCGTGGTGGTGGTGGTGTTGGTGGTGGTGCCTTAAGAGAGAGACCACCGAAAACTGTGACTGCGATTGCTACTGCTACTGTGAGTGCGACTTTCGACTGCGACTTCCGCTGGGTGCTGCGTACGCTTCAGGCTTCGACTAACGACTGATTGCCGCTGGGCACAAATGTGCTGGCCGCGATCCCGGCTGTGCTCTGGCGCGGACAACTGCTCGCTCTCTCTTCGGGGGGAGCAGACCGGTTCTGTGCTCTTCGAGCGGCGCTCTTTAGCCGGCCGCTGATTGGTCGCACGCCGAGCTATATAGCCGCCGGGTCCGGAATCTGTCTCGGATCGGATCGGATCGGACCACGACTTGTTAATGGAGTTGCTGGGGAGTCGGGCCCGGCTTCTGCTTCTGCTTCGGCTGCGGCTTTAGCTGCCACTGCTGCTGCTGCTGTTGCTGCTGCACGCATTTTGGCCCGAAGCAATGCTGCCGTTTTTTACGATTCCAACTTAATTATGTTTATAAGTTCGGTCCAGTGCATTCTGTTCTCCGATTCCGGATCTAGGCCGCAGCAGTAGCTTTTTATGGCCAATGCCAATGCCCTTGGGGGGACTGACAATTAACACCTGGAACCTGGAACCGGGCAAAGGCAGGCTGAAACCTGGAACCTGAAACCGGGAACTGTAACTGGAGCTAGAGGCTCAAACTCCCACAACGCTTAAGGGGTGGGAGCTAGGCTCCGGCTGGCCAATTATTAACTGCCGGAGACAGAGCGGCGACTTCCATCCAATTATCCGCGAGCCGAAAGTGTATAAATCAAATTTAAATGCAACTGGCCCTATCAGCGTGGCCAAAACAAAAGACTTAAGCAACAAACTTGGCAATTACACGCGGCCAACAAGCCGACAAGCAGCGGCAGCATCTTTGTTGTTGCTGCTGCTGTTGTTGTTAGCGGCTCATATTTCTTGAGGCGCATATCTAAATATCGAATCATGTTGCTGATTTGCCGCAGCTCCATTGTTGCAGCTTCAGCATCACCAACAACAACAACAGCAACAACAACAACAGACACTGCAGTTGCTTTTGGTCTGCCCACATCCAGAGAAAAAAAACAAACCGAAAATGGCCAGCAATTGTCCGAAAATGTTGGCCTTAAAATGTCCGACATGAAACCTATGTGCGAGTATATCATAAATGGCTTTAGGAGATTTTATGGACTTCATTTAAAGTGATTTGAAATCATAAGTGGAAAGTTAGTATAAAAATTTTTACAATTTATTTTGTAATTACAAATACTACACAATTTTGAAAATAATTCAATTTTGATAACTAACATTTGAAACATATGATGCATAAGTACTTGGCAATTATGAATGAACAGTTTTAAAAAATGTCTCTTTCTATAGATATAGATTTAGATATCAGCATAATGAATTTATAATTTAAAAATTTATTTGATTTATAGGGTCGGATGATTACTTTACTGCGTTACACACTTCTGTCTTAAATTATTATATCTTGCCAAAGCATAAAAACTTGAGAATTTTAAAACAGCAGTTTAAAAAGTATGTCTATATTACTATAAATAAAATATTTAATTTTCAAAGAATTCAATTTATGTAACTAAAAAATAAATCACAAGAATAGTAAAATAATATATTTAAAATGGTCAAAAGATACATATTGTTAAAAGTTTTAAAAGTTCCTCATTGCATTTTAGGGTGGAAAGCAGGCCATATAATCTATGTTTGGCATAATTGTACATCCACATTATAAAGAATATATAGTTAAGATAATTTTCCAGCTCTTCTCAGCTTTCATTAAACCATATTTTCTCCAAGTGCATCTGCAACTGCAACAACACATAGTAAATCTCATTGTGCCGTTGTGACATGACTCTTGTTCGACAATAGATAAAACAAATTGACTTGGTGTGTGCCCAAAATGTCTTCTCTAGGCTCTCGGTACGAGTGGTAGTATCTGGGTCTCCGTCCTCCTCTTTTGGTGGGCGTACTGGGCAGCGTCGTCGGAAGACCGCTCCGGCTCCTTTGTCATCTTTTCTTATATATTTTTATTTTTATTTTTTTTCTGCTTGTTCCTGTGACTGGAAAAGCTGCACTACAATGCCCATTATCAAGGTACATATCTGCGACAAGAGACCCCAGAGCGGCAATTGTGCGGCTGCCACGGCTGCAGCCTCGGCCACGTTGTCCAAATATGTTGCAAGTTGGTGTTATTCTTCACACGGCATCATAAATTTCACGTATAATTGACGCTTTCAGTTATATCAAAATTGGCTAAAAGCCAGAGCAGCAGACCAGCGGCGGCTCTCGGCTGTGGCTTTGCGTTGGTGGCCAGCTCCGGACTCTCCTCTGGGTCTGGGTCTCCCCAGAGATATTATTTGGTGGCTTACATTGTCTCCGTCTTGATTTCGGCTAATGGCAGACAGCAGGCTTACCTGGCTCTTACAGGTGTCTTTTGTGCCGTGCGTTGGCGAACTCTCTCTCTCTGTCTCGGACACTTGTTCGCCTTAAATGGCATTTCTTTGTCGGAATTAGCTTTCGGAACAGCTGCACAAGTGGAGCATGGCAGTGGCAGTGGCATAAAATCAAACATATTGAGTAATCAAAGTCGCCAGAAAACCCACCCTTGCGGCCGAGTTCATTAAACAAACAGGCAAATATGTTGGCAATTTCAACCAGTTGGTTTACACCACTCAACGTTTTTATGACAGATTTTTCAAGTGTTTCCATTCCGCCTCCTCGTTGTTGTTTTGCTTTTTTTTTTTATTATTCAGTTTATTTTACACTTCGGTGGCGGTTTGTGGTTAGTGGTTACTCCGCCCTTAGCCGAATGGCGTTGGCCACGTTGCCTTAGGTTAGTTGTTTATGAACGCTTTTATTGGCACTGCCGGCTGCAGGCTGGGTCAAGAGATTTATGGGCCAAATTTTGTTTAGCAAGAACTTACGGGCACTTGAAGAAGTACTAGAGAGACAAAACAGTGGGAATTCGGACTGGAACTGCTGCAGTTTCCCCATTATGTCTCCCAAGTGTTGGCAGTGTTTGCTTTAAAGATCTGCGAATGTTATCCTTAATAGCACTTGGGCCTATTAGGCTAAGTAGTTTTGGGAGATGGAATAATATTAACAGAAAATATTAAGGAAAAGTTAAATACCTTAAAATATAGATATCGTTCTATATAATATATAATTATAACTTTAAAACTTAGGAAATTGTATGATTGAGAACCCAACCTTATGTTGACACATTTGTAACTTGAATCTACACCCTAGATCACTTTTCAGCTGTTTGAACAAACGATTTACTCATCCATCCATCCATCCATCAATGTGGCCACCTGACTTAACCCCGCAATTTGCACCAGCTTTTACCCCGACAAAAAAAAATAGGAATACAAAATCCAGGCACTTGTGAACCTCACACATGTTCGCCCATCAACCGCAGAGGAGGGACCAGGATATAGATCCGTGGCATGCCTCATTTAACCGGAAATCCACCCCTAAACAAAATCCAATTGCAAAATCAGTAAGGCAAACATCGCAACGAATTATGACACGAACAAAGGCGATTAATTAGCGGAGATTCGAGGGGTGGAAAGATGCTATATGGGGAGATACGAAGATATATATAGATCGGGTAACCAAGACCGAGGGGTGGGTTTACGCTTCGATTTGCGCCGACGCGACGCGAGCGAGTAATCGAGATGGTTGCGCGTGCTCATGTCTTCGAGAGAGAGCTCGGGCGGCAGGGGGTTAAGACCAAGTGCTCATCGAGCCCATACTTTAACCCATACACGTGCATATGTCATTTTTATAGCGCTATACGTGTTTGCCATAAATCCATAACAATATGACAAGTACAAGTACTTTAGCGGCAGCCTCTCTCATGTGCAACATGTTTGCACGTTCACGCCACCACCGGTAGACTGTAGACTGTAGACTGCGGACGGTACAGTAAAGACGCCCTGGACCGACTGCAACTCCCAGCGAGCAGCACCCAGCTTCCATCTCCATCTCGGATTTCCACTGGGACACCTTGCCTTCCACGGCGCGATTGCGATCGCTTTGCGGTCAGGATGATCTTCATGCCTTGCTCCTGATGTGTGTGCGCTGCGGCTGCTATGTTACTTACGTACACTCTTCAAAAGTTTACCTTGCTTTAAAATTAAATTTAAGTTCGAATATCCTATTATTTTATTCTGTTAAATACAATGGTTAATGATGATGATCTTGGCAATTTCACAAGCAGATATTTAAGGAAGAAACGTGTATCTTTTGACTACACAGTTGCTTTTTGATTCAGAAGTTTGTTTATGAATTTAGTACTATTTATTTATCAATTCAATAGTTTCCTTCAATATCTTAGAATGTAAACCTTAAAACCTCAAAGAAATTCTCCCAGTGCAATAGGAATATTTCGCGCTACTCGCCGCCGCCTGACATGATTTACATGAAGTGAAGACGCACGTTTTTATTACATTTTCGTGGCTGTAAGTGCACCCAAGGCAGGCCAGCAGCCCAGGCAGCCCAGGCAGCCTGAGTCACCTAAAGCCGCCACCTCGCCCGGGCAACCACCTCGCAGACAGCCCAACCACCCAACCCAACCCCCAGCCAGCGGCGCATAATCAGCGGTTTGCCTTTGATTTGCGGCAAATGTTACGCCGAAAAGGCAACAGCTGTGCAAGAGGAGGGTTAACCCGCGAATCATTTATCATTTATTTTCGCTGTTACAATTTTCAAGTGTACACCGCACAGCCCAACTTGCCCGCAATTAAACAAACAATAAAACCTTTTCGAGGAGTATCTGGATCGGCTCAACTGCACCATCATCGTCGTCGTCGCCGGGGTTGGACACTTGTCACTGTCCGGATAAATGTCGCCCTTCGCGGTCCGCGTTCCCAGCTTAAGTCGACGTTTTAATTTTAATTTCTACTCGTCGTGGGTTTCTGGAAAATTGAATACTTTATTCATGGGGAAGATCGTAATCCTCAAATGAGATTTGCTTTAGAGTAATCGCTTCATTTATGGAGGATTCCCGGGCTTATTAAGCTTCATTAGAGAGCGCGATATGAGACTAGGCCAGAAGGGGTTATGTTTACATAGGAAAGGCATATGTTACCTGCCTAGGTGGTCCCTTACCAGGCCCACCCTGCCCCCTGCCCTCCATCCAGTTCCCAGACCGAAACGAGAAATTTCAACTAATTAAAATACCTATAAACTCTGCATGTTGAGTCCTGTTCGGCGTTTCATTGGAAATTTCAAAACCGAATCGGTGGTGAATCGTCGAATCGCCGGGATAAGCAACACGCCAACCCAACAAATGACCGAAAATCGAAAAAACGGAGAACCAAAAACGAGAGGCCCTTCGAACCTTCGGCCAAAGATGAATGGTTGTTGGCCCTCGGCAGCAGGGATGCCCACCTCGGCACCCCCGACCCAGGCTTGGGGCCTAACTGACAGCAAACAGAAATCGACAGCCGTGCGGTGTTTACTACTCCAACAAGATCCGAACAAAATCGAGAGAAAAAAAAAAGAAACCCAAACAAAAATAAAAACAAAAACAAAAACCGGACAGAAACGAAAATTCACTTCTGATCTCGCATTGGGAATGGAATGGAAGCTCTGGCCATCAGCTCGCGGCTCAGCTCTCCCAGTCGAAATGGACAGCTGAAAAGGAGGCTGGAATTTCGGGCCGACTTGGCGGAGAGCTTAAGACTTTTAGCATTTTTAATTAGCGCGTTCTTTGTTTTCGGTTCGTTCGTGCTGGCCGTCGAACAAAATGAGAACAGATTCGTACAAAACGAATTTTTATTTTCGGGCTCGTCGGGGCCTGCATGCTAATTCCCTGCCAGAAGGAGGAAGAGTACCCAGGGAGTCCTCCTAGAAGGACCAGAGGCGTGGCCAGTGAAGGGAGCTCTGAAATACACACTTATTTGCTCGTAATATTAATTGATGAGGTTTTACAGGAAGTTAAATCCTCTAGAGAATTTAAAAACTCATCAGGAAGTCACTAAACATCTTTATGTAAATGTGTTAAAAGTTTGTTGTTTTATACCAAAAATTATAAAAGAAAACAATGCATTCTTCTTTCAGGGTTTTAGGAGCAGTAAAACACAACAATAATTAGGAACATTTTAAATACAATGTCATAGCTCCATTTCTAATTAATTTCTCCCTTCGCATCTGAAAGCTATGTGACATTAAACATTTACAGTAAAAAAAAAAATACCGGAAGACAAATTGTTAAGAATTTTCCCTTTTCACAATAATATTGCTACACTCTCAAATCCCCATAACTAGAGTTCTAACTACGCCTCTGTTTTGTATGATTTACCAGTGACCAGATGGTGGCTCAAAAATTGACCTTGAGCAAGGTTTTGCCTGTTTTGTAATTAGTCACTTTTTCGCACCAAATAAATTTCACAAGCTTTCGAAATTCGAATTTGTATTTGAGAACCTTTTGGTAGACGGGGAATAATACGCAGTAAAAAGGCAAAGAAACTGCTAAGCGAGGCTTTACTAATCTCTTGCATGGCTCCTGCCACTTTAATAACCGTTCCTTCACAGATACTTGAATAAACGCTTAAATTGTCTCTGGGGTCCAGATCCAGCCTTGGGTCCAGTCCAAGCCGGTCGCAATCTATGGAGGAGCAGTAAATGCCAGCCGAGGATTTATAGCAAAGTACTTTGACCAATTACGCAGGCATCCTCCGGATCCAGCAGCGTTTGACAACGCATCGCGGAGCATCGTGGAGCCGAGGAGGACAAACATAAATATCAATTACGGGTCCATAAATTTGAAACCAATTAGCCAAAGCGAAATTGATAACAGTCGTTTGGCTTTGCGGCAATTTTCTCAAAACAATTTGCTGTGGCCGTGGAAAATAGTTTTCCCCGTCCCGGCCAGTTGACGACTCGACGACTCTCGTCTCGCAGATGCAAACAACTTAATACAAATTGAAGGCTCAAAAGCCAAATGTTTAGTTCTCACATTAAATGTAAACGGCGGCAGCGCTCGAGGAGGAGATTGCGAGAGCCCAGAGTGCCAGGATGTGAGTCCCCGGGCGAAGACAGCGGCAGCGAGCACTACTTAACTTTTCGACACCCAATGAAATTTTCGCACATTACTGCCAAAAGTATCTAGATGCAGAAATATCTGCCGAGCTGCTGCCTCTCTCGCCCGGGTTGCATGCAACCCGAGGAGCCGAGCAGCCGAAGACTCCATGCCAGGCTCATATCTGCATCTTCGCTGGTAGGCAAATGCAATTTATTATACGTCTGGGACTGGAGACCTGGAGCTGGAGCTGAAGCTGGACCCAGGCAGCAGCATCGAAGCGGCAGATCAGATGAGATGGGTGAGGAGCCGGGAGAGTCTATCCTCCACACACGCAAACCTTTGGCGTTTTTCTTATTAATACATTTTTAGCCCCCTCTGCAGGAGGAGGCGCGGGAAAGCCGGGAGCAGGGAGGACCCTCGCCGGAATCAGATAAAAAATGCTTCGCACACGATTAGGAATTTTTAATTAAAATATTTTGTACTGCTGTTTGTAGTTAATTTCGTACAAGACTCTCTCCGAGGCATACAAAGTGCCACCACGAGGAGCCCGTAGGCACCTGCGCGCCGTTCCTGCTGCCGCTGGCTGCTGGCTGCTGTTGTATGCGTGTAGAACAGCACAAAGTACGCGATCCGATTGCCACAGTCGGAGTCGAAGTTGGACTCGGATTTGGAGTTCCAGCAGGAGGAGAGGAAGGAGCTGTGGCAGTCAGAAAGGGTGCCGAGCTGGCATAAAATCCTTGTGTGTGTGTTGCCATTTCGCTTTCGTGCCCAGTTCGCGGAGTCGCCGCAACATTTCAACTTGCCACTGCGGTGGCAGCATTGATGGGCGTATACATGCGATTCACTCCGTGCCTGCCCCGTTCGGGGGCTACTCCTGGCCAGGCTGCATCGTTTAGCTTAACTCAACATATATTTTCAAAGCCGCAATCTCGGCGAGAAGCAGTGCAGGCGAAGGCGAAGGTGGAGGTGGAGTTGGAGACGGTGCGGGCGCATCGATGATATATTTAGTGGCAGGCAAAACGAAAGACTTAGGCAACGAACTCGCGATTACGACACAGCATGAGGCATTGCTTATATAGAGCCGGCATACACATACAGTGGATATTGGATAAGAAGGGATTATTCTCAAGGTAATAATATTATTATATAGTAAGCTCTCTTTGGCGCTGTGAATGGTTATTTTAAGCCTTATAATTAGCTCCCTAATATGCTTCCTTTTTTATTTTAAACTTTAATATCTCCTGTTTCCGGTTTCTCATATGTTTCTTATGCTAATTTTGAGACTTCTGTTTGGGTTTTTACTCGTCCACCTGTTGGATCCTCCACTATATGGCCACTATATGGCCACTATATGGCAATTGGCGCTGCCCTGCACGACTTTTTTTTGCCAGCAGCCCGACTCGTCCTCTTTGCCGTGTTTTCCTCATCTCCTTTCTTTCGGCTTCGTTTCGTTTCGTTTTGTTTTATTTCTTATATATTTTCCTCTGCGCAAATTGAAGATCGTGTTAAACGCTTAAGTTGTTTTTGCAGGCCAGAGAAGGGATGCGCGCGGTGTAAGGGCCAGGCCAGCAAGCCACAATGCATCATTAGCGTTGTGGCAAATGTGCTTTTTGTTGTTATTTTCCTTTTTTTTTTGCCACACCGAGATCGTTTTGTATCTGCTCGCGGCTGCAACAAGTGCAAGAGGCCAGTTCATTGCCTTCGTCGACTGATTATGGCCGGGCCGTAAATTATGACTAATTGATTAACAAATTCTTTAAGCGGGCAACAGGACCAACAGTGCCAGGACACGCACATGCCGCATAAATCAGGGAATCTGCATTCGAACTTTCCACTTGTCAACGCCGAACGCCCTTTTGTAGTGTACTTCATTCCCATTCCCATTTCCATTCCCGGCCAGCACCTGACTCACGTGCTCAGCATCCCAAAGCTAATAAGCCAGAGATTTAAAATCCTCACCTTGGGCACCCTTTTGTTTGGCTTTGACTTTGGTTTTCCTCCAGTTTTGTGTACACAACATCACAAATATGAGCGGCAAACACTTGGCGGCAATTGTCAACGCCGCTTTAAATGCTAAAAATGTGTCAAATGCGTTTCTCTTTCCGAAGAAAAATGAGCGTCGTATAAAAAGGTAAAGGGGTAGAGTGTAAATAAAATGTGAAATGTATCTGCCTTTTGCGTGGCACGCACACATTTTGTAAATGAAGCGCACAAAATTCGAGGCGAAATAAGCAGCTAAATTTAACATAAACGGGGGCGTACGAGGCACGATCGGGAGATCCAAGTACGGGGGCGATATCTATATAAAGATATATACATATATTTGTATTTAAAGACACATTCCACACTCAAGTTGATGGGTCGTGAGATATTTGCGCAGCTTGTGCAAAAAACAAAGAGTGTTGTGTCCAAGTAATGAGTAATCTCTCGGCTGCCATGTGATTGATTATGTTAATTTGGGCTTAAGGCTTATTTGCTGATAAATATTTACTGTTTTCTTGAAGCTTTCTAATGCCTTTAATTGGATTTAAGGCTGCAAGATCAAGATATCTCACTTTTTGTTATTTATAAATTGTGTTTTTGGGATAAATGTAATTTTAAAGGCATTCTATATAAGTTAAGTTTGCCTTTTTTTATTTTCCTAAAACTCATTGACATCCCTTACCCAAAAAAACACAAATATATACTGGAATGTAATAAATTTCCATTGCTTGGCTCCGTTTTTTTTTCGTGTCACCTTGAGCTGCCAAAGTCTGGACAAGTCTCCGCAGTCAGCTTTTAGTGCAGCGAGTAATTCGGAGTGACTACGCCTCGGAGGCAAGCTCAAGATTACCATAAGGCTTATAAATAAATAAAACCCACTGCCAGGGAGCCACGAAATAAACGGAAACTTGTTCTGGCTTACAGCGCTTTTTTCGAACATTTTATAAACATTTTCGAGTCGCGGCATGTACGCGACGAATAAAACAACTGGAGCAGCGCATTTAACGAGTGAATGAGCCGCAGAAAAACAAGAAAAACCGAAAACAGAAACATTTGAAAGCCTCGCTGGTTCGTGCATTTTATTAATTTGAATTTTAATTGCAAATCGCAGGCCGCCGCGTTGGGAATGGAAAGGGAAATGGAATGGTATACCTTAAGGTAATGATTAAAAATGCAAGGCAAATACACTTCATTACGGGCCCATTTTCCGCAGACATGATGTCAGTGCAGTCGCCGTCAGACAACGGCCACATAATTCACTCACTCAACGGAGGATGCATGCAAAGCAGCAGCAGTTTGGGGAGGTGGAGGAGGAGGGATGGAGGAGTCCTGAGCCCCGAGATTACAAGTGCAACGCATTCCCAGGTTTACCGATTTCATCAAAATGATAAAGAAGCCGGCGACTTGACTGGATGACTGACAGTGCACCTACTGTTTGCTCTTGGCCAAGAAGAACCAAGAACGGAGATCGGAGAACAGAGAAGCGAGATGCGAGATGCGGAGAACGGAGACCGAAGAGCGGAGGAACCAAGCCAACAATCGAAAACATTTAAGCACTTTGTGCTATGCTCCACTTGAGCCGCGTTGCGTTTCACATTCGAGTGCAAAATCAACACACAAACCCAACATTACTCAAGCTGCAGGCAAAAAGCGAAATAAAACAGAAGTAAAAGAGGCAAAAACACGAGCGGACGGCGGAGATTTAAATGCCTATCGCGAAGACACATCGACACACCGCTCCGCTCCGCCATGGGCTGGGTCCAGTTCCACGGCCAGATCCCGATGCAGATCCCGCTCCGAGGCCGCCGCCGCCGGTGGCACTTGTATTGATCTAATCTAGCCGCGTTCGGTGTATGTACTGTCTCGGCGGTGGTCCCTCGCTCGCTCTTTCTCCGTTAATGAGTGGGCTGCCAGGGGTAAGCCCACGCAGGCGTTTATTCGGAAATTACCAAGTACAAAATGAGGTGTCAGCCTTTCTATCTTCCCTCGGATTCTTTCCAAGTTCCTTTCATTCAAATTCTTTCAATCGGTGCATAACTTTCGGGCCAAGTTCGTTGCCTAAGTCTTTTGTTTGCCCCCCTCAGCACATATTTATGATGACAAATATGGCTTTTCCTCGAGGAGAGAGAGAGGGAGCGACACATCTCGACACCTTTGGCAAACAAAGCCTTAATGAAGTGCGTACCTGCCACAGAAAAGCCAAGCCAAGAGAGATCCAAGAGCCCAGATCCCCGATCCCAGCAAATGGAGTGTGTAAATTGTATGGTAAAATAAATACATAAAAGAGCTCAAATCTCGATTTATGCTGGCTTAAGCGAGCCAACGTTCTATAACTCAAATTAAAAGCAATTTAAAATCCAAATAGAAAGGAACCAATAATACCCAGAGAACCGAAAATGAGCATTCCACGCAAACCGGGGCCCCGAGTCGATTCTGGCCCGGCCAACAGCATTCAGCTCGCTCGGCGACAGTTTGCTCCAAATTAAAAAAGTATAAAACCATAAAGACGACAATAATGACAGCCCGTTGATGGTGACAACGACCATGATGATGATGATGAGGCTCAGGCCGAGGTTGGAGCAAAGGAAGGGAGCGAGATCGCTGGTACTATGGGGGATTGCTGTCTCCGCAGTGACACAGGCAAATGTCTTCTTTGTGCCGGCTTAAACGTACAAGAGGGCGGATTCTAGAGTTCTTTATTTTTATACACTGCTTAAGAATATTTTGTGATATGAAAAGGTGCTAAAATTGAAAAGGTTTCAAACCAAACTTGTCTGGAAATATGGATATGATTTATTTAATATACTCAAAGTTTTCGCGATATTACTAAAGAATACTTAAAGGTATATTTTTCACAAATAACCCTTGACATATTGTGTTATGAACCCACTACTGCACAGAAAATATTTCACTAAAAGTTACATAAAACCACAAGGCACCTCCAAGTGTCAGGGCCATGAAATGTGTAACAATGTTAAGTAATAATTGTAATTTTTGGCAGCTTTTAATGAGAGCAGTTTACAAACATTTGGTACTTTAGCTTGAACTAACTCCTTAAAGCCTTGCAAAATCCAACTTTGGAACTAATCAAGCCCGCCTCGTTATATTGCCTGGTCGCATGGCCGTTTATTCTTTTCTCCATCGGCGGCTGAACCTAATAATCCTCATGACTCGCATATCAAATGACAACAAATTTACTGCGGACGCTGGCAGCGCTGTTTGCGTCGCCGTCGCAGTGTCAAATTGAGCGACAATGGGCGAGGAACAAAAAAAAGCGGGCCACAGTGGGACAGTGGCAACTGTAACGTTTTGTTGCTGCCCCTCCGCAGTTCCTGCCCCAGCGGAGGGGATCCCACTCTCAGTTCGTGTGTGCCTGTGTGTGTTGTTGTGCATTTGCCGCTTTAATACCTTTTAACACTAATCGCATCGAGCGAAGCGCAATCAGTTGTGATGAGAATATAAATAAAAAAACAAAAAAGGGCCTAACAAAAAGCCAACGGAGAACAACAAGACAGGGGATGAGATTGTGGACATGAACTGGAAAAAATTAAATGGTAAAATAAGCGTGGATATTATTGAAGAAAGTGGAACGAATTCATGGAGATTTTAAGAGATGTTAAGAGTTTAACTAACATTAAAAAAATCTATCAACATTGATGTTTCCTGCAGCTTCCTTTGCGTCTGGCTGAAATACTCTACCAACCCCCTTCTCTTTTTATTTCTGATTAAATGAATTCAACTATTAATTTATTTTTTATTGTACTTTACTTTTATGTTGCAATATATTTACCTTTTTATTTTTGTTTATATTCACTAAAGTACATAAAATCATGGTGCTTCTTCCGACCGGTAGAACTTAGAGTTGCTGGTCCATTCTTAGCTAAGCTTTTCTATTTCTATAAATAATTGTAATTTTCAATAGATTTTAAGTTAAACAAAATATTAATCATTAAATGTAAAAGTTACCCACACTTTTCTCTCCGTGTAAACACTCGCATATAAATACCATATATATCGTCGCCCTAGACGCTGAACAAGAAATAAAAATCGTTCAAGTTCTTGGACCCTGGACTGCGACTGCTGTCTTTTTTTCGGGTGAGATTTTCTCACGTGTTGTTTGCATTGCTTTATTTTTGTATTTTTTTCGGCTCTTCGATTTTTGGTTTTCGGCTTTCGGCCGCGGAGTGTGAGTTCTGTTTTTGAAACTGGAGCTCTCCCCATCAGCATGAGATGGAGATTTTGTGGACGCAGTGAATTTTTATGTTCCAATGATGAACTGTGCACACGACCGAGGAGCGAACCAGGCCGATGCGAAGTCCCAGTAGCGGCAAACATGACTCAGTCCAAGGTCTTCCCTGTGCTTCCCAGGTTTTTAGTTTTAGAATCATCGAACAGGAAATTGCCACAAATTCTTGATGAGATTTACCCTCAATGTGTGTGTTTTGGGCCCTTAATGATTTCTATTTTATTTCGTGTGTATTTCTGAGCTCTGTGTCCGTCTGCATCTTCATCTGTATCTTTTTCTGGTCCAGCGAGCCAGCATAGCACAGCACAGCACAGCACGGCACAGTACGTGGCCGAGAGGCTACAAGTTCATCCGCGGGATCTGTTCTGGATACTGGATTCCCATCCAACACATGCGAAATCAGTAGATCACGAAATGAATGGCCATAAATACAATGCCGAGGAAAGAGGAACCCGAGCAGCAGGGCGGACGGACTTGCAGACGGACGGATAGGCATGTAGACATATAGACATATGGGTAACGTTTCGCCATTTAGCCCGATTGCAGTTGCAAACATGCGATTTTGAAGAGGCTCGAATTGGCCAGAAGAGGCCCCAAAGACCAGCTCCAGATAGCAACCGATGAGCTCTGCGTGCCGCAGTCGTCCTCTCCTGGCAGTCTGCGCTCAGTGTGGATTAGGATGCACTTTAACATGGGGTTTTCTTACATTTTTGTAGTGTTTGGTAACACTAAAAAAAGATTTAATCAAAATAATATACGAAAAAATATTAGCACGTTCAATAAGAAGGTTTCTCTTTCGAATAAGAGGTTTACCTAAAATACTGTGTATGCTCTAAGCTTAAAACTATGACCTCCTAAGCAGTAAATAAAAAATAAATCATAAGTAAATAATAATCTTTATTGATCAAGTTCTGTTTTTCTTAGTGTAAACTATCCCAACATCGAATTCCTTTGCTTAAGAAAGGAATTTCGAAATTGTGGCAGCCACATCAGCGGATTCTATGTAAATATAGCTTGGCTATGATCGAAACTAACTTTGTCTGTCTGGCGGCTGGCAGTAAGAAGCAAATAAGGGGCTTTTTTATGGGTCTCAAACAAAATCATTTCGTTCTTTCGTTTGGGAGCCATAAAACGGCAATTGTGGGCCAACTGCGGCTACCAACGTTTACGGCCCAAACAGACTGCAATTCCGAGGCCCTGACAACACCCGCTGTTCTGCGGCGGGTACAAGGTATTGGCGGAGAGGCAGTAAAAACGTTGGGAATTAATTAATCTTAGCATGTAACTAAATTAACGCATGATTGCTGGCCCAGCAGCAGCTCCAGGAGGCACGAGGAGTTCGAGGATTTATGGCCTTTATCGGCCAATCGAATTGCAGTTTCCAGCTTAAGATTTATACATTTTAGCCGGGGTTCCTGGCCAGCTTATTTACCCCTTTATGTTTGTTTGGGGATACTTACTATATATCCCGATGCGGAAGCGTTGGTTTGGTTACTTCTAATTAAACGTCGCGCAGACTCAATTTATTTGACTCGATTTGTTCGGTTGACATTAATGAACACGGCGTTGACATGCTCTCGCTGCCACGATCGAAACACGCCGGGTCTGGTCTGTGGAAAGCGATGACACCTCTGTGTGACCACCACAGCCGGCAGCAGCACATCGAGATGTGTCTCTGCCGGAGGAAATCATCAATTAAATTAGTTAGGAGTTAAAGGCAAAAGCTGTTTGTTTGTTTTTTCGTTTTGCAGAACATTTGCCCCGAACACCGATCCGGCAGCTGCAGAGCCCCATTTGCCATTTTGCCTGCTGCCCTGCTGGCTTCATTTGCATTTGTCCCAAAGTCGCAAGACGATTCTCCGACTGCTCTGACTGCTCCGACTGCTGCTGTGGCTCATTTAAGTGTTAAAAATGGCAGTTACATGAAATCCCAGGCCGGAGCTGGGCAAAATGTTCCGTTTACGTTTGTTTCGTGCCTGCCTCCGCCGCCTCGTCGTCTCTCCGTGTCGCGTTCGTTGCCTAAGTCTTTTGTTTTAAATATTAAACGGCCCTACAAATCGCTGCCAGCCGGGTCCCGCTTGGCCCGAAGCTGACTTCCCTGCTTCCGTGGCCGACCCAACTGCACAAAATTTGTCATTTTTCCCGCGGTTTGGCGGCTCATTAGTCAGGCCGCCGCACATTTTCGTGGAAGGCGCAGAGAAAAGACGCAGAGAGACAGAAAGCTGCCAGCCAGGCGATGACAAGCCAGATTAGAGGCCCCAAAAACGACACTGTCCCTACTGGTGCTCCCTACAGCCGTTCCCTCCGCCGTTTCCTCTGTCTTCCTTTGGGCCAGAATCGAGTCCCATGCGACCCAAATGTTTGTTTTGGCCTGTAGCAAGCGGCAAGGGCCTGACACTTTCTGTGGCGATTTTAATTAGAAACAAAGAAATGGTACGAATGCTTGAGGACTCAAAGAAGTAGCTGTATTTGCAGGAAAAAAAGGAAAATAAATAAAGATTTTCACAATCTATGAACAAAATTTCATACGTAAACTATTTACAAATATTTAACTTAATTCTATGGATAATTTTAAGGGATTTTAAGCTAAAACATTTCCATAATTGGGCGGACACAAAGAGAAGCTCTAAGTCCTGTTGTCATATTTAACCAAATAGCTATATATTCATGTAGTATTCATCCATAATTTACATCGATATATCTCTATTATGTTTCCGCTTTTCTTGAAACCCTTTTTCATAGTTTGACTATATCTTTCTATAACCCTCTAGGGGCAGTGCGTACTCGTATAGTTCGCACGCCTCATCTTGGCTTAGAGAAGAGCTAATACCTTTAGCAAATAGTGTCGAGGGTTTGGGGAAGCTGCGGTGTATGCAGTTTGCTCACTTGCCACTTACCACTCGAGAGCCAAATTATAATTTCATGGCTTATAAAAGTCATATTTGTCTTGCGTTTGATGGAATTCCCATGTACGGACAAAAGGCAAAACAAAACGTAACTAAAAACATTTCTTCACGCTTCTTTGTGTTCCCTTTGTGGAGTCTGTTTGTTGGCTCGCTCTGGGCCAGCTCTCGGTTCGTTTGTCCGTTTTCTATTTACACGCAGCCGCCGCCGAAGCCGAAGCCGAAGCCGTCGCTTGGCAAACAAATTTTAACGCTTAAATGCTAAAAATCGAAAGAGCCAGCAGAGCTGGAGTCGCATTCGATTCCCAGAGGCTGCTGTGGCCCCATAGAACGCCTCGGAACGAAGCGTAAGGAATTCGTAATTAGAAGTAAGACTCCAGCCACAAATTGCAAATAAAAACAAAGCCTTGGTGTTGACTCGGCAAACAGCCGTATTCTGTATAGCCCGTGTGTTTGGCCAAACAGTTAACACTCAAAGCACTCGAAAGTAAATGAAATCGATCCCCCTGTTCAACTTTAGCATCGGCCCAGAGCCGGGGTCTTAACTCCAAACTTGAAATGGGCGTTCCACCGCAGCAACAAAACAAAACACAATTAAAATTTAATGACGAAAAGGCGGAAAAATAGTTAAGTGCGGTGCAGCAAGGCTTCGTTTTGGGTTCTGCAATCTCAGTTCCGAAGTTTTCCGTTTTCCCTGTCCGAGGGAAATTGCCTTTTGTTGCCCAAAATTGAAATATGCAATCATAATGCCGGCGACACAAAATGCCGAATTTGGTTTCCTCTAATAGCCTGGCAGCTAGCCCGCATCCAACATGGCATCCTACATGAAGCAGCCTCCATCTGTCCATTTCTCTTCGATCCTTACACGGTTAGAAAATCTTTGAAAGTGGTTCACGTTTTTTGAGAAATTTGTTTTTAAAATGGTGGTACTTAAGAAAGGTTTCCTGGAAAATGTTTTAATTTCTTTACGTTTCGTAGATTGCATTAATGGAATCTTGAAATATATTCTTATTCTTGTAATAACATAATTATGAGACATTTACAAATATTTCGAATTTACAAATATTTGTATATGCTTTTAAACCTTTGTAAATGATTGTTACCACTCTACTTTACATTGATTTTCCGGTCCCTGTCATAACTCATAAATCTAATTTACTATTTACCAAACTTAAAACGAACATAAAAATTATCCAAAATAATTTGTATACATCCCAAAAATAATTAAAATCTTATAACTCATTTTTTGTTTAATAAACTTTTTTGCTGTGCAATTCCTTTTGGTTTTTCCGGCTCTTAACGGTGGCCAATTGCAGCAAGTGATGTCCCACGCTGAGTACCCTCCTCCTGCCCCTCCTCCATCTCCTGCTTATTGGCAGGGCATGGACGGTAAATTCGATTAAACCGCAAATAGGTTTTTGGCCAAGCGGGGCGGCCAGGGCGGTCAGCCGGTCAATTGGCTATGACTTGCGGCCCCGCTCAGAGCGGAGTGCACAGTGGTCAGACTTTGGAAAGTCTAAGTGTATTAGATAAATTTAAAGGATAATTTTCAGAATAAAAATTAAATAAATTATGCTAAAATCCAGGTTATAATTTTACCAAAAGCAAAGGAAAGGAACTCTAATAATGTGCAATATTTTCAAAAATGTTTTGACACTTCAAATAAATAAATCTTTAAGTGTTTTATGAATAAGTCACACTTTAATTTAGTTAATATATTTTATGACTCTTAACCGTTTGACACCCACTGTGCCTCCCTGCAATGGGTGCAATGGCGGGGCATTATTTATGATTTCATTAAAGCAGCAAATTTAATCGAAGTAAGTTCGGAAATCAAAACGATCTCGTCAGCTCTGCTTCCCAGACCCCCGGCTCCGGCTCTGGCTCCGAGCCCAGCCCATCCTCAGAGAGCTCGGAGCTATCATCATGGCGAGACCCGAAAACCAATCCGAAGCCGATGCTGGCCAATTTATCGCCTATCGTCTATCGACTGACCGCCTAAGTGGCACAATCGTGAGCACTGTGGACGCCTTTCGATTGAGCAATGCGAGGGGATCGGAATCGAACTCTCGGTATCGAGCCTATGTTCTATGATTATAAA
The DNA here is from genome assembly GCA_008042585.1 of Drosophila punjabiensis. Taxonomy (NCBI): domain Eukaryota; kingdom Metazoa; phylum Arthropoda; class Insecta; order Diptera; family Drosophilidae; genus Drosophila; species Drosophila punjabiensis. The sequence continues at coordinate 67,859 of VNJR01009488.1, forward strand.
AACTGGGAGAGCGATTGCAGTTTGCCATAAAATAAGTAAGTAAATCGCCGCCCAACTCACGTTCCATTCGCGAAGAATAAAATGAAATTGAAAAGCCAAAAGAAACATCCACTGGGGATGTGGATTTGGATGTGGATGTGGGCTGGAATGGGTTGGGATGGGGCTTGGGGCCTATGTATTGCTGAAAACGACTCACGGATTTTGTGTTACACTTTTGTTGTTAGCAAGTAGCGAATGAGACTCGACTCTCCGAGGGAGATGGAGCTGGGTTTCGTGCGGATAGAGTCAAATATTTTAGCTGCTTGACGACGGAAGTGCACTGGGAGAATATGTGGAACATTTGGTTGAGTTTTGAATATATTTAGATTATATCCTAAGGAGTAATACAATATGATTCCAAAGAGTCAAACGTTGCTAAAAAAATATATATTATTAATTTCTCTTGATTAATTAGACATCCTTAAATTTAAGACATTATTTGAAATTTCTTTCAATGTGTAGCAGCAACAACGGCGATGATGGCGTCCATGTTGGAGCTGGCCCCGGCCTGGCCTGGCCTGGCTGTGTGGCTTCGGCTTTGGCTTCGGCTTGGTTGGGGGCTCACTCCACCTACCTACCACAAAGTGGCCAAGGGGCTAACAACAATCAATAGACAAACGTTTGGCTTGTTTTGTGTTTTTGTGTTGCATTGTAAATCAAACGGAACTGAGCAAAACAAGCGAAACGGTATTGTTTTCCAATTGGCAGGCACGCCAGGGAGGAGTTCAGCCCCCGGAGAAGAAGCCCCCGCAACCGAGCAAGCCTCACTTTTTACTTCTCCCCCAAAAAATCCCGATCGAGGAGATGGCCCCGAGGCTTTGGTTCAAGTTGCCACCGAAGACGCTGACAAGGCAGTCGAAAGGCTCTCTCAGCCTGAACTCTACAGTGAGCTGTAGCTATAGGGGAATATAGTACTACGGAATGACATAAAAGTAAAGTCTGATAATAAATAGTTGCTTAGAAGTAGAAGGTTTAATAAGTTAAAGGGTTTTCTGATATTTTCTTTGTAAATGTTATAGTTACTTCCATTAATCTGTTGCTATTTTTTTGACCACAGCTGTGCTCACTATATGTATTTAAGCCTATATCCCTGTCTATAACCCTGGTGACCCCCTTATGTTGGCTCAAATCAAATCTGTCCCTCAACCTGGGCGATGCTCGCATCACGCCCGTCGTCGTCCACTGATGTTTCCTCAATTAACCTTTTTATTTTGCTGACTCGGTTACGTTTCTGTTTCTTGTCTAGTTTTTCCTTTTTTTTCCCTTTTTTTTTGCTGTCTGGGGCGTATGCGAATTGTCGCCATTACATGCTAGGCTTCGTGTTGTTGGGGAAATTGTTAGGAAAAAGTTCCGATGGCCAATTTTAAAGAGAGCGACGAAAGGTAAAATGTTGTTGTTACCTCCTCAAAAAAGCAGTGCAATTTGTGTAGCTATTTCTATTTTAGAAAGTATTTCCAAATATCAAGTATACGCCATGTGAGGCAGTGGGGAAATCAGTAAACAGAGAAGAAAATTCGTAATTAGGAACTTGAAATTAAATTCGAAAATAAATTAAGATGAATTTCTTTCCCACCAGAACCCCTTGGGCTCGTAAAATGAGTTGATATTGAATTGATATATACAAAATCCGAAATTAATTCCCATCTTAACCCACTGTGTTGATGTCGCAGGAGGCTGGAAAAAAGATACTCCCATGGGGCATCTAATTAAAAGCCGCCTGCACCTTGGCTCCACCTTAGGAGGAGTCTGGCCACACACCGAGAGCTGCGAGCTACGAGCTGCTACTGGTATTATTTTTTGGCCAACAAAAAGGCGTTGCAAGCCAGGTCAAGTGAGGTTGTGTTATTTGTCAATTTGTCTTGCCTTAAACAGCGAATGTTGTTGGCTAATGTTGCTGCCTCCGCCGCTGCTGTCCCACTAAAAAGCAACAAGGTTATTAGGGTTAAGCCAAAAGTTTCAGCGACTCACACACCGCGCGAACTCCCTGTGAAAACATTTAAACAACACTCTGCCATAATTTTCAATCAGAGAAATCACAAATTCAAGTCGGAAATCCCTAAGACCAGATCCATAATCGATTCGAAATCCAAATCAAAATCGAAACGAGCGAAAAAACATGTAGCACTTGTCAGCGCAGCCGACAGACAATAAAGATCCCCGACAAGCGACAATTTTTTGGAAACTGTAATAAACATCAATATAAAATCGTCGTCGTTGTCGCTGTCAAGATTTCGATATCTGCCGATGATATCTTCGACGGTTAGATCTCTTTGCCTTTTGTGTGTATTCGCGCGGGCCCTCTTTTTGCCCCAAAATTTTTTATTAATTTAACAATAAAATGTTTATGCAAATCCCATTCCCATTGACTCTTCTTTTTTTGCACGCATAATAATCAAAAGGCAATTATAATAAATACAAGGGGGACTAAGTTATGGCACTGGCCAAGATCGGACAAGCGGCTAATGAAATTATAAAACAAATGTCCCTCATTATTGGACACTAAACGCCATTAGGAATTCAAATTTTCACAAGCCAGAATCCGCCATTCGAGCTATTTAATTGATATTTGGTCGGTTATTGGGCGGTTAGTGGTCGGTTAGTTGTCGGTTTCCTTTGGTCGTGGGGTCAAATTTATGTGACAGTTGAAATTTGAAAACAAGCCACAAATGTCAGTAAATGGCGTTGGCCAAATGGGTCGTGAATTAAGCCAAAACAAGTTGGCAAGATCAATGCGACATGCGCTTATCATTTCACTGGACAGCAGGCGAAATATATATTTGATCTCTAAGATGCTATAACTCTTATAAATTTTTCTTTCTTAAAATATATAAAAAAAAATAACAATATTAGATTTATTAATAAATTTGTACTACTATAACTTAATGATAATTATTTTCAAGAATATTTATATTTATTTTAATAACAATAACTTCTCTTAGCAAATGAAAGTTGGAATTCTTTCAAACCATTTTCAAACGAAAGATATTTTTATATTGGGATATTTACTCTCTTATTAGTTTTCAATTTATTGAGCCAAGTTAATTAATTTTTCATTATTATTACATAACATAAAATGCATTCTACACATTTTTATAAAATACTTTACATGTTCTTTTTCAAAGCTTTCCAAGTTTTTGTTGACCAGTTTTTATCTTAATATATCTTTAAAGATGAGCCCTGCCCTTTGGGCCCAATAAACTCACCAACTTAACGGCAGTTTGATGGCCAAGACTACGACAAGCTGTCAAAATGCCCAGCGGGCAGGCAGCTCGGTCTATATTTATTTGCATAAATGTATTTTAATTTGAATATATTGGCCATCTGAGCCGATTCGATCCGATCCGATGCGATACGACACAATCCGTTTGCTCAGCCGGCCTCCGATAATTCACACCTCATTCCGACGTGTTGCCCCAGCGGGGGGTGGTGGGCGGCGGCCTGCCACGCCCCCTGCCCCCCTAGGAGGTCCAAAGATGGGGGGAATTTCTCACGGTGATGCCGCCACGCCAAGCCAACATTTTCAATGCAAAATAAATTCAGGCAACGACAAAACAAGAAAGGCAACTTATTGGTAACAAATAATTTTTGGCGCTTTCTTTATGGCAAATTAGCCGCGGCAATAAAATGCCAAAAACATGTGTCTGTGTATGGCCGTGCCATATAGCGTGTGTGTGTAATAAATAAAAATCCAGAGTGCCATGCAAATGGCACAAACAGGCGTAGTATGAAGTCTGCCTGCTGCCCCCTTTTTAGGCCTCTCCTTTCCGTTTCTGCTTGCATTTTACACACTTGCAAAAAATTACGTAATTTACAAGTTAAAGAAATAATCAAAATCTATCAGAAGGTTAAAACTTAAGTGTCGTTTAGAATTTTTAAGAGCTCACAAAGAAAATTAGTTTTGTAAAATATACAAAGTCCAAAGTCAAACAGACAAAGTATGAACAGCATTTTATATTTTCTTTATTAAAATTTAATCTTAATAGCAATAAATGTTTAATTAAATATATGTACTACATTCTCTTATAGTTCTTTAAACTTTTGTGGATCCAAGTCCTGTATAAAGTGGTTTATTTCTGTGTACCGACTCTTCCTCGTATCTGCCTCGTTCAGGCTGGTGGAACTGGCTAGATAGTCTGGAAAATCGTTGTTATTATTTATTGCCGCCGATATTTTTATGTTTTGCCAAAGTCGTGACTCGACCAGGTCGCCATCCGCCGACGGCGGCCAGCTCTTGGCAGCCGCCAGAAGGTGTGTTTGCCGGCCACTGGACAGCAGTTGCTGCTGGAGGAGGCCGGAGGGAATGCCACAGGGGAGGAAGGAGCGGGCAACGCAGACGGGGAGCCCAATGATGGACGTCGAAAAGAGTGGCGTTCTTGGAAAGTTTTTCGAAGCGTTAAGAATCAAAGCATTTTCATCGATCGATCGGTCAACACCACTCACTCGCACTCACACTCACTTCGACGACCGGAAGTGGACGTTTCAGCTGCCGCAGGGAGCTTCTCCGGGGTCCCAGGTTTCGGATTTACTCATACCAGGCCTTTGGGGTTTAGTGTTTCAGCCGTTGACTAATCCACCAATACGTCGCCCACACTCTCTCTCCGTACGAACATCAAAGCTCATAAACATGCACGGACACACTTCATGGTTTGTGGGTCTCGGGTTGGGGGTTTACGGCCATCAAAGCTGAATTACGCGTTCGATTTAATCAGCTAGAAGAAAGGCAATAGCGAATAATTGATACTCTTGATATTAATGGAAAATTCTATCAAATTTTGCGATTCGATCAATGCACAAAACATTTTATTCCCACAAATAAAAAGCCTTAAAACTGTGATAAAAAAATCTTGAAATGAAAAATAATTGAATTTTAATGTATTCTAAACTAAATTCTAAATTTTTTAAAAACTCAAAATAAATAAAAAAGGAACAAACTACAATTATTCAGAGCATCAAAATTCCTTAATTCCTTAATTTTTTTTTAATTCTTTCTAAATTCTTTAAAAATAGTCCAAGATTCGGTTAAAATATACATAGAAAAATATGTAAGGTATTCGTAAAATATAAATTAATTAAAGCTGAATAAAACTGCATGTTTTTGATAAGCCCTAAAACATCTCAAATAAATCGCTCTGCAATAACTTTTTCATTTAAACTTTATTCCAACAAAGCTGAAGCTCTAAACATTTCCAAAAATATTTTTTAAATGTATTTAATAAGTTACTGATTGTCTTAAATTAACATAAATGACTCAGTAGCAAAACTACATATAGTAAGAGCCTTAAACCGCTCAACTGTATGAAGACACCACAAAACACGCATTTGGAGAATCCAAACCGAACATTCAAAGACAACGAAGATACTCGATCCGCGTTCGATGACTTCGATTTGCTGGACACGATTGCGACAAAGTCGCTTACTTTCGCTTGGTCATGAATATTAAAGACATTAAGTAGGAACAATAAGAGCTGCGGGCGGAGTACAAGGGACAGAACTCAGAACTGGGAATCTCGAAGTCGGGATGGGAAGCCATGCACTTGATGCGCCTGCGCCTTTATGGGAGCCTTTTCCGAGTCCCTCCCCCTGATGTTTTTTTATTTTTGCGAAAATGTCCGATCATGTCAAAAGCGTCAACAATGCGAAAGGGGGGAATGGGTCCAGGGGAGAAAAAAAGGATTTCGTGTCGTTTTGTCATCGCATGTTCGGTCCCTGCTCCCTGCTCCTGCCTGCTCTCTGGCAAATGAAAACGTGAGTTTGGTCTTTGCCTGGCCTGGCTCCTTATAAATATGCATTTCTCGATATTTTTTATACGGCTGCCATATAATTTAGCAAAGCGAAATCCAATAAACAATAGGCCCCGGTGCGGCATCCACCGATTGCCAAGTGGAGGCAACTGAAGTTGCAATTTTGCTGTCAACGGAACGCCGGCCAAAGACGCGCCAGATGCCATCGAATGCCTCACTCCGGCGTTACATCAGGCCATCATCAATGCTCATCCGCAGATGGAGAGCCGCCGAGATGGAGTCGCGTTTGCGATGATTTTGATTTGAACTTTCATCGCTGGCCGGCCACTCCAGCAAAGCGCGTCAAGTGCGCCTGAGATCTCAGGGGAACATCGTCCCTTGGGTTGGCTTTTGCAGAGAGAAAAAAGTTGTGGATTTGGAAAAATTTAAAGACAAAATGCAGCGTCCAGTGTGCTCATCAGTATATCAATGTAAACCTTAGTGTTTGATATATAAATAACACATTGTACTTTTCCCTCAGTGCAGCATTATTTATGGGCTGGGCCCCCGATCTTCGTCGGGCTTGCCTTTCTTGTCCATTTGTCGATATGTCCGAGGCGATGCTACATTTAAATCGTCATAATTCAAATTGCTGTTGGCGTTTTACATAAGTACTCGTCTCGGATCCAACGATCCCGATCATTAGGCCGAATAAGCGCTTTGATTCCGCCTGATTATTAATGATTTCCGTTCGATTTATCACACGATCGATGGTCGTATAGTGCAAGGTCATCGGAGGAACGTGTTGATTACCAGCGCCCCGTAATAACAACAATAAATTAATGGGCAAAGGCAAAGGGATCGGCGATAGACGATAGATAGACGACCCGCGGCTACCCCTAGGAACCCATTTCTTTTTGATGGATTGCGACCAGGCCCAGAGGTGGCCCCGGAGAGTACAACAAATCGGTTTCCCAGGTAACAATGAGATTTGTTTGGTAACAATGTGCGCCAGCCAGTCAGCCAGCCAGCCAGAAATGAAGCACTTCGTTTATTCACCAGGCGTTAAATCGAATTTGTGATGATTCATTGCGATTTAATTTCCAATTTAAATGCTTTAAATGAACTTATAATTCAGTCCGGGCCGAAACGCGCTCTAATGCCGCCCATTTATCCGGCTCGGCTTACCGCTTACCGCGGACTGTGCTGCCGCCGAATTTGTCCATAATTTATATGTTCCAATTTGGCCACAATGATCCTAGAGCAGATCGGGCCACAAATATGTAATCCAACACTAATTGGGAGCTCATGAGGGGATCTTCTAATGGCGAATGCTGCAAATGCCGCCAGACAATGCCAATGAATGCTGGCTAAAAATGAAACTCGTTAAATATTTATGAGGAGCACGAGCATCGCATCGGATCGCAAAAGCCCAGATGTGTAGGCCATAATTGTGCGCAGATTTTGATTTGGTAGCCAGGCATCCGAGCTGGACTTGGATTCCGAGTCGAAGTTGGAGTCGGAGTTGGAGTCGAGCCTGGCCAAGGCCCAGCCCCAGGTGCTGCTACCAACTTCTTCTTGCAGCTTCCAGTTGCAGTTTCTGCTGCATTTTCAGTTGCCTTGCCCATGGCCATATACACTGTTCGGGCCTGGCTCGCACATAGCTGTAAATAAAAAACTGGCAAGAGGGTCTAAAGGGGAATAATAGCGACTAGGGGATACCCACTACTATATACTCCCTTAAAAATACATTTTTTGATAGAACACGTTCTTCCTTTTTTCCCTGATTTTGCGCTTTCTCTCTAGATTAAGTCTCTGCAAGGGTTAAGCTTAGATTTTTCATTTTTCCAGATCTACTTCTACTTGTCTGCCAAGATGCTCTTTTTAGATTACTTTGAATTTTATTTTCCAACAAATCAAATCAATAATCTTCCCAAGAGCTACCCTGTAATTTATCCAAAGCCAAAGTGGCGGTGGCCCATAGCTCTCGGCCATGCACGAAGGCGCAACACTTCAGCAGCAGCAGCAGCAGCATCGGCATCAGCATCAGCATCAGCTTAAGACTCAGCCCGAGGTTGCAGGACCGCGGAGCGTGGTGGACCCACAACCTGTTTCGTGGGAACATTACCTAGTCTGGCACCGACTCTGGGCGACTCCAGCGAGCGTTGCAGCAGCCGCTGACCATCGGGTCCGAGTAGAACTCGGAAATCGGAATATCGGAGGCTGATGCTGGAGCTGGAGCTCGAGATGGAGCTGACTGACTGACGGACTGCCTGCCTGCCTGCTTGCCTGCTTGGCCTGGCCCGGTGTTGGCCGCTCATAAATGAAACCTGTTAAATGAATGAAATAAAGTGTTATTTGCTCGACTCACAAATGTTTCTTTGGAGCCCCTTTTCGGTTCTTTGGATTATGCGCTTCGCTGGGACTCTGACGAGAGATGGCAGCGTGATGAGGAAGACTGGGACAAAACTCTGTAAGTCCAGGAATACTACAAGTGAATATTTAAAACGTAGAAGAAAGAGTTTCTAAATGTTCTATCAACTTAATATGTACAAAAAGATATGACATGAATATACATATATGTAAAGGTAAACTAATATTTTATATATTTTTTTATGAATATATCTCACAGGTCCAGCTGTGTTTTCCTCACGAACCCATCTCTTAACGTAGCTCCAACCACGATTTTATAGCTCCCCATGTGTGTGTGCTTTGGGGTTTCTGTGTTTACTATGCTCTGGTTCTTGGACTTTGGGAGCTTTACACACATATCTGTACATATGGCTCTATATATGTTTTCCCGAAGAAGACCCCGAGCGGATCCGTATGAAGTTTAATTTGATTTTTTATACTCCTTCCAGTAACTCGCTCTGCAGCTCGGCAGCCCTGCCCCGTGTTTATAGGTCCATGTCCGAGTGCTGTCCGAGGGTCCGCGGGTCCGCGGGTCCGCGGGTCCAAAGAGTATGAGTGACTTGTAAATTTTTCGGGTTTCTTGTTGTTATTGTTTGTGTTTACCTACAGTAGTTGTGGCCTGCATGTTTTTCTTCGTTACCTTTCAAGTTCGCTCTTCAAGTCGGGTTTATTTTTAACTTAATTTCTGGCCGGCCGTCGCTCCGACATATTTCACTGTACACACGAGCCTGGCCAAAAACTTGCGGCCCAGCCATATAATTTGTGGCCAAAACAACACCAACAATGAGCAGGAGGAGAGGAGCAAATTGTGGCCATGTTGATCGCATTATATGTACATTTAGGCAACGTCCAATGTGCGGGCTTTACATCATTTAGAGTCGCTCCGCGAGACGTTTATTATTCGCCGGGATTTACATTTTATTGTATATGTTTTAATTTAAATTTATAACTCGTTGCTCGCTGCTCGCGGCTGGCCGTTAAATGTTGCCTTAATTCGACAATTTAATTTGGGTTTATGCCGCCCTAATAAGGGTGTAGCCGTAATCTGGAGCCCAATCCCCGAGAGCTGTTTGACTTATGTGGAAGCCTCGGCTTTAAGGGGGCGTGGCTGGTCGCCCTTTAGCTTCGCAATTTTGGGAGATTTTTCCCTGGCTTTCGGGTTTCTGTTCGCCTTTTTTTTGGGAAAGCATTTGCATTTGATTGGAACTTAATTCCGGTTTTTAGACCACAAAATTCGGGTCAGAGATATTTAACTTGGGATTAAAAAAAATACCTCGTTTTCTTTGGAGAGTCTTTCATAAATGGAAGCTGTTCTTGGATGACATATTATTAAAAACTTAATTTTTATGGGCAATATTTCTTTAGGATTTGGAAAAGAAAACCTTGAAAGAAAGTAAAAAAGTAACAAGAACTTAATTATAAATAACTAATACATTTATGAGGAGCATTTAAAAAAATATACTAAAAAAGATCAAAACTAAAAATAAAGATCTTGGATACCATATTTCATCTCTCTCCCTAAGCAACAGAAAATGTAACTTAACGATGTTCACGCCACCTAATCAAGCGAACAAAATGTTATTCCAGATCCATAATTAATATATATAGTCTAGATATATTTATTGAACCCTTTCGAGGTAAGGAAGGGTCGTTCCTTCGATTTGGTTAGAGACACAAAGAGTTTAAAGGGCGCCAAACGCGTTAGTTCCACTCTTGGAAGCCCCACTCCGACAAGGTTATGTGTCTATACCTTCCGTAATTTCTATGGATGAGTAATGCCGACCGCTTACATTTTGTTCCCATGAAGAAAAATATTTAATTTGATTGCGGTTTTTATGTCTTCATTAGCAAAATGCTAGCCAGGCAATAAATTAGAGATTTCGGCGGCCAGAGACCACAGAGCAGAGCAACTGGAGGCCGGAGAGAAGTCTGTTTTGGGTTGAATTTCGGACGCAGATCTCCCATTATTTGTGCTGCTCTTGGCCGCTGGCTCTTCGGCTTGTAATGCGGTCCATGTATGAAGATTAACACTTGATTAATGAACTCGATTATTCATAATTTGTTGTTGCCATCGGCGGACATTGGTTGCTAACAAATAATTGAAACATTTTGCGACTGCGCCGAGCACATTCAATGCTAATGCAGCCTCGATTTCAAGATCATTAAGCGCTACATGGACATGAACATGCGCTTCCTTTGGCTCCCATTATTGATGATGGAAGCGAGCTAAGAAATAAATCCCGGCGAGCTGGAGAGCGATGCTCCCTCCTCGAGGGGCACGCACCTGTGTGCGTGTTAGCTGCACATTTGAGGTACGCAACTCGTCAATCAGTTGACCATGTTGCAACCGGTTTCTGCTCCACTTCCAGTTAACTCCTCTGCCGATTGATGCCACAAATGCCCTCTCATCGGAGGGTTAGATCAGCTCTCCGGCTCAGTTTGGTACTGTTCTGTGGAAAGGTGCGAGATATCTGATCTACAAGGGGGAGATATATGTACATAAGTGCTGGGCCCACTCATTATCATATACCCAGACGCAAACGATTCAGGGAAGCCTTATCTAGAGATAATTTGTCCAACATTTGATGGGTATTTCTTATATTTATTCATTTAATCAATTGTGGTTCTTAAAGCATTTCGAAACAATCTCAATTCTCAATTTGAAATATAATTTATTCTAATAGAAATTTAAAAATCTGTACATTTTATAATTATTATTTAAAGATCCTTCAGATATCTATTTTAACAACCAAAAGTAATAGTATAAAGTAATCTAACACTCAACTTTATAGCGACTTCCTGTAAGCACATTCAATCTTCGTTGACTTCCAATTAGCTGCCTTGTCGAGTGCACTTTTTCTTTCATGTCCGATTTATATATATATATATATTTGTATTTTTTGTTATTATTTAAGCATGTGTTGATTTTTCCCGGGGCGCAGCAGCAGCAGCAGCAGCCGCCGCAGCGCTTTTCCAACTGTCAACGGCGCACAGCCGTCGCGTCGAATGATTTGCAGATTCTGTTTGACAGTTGGTCCGGTTTTTCATTAATGAACATGAGCGCTGGCAATGGATTGGTTATGGAAGTCCATGTGGCTGCGGATGGCCAGGAGGGGCCAGAGCCTAGGAGAGGAACACACGCACTGCAGCATCGGCGTAGATGCGTTTGTTTTGATTTATGGCCGGGGAATGGGGCTTACCGAGGGGGTTCCCGGAGGTCGGCGGTGCTGGAGGGTTGCTACGAATATTTTGTCAGCCTCTTCGGAGCTCGGCTCTGTTTCGTTATGGTTCGGTTTGGTTCGGTTCGGTTTCGAAGCGGTATCCCAGATCCCAGCGATCGAAGCTCCCCCAGCAACCCTAATGAAGATAATTTATTATGCGATGCCGTTTAATTAAAATCAGATAACCCAGCCGAACCGACCAGAACCAACCATCGCTGTCCATTCGCATCGGCTCAAACTCAGCTCACGGACTGGACTGGACTCCTTCAAACGGAGGAGTCGGAGTCGGAGTCAAAGTCGAAGTCTCGACATTCCCAGACTTGGAAGTGGAAGTGGAAGCCTCTGCCGAAAACTAAATGGGCTGCCGTTTGGGGGATTTCGTTGGGTGTTCGGTATTCATAAACAGTGAAACTTCCCTGGGTTGAATTTTGGAATATAATATGAGCTTCAAATTGAAGTATGCAAAGCATCCGCTTAATAGCTGGTATAGCTCTGAACCTTAAATGCTGATGGAGAACCTATACCTTCTGTTTCTGTCTTTGATCACATATCTAAAATATATGATAGATTATATTTTTAAAGCTAGCTTTTCCTCAAAATTAATATTTAAATTAAGTACTTTTTAAACTTATAGAATCTCACCTGTAGTTAATTTCCCAGACGGTACGATTTCGCGTTAAGTTCAACAACTCGCAAGCTGGCAACAAAGTTGTTGCGGTCAACGTTGTTGTCGTCGAGACGTCGAGCAGTCGAAATCTTTGGAAATCGGAATCTTCGGACGTCGCGTCGCCGGTGGCAGCTGCCGGGATCTCCGTTTCCCGCTCCCTCTCCGGATTCCCCTCATGATTGGTATTGGTTCTTTATCAGGATCTTGTTTAGGCCATCTCGGTGCTTTGTTGATTTTGACTTTGACTTTTAATGCGCCATTACTTGTGTGCCGACGGCGGCGGCGGCCTTCCTCCGGCTGCTTATCACCCAGATCAGGCCGAGTTTCACTTTTCCCCTCTCCCAGACTTCCCAGCGGATTCCTCCTTGGGTCTGCTCTTAGTCATCCAGGTGGCTGTGCTTGTCGGAGTGCTTGTTTTATTGTTTGATATGCAAATGATTTTTAATTGTGTGGTCGATCCTTTCTCGGGAGCTGGTTAACCCTCTGATTAAGTGGAGGAAATAATAAAAAGGATTTTATTAATAAAATAAATATAAAGTAAAATGTTTTTAAATATCCATTTGTGTATTTGGAATTTTTGTTAAGCTGTCAGTATATTTATATATATTTTTATAAATTAAACCAAAAGGTCAAGAGGCTTAATAAAGCAAGAACAAGTTTGTACAAATACCTAAGTGCATGTAGCCGTGATCTTGGTAATTAGCAGAAGGAGTACTTCTTCAAACCAATCTCCGTCATTAAAGACCTCACAGGAGACTGTGAATGGGCCACCTCCCCCAAAAGACAGATACACAGTTCGTGTTAAGGTATTAATTAAAGCAAACGACGGCCAGCGGCAAAACTAAATTCACATCGCCCCATTTTGGCACTTTCATTGCGGACTTTTTGCTCTGACGATGCTCTGTGGTTAGTGGTTTCTTAGCTTTCTCGGGTCTCTCCGCATCCGCTCAAATGGGGCGGAGCACACATCTAACTGGGCTCTAACGAGTGCCTAAGAGAGTGCCGCTCCAAAGAGAAAAAACCCAGGTAAGAGCAGGTAAATAAGAGAAAATAATATAAAACGAAAAGAGATCTGTGGCGTAATTAGAGCTGCAAAGCCGCCAAATCAATCAGTGGAGCAGGTGCAGCAGTTTGGCAGCCACTGGAGGCAGGTTTCCTTCCACGGAGGCGCCTGGTGTTGTTGCTTCGCTTTGCACTTGTTCCTCGCTATGTTGGGCTGTCATAAATCAAGGCAAAGAGTGTGAAATTTTTTCGCCATTTGGCCCCAACTTGGCTCTAGGCTTCATTAATATTTGCCAGCCATGTCGTCGTTGTCGGTAGGTTGGCCCGACATTTTTAAGCCATTTATGACTTAATTTCAATTATACGCATTTGGCCAAAAATATTTGTTAACACTTTGCACGGCAATTAAAATGGCAACACGTGCAGGCTGCCAACGACAGTGTTTACAAGTCGATCGATCGCTTTGGATGCTGGGAAATGGTTCATAGTTAAAGGTCGTCGTACGCACAAGGTTATTTTTATATATTGTTAAGCTTTTATTTACATGCTACAAAAATTTAGGTCTGCAAGGCTTTTAAAATTATATTAATTTTGCGCATTAATGGTGTTTGAATATGTGTTTTACTAAAATATGTATTTAACTATTATAAAAGCTAAGCCCAAGGCGAAATTAAGATATTGAGACATGCAGCGCATAATTTGCAAATTAATTACTAAAATATCATATAGCGTTACACATATCCTTTTTTTACGGATTCTACCTCAAGAGAGAGCCGTAACCTACCCTTGCTATCTCTCTCTCTCTCTCTTTCTCTTATCGAAAGACTTCGAACACGAACTTGCTAAGCCAAACAAAAATTCATTAATTATAAACTCTAAACCAAATCGATCCGGCTAAAAACCATAATTATATATATTCGCTATATCCAGGCGCTGGGTGGCAGCCACTTGACACACATTTATTGGCATTCTTGTGTCCAATCTGTCGGATGTCGCCGCACCTTGCGGAGCATATCTCGCAGATCGCGGATCGGAGAGCAAGGTGCAGGAACAACGCCCCAAAGAAGCAGCCCTCGACCTGGGGCATTCGGTTTTAGAAAGTCCGACAACTGGGCATTAAAACGGTATAGCCAGGCGAAGCCTTTTCCTTTTCGGCCACCACAGGAAAATCCGAAATCCGAAGCCCATATATAACTCGATGGCAGAGGCAGCCGCATAAATTTCATTGCAGACATTTGGCCTTTTATTAATTGTTTGACGGCGCCCGTGCCCATGAAGCGGGACATGCCCTCCTCCTTCTCCTCCTCCTCCTGCTGCTGCCCCTCCTGGCTACCCCACCTGACGGCCGCCACCTGAAAAGAACCCCAGGTGAACAGCAGCAGCATTTTCCTCTCTCTCTCTCTCTCTCTCTGTCTCTCTCTCTCCGCTCTGGGTCTCTGGGCGTGATGAGAAATTTAATATTGGCAAACGGATAAAACCGCCAGATAATTATACATTTTGAGTGGACTTGGACTGCAGCTCGCTTTTGGCTTTAGCTTCAGCTTCAGCCTCGGCTCAGCTTCAGTTCGGGCTTTGCCGTTCATGCGCCTCATGATAGTATAAGATTTCATTTCATTAAAGTGCATCACGACGGACGACCGTCGACGGACGGCAGGCGGAATCAATGAGCGGCGGCGGCTGCTGCTGCTGCTGCTGCTGCCCCCCACCAGCGCCACTGCATCTCCTCTTTTCCAACCCCTGGGCCCCCCAATAGCCAGCCCAATAGCCATTCCCTGCTAGGCAGCTACCAGCAACAGGACACTGCCAAAAAAATTGCTCTTTTTATGCTTAACTGAGGAGCTGGCGCAATATGCCTGAAAAATATCTGAAACATTATGATTCTATATATGTACATATATATTTTTCAAATTTTTTACTAATTGTTAATTAGAATTTAGGTGAAGAATCAAAAAAAAATACGACTCTTGGCAAACAAATCTCGAATATGGGGCTCAATACTCGACATATATAGGTATTTTGTGATTAATAAATCAGCATATTAGTTTAAAACACGTTTAAATATAGGTTAAAAACACTCTAGTTTTTTTCTTCAATTTTCTTCAAATTTTCTTTCAGTGCTGCCTTACCTTGCTTACTTTTCTTCTTATTGGCAGATTACGACGCGGCGCGGGGTGGCCGCCGCCGTGGACCTGGGCAACTTATAATCAAATCCGATAAAAAATTTCATTATTGCTCCACAGCAGCAGAAGTAACAGCAACAGCAGCAACAACAACAATAACAACAGCAGCAGGAAAAAAAACCCATAACTGTTTTACAGGTAATTTTTAGTTGTTGTTGTTATGATTGTTGGTAGACTGCACTTAATTTTCGCATGGAAACCGAGCTGCACAGCACAGCTCATGATCGCGATTTCTTGATCTTCCGTCTTCCCATCCCAGAATATCATCCATCCACCTCCCAGCCCCATCCACTTGGCCCGCAATCCCATCCCCCGTCCAATGCAGCTTTTCGCTCCCGTTCGTGTGCGGACGCCATTTTGAGATTGGGTTCTCAGCGCTATGGACGCAGTCCGGAGCACTGGAGGTCAGTTGGGTTGGCGCAGGAATAGAAAGAGGCTTTGATTCGAAATGGCAATCGCTGGCCTATCGCAGAGTCTGCCGCTGCTGCAACCGCAGCTCCGGCAGCACATAAATTGGGACGTGATTATGAAATAATTGCAATTCTGTACTTTGGACTTTGCGCAACTATCAAAAGCCAAAAGGCAAAGATACTAAGGAACACTGAAAAAAATATGGTATGGTATTAAAAAAGGATTTGAGGGTATCTCTCCCATTCTCTATTGCTAGGTTTTGCCTGCCATGTACAAGCACAGCAGTTTAGAAAACCAGGATAGAAAGCTCATTCAAGTTCCTATCCGTATTTTCTTGGAAGCGAAACAGAAAAATCATGTGGATTGGCCTGTGACCTTTTTTATTTTTATAATTTTTCATATAACTTTAAACAAAATAAAATAAGTGTAAGTAACCAAGCTTGATTCCATATTTTATATAAAATTCACACATTTGTTCTTTGTGCAAAGGTAAAAAAAAAGCAATCAGTTGGCTCCACTGGCTTCGATTCGCACCTTGGGGAGCTCAGAGCAAGCACTTCAAACGGGAGCAGGTGACAGGCGACAGATGAGCTCTCAGTGGGATGAGGAGGAAGCTGGAACTGCGACGGCAGCCGCGAACTGTCGCCCGACAAATCAAAAGAAATCGCTCTGGGATATGCCGCCACTGATGGTAAATTAACAGCAAAGGAAAACCGCTTTCATTCATTAGTTTTGATCTGTGATCATAGTTTCCAAGGAAGCTGCTGTACCCATAACTATTTACGTTGTTTTTATGATTTTTTACGATCAAATTAAATTAATTTTAAGGCCAAAAAGAAAATAGTTTTCGAAGAATCTTTTAAGTATAAGCCTGTTATTAGCTTTGGAGGTTTTAAAAAGTGAGGGGATTACCCTTTAAGCACTTATTATTATAGAGATAATTCCTGCGTATCTGGGTTTCCTCCTATCTGAGTAGATTACCTCTATATTGGCCTCCAGATAATCAACTCATCAGTCCAGCCTTATCATTACAAGTTGCAAAACAAAACAATAGCAGAAAACGAAGTATTTCCTGCATAATACCTTCATTCCAGTTACCTTAATTATACTTACAAAATATTTTAAATATTTATTTGCTTTCTTAGATAATCGCTTACCTCTTGACAGACTCCCTCCTCTTAGGCTCTCGTGACAAATCCCCCTTGTAGAAGGTACACCTGATGCTGATCCACGTGGAACTCCCCCAACTGATTTGCATTCTCGAATCCCTCGAGGGAGAACGACGCTGAGCGCTGAAGTACCTGCGACCACTGGCTGTCTGCCAACATATATGCAAATTAAATATAATTTCAACACTCGCATTTTTGTTGACTCTGCTGCTCCTGCCTCCGCCTCGGGTCCATAATTTACATGAGGTTAACACGCAAGCGAACAGCGGACAAACACAGGGAACCGGCCTTGATTATCAGCGGCGAATCGAATGCACGCACATGCAAAGGGGATTCTCGGGCCAGGAGCTCTCGAGGCAGGGGATCTGGGACAGTGGATAGGGTACAGGGGCCGGCCGCCGAAAAGGAAGTCAAGTTTGAAAAGGCTGAAAGAAATTCTATTACAATGTTGAAATATTGCCAAATCATGGCTTTGAGGTAAATAAATTTCCACGGCACCACCACCACTCGCCATGACCGCTGAACCTGGGATGGATAGGAGCTGATGCTGAGGCAGGAGGATGAATAGATGCAAGTACACGGCAAATAAATCTGTGACTCGATTTTATATCAAAAATATAGGATATTCGAGATTAAAGAGGTGAAATAAAATTGTTTTCATCGACTAAGATCTCTGTTTAAAATATGGAGAAGGTTCCTATGTCTTCTATGAATATAAATGAAAAATATTGCATTTCTTTCGCTGTAGCCAGGAGGACCAGGAGCGGGCATTGGAAGCTAAAGTCCCTGGCCGTGTATAAATAAGTAACCTGATCCCAGCAACACGCTGCCTGACAGCGGAGGCCCAAAAACGGCACACAGCTTCGGTTTGGATGGAATGGGTATGGGTTTGGGTTTGGGTATGGGTATGGGTATGGGCATGGGGATATGGTGCGATGGGATCACATCGGATGCGATCGAAACCCGTTTGGAGCTTCTGCAGCAGCCGTAGCAGCCGCAGCAACCGCAGCAACTTGCGGCATTTTGATTTATAGACGATTTATGCACTTGGCTGCCGAGGTGGGAGTCGTCGTCGTCGTCGTCGTCGACTTGACCGAATTCATGAGCGGACAGCTGGCCGAGGTTTATTACACATATAACACATATCATAAGGTGAGCCTCTTTGGGAGCGGAATTTCATTTAGTTTCGGGATAGACTATTGTGCGCTGGGCGCACTCACAATGTTCGCGGTTTTTTTGGAAAGCATTTGAATACGTGTGTTTATCTAGTTCGAGTTAGTAAGGCAACACTGCGGATGCTACTCCTCCTCTTATCGTCTTATCACGGCCGCCGCTTATCTGGGTTAGTGTCAACAACAGCGACGAGGCGTCGTCTAGGCACGGGCACTGGGAGCCCGGTTGGCAAAGAACCACATCAGGCCCATCAGACAGCTGGGCGGGCTGTTGTTCACGGCTCCCTTTTGGATCATGCGCTGGGCCTCCGCCAGGGTTAGCTCCACTACCTCAATGATCTCGTCCTCGACACCGCCGCCAGTGGTGGCCTTGTCGGCATCAGTCACTTCGCAGTAGTACATGGTCTGCTTGGCACCCGAGGAGCCCACGCCAGATCTGTAAGAGATTTGCAGAGATAAGTGATGGCAGATATATGTACATACATTTATTTCTGTGATTGAAATGAAAAAGGGGTTTGGTAAACAATTTTTAATAATCTGATAAATAAATTATACGGGAATCACCACTACTTTAAAATTTACTTTTAACTATTAAAATCATTGTTTATTCTATCGAAATTGCCAAATCAAACTTCTCCTTAGACACTTAAAATCTCCCAAGATTGAAACTAGTTTCTGTGGAATTTCCCTAATTACCTTGAAGTTCTATCTCCAAGATAGTGTGAGATATCTGCTCTAATAATACCTTTGCTGTCTACCCGAATTTAAACTGAAAATAACATTGACGCCTTATTGATCAACGATTATAGGAGTTATCAGGACTTTTTAAAATCAAAATCTCCGAAATAACACGAAAAATCAATGCAATATTACAAAGTTCAAAGTCAAAGTCTGCACTTGGTAGCCTGCCTTTTCAGGGCTTTCTAAAACCCTTTTTATCATTTTTCCAGCCAGATATGGAGAGTCAAACTCACCGGTAGACCATGACTTCTTCGATGCGCTCTACGGGAACATCGTAGCCGCATTCCTCCAAGACCTCCTCGCGGGCAATCTCCGCCCAGCTTTTCTCCTTGTCCACTATCCCTGCGCACAGCTCCAAGGTGACCCCAATGGAAGGCGGGTACTTGGCGAGGTCCACCTCGTTGAAGTTGCCCTCGGCGCTGGTGAGGACGCCATGGTAGACGGCTGGCCGGAACTGTCGCACCAGCACCAGCTTCTGGCGCGTGGTGTTGAACAGGATGATGGCCACGCTGTCGTGGACCTTGAGCAGGTCCCA
The DNA here is from genome assembly GCA_008042585.1 of Drosophila punjabiensis. NCBI lineage: Eukaryota > Metazoa > Arthropoda > Insecta > Diptera > Drosophilidae > Drosophila > Drosophila punjabiensis. The sequence continues at coordinate 87,128 of VNJR01009488.1, forward strand.
GTTCTTCTCCTTGCCATTCTGGACGTAGTACAGCCGAAAGGGCTTCACGTACGGCGAGTCCGCGGGCAGGGGCCCCAGCCAGATCTTGGACACGTTCTCCATGGTGCTCTGAATATTTATTGTACGACGGACAGTGGCACTATCTTGGGGCAACAGCTGACTGCGAAAGCTCCAGCGGGCGATGGGGGGCACGAACAGATGGTTTACTCTTTGCGAGAGCCGAGCTTTTATGACATTTAGGGCCAGGCCTGACATGGTAACACTCGTTCTTTAATTTGAAAAGTTCGTTACTTTAGAGAGCAAATCTTTACAAATCGAATTTTATTTGTTTTAAATAAATTTATTTCAATTAGAAGCTTTGTTGAGGAAGAACCACAGCAATCCCATCATACAAGAAGGTCCTCCATTCGTCTTGGCCCCCGTTTGGACCAATTTTCTGGCCTCTTCTAGGGGCAACTCCACCACCTGGATGGCCTCGCTGTCCACACCGCCACCCGTTGCCACTTTCTGTTCATCGCAAACCTCGCAGTAGAACAAGGTCATCGCTCCGCTGGTGGTTCCGATACCCGATCTGTAATCGAAAACACGCTGCAAGGATTCCGTGGGCACATCATAGCCGCATTCCTCTAGCACCTCCTCCTGGGCGATTTCAACCAGACTTTTGTCCTTGTCCACGGCGCCGCCGCAAAGCTCTAAAGTGACACCCATTTCCGGCGGAAACTGCTCTAAATCAGCCTGGCCCTCGGACATTACGACATTTCTACCGGTACAGATTCCGTGGTACACTGATCCCCGGAATTGGCGCACAAAAACTAGCTTCTCTCGAGATTTGTTTAACAGAAGCACCACCACACCGTCCACAATTTTAGCAATGTCTGCTGTTTTCTTCACGTCATTTTCGATGTAGGTAACGCGTCCCGGCTTAATCCACTTGGATTCCTCGGGCAGGGGTCCAAACCAAATCCGGGATATGCAGCTCGGTGGCGTTCTCAAAGCCGACGAACACCAGGAGCGATGCAGTGCATCAAGAAGCTTAAACATCTTACGCAGTAGGAATTTTTTCGAAAAAAATAGAAAGCAAAGCCAGTGTTGATTTTAGATTTTTTAATTTTCTATGAATTCGTTTAAAAGTTAGAATTACTTCATGCTTATGTTAAAAATAAATTAAAATAAAATAAACTAATAAGTATTGAAATTTAAAACAGACCGTTTGATTTAGTATTTTTGTCGCAGTAAATTTCTTGCTATCCGCCACGGTCACACTGCATTTCCATAGCAAAATTTCGGGACGGAAGTCGGTCCGTATACATTTTCAGGCCTTTTTCAGTTAGATAACATTTTTAAAACCCAAATTACACACCTGTAGCCGGACAAGTATACCAATAGCCCCACAGGAAAGCGAACTACACGGCGAACATGCTCCGATCCCGACTCGTACAGGCGGCGTGTTCCGCCCAGCGCGCCTTCTCCACAAGCCAGAAGGCCCTCGCCGCCAAGCAGATGACCGTGCGAGATGCCCTCAACAGCGCCCTGGACGACGAGCTGGCCCGCGACGACCGCGTCTTCCTGATCGGCGAGGAGGTGGCACAGTACGACGGTGCCTACAAGGTGAGACCACTGGCTTTTCCCCGTTCCGTTCCGTCCTCTGATTACGTAAACATCAGGCAGCAGTGACAGGCGGCCGCAGCAGCGGTGACAGCTGATGCAGGTGGATGGAGAAGGGGGCGGGCAGCGGGGTGATATGCGTGCTGTATGTAACTGCTGATAATGAGTCCGAATTCGAATCTGAATCTGAATGCGTGATCGAAATTCGCAAGGTCACGCAGAATGTGTGTGACTGTCTGCTGATAATAGATGATTACTCCATAAAATCCCGATTTGTTTATAGACAGAAGCGGTTTCAAATCGCCAGGGAACCGGCTTTTTTTTTGCAAACAAAACTGATGAATCGGGAATTTGAGTTGTTTTTTGGCCTGGCGGGAGACTGTTAAACGTCTTTAGTTTACTTTTATATTGATAAATGGTTTTTATAACAATAAAAGGGACTAAACAGGCTTTAAAAGAAGAAATTTATCTTAACTTTCAGTGACCTTAAAGTGTTAAAAATAAGTTTCAGTTAAGTAAAGGTTTTTCTTAACTTTAACTTTAAATTGAAAGAGATTGCCAAAACTTGAGATCCCAAAAAAATTATTTATTTTTTATTTTTATTAAGAATTCATGAATTAAAAATTTAGATTCTTTTCACTCTTGAAATTTGGTAATAAATGATATATCAGTACTCCTAACATTCTTATCCCGAGATAATATTTAACTTTCAATTATATTTAAAAATGCCATTTCATTTGTTTTTCAATTTATGGATCGGAGCCCCCAGGGACTTTGTTATAAAAAAGTACAAAAAAAGACTGTCAAAGGAAACTCAAATCCGCCTTGCATTTCTATTAAACCGAATGATACTCATTATATTAACTTTCCCATTGTTCTCTTCCTTCAGGTATCCCGTGGTCTGTGGAAGAAGTACGGAGACAAGCGCATCATCGACACTCCAATCACAGAGATGGGCTTCGCCGGAATCGCCACCGGAGCGGCCATGGCTGGTCTGCGTCCCGTCTGCGAGTTCATGACCTTTAACTTTGCCATGCAAGCCATCGACCACGTGAGTTGCAGCCTCCTCCCACTCCACACCCTCCAGCAGTAGCCTAACTACTCATATTATCTCATTGCCAAAAAAAAAAAAGAAACGAGACACGAAAACGAAAATCCAATCCAAACGCCCCACAACTCCACTTAGCTAGCTAATAGACCAATTCAAGTGCAAGGTCGGGCCGCGGCGCTTAATGGGATAATATGGGTGGCGCAGCACTCCTGCTCCTCCAGGCAAAGAACCGGACCTCACTAATCCCCCCACCCATATTATCCGATTACGTGCAGGCAAAGATACTCGGTTGCGTTAGGCCGCCGCCGATTGGGGACCGCCAGCTGCCGCTTAGCCGAATAATCGAGAGTCCTCGCTCCACCTGGATAGCCGAAATCAACGACATTCTGAACAGAGATCGAGTGGGCGGCGGCGAGGTGATTTCCCCGCCGAAGGACAAGAGCAAACCGGACAAAATGCATGCGGAACGCCTTATCGTCATCCGGCGCCGGAAGATGAAGAAACACAAGCTGAAGAAGCTGCGCCGCAAGATGAAGTTCGAGTGGGCCAAAGTACGCCAGCGTCGGGAGATGCGCAAAGAGAAGGCGTTCCAGGCCAAGCTCATGGCCCAGATCAAGCAGGCGGAGGCCTTCAGTGCGGAGCAGCACGTGGCCGAGATCCTGCGGCAGGCGAACGAGACGCCACTGCCGCGCTTCTGGAAGGGGCGCCGCCTGCCCGCATTTATCATTAAGCAGAAACTAGGCATTAAGTGAAGGTGCAGAAACGAGAAGGAATAAAATGCGACTTGTATTAACTTGATCTTGAATTGGTGTATTGGCCAGGCTGAGGAGAGAGGGCTCTACATTATCCTGGCAATTCCATCGATATTCATGCTATTCCCTGATTATTTCTTCTCAAACTAGATTATCAACTCAGCTGCCAAGACCTTCTACATGTCCGCCGGCGCTGTCAACGTACCCATTGTGTTCCGTGGCCCCAACGGAGCCGCCCAGGGTGTGGCCGCCCAGCACTCACAGTGCTTCGCTGCCTGGTACGCCCACTGCCCCGGCCTGAAGGTCGTCTCGCCCTACGACTCGGAGGACGCTCGTGGCCTGCTGAAGGCCGCCATCCGGGATCCCGATCCCGTTGTCGTGCTGGAGAACGAACTGATGTACGGCACTGCCTTCCCCATTGGCGACAATGTGACCGATAAGGATTTCTTGGTGCCCATCGGCAAGGCGAAAATCATGAGGCCCGGAAAGGACATCACCATTGTGGCGCATTCCAAGGCGGTGGAGACGTCGCTGCTGGCCGCCGCCGAGCTGGCCAAGAAGGGTGCGACTCGTTAAACTCTCTTGCAAACGCAGTTAACTTACATTCTCGTCATTGTAGGCATCGAGGCTGAGGTCATCAACCTGCGCTCCATTCGTCCGCTGGATGCTGAGACCATCTTCACCTCGGTCCGAAAGACCCACCATCTAATCACCGTGGAGAACGGCTGGCCACAGCACGGTGGGTTGAATGGTTGAATTAACCAAGGTAATGGGTTAACCTAAACGTAATGCTTACATTTAAACCATTTGCAGGCGTGGGCGCGGAGATCTGTGCCCGCATCATGGAGGACCAGACCTTCTTCGAGCTAGACGCCCCCGTCTGGCGCTGCGCAGGCGTCGATGTGCCGATGCCCTATGCTAAGACACTGGAGGCTCACGCTCTGCCACGCGTCCAGGATCTCGTTGAAGCGGCGCTCAAGGTGCTGGGTGGAAAGGCGGGCAAGGCCGCTGCCGCCGCCAAGTAGTAGCTCTATAGCAGGACCGATCACTAACCCCAAGCTAACTAAATTTAATGTCCTCATCGAGAAAAGTTGTCTCTGGTAAAACCGAGCTCTGTTCCCGCACACAAATTAGAAAGCACCGAACTGGGAAGCGAAAAATGGAAAACCGATCGTATTGAACATTTTCGAACGTCCTAGTTTAATTATTTGGTCATAGAAATCTCTTCTGAAAATAAACGAAAACGAAATGTCATAAAAACCTTAAACTGCATTTACATTACATTCAAAACTAAAATCTACTCCGGAAGAAATTGACTCAGGAATTGTTACAAAATGGCTTCTTGGAAAGTTTAAAGAAAGAAAAGCGATAATGCTATGTATGTATTTCATTGAAATCATGAAGAATTGACCTAGGTTTGACATTGTTTTCTTTAGTCGCATAGCAGATCCATGAAATAAGTGATAATGCACAGTTGCGAAGAAATGTAAAGTGAATTTTATTATTCCGAGAAATATGTCTTATGACAATATTTATTTCTTTGTAATGAAATGGTACCAAATAGGAAGCTATGCTATTGACCAACATAGTTTGAAATTTATCATATATATTCCAAAAATGCCTTAGTTTAAATATTGAAAGCTTTTCTGCGTTAGTTTTTAATAGGTTAACAATCTAATACATGATTTTTAATTAATGATTAATCCATATATAATAAATCATCTTTCATAATTTTATATTTAAAGTTTGGCATTTCCTTTACCGACCGTTCCTATGCCAGCAATATGATATATTCGTCAGATTTTAAAGCCGACATTTTAAAATAATAAAAAATTTTCATACTTTAGAGTAGATGAAGCTGTCTTGGTAAGTGCGAAATTATAATTATATTCTAAATAAATTCCCGATAATTCAAATGGCAGCTATATTATATAGTAGCCCGATTTTCAAAAAATTAATGCCGAACTTCTTAAATAATATAAAAAGTTTGTAATGTAAACTTTGTATGCCAATGTAGAAGAAAGATATGTTGAAAAACAGTGAAGCTATATTATTATTATTTTTTTTATCGTTCTTATGGATTGTTCTTATGGCAGCTACATATAGTTGACCGATCCGGCTTGTTCCGGTCGGGGATTGCTACTTTATTGCCTGCGAGGAAATAATAAGTAACACTAATGTTAGGAAAAATCGCTTTACTTATTTTATTACTTTCAAAATAATCGTATTCTCATTTCCTTATCACACATTTCCAATTTAATAAAATTACAATTCTACATATTTAAAAGGATGTGAAATTACTTTAAATATTTGTTTTTAAAAGCATATTGAACTTTTTTCTGCATGTGTGGTGTTAAGCGTATTCATCCACCTCGCCAGCGGCCAGGTTGTTAATCTGCAAGCAAATGAAATAAAATGTATGTAGACACATTACCGATTATTATAATTATTAACATTAGCAAATTACCTGTTCGACTCGACAACAGACTTGACTGCCTGGACACTGAGCCTGGGCATTACGTAACTGTACTCCGCTCTGGGGTCCACAGAATTGTCGCTCCACACACTGGCTTTGCTGATCATTGCCGCAATAGCGAATGGAAGTTGATTGTCCAATTCCCAAGAAGGCAGAAAGGACGAACAGGATGGCGAATACCCAGCTTGGTGCCATTGTGCGAAGTGAAATCAAAATCAAGACTGAATCTAAGAGCAGCTGGGAGTGGTATTTAAAACCAGCCTTATCAGCCTTAAGTCAAAGTGTCAGCTGGAGAGAGATCATAGAATCAGAGCTGAATCACAAACATAAACAGAAAGAAGCCTGCGTTTCTCTTCGTTTGGATTTTTGTCTTGGGTTGAGTCATCCGAACTGAACTTATGCTCTTTCAATAACTTATAGAGAGAAAGCTAAAAATGTTAACTAGGTTTTCTTCGGTTATAAGTTATCTAATGGATATAAGTACAAAAATAACCGCATTTTGAGTTTTAATTTATTTGTCTCATAACCATAAAGAATGTATTTTTTGCTTAATTTAATAATGACAGTATAAAGATGAATAAGAATTGATGGAACATTTAACGATGGGCAAATAATGATGTGAAAAACATTGCCTAGCACATGCGATAAAGCATCTTGCGTTGCATCCTGTGCTGCAGTTCTCCACGTCGAATCATGGTGTGGATCACCTTCATAACCGTACGCTCGTCGTACTGTTGTCGCAAGAAGTCCTGAAAGATTAACTTTATGATAAAAACCCGCCAATGTAAAGAGATTTCTTGACTTTACCTGCAGAATATTCTGCTCGGAGACCTGAGATCCAATGGCAAAGCGACGCTTAAGCTGCTTTTCAATGCGGTTCAGCTTATCCTGGTCCTCCTCTGTGGTGAATCCCTCGGCGCCGGCCAAGCTGCCGGTCATGGCAGCGTCCAAGGTCGAGACCTGGAAAAGGCGAAGCGCCTCGTTCACATGCTCATCTGTAGCAAAGGGCTGCAGGCGTATCTTGGCAAGCGACTCGGAGATGCGGATGACAGCCTCCAGCTGGCGCACGGTGATCGGAATGCTCAGGCGCTTGTCGGCGCTTTTTTCCTGCTGACCAGCACCGCTGCGCATAAGGACATAACGGCTCTTCAGCTTCTCGCCAGCTGCCTCGCTAAGACGCGGACCGCAGTGGGTGCGGCAATAGTGGATGTACTTCTTGAAGGTGGACAGCGAGATTTCGCCTTCGGCCGGCTCCGAGGGCGCCGACTTGTTGGAGCTTAGATGCACGTTGATTATGTGCTTGGCCAGTACGATGTCCCGCGTCTCATCGTGCACGTCCTTGACAATGAAGATCATGTCGAAACGGGATAGGATCGTGGGCATAAAGTCGATGTTCTCCTCACCCTTGGTTTCGTCCCATCGCCCGAAGATGGAGTTGGCCGCCGCCAGGACCGAGCAGCGCGAGTTCAAGGTGGTCGTGATGCCGGCCTTGGCTATCGATATGGTCTGCTGCTCCATGGCCTCGTGGATGGCCACGCGATCGTCCTCGCGCATCTTGTCGAACTCATCGATGCAGACGACGCCGCCGTCGGCCAGGACCATGGCGCCGCCCTCCATGACAAAGTTGCGCGTCTGGGGATCCTTCATGACGGAAGCCGTCAGACCGGCGGCACTGGACCCCTTGCCCGAGGTATACACAGCAATAGGCGCCACCTTCTCCACAAACTTCAAAAGCTGTGACTTAGCTGTGCCGGGATCGCCCAGCAGCAGGACGTTGATGTCGCCACGACGGCACAGTCCGTCGGGCAAGCGCTTGCGAGAGCCCCCGAACAGCATGCATGTGATGGCCTTCTTGATGTCCCGCGAACCAAAGATACTGGGCGCCAGGGACTGCGACAGACGTTCGTAGATGTCATTGGAGGCGGCCAGGCGGCGGAAGTGCTCCTCCTCGTCGCTGGTTATGTTGCTGTAGCGGGAAATAGCGCCGGCGCCCTCAGAGTCCACGGATATTCCCACCACTCGCATGTAGGGTGCGCGGACACCCACGACGGCTTTCTCGCGACCCTCCCGACGCGAAGGCTTGCCCACCTTGCGGATGGAGTAGATGCCCTGGATGAGCACCCGATTGCCAGGCACGACGCGTTCGCAGAGCGAGCGATCGCAGAAGAGCTGCAAGTGACGGGGAATCTCGCCCTGCGGCACAAAGTCGGGCAGCTCCTGCAGCTTCAGAGTCTGGAAATCGACGCACTTGCACTTGTCCGGCATAATGAAGAAGGGATCGAGCGGGCACTTGGGCCTGCCAGCCTGCTCCGTGGTGCACTTGCGGGGCAGGGCGTAGCCCTCCAGACCCGGATTTACCTTCAGATTGGGAATCACTGTGCTGCACGACTGGCACATGATAGACATGCGCGTGGCCTTGGCACTGATTCCCGAGGCAGCCGTTATGATGCCGGCGATCTTGACCAGCTTGGAGACGCAGTCGGACTTCAGCTCGCGAATATTGGTGGGATTCGCATTGGAGCTGAGCAGGATCTGGATGTCGTGCATCTGCTCCTCGTGCTCCGGCCGCGGTGCCGTTATCTCGTCGGCCACCTCCCGGGCGGCTTCCTCGAAGATCTGCAAGTGCTCCGTCGGCTGCTTATTCAGCTTGTCCCCCAGAGCCTCATCGAAGCCCACCAGATCCTCCATCTCGATCTCCAGGAAGTAGCGGCCATTGAGGTAGTTCCTCTTCAGGGTGTCGCTGCAAGGGGAAGGTCTTCCGTTAGAGGAGAACCAGGGCGAGAAAAGGAGCGCCGCGCACTCACCGGTATTTGTAAAAGAAGTTCTCCTCGTTGAAGGTGCGGATAAATTCTTTGTACTTCTTCTTCACCGCCTGCAGATTGATCTGCGCATCCGGCTGATTGTCGTTGCCAAAATTGTCCGAAAAGAAAACACCCGCATCGTCAAAGCCCTCCATTTCAGTCGGTTTATAGCGTTAAATTAATATAATCAATGTCAAGTAAGGAAATACAACTTTCTGCGTCGCTTTCTGCAGTTTGATGCTTCTGTGTGTGATTTTTTGCCGCCAAAATTGCGGCAGTGTGCCTGTTTAACGATCGCAGAAAGATACCTATTAATACCAGAAACTGTGACTTACAGATTTGTGATTTTTGAAGATTTGTATAATTAAACAATTCTTCAAATCGCTAGCACTGAAACGATAATACAAAATAGTTTATTTGAATAATTCATTTGGTTTTGAAAAGTATCCCAGCAGTTATAGAATATAATTCCAAAACCCACAGACAGCTGGGCGCCAATTTCGAAAATACCGCAATCAATTTAAAACACTAAAATAACACTTAAATATACCATAAGTACATAATCTGTCAAAAAAGGGAAAATAATGTTTTGAAAACAAAATATAGTTGCTATGTGACTTAAAAGAATATACAACAATGTTACCAAAATTCAAAATTCAATCCAAATTTCCAGTTTAAATTTTTTGCTATTGCGCATAGAAATTCGCCCAGGTCACAACACTGTTACACCAGTGTTGAAAAGCAACTTTTTAAACTAGCGTGCTGTAGGAATATTCCACTTTTTTAGTCGCTACCTTTTTCGACGTGAAAAACCAAAGAGACGCGGAAAAATCAGAAATGGTAAGTTTTACGCACGTTTTACCCGGCCTTGAGGCTCGACTCGCTGACGGAGCACTTTCCACAGGCCAGCACAGACATCCCCATGGAGGCAGCCGTGGAAACGGCGACCGGCCTCACGCCCAATTCAAACGCGAACTCAAACAATGTGCTGAAGAAGCTGCCCGCCAGCGCCGGACCCGGAACGGGCGAGGAGGCGTCCGCCGCCAATGCTAATGCTAATGCCAATGCCGACGAAATGACGTCCCGCGACTACTACTTCGACTCGTACGCCCACTTCGGCATCCACGAGGAGATGCTGAAGGACGAGGTGCGGACCGTCACATACCGCAACGCCATGTACCACAATAAGCATCTGTTCCAGGGCAAGGTGAGGTCCTTATCGTACGACTCTGGTGTCTTTCTGATCGGGGGACTTGTTCGTTTTAGACCGTCCTTGATGTGGGCTGTGGCACTGGCATCCTGTCCATGTTCGCCGCCAAAGCCGGCGCCGCAACGGTTATTGCCGTCGACTGCTCCAACATTATTGAGTTCGCCCGCCAAGTGGTCATAGACAACAACTTGCAGGACGTGATCAAGGTGGTCAAGGGTAAAATCGAGGAAATAGAACTACCCAATGGTATTGAGGGCGTGGATATTATCATATCCGAGTGGATGGGGTAGGTTTCCATGAGTCCGAGTCCATAAAGTGACTAATAGTCTCGTTTAATCCTCCAGATACTGCCTCTTTTACGAGTCCATGCTGGACACAGTGCTGTACGCGCGCGACAAGTGGCTCAAGCCCAACGGCATGATGTTCCCGGATCGGGGCACACTGTACATCACCGCCATCGAGGATCGGCAGTACAAGGACGAGAAGATCAACTGGTGGGACGATGTGTATGGCTTTGACATGAGCTGCATCCGTAAGGTGGCCGTGACCGAGCCGCTCGTCGATGTGGTGGACCCCAAGCAAGTGGTGTCCACGTCCTGCATGGTCAAGGAGGTAGATCTTTACACCGTTCAGAAGGCGGATCTCAACTTCTCGTCCAAGTTCAGCCTGATCATCAAGCGCAACGACTTTGTGCAGGCGCTAGTCACCTACTTTAACATCGAGTTCACCAAGTGCCACAAGCGACTTGGGTTCAGCACGTCGCCGGACTCCACGTACACGCACTGGAAGCAGACGGTGTTCTACCTGGACGATCACATGACGGCCAAGAAGAACGAGGAGATCACTGGCACGTTCCAAATGAAACCCAACGAGCGGAACAACCGCGACCTGGACTTTGTCATCGACATCAACTTCAAGGGCGAGCTGTCAGAGATCCAGGAGTCGAACACATACCGCATGCGCTAGGGTCATAATCACGTCGTGGACTGGGGCTCAGAGTCCTCCTCCTCCTCCTCCTCCGGAAAGGAAATAAACAATATGACTAGACGTAAGGTTTATTCCAGTGCGAAAATGTGCAACGCCAACGAATTTGTGTTGCAGCGTCTTCTCTCTCTCCTCTAAGTTTAAAGTGTGTACCTTTGTTAGTATACCTAATATTTTTACAACTGTGCGCCTGTTTAAGTTATTATTCGAAAGAACATACTTCTAAGAAAAGTTGTACAGTAGCACGTCAATTCTCACCACAAATAAACTGTGCCTCGCCGCACTTCCCCCCCTTTTGCCGGAAAAGAATCACATTTCCGTACTGAGAACCCTTGTCCGCTCTGTTTGTGGGTCTTTATTTCGTAGTAAACCAAACAAAAAAAAAAAAATAAAGAGGAAATTTGAAGCATGCATCGAAGGGTTTTCTATTGTCATCTGACGTCAAGTTACTTACATCGCAATCGATGCGAGAGTTCTATGGCTCCAGCAGCTGTTGGCTTCGATTGCGAAAAGGCTTAAGTGGTATCCTTTTGGAAATATATATTTGTATTTATTTTTTATGTATATTTAATGGCGGTCGCGAGAGTCCGAGCGACTTCGGCGATCGCGCGAGAAGCTGCGGCTACGGGGCGAACGGGAACGACGTGGCGAGCGGGATCTGCAAATGATAGGTGGGTGAAAAAAGGTAGTAAGGTAAGTTACTTGCAAATCATATATAAAAGTAAAATAAGCGAGTTTGGACTACTCCTGAATTAGCAGTAGAATGAGCTGATCCATCCAAAGTAACTTGATCTGCTTCTCTAAGCTAGCTTTTTCTTAGAGGGTCGAATGAATTATTTCTTGTTTATAGAAACTGTAATTAAATCAAGTAAACTCTATTCATATTTCCCATTAAGTATTAAGTAAATATTAAGTAGCTTTCTGATATAGTCCTCGGCTATACTGCTAACTTAGTTTTAATAGCTTTCTGCTGTATGGAACATAGGTTAAAAGCACTTGAAAAAGACTTGGACGGACAATGCTAGAATCCCCATGATAAACTTTCTAAATCTCTTATTAAACTGATAAAAAATGCCTTATTAAATAATTATAAGCCACTTTGAGAATCAGTTTAACGAATAAAATTAAGAATCGTAAGAAAATATGTCACGGCGGATACGCAGGATAACTTCATTAGTAGAACTCTTTTGGCGACTGCAATGCTTCTTCTACGATGGTAATCATTTTTGGTTTCCTAATCTCTGTGAGGCTGAGGCTGTGCCGCCGCTGAACATGGTTAATTTAGAGTTGAAAGTCGAAGGAGGTGGCTGGCTGTGGGCTGTGAAGATGGTTGCTGTTGTTGTAGAATTGCTGATGTTGTAGAAGGAAGAAGTAGCAGTAGTGGAAGTAGTTCTAGCCGAAGGAGTTATCCTGAAAAAGTGTCGATAACTCGAGTTTAACAACCGCCAAAGGCTTCAAAACGTATGTTGAGATTATAAATATATATACAGTTTGTCAGGGTTTATACTTTAAATTGTGTGTCCGAGGGAGGGTCCGGATCGGTTCGGTTCCATCAATTGAATTTTTGCAATTTTCAATTAAACAAATCACGCGGGAGCTGAAGTCGAAAGGTCAGCAGTTGGCGCTAAATAAAACAAGCTTGGAAACACTCCATTTCTCCTACATTTCTTGTCTTATTCAGGCCAAAACCGACCTCATGTCAACAGATAACAACGAAAAAAAGCGGGAAAAGTTTATGGATTGGGAGCGAGGTCTGCGCCATAAACAAATTGTATACGAAGGGTGTGTCAAAAGTCACTGCAGAGTCCGAATCCAACTCTGAAGTCAGGAGTTCCGCGGACGGCTGTCGAGGAAGTGAAAAGGCTTGGAGGGAATTACCTGTAGCGTCCGGATCCAGAGCGTCCGCCACCACCGGCGCTGCTGCCTCCTTCGCCGCGTCGGCGGTCACGCGAACGCCCTGATGACATTTCCACGCGAATTCGCGTGCCGCAGCAGCGTGTGCCGTCCAGCGCGCGGGTCGCGTCCTCAGCGTCCCGCCGATCTTCAAACTCCACAAACGCAAAGCCCGGCGGATTGCGCGCCACCCACACGTTTCGCAGGGGACCGTATTTGGCGAAGGCGCCCTCAATCTCGTACTTGGACGCCGAGGAGCCCAGATTTCCCACATAGACCTTGCAAGCCAGGTCCCACTCCCTATATCGCGGCATGCTGTCAGAGGCTTTTGCGGTGGACAGTAAGCGGCTAGAAGAAAGATAACGTGTTAACAACAGGGCGGCGTGGAGGAAAGTCATATTTTTAATCGATCCGGAAATTAGCTTACCTGTTAATATTTAACTATTTTTTTGCAATTTTTCACAAAACCGTACAGGCAGGGCGAACAGTGTTGCAGCGTGCTTATTAATAAAATACACCGTCCGGCACAATACGGTCACACAATTTATACCAAAAATTAGCATTAAAATATTGAAAATTTAACTTTCCAACTTATAATAATTATTATTATTTATTTATTATTATTATTTTATATATATTATTTATATATTATTAATTTCATCGTGTTATTAATTGTTAAAAGTTGATCAGTCACATTAAGAAAGAAAAAATTCGTACTGCAATAAGGAAATTTTAGTATTTTAACAAAATATAACCTAGAAATCAACATGAAAAAATAAATTTAGTGCAGACTAATTTTGTTTGTCTTAATATTGCTTGAAGTTTACTTCAGTTTTTGAGGTTTTATAGTTAGCTTCCTTTAAGACATATAAATAATTTAAGATGACAGAAATAGCACCAGTTGCAATTTCGGTATTTTTGAGGTGAAAGCAATTGGTCATTCTGAAATGAATCTTGTTTTGGTTTTAGATTCTTGTAAACATTGACCAAAACTTGCAGATAGAGGTAAAGTTACAAGACTTATAGACAAAAGATAAAACTACCTAGACCTCTACGGCACTTCTAGAATATAAGGGACCTAAAAATTGACGTAAATATATGGAGATATCTTAAACACTTTCTTAAACATGTGCTGACGTTACATATCTTCCAGAATGATGTTCAGAAAGTCCAAGCCCAAAATTGAACCTCCCCCGACGGCGCCCAGTGTGGAGGAGCTGTTTGAGGATATGAAAACCTTCGAAATCAATCAACCAAATATTTCCAACCCCACTGACAATTCCGATTTGGAGGAGGCCCTGCTGACGGAGTCTTCCGAAACACTTACACTTCCAACCTGGTGGAAGGTTTTCGATGAATATGAACGAAAAGTGAAGAAACTGGTGGCCTCTGAGGAAGAGCTGGAACAGTATAGGATTCAACTTCAGGAGTGCCGCGACAAACTGGAGAAAAATGCCAACACATTAAGGGAGGGCATCAAGAAGCAACAGGCAATGGCCAAAGAAGCTTTGAATGTTACCTAGGTTACAACAAAATACAACTTATGCAATGCAAACAAATGCCAAGAGTATTATTCACTGAATTATCCTTAATTTTTTATTAATTTTTTCGTTAGTATATTACCATCGCTATTCATTTCCTCACGCGTGCATCTCCATCTGCGCGGTCAAACAGCAAGTCACGTCGCGTAATCGATAACAACAAATAATCGGAGCAGTATAAACAACAACAAATCCAAAAACCAATTAGAATCAAGCCGGCATTATTCCTTATCAAACAAAGCATTTCATTAAACGTCAATAAAGGTGAGTAGGTCTGGAACCTAGCCAGTTGTCCCAGCTTCGGTTACCATACGTTTCGTTGCAGGATGGAAAAGCGTGTAACCGTCCTGCTGCCCAACGCCCGGCGGCAGAATGTGAGCGTTACGGCGAACATGACGCTGCTGGAGATCCTTGAAACGGCCTGCGCCAAGCACGGCTACGACAGCGAAGAGCACTGCCTGAAGTTCCACAACAAGGTGGTCAGCCTCACGCAGCAGTTCCGCTTCAGCGGCCTGCCCAACAACTGTATCCTGGAGATGGAGCCCACAGAGAAGCGGCGCGTGCTGAGCAGCGTCGTCGTCTGTGTCCAACTAAACAACGGATCCCGGGAGCAGGGCGACTTCTCACCCAACGATAACGTGTGGCACGTTGTCCAGAAGCTGTGTGAGCCCCAGGTGCTGGGCTATGAAAGTCCCATCATTGTCTACATGCGCAGTGAAGTCATCGGCCAGGAGCAGATGCAACAAACGACGCTGAAGTCACTGGGCATCCTTGAGGGGCGCGCCATGATGCGCCTAATTGACAAGAAGCCGGAGGAGCTGAAGACGCAGGCCAACGTATACAAGCCGTCGGAGGTGAAGGCCAAGTCCAGACCGGATGACGACGAGCAGCCGAGCACCTCGCGATCGGCCATGGCGTCTGGTGGCAGCGGAGGCGGCGGCGGCTTTGCCCTCACCAGCAACATGATTAAAAATCTAAAGCGCACTGCACCCGATGAACAAGCTGTTGCTGCGAACGACAAGGCCACGCCCTCCGGAAAAGCCGAGCCGGAGGAGCCACAGCCAGAGGCTGCTCCCAAATACGACTGGGGGAGTGGCTCTGGCTACTCCCTTGCCAACCGACAAGAGCGGCAAAATCAGTTCGAAAGCAACGAGGGCGAGGACAATCCCGGCCGAGCGCCGCCGGTGGTCAATGTGATTGGACCCCGCCAGGCGGTGCTCTTCTCCCTGGATGAAACCAAGAAACAAGCGGACGACCTGCCGGACTCATTCTTCGATTTTACCGTGAACGACCTAAAGATGGTGCTGCGCGACCTAAAGCGCACTTCCAGCGGGGACGACGACGCCCCGCTGCTAACGGCCAAGCTAAGGGAGCTGGAGCGCCAAAAGACTATGCTGGCGAAGCTGAATCAGTACAAGGACTGCGTGCTGCGCATCCAGTTCCCCGACCGCTTCGTCCTCCAGGGTATCTTCAAACCGCACGAGCAGCTGGTCAAGGTGGAGGAGTTCGTGCGCCAGTTCCTGGCCCAGCCCGACGAGCAGTTTCACCTGTTCACCATCCCACCGAAGAAGGTGCTGCCGTCCAGTGAGACGCTCCTCGAGCTGAACTTCGTGCCCAATGCCATTGTGCACTTCGGCTTCCTCAAGGACGGCCTAAACGCGATGAGCAATCGATTCGTACAGCAGCAGTACGTGGGACAGCTGACCTCAGAGGAGGGCGCACACTACGCGGTCCAGAAGTACCGCCTGACTCGTGCAGCATCTCCGGAGACTAATAGTTAATAAGGAGTTAAATGGCTTTAAGCGAACAGTTTGCGTGATATGAAATATGAATCCGCTTTATTTCTATAAATTTGTACAACTTTGTGATAACTTTGCCCATAAAATTATCAAATGAAATGGTTATCTGGGGAACTTAAAAATAATATCCTGTTTAGTGTTAAACAGAAATGGAAAATAGCCGCGTCGTGGCCGCATCCAATGCCGTCATCGGAACGGCTGCTGCTAGCTTGAAGGCTATGACTGGTTGCCTGAGGTCTTACCTTATAAGCGAAGTCCTGGCTCGCTCTCGCGGTACACCACCAGGTACGGATCGAGGCTCACCACCTCCACCTTGAGCGGGTCAATCCGCAGGAAGGGCGTGTCCGTGTTGTAGTGACAGTGCAGGTGACTAGGCGTTTGGAAGACGGCTCTGCAGTTCTGCTTGGCGGTCATCATTCGGTAAAAGTAACCAAGGAAGCCCTTCGCTTTTTGCTGGAGCTGATCAAGGCCTTCGGTTGTCCTTTTCTGCTTCATCAGCAGAGTTCCCCAGGACCTGTGCACCCTGAAACTTGTTAAGTCATACTCTTCCACCTTCCGTTTCCTCTCTTTCTGGCTGGTGATTTTGGCCAAGGAGACATTGAACCAGACCTCTGCCCAATCATCCTTTTGGTCGGCAACGCAAAACTCGGCCATGGCATAGCAGTCTCGAGCGGTGAGCGCTGTCCTGGAAATATGATTATTTTTTAATCTTGTTACATATTTTTATAAATTACATTTTGAGACACAACTTACTCCGACTTGGAGACCCCTGCCAAAGTACCAACTGCCAGATCTGAGGGCTTGAGATCGTAGACGTGCACCAAGTCATCAATGCCTTGGCAGGCCCTCTCCAAATCACGAGCGGTGGGCAGGAACTTTCGCATCAAATGAGCTTGCTCAATGTGCTCTTAAGCAAGAATGTAAAACGAATAATAGCACAATAACAATGTAATCACAAACCAAAAAAATCTTAAATTTAGGGTTCAAAGATCCTCTCAAAGAAGTTTTCTTGTCAGAACCTTTAACTCTGTATTATTTTATTAAAAATAAGATACTACCTAATTCCGCTTTGCTGGGATTTGATGCGTAGTGAACCCATTTGCTCCAATTCCTGTGCAATAAAGCTGTTAATGGGATTTCCCAGATACTCTTCATAGTCCTCGTTCATTAGGTTGTTAGCTGCCTTGATAGTTTCTAGAAAACTGTAAAAGAGGATTGTTATTCACCCTTACGTTTCCACCAAAAGTAACTTATTTTTTAGCTCTTCCACAAAACCATTTAGGTTCTCGAGCAGCTTATCCTCAACTTTGAGGAGTTCTAATAAATGTAATGTGGAGGCGGCGTAGGACTTTTGAGAAATCGCGATTGCAAACCCAAAACATATTAAAAGCGTTATATATTTTAGATGTTTCAAGATATGCATTTCCCTTTAGGAAAACAGAGGCAAATGAGGAATATTTACTGCAAATATCTCAAGCCATTTGTTATGGTATAATTTAATTCGCTTGGCTTACTACAGACAGAAAAACAATATTGATTTATTATTGAAACCTTTTAAGATTTATAAATTTACATTTTAGAAAAGAGAGGATACGTATTTATTGTCAAACTTGTCTATAAAAAGAAACCTAATAAAACTACAACATTCTGTCTTCAAATTTACAAAATCGTGATTAAAATTTGCTTTGTATTTTCTCAAAAAATGTTCTTATTTCAATCTAAAGTTCAATTAAAATTTAAGTTAAAATAATAAATTGTAATAAGAGATTATTCCTATGACACCATGTCCTTATGGGGTCTTAAAACTTATAACCACCGAAGAAAACAATAAATTAACTATATATTTAACTGTTATCAACAGGCCCCGGTAGAAAGAGAGCAAAAGAGAGCGGCTTGCTCCCCACGCTTATTTCCTGAGAGTTTCTTTGGCTAACCGCGATAGCAACTTCGAATCCGACTTCGAATCGGTCTTCAGTCGTTGGCCGCGCGCCCGAGCAGCAAGTTAAGTTCGCACCTGGCCAGGTGTTCGCGATCGTCGTCGCAGGTTATATGTAGTAAGTCTGCCGCTAACGCTTGGCTTTGGCAATGCAGGTCTTCTAGACTCTAGATGCTCCGTATTGTTGCGGAGCCACTCGAGCCAAGGCAACATACATACATCGATGAACCGGGCTTTATTACAAAACGAAATTAAATCGAGTGCTTAATTCGCTTAATTTGGATAACATTGATTTGAACAGTGCTAAAAGTGTGTGTGTGTTGTAAATCGGTTTCGCGCTAATTTCGGCCAAAAGCGCCTGCTAACGAAATTAAAGCGTATCGAAAACAACTTTTACCTATGCTGCCGCTACCGCTACCACTGCCGCTGCCAGTTTCAAAACGAGGCAGAACTGTTGTTGTTGCCCGACGTGCTCAGCCGTCGCTATATAGGAGCCGCCTTGGCTCTTTCGGGGGCGTGGCACCCATGTAGTTGGCATGTGCGCAGCCGCCTCAAGTTGGCAGTGACAATAGACGGACCGAACGGCGGCGGCTGAGGAAATTATGGAGCGCTGACCAACAAACCAAACAAACTAAAGAGAAAAAAATACAAAATAAATCTAAAGAAAGAAAAAAGCGCTGGCAATTGGAAAGTTGTTGTTATGCTCAGCGGAGCAAGCGAAGGAGTTGACAAGGCGCGACATTATTTGGTTCGGAAAATATATCGGAATCCGCTGCTAGGCTAAATCGGTTCAAATGGGAAAGCCAATGCCTGAAAGTTACATTACGAACACTTGACGTATTTTGTTTAAAATAATAACTATTTTCCTATAATAAATATTGAAATTATTATTTGTTATGCGTAGTTCAAAACATAAAACATCCGAAGAATTTATTAACTTATTTAAAAATTTGAATTTTATATAAAGCTTTAAAGAAACAGGATTGTGTAATGTTTTATTAACTTTTGAAAATATTAAAAAATTATAATACAAAATCAAGAAGGTTTTAAACATTTTAATACAAAATAAATAAATTTACAATTTATCTATAAATCACAAGTCTGAAGTTTTAATTAACTTTAAACAAATTGTTGAAATTTTAATTTGGCCTGCAAATAAATTAATATAAAATACTCTTGCGGATGTAGTTAAACTCTTAGTGCCAGACTACAAAAAGAAGTTAAGTTTTATACATTAAAAAGTTGTTAGATAATCTAAGCTGAATTGCCAAAAAATAGTTATGGTCTCAAATGTGTGTGGTTAACATTAATTATAGTTGAGTGATCCAAAATGGAAGACAATAAACGAAAAGTCTGATACAAAAAAAAGCTAATAATATGTAGAAGATTATTGAAAAATAAAGTAAATGGAATGTATATATATATTATATATAAATTATATCTCTTTAAATTGGAAAACTTTCTTAAACCATTCAAGTTGTTAACGTATAATGGATAGATATTTATTTCCCAAGTAATTAGTAGCTTTTCAAGCCTCTGGCCACATGCAAAATAATGTAATGTCTTCAGATATATGATAACATTTCGATTTCATAACATTTGGGCTTGTTATTTTTGCCTTTAGAGCTTTGGTCTATGAAAAAATAAAACACAATTAAACATATAAAAGGTATATAGACGCTGCCTACGCACTCCGCTGGCGTTTATCGGCACATCTCAGTCGCGTCGCGCCGTTACCTCCGCTGTTACCGCCTCTGGACCGCCTCGGCCGTCTTCACTTTTACCGCTGAAAGAGAGAGTGAGAGTGTGTTTACCCCGCTCATTTGCGTTTCTTGTGCTTACCGGTTTTTATTTTATCTTCGGTATTTTCGTTTGCTTTCCCACAACCACCGACCACCGCCGACTGCTGCAAAAATAATTGATAAAATAATAAGTACATTAAATTTAATGAAAGCAACTATCCTCCGCTTCCGATCTGCGGCACGAGTCGCGCTAATAAAAGTTTATTGTGCTTTCCTCAGTTTTCCTCTTTTCCATCCACCGATTCCCGTGAGTGTGCAGTGTGCAGTGTGTGCGCCTGAGTGTGTGTTTCGGATCGTAAAGAAAAATTACACGCTATACGCAGCCGACGAGGAAATTAACTAATCACAATCATTTCCGAAACGAGGGGAAGAGTGGAGAGGAGGAGCTACCGAAAATTGAAAGCAACATTCGAGCGATAAAGAAGTTGTGGCCAAAATGAACTTTTTTGTGATTGGCTTTCTGATCATGCAGGCGGCAAGTGAGTACGAGATGCAGTTTTCTTTTATTTTCATAGTAATTGCTCTTCCTGTTGTTCCTGTAATTGCTTTTCACGGTTTTGTGTGTGGTGTTTTTGGTGTCGGATAACACAAAAAATGCATTCATTCATCAGACTTGGCAGCTGGCACTAGAAACGAATGACTTAGGCGACGAACTTTTCCCGGGTTTCGGGTTCGTGTCTTAAGTCTTTCGTTCGAGCACAGCCGTTATCTCTTTTGGTCGGGGGACTCTTATGACACCTGGAATATGCCGTAATACTAGGCTTTTTGGATACGAACAGGTTGGTTCTCCATTGTGGATGTGAGCGAGTAGCAACAGGCCGTAATTGGCCAATTGCTCACCCCGAAATTCAATCTAATGCAATCGCTAAAGCGCGCCAAGCTGCATGCAATTCTATGTTGATTATAATGTCAATCATCATCAAGGCAAGCCTGCACTCGAAGAAATTGGCAATTTATGGCGGTTGAATATGGTATTTCTATTAATGGAATTTTGGAAAGCAAAAGGTGTAATGCTTTTTTTTTAACGTCTGGCAAATTGCTGACTCCAATTCAAAATTTATATAAATTATTTTCCATTAAAATTGGACAGTAATTATTATTATAATCAGACGCAATTTGAATAATTTCAAAAGGGCTTTAGTTTACTCTCAATTAATACAACTCCCTAATTTTCTTGCGTCCATCAGACATGCATTTAAAATTCCAATCAATTAAAAACCATACAAAAAGTGCGCCTTAAAATCGTATCTTGGTAGTTTAAGCATGCTTTGGGTTTGTTCATTCGATTTGAGAGGCTGCAGTTTATTGGCACCGCTTTTTATGTTATGAATTTAGTTTCGGTTTCTTCTTTGTCTCGTGCGAGATATATAAAACCTTGCTGAGGAAACCGGATTGCTTTTGGGTTAGTCACGGTGCCCATGGCGCGGCCATTCTTGACCTGAAGTAATGTGCCGCTCATTAAGAACAGCTACACTCAACGCACACACATGTGTGCTATGTGTGTTATGTGGGCATATCTGCGTATTGAAGGTGGCCCCCATTTAGGACAGCCACTTCACCCATTTACCAATTAATCAATTTGCAAATTCGTCGGACATAAATTAGCCTCGTTTAACCTTCGTTCCAAGACTGTGCTTGCTGAATTTGGCAGATTTGGCGAAGAGTGGAACCATGTTCCGATCTCGCCTCTCGATATGGCCAAAGGCCGGACGCGGACATGTCAGAATATCGGTCAAGATCGGACCAGCAAACACGGCTTGGCTGGGTGTTAAATTCGGCAATTTTCGCCGCCTAATTTGCATAAATTCGCGCGTTGTTCGGTCGTCGTCTTGTTTGCTGACCTTTGCCTCGAGTCCAAAAGAAAAAAGAGATCTGCAGAGAGGAAGGAGGAACCAGCCACAGTGCCCTGCCCAAGTCTTTCTCGATATTCCCATTGATGGCTTCATAAAGGCTACCCACCATCCGACCGGCAATCGTGGGCCATGATTCATCAATATCAGTGTGGCGACTCACCGATTTGTAGCCCAAACTTATTGAGATGCTTTGTTTCTCTTTTATGTCTCATGTTTTCTTTTACATTTTTATTTTATTTTTTCACGAGCCTGAGCTTTGTGGTCAATGACGCAGCAATTTGGTCCGAATCTTCAGTTGTTTCTGTTTCTGTGTTTTTATATAACCCACGAGGGCCACATTCCGGTCGATGTATGCCTTTATGCAATACTTCTCGCCCTGGGACTGGGACTGAGACTGAGGCTGTGGCTGCGAAGACCCTTTTCCTGGTCCGGCTAATGGCCCGTACATTTGCCAATAATAAACACAAAAAACATTATAAATGGTCTGTAGCCAAATGCATGCTCTCGACGGCAATTAGCTAATGTTTTTCTTGGCTTAAGTAAACCCTTGGGCTCGAAAATGCATTTGGCGGCAATGCAACGGGGTCAGCGCGTACTCACAAAATAATAAGGCAAAGAAATTGCATTGTCATTTCAAATTGGTCAATAAGTAAAAGGCTCTTTGGGGCTCGGGCCCGGTATTTTGCAAAGTGAAAGGCAAACAGAAAGGTATCTCTGGGTGCACTCAGGGAAGCATAAATTAAAGAAGATATGCATTTAAAACAAAAAAGGGAATGGGCTTCAGTGAGGCATTAAGATAAGTTGCATGTTTGTGTTAAAGTCTTCACCAAGCTTAATTTGGTTCAGCCTTAAAGTAATGCCTGGGAATCGAATTATGTAGCCCAAATTGAATAATTACGATAATTTGATAATTATTTAATAAAAGAATTACTTTTGAAAACTGGGAAATATGCTTGTATTTTTAAAAGTATTCAAGTATTAGGTAAGTTTTCGCAGCGATTTCCCTGAGTGTCTTGAGCCACTTCCGGCTGTGCTTATTTCCACACAAAGAGGGTCCTGTCCTTTCCCTAGCCCTCTTCCGCCCAAAAGACACTTTGTTGCCTCGTTTTGTTCGCAATTAGGAATAAATTAAGGCATGATTATCACCTCCATTGTCTCCGCATAACGTGCACACATGGTCTGTCGCTTGGCACCATCTCGAGTGTGTGTTGTTTTGGGGCATTATTTCGGAGCAAAGAGCACGCAAGCCGCTCACGTAAGACCTTCGCCTCGGAGATGCTGCACTGCTTTTGGGGGCATCTCATCTCCGAGTGACTCGAGACTTGCATTCCATTCCACACCTCGAGCTCTGTCTGCTGCTGTTATTGTTGGCTTATTGTTGTTACCCACACGAGTCGGAGCCCTCCAAATTGCAATTTAATTCGATGGCTTGAAGTAGCTTTGTCAAAAGTTTTGTCAGCCGGAGCTCTTCTTTTGTTGGGCCTATCGCTCACTGTCAAGACCATCGTTCAATTAACATAATTAACCCGGCGAAGGGGGGATTAGCGACTCGCCGTTTTGAGGCTGACACTTTGGAGATCTCTGAGACACAATCTCCGTCTAACCTGGAGCTGTTGCCGTGCAATAATGGTTTCATTCGGACAGGGGCAAGGTCACAGCTCACAGATTGCCTATAGCTTTTTTCTGCTTTTAAGAATGTTGTAGAAGTTTGATAATAACTCTAAATAAATCAAAATACAGTATTTCAGTAAATGTTTAAAATTAAGTGTCCAGTCCTTAATGCCCTTTGGTTTTATTATAAAATTAAAACCCAACAACTTGGCTTATTAAATTCTAGACCAAAGCCTTTGTTTTTCGCAAAAACAAGTCTTTAGTTTTAAACAATCACAGCGACAAGGTCAGGACTGCTCATAAAAAACCTATAAAATAGGGCTTTGTATTCTCATTGTAATTGGTTTAATCGGAAAAGTGTCTGCCCAGACACTTGGACAATACGAAAACAATCTCTTAATCTCTCAGCATTGGAATTAGCTTAAAAAAAAACTAAAGCAAGGTCAGGGTCACCTGTTAATACCCTATACTTCAGACATTATAGATTTCTCCTGGAAATGACAAGGAAAGCCATCCGCGTAATGAGGTAAATTAAGGAGAAATGGAAAGTTGGCTGCAGAGAAAATCAGGGAAAAAAGGGAAAGGTTGTCGCCCCAAAAGAGCCTTCGTTTCTCGCAAAAAATAAAACATTGACAATGAGATAAAAAGAGATAAAAAGATTCACCGTAAAGCGTTTTGCCAACAATGGAATGCTCAGCCTTTAAATATGAGTGCAGAATATAAAAAGGGAAACCGCTCAAAGAGGCGTTGGTTTGGGTTAAGGTTTGGCCGCGGCCTAGGCCATAGATGAGAGATGCCTGATAATTAATACACGATATTTGCATTTGGGAGATCATCAAATTGAATTAACGCTCGGCCGCCGCCAGTTTGTGTTTCTGTTTCAGTTTCGGTTTCAGTTTCGGTTTCGGTTTCGGTTTCGCTTTCAGTTTGTGTTTTAAGTGTTAGTCTCCGGACTGAGCAATTAATATCAATGTTTTTTGGAGGAGAGATGACCCACTTTCGCGGCACAGGTGCTAACTAGGCAGGGAAGCTGGCTAGCTAGCTGGCTGGAGAGTGTGTAGCGTATGTCATCTTTTGAGGAAAGTAACTAGAGACACTAGTCAATGGGTTGTCTTCGCCGGCATTGCCGATGCCCCACGTGAATATTTATGCCTCATTATTTGTTCAGTTTGGATTTCTATTTGACCACGATGCCAGCCTGGCCACCGCCGCCGCCGCAACGAGATGAGGAGAGAAAGCGCTCGTCGTCGTCTGTCGCCTGTGACTAACTGCAAACTGTCGTTGGATATGTACATATATCCGCTACTCCTCCTCCTCCTCTGCCTGTTGCTCTCCTCCAGCTTGCGCAGTTTTCCCTAGCTAATTGCTCGTTTCCCTTGCCATTTGCAGGCGTCATTAAAATAACTGCTCGCCCACACGGCGTATACGTAATGCAAATTCAAGTAAAAGTTCGATTATGAGTCTATAATTATGCCTTAATATTCAATTTGTGGCTTAACAGACAGAATGGCAAGTCTGATGACGACGATGACGACGAGGAAGTGACCACATCGGGGGCGCTCTCTGAACTCCCAGAGATGGCCAAACGCCGCCTTGCCATGCTGACACTCCATTAGGCGGGGCGCGTTATAAAACTAGCTCAGTTTTCCTTGAACTGAACCTGCAAAAAACCGACTGTTGGACCGGACTCCGACCCGTAGAAGCTCTGCACTTGGAGAAAATTATTTTAACTTTTATTTATATGTTTATTAAAGAGTCATAAAAGAGGCGAGAATGCTTTTGTGCAACATAGATATATAACTTGTATCTTGTTTTAAACAAGAACAAATGATAATAAATTACATAAAAATGCTATCAACATCTCCATGATAAAGTATTTAGCAATAAATTTGTGAAATCTGGCCACAACGTCACGCTTTTTTGCCCAGTGTTTTAGCGTTGCTCGATTACCACAATTGGAGACATAATGGCCAGCCATTAGCCGCCTTAGAATCGGTTTCAAATGCTCGGCCCCATAAATATGAATATGGATGTACTGCTAACGACGACGTCTATGTGGATCAGAGGGGGAATTTTGAAAGAATCCATTCGAAACACGTATTACATGTCCCACTTGATGGGCTAACAATTTAATTTGAACCCAGAGACGCGCGCAATACTGAGGTTTCCTCCACTTTGTTCAGGTCAACCGAGTGCTAAGAGGTGCTCTCCATAAAGCATAAAGCCAACTAACCCCTGCCTCAGGTTATTCGCAATGAGACTCAATTGCTTATGTCATAAGGAAGTGGTATGCTTGTGGTTGGGCTATCATAATGGCTCCGTTCACGGCATGGTAAATGGTAAATCGATTATGGCCAAGTCAGAGATCGGTGCGAGAATGCGAGGAGTCGCGACTTGGTTTTATTGCGGTCGGATTGGGCCATCTTCTCTGGCCTAATCTGGGTCATTGTGCGGTCACACCCTAAGACGGCAGAGAAACCTCACATATTTTCAAGTTGTATCGAGATTTAAGCGGGCAATCCGCACATCAATCAAGCGACCTCCGTCATGCCATTCGATGCGGGGTAAATTTTACAAGCATTAAAAACTCTGATGCTGGGCGGTGATAATATTTAAATGAAATGTAAATCTAACCTTAGCATAGCCAATTGTCAGCTCCACCCACTTTAACAAATCAATAATACTTATCATAACAATAGGCTATGGTTTTTAATCATTGGTAATGGTATTATAGAGAAAACAACACAGAAGCCCCCTCCCTACTCCCGAACTCCCCCAACACTCACCATAATATTAAAAGTCCTGAACATGAAAGCAAACCCATCGTTACTGTTTGTATTATACCGATCGACTATCCTATTCTGTGTTTGCTTTTTCTATTCTTCTATTTATAGGATTGGCTTGCGGGACCTGTGTTTTATCCTCCGATTTCGGTTTCATAATCGATTGTAACTTCAAAAAGTCTGGACTGTTTCGAGTACGAAATTTGGGTGGCCTAAAGGCCCATTTCGGTTTAGGTAAATCTCCCAATTCCAACTACTTTGCAATCTGTCATCTATCATCTCTCATCTCTCACCTAATCATCCCCATTCCCCAGTGTATATATATCCATGGTACCGAAATAGTTCAAGGTGACTGTAATTGTAGTTTTCTGAGTGCAACTCATTGCCCGAGTAATCGAACTCGGCCTGAACTCAAACGCACCGCGACTAGCGATTAAGTGAGTCATTAATGCATTAATGCCAATGTCAGAGCTCTCGATACCGATAGATAGATAAGTGGAGCAAACGAGAAGCACAGCAAGATCAAGAAAAAAAACCTGAAGATTGACCTGTAGTTCAATTATCAGGGGCACCGAAGAGGGGTCTTTATTATTTTAAGGCTGAATGCAGCATAGCGATTATATTAATTAAAATGCAATTTCTTGAACACAAAAAAATGGGGCAACTCAGACGTTTTAATATATATTTAATATTACAGTTTTTTCTATAGATATCAAAGATTTTGCAGCTCAAAATCGAGTCAGTTAAGCCATTAAATTTCTCTTTTTCAGTTAAGAAATGTTTTTAATAGATAATTAATAGACAATTTTGTAATTTTAGGTAATTTAAATTATACTTTATTTATTTTATTTAAATTCTTTGAAATATTCCCTGAAATAAACACGATTTGAGTTCCAAATAAACATTTATATATTTTAAAATCTAACCTTTATTTCACAAAATATCCAAAAGAGTTGAGCAATTGTGTCCGGGCACTTATCCATTGACCCCTTTTATAAATGGATTCAACCCTACCCAGAGTTTGTGTACATACCAACCGAGCAGATGCCAAGACTTTGATAAAGCTAAGGCCCTCGGCCGGCAGATAGATTAACCATATGAAGGGAAAACAAGGGCCATTAATTAACACATCATTGCTCAACCCTCTCTCGGCCGCCACAATTGTGAAGCGTGATTGATGGGCCCGACCTAACCCCCAAAATCTTTGCCCACCGTTTTGCAGGTTTCAGCCTGGGCGATGAGCTGGGCTTTCCGGAGTCACTGGGCAACGTGGAGAGCGATCGCCGACGAGCTATTAGCTACAAGAACGGAGCTCCGCCGGATTTGGTGGGCGTGCTGCCCTCCACCCAGCAGCAGGTGGGCTCACTCAGAGGATTAAAGTTTCCCAATTGTCATTACAAACTTGCTTCTGGGCATACCTTTTCCTAGGTCAATACACCGGTGCAACAACCGTTGCCGGAGAAGCGAATCAGTTCCCGCTCCACCGGAGCATCGGCTTACAATCTTCAGCAAGTCCAGCAACAGCAGCAGCAGCAGCAGCAACTGCAGCAGCAGCAGCAACTTAAACTGAAACAGCAACTTTTGCTACTGCAGAAGCAGCAGCAGCTGCAGCAGCAGCAGGCCCAGCTTATGACCGAGGCGCGTCCCCTGCCCTTGGGTGTTCCCGCCTTCCGACCCATTCCCAAGAAGCAGCAGCAGGAGGCTGCAGCTCCTGCTCCGGCTCCTACTACGGCGGAGAGACGGGTAGCAGTGGACACCCCAGAGCCCAGGGTCAGTGTCAACAATAGGCTGATAAGTGCCAACGATAAGCCGGTAAGTTACCAGCTTCAACTCGGCTACACATCCAATCAATAATGTTTACTTACAGCACTCAAATCGCACCTTCCACGTGGCCAATCCAGTGGTGTCCCAGCCCGTGGCTGTGCCTGTGTTCCAGGCCATGCCCGACTCTATTGCCCGAATCGCCAATGTGGGCAAGGAGCATCGAACTGTGTCCAATCATCCAAATTACCTGCAGTTCGAGGAGCCCAAGTTTGACCTGAAGGATGTGACCGTGGAAGAGCTGGCCGCGGCGGCCAATGTCACCGTGGACACCATCAAACACGCCATCTATGTGCGAGAGCAGCAACTTAAGGCGGAGCACCGGGCTCAGCTGGCGGCCAAGCTGCGGGAGGAGTTTATGCGCACCTCCACAGTAAGAACAACGACGACGACAACGACAACCAGCACACCGCGTCCTCAGAAGGCGCTGGCCGAGCACAAGGTGTCCAAGGTGGGAGCTTCTTTTAAAATCCTTAATTTTACATATATATATTCGAAAATATTTTAAAATTCTTATCGAAATCCTTAGGTAATGAACGCCCCTAAGGAGTATTATCCCGTTGGGTACGACAAGAACTTTGACGACAATTTCAAATCGAAAGTGGATCTGCCGCCGACGAGCTTTTCCTGTGCCAAGCAGAAGCATTTTCCGGGCCTCTATGCCGATACAGATCTGGGGTGCATGGTAAGATATATCCTGGATATCATGCCGGAAATGAAATAAGAAGATGTTTCCGTTTAGGTCTTTCATGTGTGCGCCCTCACCGACGACGGCATGGTGCGAAAGTCCTTCCTCTGCCCAGAAAACACCCTTTTCGATCAGACAATCCTCAAGTGCAACTGGTGGTTCTACGTGGACTGCAGCTCCAGCACCAGCATCTACGACTCGAACATTCCCATCTCGAAAAGCTACCAGCTGATGAAGTCCCTTACCTACTTCTCCAAGTTCGCCGGCGGCCAGCGGCTGGGCCAGGAGCAGGACGGCGCCAAGGATGAGAACGCTTTGGATATTGACTCACTGCGGGAGTCGATGGAGGGCGTGCTGCGGCGCCAGGAACAGGCCAAGAAGGCGGAACAGCGCGAGGCCGAAGAGAAGGAGCAGCGCAGCCGGCCGAAGGAGGACCATGAGCATGTGGTGCCAGCGGAGGGAGAGCAGCGCCTGTCCAACTAGGCTCCCGAGCCCCATCCACGCTATCTGAGATCTAGGTTAAGTGTTCACGATCGAGCGTCTCTGGTCGTATGTAGTCAAGTCCTTGCTCCTTGCTCCACGAGCCAATGGGTTTCCTGTAGTCCTCTCTCATCAATTCCAGTGGCAGCTCCTGCACAGAGAAGGAGTCCTTAAAGCGTAGATTTATTTAAATTTAAAGGCAATGATTTTTTCTCTGTGTAGTCCCATTTTTCCTCTATTTCTGAGCGCCCTTAGACGTAGTCCTTGCTAGCTCCTTAAGTGAATAATCTCTAGTTAAGCCCCAGGCGAATGGGTTTGGGCGGTTAATGTTATTCGTTTTACTATTTATTTATTGTACAAGTATTTCGCGACAATTAAACATAGTTTTTTTTCACCATAAATATAAATTAAACTTGTTCCTTTATTTATGACGGAGTACAGATCGTCGTTTGATTTATTTTCGCATTCTATTTAGGAGAAGTATAGTCTCCGTAAGATTATTATAATTTTCTTTGCAGTTTTTGGGACCAAATTTAAAATATCAAGAAACAACGAATTAAACGTTCTTATCCTATACAGTTTATTGAGTGAATTATTAATTTTATATTGTATGGTATTTGGATGAATGTGCGCTGCACACGGAAATTAGTTGTTGGAAGAGCCAATGCCAGTCAGCTCCTGCAGCTCCTTGAGCAGATACTTGTTGTACTCCTTGTGGTTGATGGGAGCCGCAGACTGCACGGTCAGCTTGTTCCGGGTCGTGTCACCATACACCTCGTTCTTGCAGCGCAGCTTGAAGATGTGCGAAGTGAAGTTGAGAGCGGAGAAAATCTGTTCGGCCTTGGCGGCGTCGTTCTCCAGGGCCTCGCCCACCTCCTGCGAAGTGTGTCCCAGCAGCTGCTCGCCGACCTCGTTGAAGCATGTAACCCAACGATTGGAAGTCCAGTCGCCAATGCTCATCTGCAGGTTAAGATCCAAATTTGTTTGGTAAAAGTTATCTTACATTTCGTGTATTTACTCACATTGACCAGAAGGCGGTACTTGAAGTTCGGATAGAGCGCGTTGCAGCGCTCGCAGCGGTACTGTTCGCTACCCTCATCCACAACCTTCTTGTTGCAGTCGGTTTGGGGGCAGGCGCGGTAGAAAGAGTTCTCCTGCTTGACAATGTGCACCACCGCCTTGCACTGGAAATAGTCGGGCTTGTCGCCAAAGCCAAGCTTGCGGATCTGTACATCCTTCAGCGTCATCCAATCTGTGGAGAAGGAACCACCGCCAGTGCGCGCCGATACCATGTTCGCGATGTTGTCACCGCCGCCATTATCGAACCATCCGCGCAGCTTGTGGGCCTCGGGTATGTCCGGATTGATCTTCATGATGGAGCCACCGCCAAGGCTCAAACTCTTGCCGCCGTTAAACTCATTGATGCGTGTGCCCTTGACCAGGATCACGGGCTGTACATGGCCGTCAAAGTTGACGGCATCGTCGCCCCAGAGGGTTAGATTAATGGCTGAATTGCTCATGTCAACCAGTGTTAGATCTCGCTTCTTGAACTCCTTGTTGGTGGTGCGCGACACAAAGGACTGCAGCTCGCCCACCTCCTTGCAGATGCCAATCGTGTCTACCGCCGCCTTGTTCTCCATCCCCGACACCTCCGAAATGGGCACAAGGTTGTACTTGATGTCCGGAATGGCGCCGTCGTCCACATCCTCGCACAGCTGCACGACCGTCTCGCCGGTAAAGGTCATCTCGTATGGGTTGTCCAGCTGCGAGAACTGCTTGTTCGCCGGCTTCAGCTGGCACTTGGAGAAGAAGTAGACGCTGTCCACTTGGATCAGATCAAAGAACTTGTCGCACTGCTCCTTGAAGGCCGTGGCCCGGATCTCGCCCGATTCGTCCATGAGATCCATGCTAAAGAGCTTGCCCTCGCCGCGGGGGTTGCTCCAGGTGCGCACTGCGGTCTTGGATGTCACGCGCGCCTTGATAACCCACTTGTTCTGGTAGGGACTTAGGCTGGAAATGGGGTGTGTCATTCCGCTGTTGATTGATGTGTTCATTGAAATGTTGTTGTTGTTATTGTTGTTGTTTTTAAGGACGGGCTCCTTTTTGGGCGCGGCGGCAGCCAGAGGTGCTGCCTTTGGCGCCAGGTCCTGCTTGGAGGCATTCTCGTAAGTGACCGGCTCACCGATTTTAACCTTCACTTCGGCGCCGGCATTGAGGACCTTCAACTCCGAGATGATGAGCACGCGCCTGTAAGTTGAGATGTGTTTGGTGCCAGCGCTTGGAATCGCTCTCTTAGGTTGCTACTTACTTGCCAGCGCCGTCCTTGCCCACCATGGAGGTCACATACTTGTCCAGCTGCACAATGGTGAACTCCTCCAGCTGGCCCTTGTGCTGCATCTCGTTAAGCTGGCTGGCCAGCATCGCGTAACTGTTGAAGTACTTCCCGTCGGAGATCAAGAGGCGATAGCGCTCCGAGTCCGTGTTGCTGTTGATTTTCTTGATTGCCAGAATCTGGAACACCGGCTTGGAGACATCGTCGCCATTCATGATGCGCTGCGCACCCCGAATATATTTTTATATCAAATATTACACCTCCAACTGACATACTTACAGGAATGACTCCCGTGGACAGAGACGCGAAGCCCATGTTGATAGTTAATAATTAAAAATAGTGCAATTTCACAAGAGGTATAAATTTCGCAGTTGTAGTGCAGTTCGAGATGGGCGCTGAATGAAGCCAGAAGAGGCGGGAAGGGCTACAGGGATGCAGGAAACAGCGATACATCGATGTTTTCACAGTTTTCCAAAACATCGTTTTATTTTTCTGGCAATCGATGTTTTGGTGCCTTAATACCATAATATTTTAAGGTTTGTAATTTGTCAGATTTTCTTATTACTTTAATTATAATGTTTAATTTGTTTATGTGCAATTGTAAAAATTATTAATAATAATAATAATTTATTTTAAATTTTAATCTATACTTAAAATTTGATTGATTTGATTATCTACGATACAACGGTAATCTGCGATACATCGATACAACATCGATGTGTCATATATCGGTGTTCCCGCACCTCTAGAACCTTTTTCCCGCGCAATTCGCACGCGTCGCCACAACAAAAGATCGCGAGTGCAAAAATAAGAACAGATTCCTGGAGAGCTCAGAGCACAACAGACGCACACAAGCCATGGACAATCCCAGTTCACCGCCGCCAAACACGCCCAGCGACGCCGCCGCCGAGCGCCGCGAGATGCGAGCGGCCATGACGTCGCCGGTGGGTGACTTCGAGCCGTTCGAGAACGAGGATGAGATCCTGGGGGATCAGACCGTGCGCGACGAGGCGGAGGAGGAGGATGGCGAGGAGCTGTTTGGGGACAACATGGAGAACGACTACCGCCCTATGCCGGAGCTGGATCACTACGATCCGGCGATGCTGGACGACGAGGATGACTTCTCGGAGATGTCCCAGGGCGATCGCTTTGCCGCTGAGTCCGAGATGCGCCGGCGCGATCGAGCAGCGGGAATCCATCGCGATGATCGCGACCTTGGCTTCGGGCAGTCGGACGACGAGGACGATGTCGGACCGCGGGCCAAGCGACGTGCCGGCGAAAAGGCGGCCGTGGGCGAGGTGGAGGACACCGAGATGGTGGAGTCCATCGAGAATTTGGAGGACACCAAGGGCCACTCCACCAAGGAGTGGGTGAGCATGCTGGGACCGCGGACCGAGATCGCCAATCGCTTCCAGTCCTTCCTGCGCACCTTTGTGGACGATCGGGGCGCATACACCTATCGCGATCGCATCCGTAGGATGTGCGAGCAGAACAAGTCCTCGTTCGTCGTCTCCTACACGGATCTGGCCAACAAGGAGCACGTGCTGGCCTACTTCTTGCCCGAGGCTCCGTTCCAGATGCTCGAGATCTTCGACAAGGTTGCCAAGGACATGGTTCTGTCCATATTTCCCACCTACGAGCGTGTGACTACCGAAATCCACGTCAGAATATCGGAGCTGCCGCTGATCGAGGAGCTGCGCACGTTCCGGAAGCTGCATCTAAACCAGTTGGTGCGCACATTGGGCGTGGTGACCGCCACCACGGGCGTCCTGCCTCAGCTGTCGGTGATCAAGTACGACTGCGTCAAGTGCGGCTATGTACTCGGTCCCTTTGTCCAGTCGCAGAACACGGAGATCAAGCCGGGCTCCTGTCCCGAGTGCCAGAGCACCGGACCCTTCTCCATCAACATGGAGCAGACGCTGTACCGAAACTATCAGAAGATCACGCTGCAGGAGTCGCCGGGCCGGATTCCGGCGGGTCGCATTCCGCGCAGCAAGGACGTCATCCTGCTGGCCGATCTGTGCGATCAGTGCAAACCCGGCGATGAACTGGAGGTCACCGGCATCTATACGAACAACTACGATGGCTCTTTGAATACGGATCAGGGATTCCCGGTGTTTGCCACCGTAATTATTGCCAACCATGTGGTTGTCAAGGACTCAAAGCAGGTGGTTCAGTCGCTGACGGACGAGGACATTGCCACGATCCAGAAACTGAGCAAGGATCCCCGC
Organism: Drosophila punjabiensis; assembly: GCA_008042585.1. Taxonomy (NCBI): domain Eukaryota; kingdom Metazoa; phylum Arthropoda; class Insecta; order Diptera; family Drosophilidae; genus Drosophila; species Drosophila punjabiensis. The sequence goes on from VNJR01009488.1 coordinate 120,777, forward strand.
ATTGCTGAGCGCGTGGTGGCCTCCATGGCGCCATCCATTTACGGACACGACTATATTAAAAGGGCTCTGGCCCTGGCTCTCTTCGGTGGCGAGTCCAAGAATCCCGGCGAGAAGCACAAGGTTAGGGGCGACATTAACTTGCTGATTTGCGGAGATCCGGGAACGGCCAAGTCGCAGTTCCTCAAGTACACGGAAAAGGTGGCACCACGGGCCGTCTTTACTACGGGCCAAGGAGCCAGTGCCGTGGGTCTTACCGCCTACGTTCGCCGGAATCCCGTCTCGCGGGAGTGGACCTTGGAGGCGGGCGCCCTCGTCCTCGCCGATCAGGGAGTCTGCCTGATCGATGAGTTCGACAAGATGAACGACCAGGACCGTACCTCCATCCACGAAGCCATGGAGCAGCAGTCTATCTCGATTTCGAAGGCTGGCATCGTTACCTCCCTGCAGGCGCGCTGCACCGTCATTGCGGCCGCCAATCCCATTGGCGGACGCTACGATCCCTCGATGACGTTCTCGGAGAACGTGAATCTCTCGGAGCCCATTCTTTCACGTTTCGACATCTTGTGCGTGGTGAAGGACGAGTTCGATCCGATGCAGGACCAGCAGTTGGCCAAGTTCGTGGTCCACTCGCACATGAAACACCATCCTGGCGAGGAGGAGCAGCCGGAGCTGGAGGAGCCGCAGCTGAAGACCGTGGATGACATCCCGCAGGATCTGCTGCGTCAATACATTGTCTACGCCAAGGAGAACATACGGCCCAAGCTGACGGTAAGTCTGATCAAGTACGAAAATCCGAAGAATTATATTCATTGCTTACCCCTCGTCGCCACATAGAACATAGACGAGGACAAGATCGCCAAGATGTACGCCCAGCTGCGCCAGGAGTCCTATGCCACTGGATCCCTGCCCATTACAGTGCGTCACATTGAGAGCGTCATCCGGATGTCCGAGGCCCACGCTCGCATGCATCTGCGCGAGAACGTCCTGGAGGCGGACGTCAGCATGGCCATCCGTATGATGCTGGAGAGCTTCATCGAGGCGCAGAAGTTCAGCGTGATGAAGAAGATGCGCAACACATTCCAGAAGTACCTGGCCTTCCAGAAGGACCACTCCGAGCTACTGTTCTTTATTCTGCGACAGCTGACGCTCGACCAGCTCGCCTATATTCGCTGCAAGGACGGACCCGGGGCCACGCATGTGGAGATCATGGAACGCGACCTGATCGAGCGGGCAAAGCAGCTCGACATTAGCAACCTTAAGCCGTTCTACGACTCGGATCTGTTCCGCACAAACGGTTTCTCCTATGATCCCAAGCGCCGCATCATCCTCCAGATCGTGGTCGATGGGAACACCGCTTAAGATGCGCTTTCCACATGGCGTCTATTATTTCACCTCATTTAGTTGTTAGCTTCACATCTATCTTTTGTTACACCCATTTCAGTCTAATATTTGATTATAATGAAATAATTATTTTCGTATTTATATTTAATAAATGTAATATTTTCAGTGAACATTCATATTTTTATATTTTTATTAATTATTGATGAAAGTTTTTATTAATTATTGATAGAAGGTTTCGGTTTATTAGAGATGTTCAGGATAATTTTGTTCTGATATATTTTAAATTCTCTTTTTCCCTACGCTCCCGTCCATTAGTATCGATATGGACCCCACCTTCAACACACATCCAGATGCCTGTTCTATTAAATGTTTAATAAATGTTATAAGCTTTCTATTTAATCCGCAATAAAGAAATTAAATAAAAAACCATATATGTTTCGTAACAAAATTTTTATTGAACATAAGCAAGTCCCCGTCGCTCTAGGTCAATCATCGTCCTTGATGCCCATTGCTTTGTCATAGTCCTCTTCGCTGATCTTGTTCTTTTTCAGCCGCTTGAACAGCCGAATGTCGCTGGCCAACTCATCGAGGTCCTCCTGGCTGAACTGCTGCCTCTTTCGTTTTCCCGGTCCCGATCCCTTGGCCTCTGCTTCCGCCTCCTTCTTACGCTTCTTTTTCGCCTTGCGCAGCTCTTTCTTTGACTTGGCGTCCAGCTTGGCCTTCTTGGTCTGATCCCAGGACTCGGTGCGCTTTTGGTGCTTCTTTATGCCCGGCCAGCTGCCGGTTTCTTCGTACTTTTGTTGCTTTATCTGGCGCACTTGCTCCTTTTGGACATTTTTATATGTCAGCTTGTTCACATCCACCTCGGTGGCGGGTGCAATGTAGCCATCTCCCTTGTAGTTTTTTAACTCTGGCATGCGAGGCAATTGCAGAAGCCCATAGGCAGTGGCCATCTTGCCCAGATCAAGATCCTTTAGCCGGAGAATGGCGCTGCATTCATGCTTGGTGTAGGCCCTCACATGGGAAACGAAGGCGCGCATTCCCTTGTCGTAGACACCCTTGTCTGTCGCCTGCAGACGATGCAGTTTCTGCAGCACAGCTGGCAGTTCCAGACCTTGAGTGGCCTCCTCGTCTGCCTCCTGGGTCAGCTCATTCAGCTCCACCTTCTGGTTGATCCTCAGGAAGTGCACATAGGAGTCCTCGCTAGGCAGGAGAAACACCAAGGCGTTGCCCTCGTTACCTTGTCGAGCGGTGCGTCCCACGCGATGCACGAAACTGGAGGCAGTGGAGGGCGGATCCCATTGTACAACCCACTCGATCTCAGGCACATCCAAGCCGCGCGCCAGCACATCCGTGCAGAGGAGCACGGCCTGCGGTTCGTTGCGAAACTTCTCCACTACATTGGCCCGCTTGTTTTTCATCTTTCCGTGGATGCCCAGCACGGTCCGTTTGGGGAGAAACGGAGGCAGAGCCTCGGCCCAGTACTCCACGCAGGCGCAAGTGGGAAAGAAGACCATCACCTTGCCGGTTCGAGTGGCAGGCGAGCTGAGGAAATCCAGCAGGGCCAGGAACTTGCGCTCCGGCTCGACAATTTTGTAAAAGTTCTGCAGGCGGGCGGGAGTGTTCGTGGAGGCTTTTTCTTTCACCGAAACCAGTACAGGATTCCGTAATCCTGCTCTGATTAGGTCCGTAACCTCCGTGGTCTGGGTAGCGGAGAACAGGCCAGTTCGTCTCTGCCTGGGCAGATAGCCGAGAATGTTATTTACACTCGTCTTGAAGCCCAAGTCCAGCAGGCGATCGGCTTCGTCGAGGACCAAAAACTCCAGACTCTTGACACGCGCTGCCAGGTTCAGGTCGTCTCCCTTCCGCTGAAAGAGATCCTCGAGCCGGCCCGGGGTACACACTAGTATGCATGGCGTCTCCTTCTTCAGCGTGGCGATATCCTCCTCGATGCTGTTTCCGCCCACAATCAACTGTTGATTCAGGTGCTCCAGGTCCTCGTGCTCCAGGAACTTGGCCAGAACCTCGGATATCTGGTGAGCCAGTTCCCTGGTGGGCGAGATGACGAGAGCTCCAATCTCCTTTGAGCCCCAGGCGGTCTCCTTGTGGCGTCGCTGCAGGATTTCCAGCAGGGGCACGAGGAAAGCCAGCGTCTTCCCGCTGCCCGTGACAGCTTCTGCCGAGACATCTTTCCGCGCCAGGAGCAGCGGTATGGCAGCCGTTTGCACGGGCGTCATCTGCTGGAAGCCGAAGCTCTGCACCACCTGCAGCACAGCATCGGAGAGCGGTGGTTTATCCAGGGAATTCCATGTTTTTCGCGACATGTGGATTCAGTTTGTTTTTATATTTATGGTCATACCTTTACAGTGTTGCCAAATGCAAGTTTGGCTTTCATCCTAAAAAATCTCAAAATCTTGAAATTTCCGGCTACAAAATCGAGGTTTTCCAAAATTGCATGTATTTGCTGTCTAGTTGCTCGGGTATTAATTTTTAATAATACCAATAGTAAGAATCATTTTAATATATTTTCAATTGTCGCGTTTTACAGGAAAACAGGTCTTAAAATACTTTTTGTTTAGCTATATAGCTAGATATTTTAACTATCGAATACTACTCGATTGCCTCCTGGCGCCATTTCGCCTATCGAACTTAAATTATATAATAATTGAATGATAATAACAACAAAATAATTGTCAAGTCAGCCTTGACACTTGCGCCTGCATCTCGGCCACCATCTGTCGCTCACACCCACGACGACTACGACGACGCAGAGGCAAAAAACGTGCCACACACGCCGCTGCTTGTATGGATTCCAAATCATCCGAAAAAAGCGTGTGCCAGCTGTCGCCATGCGCTGCATTTCCAAAATATATATTGATGCCAGCGAATATCAACAAAAATAATAAAAAAATCGGAAGTAAAAAGCATTGGCTTTTTTCTAGGGACGGAAGGGAGAGGTGTTTAGGACCGGACCAACAGGCTAAACGACCCATAAACCGCCTTGGCAGACGCGCGTCAGACGAACCTGAGCCGAGACCCGCCATGGACAAGGGGAGAGACAAGGGCTGAGAAAAAAGTTTGGAACGCGTGTGGCCAAAAGTTAATGAAGCGTTTAAAAATTAACTTGTGGCCAAATGGAGGCAGAAACTGAAGAAAAAACACAAAACAGTCAAGGGGGCAAGGTGGTTTAGCTCCAGGAATGTTTACTTACCGAATAAATACAGTAATAAATTCTAAATTCTCTGATTTCTTAGTTAATGTGTAATTTATTTCATCAATATTCGCCTTAATCCTTAGATTTACAAAAGGAACGCATAACTTAGGACTCACAATTTAATCTTTAAACGTTTATAAACCCAGATAAACCCTTAATCAGTCAGGTAACGACTCATTCGAAGATCGTTGTATTGGCATTGATCTATTTCCCTCATAAATATGTATTAAATTAGAGCCGGTCCTTTCATATTTAATTTCTTTTGTACGAAAGGAATAATCAATTCAAGAACGCCTTCAAAATCTGACTGGCCCATGGACATGTCCTTGCCGTCCTGGTTCTTTGTGGGTTTTTTTTTCTCTTGTTTGCCCAACCCTTGAAGAGATTGATTATTGTTTATATTTGTGCCGCTCTGCCGGGCATCTATATCTGTACATATATCTCCATACGAATCGAACGAATGCAGTGCAAACACAGGCGAAGCCAGCAAGGATTGTGGTCAACGCCAACGCATCCCCCTTTTTTTTTTTCCTTTTTTGAATTGGGGCAATTAAAGTTGTTCGCTCGACTCACTCCGCTGTAAAGGATGCCTGGCTGTACAGGGGCACGTGATAGAATCCTGCATCCCCGAGGCAATTAACCCCTTCTGCTGCCGCTGCTCCAGCGAGGGCGTTAAGTCGGACACGAGTTTCTGGTCAATTTATCAAACGATTCCACGGATTCCTGGAAATCGAAATAGAGTGATCATTGGATCATTTGAGTTTTTGAAATCGAATTCTTCGTCTGGGAATTTGTCCTGGCGTCGGTTCGATATCCTCTGTAATTATGCTAATTATGACTCTGTCTCTGGGAGTTAATTTAGAGAGAGAGCCTAGTTCTTTGTTCTGCTCCGAAAAAGCATTAAAGTAATTACTCGAGCTCGGGCTCTGGTTTTTTCACACATTTTGCTCTAGTTTTCATTAGGCGGAACACCTCTTCCTGCTCGCAAATGGCAAACTCTGAAGGATCATTGATCATTCTGGTAATTTGCTGGGAATTTCTGCCGCTTCTCCGCTACCTGTTTAGAGAGTCCAGACTCCAGTGCCTGTGTGGTCGCTCAACAAGTGACACTTGCGGCTAAAAATATCAATTTTCCTTCAAATGCAATTGTCACCTCAGCGATGAGGACCCCCAAAATCGGGGCTCGAACTGTCAACGCTTTTTCCAAACCCAATCCAGAATTTGATTCTCAAAATTAAAATACCTGCTAGAGGCTCCAGACAGTAGTTGCCACTTATCTGATGGGCAATTTTTCAATTTCATTGGCCGTGATGTTTGAGAAATTGCCCCTCCCGGCCGATATCAGTTACGATTTACATTTCACTTTTACACTACACGATGCTACAAGGTAAAACATATCAATTACCCTCGATCGGGGATAGGGACTCCGCCGTTGACAGTCAACTACTGCCACTGAGATCATGTTGCTTCTGATGCAGGAAGGTCCTTCCTAGAAAGTCATTTCTCACACTGACCGTTTTGGGATTTGTTTGCATTTAATTTCGATTTCTTTTGTCTGCAACGAACGACGGCCACTTGACTCTCGTCCTTACAGCAGACAGGAGAGAAAAAGGTGAGAGGTGCCAATGGCACCTATGGGAAATGGGAATTATCATAAACTGACCTCCGCAGAATTCAAAAGGAAAAAGAGGGAACGAAGAAAGAATAAGAGGCCAGTCAGTCCTTGAAACCGTTTGAAAGTTTCGCTTTTTTTTTTGCTTCCTCCTCGGTTGTTACCCTAATTTCGGCTCCGGCTTCGGCTTCAGCTTCAGCTCATCTTCATCCAGACTCTCGGGGCTGCCTGGATCATCGGCAGCTTATCTCATCTCTTTCTAGCCGGCACACGCGTGTCATCCTGGGCAGCAATCAAAGTGATATGAAAATTGCATTTGGGTTCAACAGGTTCGCAGTTTTCGATTGCTGATCGTTGCGGCTCTTTGCACAGCGAGAAACTATCATTGTTTAAAGCTTAAAAATTTTGATTAATAAGTAAAGTTAATTCGGATTTTCATACTGTAATAGATACTTTGTTTTGCTGCAGTTTTTTCAATATTTTTTACAGGAAACATTGATATACTTTGTAGACATATCACAAGGGAATAAAAATAAACACTGCTATGTAATCCCCCTTTCTCTCAGTGACCTCTTGCTGTTCTTTGCTGTTCTGTTAATTTTGTTTGCCTAAAGGTTAAACGTGCGAATTTCACCCAAAGGCAGTCGCCAGTCGAAGTCGCAGTCGAAGTCGCAGCCGCCAGTCGAAGGGCTCCAGGGAATCAACTCGACTCGGATTTCGGTGGTAATCGGTCTGACTTCTGACTGGCCATCCATCCTGCTTTTGCTCCTGCTCCTGCGCCTGCGCCTGCTCCTTAGCCACTCCATTTGCCCATCTTTATCTCGGATTCGCGTACGGTACGCGAATTTCGTTGTTTCGCCTAATTAAATGTAATTTGGTACTTCCTTTTCAGCCGAAATAATGCATATAAATAGTATCTTTAGTTTACATTTTATACCGCGGACCCGCACCCGCACCCGCACCCGCGCCGCAGCGCCCCCTCTCCTTATTATTATAAATTTTCGTTTTCTTTCAGCGATCGGCGAGTAGTCTCCGATCAGTTCCCCTTCCAAAGGTCAGCAGTGGCCGCGTCCCTCTGGCCCAGGGGTTGAATCCGTGAATTCAAAGGAATTCGCTGGCACTCTCTCCTGTGTATTTTTTTCCGCGGCTAACAAAAAAATCTTGAGTGCAACAATATGGCAATTGTTGTATTATCGCTACGAAAACTTGTTAATTGTTTCGCGCTCGAGTGGCCATGGTTCGGCGGGTCTCTTAATGGGCTTCAAGACGGAGGTGCTCTTCGGCTGGGTTTCAGGGAAACACTTTCCAGGGGCCTGGTCCATTCATAAAGTGCATCTAGAGCGGATCGTGACCGGAATGCCTACGGAGGGTTCCGAGCAGTTCCTGCAATTGCCGTCTTTGCCGCCTGCCGCCGCAAATTAGATGCTCAATTACGCTACGAGAATTCCTTGGTAATTTCTCATCCATTCAGAGCTTTGGAATTCTATTTCACAGCGAGAAAAAATGGGTTTACTAAACATTTAGAAACATTTTTAAGTTAGATCGATCGAACACTTGTTTATGAAACAAAGTATGACTACAAAACATTGTACAATTTTAGTAATTCTTGTAATACTAAAAGTTCCGTAAAATATTTGATAATTATATTAGAACCTTAACCATTATACTTAAAGAAGCAGTAATTAATTGACCTTCAGAGACTGCCTTAAATTTTATTGAAACAATAAATATTTTCATTTAATTTAAAGGAGGTTTTAGTTTCTGAAATATTTTTCCTATTGTGTATGCAATTATTCGCTGTCTGATCATCAGAGTGAGTCACTCGAAAGTGAATCTTAACCACGTGATCTCCTAGGTCTAGGCTTCGAACCTTCGCTTTTCTTATTCATTTTTCATCCTAGCCACATCCTTCCGCAAAATGTTCTCACACTTGGCCCGCTGCCGGGGAGACGCCCAAAAAGGATAGAGGATCGAGCATCGGAATCGGAAGTTGTTTAAGCAACAGGAGGGACAGCCTAGGCTGTCTCTCCAATGTTGTTTCAAAATTTACGAAAAATCTTATTAAAAATTGCTGTTAAGACTCTCCTTTTGCCCCGTCTTTTGTGTGAGAGTTTCGTTTTCGTTTCGTTTTTCTTTTTTTTTTTATTGCTTTAATCATTTTTATTTTGTGCGGCTTCCGTGCCACCTGTTATGTTATGGTTACGACCAGGGCCAGGAGAGGAGAAGCCGAGTAGGTCCTTCAGAGCCTTTTGATTTTTCTCAAGTGATTGCGTAGTTTTCATCTGGTTTTCTTTGTTCCTCGCCACCGGCTCTCGCAGTGTTTCAAATTTGAATTGATCACTTGGCTGGAATCTGGAAGGGGGATAGGGTTCCGTGGGACCTTTTGGATCCTTTCTTATAACAATAGCAATCACAATTTGTCGATCGCTTATGACTTTGCCACTTCCGACTCGGAAATGGGGGAGGAACTTGGCTATATGCACCGTGAAATTAATGTTTCTCTGTGTTTTTTTCAATGTTATCCCCTATCAGAGTCAAGGAAACGTTGCCTTAAATTGTCTTATTAGTAATCAATTTGTCCTTGTTTTAGTCTCTCAAAACTATGGTCTAGAAAGCATTACTTTAAATAATGTAAAGGCATGAAGTTCTTTTGAAACCTAGCACCTCTACGCCACAGCCGTTCCAAATACTTAATCCAATAAAATATGTGTGGCGAATTAGTCTTGTTTCGATAAGGGATAAGGGGATCTGTACTGGCGCCAGTCAGTTGCCAAGGAGATCAGTCCAGATATCGATCCAAAATGTTGGCAAAACAAAACAAGGGAATTGCGGCATCAAAGTCAAAGGTGCCGTGCGACAAAAACTGCTTTTTCCAGCTCTGATCTGCCATCTAAACAAGTGAACTCATCCTCCACCTCCTCGGGGATGATAACCATCAGTATGCAATCTATGACAAAGTGCCGGCACAATGGGATATGGCAGACGAGGGCCGAGGGCGTGCCCAAACAATGACACAGTGGGCGCTGCAGGGACCGAATCGAGGCGAGGTTGAGGCTGAGGTGAGCTGAGTCCTTGTGTATAATCCAGTTTTAATTTTCATGGGAATTAACCCATGCCCAGAGCAATTTGCCGGCCACTCCACGGACAATGTGCAATTTATGCACGATATTTGTTTAAACAATTTTGAACGCTTTCCGGTCGAGAGTCCTCGCCCCATTCAGTGGCCATTCCATCCCATCCACCGGACCTTGTTTGCTTCCATCCGAAGGCCTCGTATTTGCTTTGATTTCCACTTGACTTTTTTTGTAGCCACCGAGGAGGAGCTGCCATATGTACATATGATATTTTCCAATTTTTTTCCACCTCTCTCTCCGTGGCGGTCAATATTTGCAGAGCCAAGTCAAACAGTTGAGGAGGAACAATGAGTCGTGGATGTCCTCCTCCTCGACTTGGGCTGCTCTGCATTTGCATATTTAATTCGGCTTTAATGAATTTTCAATTTGACAATTGCCGAAATGCCACACACGGAGTCCGAGAGTCCTGGATTGGGGCCAGGCCACCCACAGGTACAGGACCCAGAGGGAGCTGGGGGTACTTACCACGAACTGGAGCTGGAGATGGCATGCGAGACGAGACAGTCCGTTTGCATGTCCACCGCCACAGTCTTGAGCCTTTCTCCGTCCTTTCGCTCTCGTCTGAGAAATGGGACAGAGTGTTAAATGCTAATAAAATAAGTAACATACAAATTTTTCAATTTCGACTCGCAAAAAATAACTGGGCCGAAGATGAGGCTTATCTTCAGAAGCTGGAACTCGGTCCGGAGCTCGACAACACTTTCACGGCCCAGAGCGACTTGCTAATGGGAGTCGTTGACGTGCGCCTACTTTCCTCGTGTATTCCCATCGCCAGCGCCTACACGTTCCTTGTCCTCGGATAGGGTACAAGATGGCAAAAGGATAAGTGTTTGGTAATTCTGGATATGAAAAACCACAAAATTAGTTCTTCAAACAGAAAACATTTTTAAGGAGAAAAAAATACAATATTTTTAAAGGGAAAAATCTAGTTTTTTTAGATCTCGAAAAGCCTGTATTTTCTAAATATATAAATTATTTGCTTATCTAAATTTATTTCTTTTCACTTTGAGTAAGAGCATCCCATCGTCATCCAAGGGAATTCCCCCTTATGGACGTGGCTTTTGACATGCGCTTTCTGGAAGCTGCTCCGCATTCCCAGCGCCTCTCAGCGTCCCACTGCACAAGTTGCCTTTATCCATATTGACATGAAAGAAGAGACCCGGTTACCAGCGTAATGATGCCAATGATGGAGCTGGGCACTGGAGACTGAGTCTACTGGATCTCCTCCGCATCGATCAGGCTACTCGATAACTGACAGGCACGCAAGGCGCCCGTCCGAGGAGCTGAAAAAATAGCTGCGTATTGTTAACCCTTTTGGCCTTTTTGCCTCTGCAACACAAGAGGCACGTGCAGCAGCGATCGTTGCAATGAAAATGTAAATTTTCAAATCGATATATGCAGGACTCAAGTCTCTGGCGGATGCCAGGACATCAGCTAAGGCCGATAACAAGGCAAACTTTACATCAGCCACGGCGATGCGCAATCCAAGGGATGCGATCTTTCCCGCAGGTGTAACCGAGGGCGTCACTTGCACAACTGTCAGTGCGCAGCCGACTCGTAAATTGCACAGGACATTCGAGGGACAATCGAGGACTCTCGAGGTCTCAGGGGTTACCTGTGTGCATCCAATAAATTCTTCGGCTGCCGCTCTCTCCTGGTGCGGTTTGTTGTGTGACATTTTTATCTAATTGACAGCGTTTTTATTGCAGGTCCTTTTGGGGCGTGCTACCAGTGGTTCCTCCAGCGGTTGGGTGGGCGCGGATCTTCAAAGGGATATTAAACTCATTGCAATATGATTTCCAGTGAATCATTAGGAATTAGGGGTGCGTGGGCGGGACCACGGCTCCGATCCTACCGATCCGGGGACCACCGTGTTCGCCCTTCGCCGTTATGCCATGTCATCCGCGGTTCATCTACAACTAAATTCCCTTCTTCATTAGCCCGAAACCCGGGGCGGCCGTATTAATTGCGAGGCGCTAAAATGTTAACCCAACTCTTAGTCGGAGCCTGCCACGCTTATTAGCAGGATCAAGGACTCAGTTGAGCGTGACCTTGGCTAGCGCCGACTCACCCTCTTCAAGGTCCCTGGGACCTCGTTCGCCGCCAACAAGCGTATCAATTGGAGAATTTGCCAAGTTGTAATAAACAAGATTTTCCATTGCGATATATCCTGTCGGTCGGTACTTTTCTAAGGCTGCTCCTGGCAGCCAGGCAGGTAGGTAGTCCTGCTGCCACGATTCAGATTAGATAAACTCAACAGGACTCACCAAGGAGGCTCGCTCTCTGTGGCCTTTTTTTTGGTGCTGACAAATCGCTGATGATGGTTGGAAATCTGGAGGGATTTTTGCAAATTTCGCCTCACTTTTTGCGGTCGGCTTTAATCCTGTTCCAGGACTCAGTTTAGGTATTGCTTATCCAAAGTTCTGTTTGCATTTCCGCCCATTTTAGTTCCGGGTTGCCAAACCCCATAATCATCTTGTTAGCGGCTTTAGATGAATGTTAAGTGATAAGTGGCAGGAAAAGAGCAATTCTCTTTAATTTTATTTTACCAAAAATATAAAAGCTATAGTACAAAAAACCATTTATGTTTATTAATATTTCTGAAAAGGCTTTTTCATATTATAATAAGTGGGAAATTTAGATGTATAGTTTGAAATTAATTCTAAAATTTGAATTTAAACAATTAAAATCCCATTTAAATTCTGTGAAAGTTTCGTACTAAATGCTAGAAAAGAGAATGCTTCGTCCATTCATGTATAAGGATAACCTAATATATAATAGTGAAAAGTTTTAGTTATTTAGCATTTTTTATCTTAATTTGCATGTAATAAATAAATACACATATAGTCGTAAATGTCTTCTCATATAAGGAGTTTTGTGGAATCAGTCTCTTAAGATGTATTTCATCTTTTAAAACAACTTCCAGGCTGTGTAATAGAATTTATATAATTATTAAAATTATTATATTATATTATATTACTTAAATCCTAAATAAATTCAACTTTGTCTAGCTGTGCGCCATTTTAAGCGTACTGCCTCGAGCAAAATAAGTGAAACCAACTCTCAGCTCTCGAGCTCACAACTCACCACCAGCTGCCATTGGCTGGCCAGCTCGGGCGGCACGTGCTGTGCTCTCTCGTGGGAACCCGTTTACCTGTGCCCCGACCCTGCGTCCTGATCCCATTCCCTACCTGCACGGTCGTGGTGGCTTCTGCCGGGTATAAATAGGGCTGAAAGGACGAGAGACCAGCCAGAAACCCGCCAGCAATCGCAGCGTCCGTTTACCTTCGACCAGCAGAGCAGCACAGAGAAGACACAGCATCATTCGCCATGTCGTCCAGTGAGATTTATCGCTACTACTACAAGACCTCCGAGGACTTGCAGGGCTTCAAGACGGCGGCCACCGAGCCGTACTTCAACCCCATGGCCGCCTACAATCCCGGCGTGGTGAGCCACTACCAGTTCAACTGCAACTCCCTGGCCAGCAGCAGCAACTACCTGTCGGCCAATGGGTTCATCAGCTTCGAGCAGGCCAGCTCCGATGGCTGGATCTCCTCGTCCTCGCCGGCCAGCCACCGGTCCGAGAGTCCCGAGTACGTAGATCTCAATACCATGTACAATGGTGACTGCCACATGGCACCGCAGCAGCAACAGCAACAGCAGCAGCAGCAGCAGCAGTACGGACTGATCCAGGAGCAGGGAGTACTTCCCGCGGCAGCAACAGTCCAAGGGCCACCGGCTGTGGCCAATCCTCCGTCTGTGGAGGCCATGGGCTCCTCCAATGTGGGCACTTGCAAGACTGTGCCCCCGCCCGCTGCTGCCGTGCCGAAACCCAAGCGCTCCTACACCAAGAAGAACCAGCAAGTGACGGCCGCCACCTCAACTTCAGCCGCAGCCTCTCCAGAAAGCGCAGCCTCAGCCACAATGAACCTCTACGCCGACGAGTTCCAGAACTTTGACTTTGACAACTCCGCCCTGTTCGACGAGAGTGTCGAGGACGACGACGATCTGATGCTATTCGGCAGCGGCGGAGAGGACTTCGAGGGCAACGAGGGATCCTTCGATATGGGCGATGGTGATGGTGATGCCGCCGCAACGGGCTCTGGCAAGAAGAGGCGCGGCAAGCAGATCACTCCGGTGGTCAAGCGGAAGCGCCGCCTGGCCGCGAATGCCCGGGAGCGTCGTCGGATGCAGAACCTCAACCAGGCCTTTGACCGCCTCAGGCAGTACCTGCCTTGTCTGGGCAACGACCGCCAGTTGTCCAAGCACGAGACCCTGCAGATGGCCCAGACCTACATCTCCGCCCTGGGGGATCTGCTGCGATGAGGCGCCGATGCGGAGGAGCCCTAGTTGGGGTCCGCCCAATGTTGTACCTTTCCTGTAAATATTGCTTGGAGCCCAGTAGTGAATTACCGCTTAAGTATTACGAATTTATTGTTTAGTTAATTAGTCTAAATGGAAGACAATGATTAGGGTACTAAGGAGGACAAAATAAAAGAAAAATTAAAATATATAATAATATGTTTTTGGTTATTTATTACTCGGTCTTTTTACAGGTTTTTATCTTTTCAGATTTAAGGGTTTTTTTGACTGTTTTATTGTATATTTTAGGTTTCTTAGAAAGTGGTAAGCGATGGATGGATTTTTCAGTTTTTAGTTATCCGGAAACCTTTCGATCTGACACAGCAGCTGGAACCAAAACTAGCACAGCAAAGCTCTCCGATTTAAAAATAAAGAATTATTGAGTAAGTTATGAACGATTTGAAACTCTGCTTTCTTGTTTAACTACAAACTGAAAGAGTATATAATTTTCGGCTTAACTAGTTTCCTTTGTTGTTTACCCCTAAAACTATAAGCAACAAGTCCAAGCTTTACAATTTCTAGAGTAAGAAAAATCATAGAAAAGAATTAAAGAAACATTATTTACTAGTTATTCAATTAATTCTCTAAAATATTAGTAATAAATCTCAAAATATATTATGTTCCTCCAAAATATATCAAGTTAAGTCCAGCCACACAAATCCTCTTAAAATCCAAAAAACTCGAGCTCCCTTTGCCCCTCAGCATCCACACACTTATCGGGCGAGGGCATCAATTCTCACACAGTTTTCGAGGGTTTAGCGTCTCGCGCCCAGCGGTTCGGACTTTATTATTATTATATGGGGGAAGGTGATCGATTTGGCGCTTCGCGATCAATTTGTAGACAGTTCGACAAAATTAGGGCCGCCAGAAAACAAATACGAGAGCAGAGAGCGATCCGCGAAAACGGAGCAGAGCCGAGCCGAGTATTGTGCCAATAATTACACGGCACGGTGCGCCAGAGTGTAGCTGCCAAATTAAGTTAAGTGTTGGGCCGATCTCCCTTCAGCAGTCGCAGGTCGCCAGTCGCAAGTCCGAGTCGCATGCAATGTCCGTCCTTTTCACTTTAAAGTCCTCCCGGACTGCTCGAGTCCCGAAAATCAAGCGCCGCCACTCAGCAAATCGTTTAAGGCGAAGTTCGATCCTCGATCGTTGCTGGCGGATAACCTTAGCGGCTTAAGACCTTTAAGCTGAAGCTTACACAGGGAGAAAAGAACAGAATATAACATAACTAATAATATCATTTATATTTTAAGGAATATTTCCTAAGAAAGAAACAAAGTTCAAGGCGCACAAGTAGCCTTTGTTGAAGAGTTTAAGTAAAAGCGAAGACCTTGATGTTGATGCTTGATATGATATGATTGATATGAGAATTGAGAATTGCTCTCAGTGCACCAATTCATTCAGCAGAAAGCGGATCAGTTGCTGGATCCCAGTCCGTCGTCGGTCAGTCAATCATTCGGAAGATTCGAAACCAATTTGTTGATAGCGACAGCGACTGCTGACGATCAACTGACTCCCGCATGGGAATTGGAGCGAATCGGAGGCGGTGGATGGGGCTGGGGCTCTGGATGAGGGGGCGTGGCAGGGACCGTCTCTGTTTGTTTATAAAATCCATTTTCGGGCGTCACCGCGTAAAGCTAAAGCTGACTGGGATTTCGGGGCTCATAATCAAAAGGAAATTCACATAATTAGTTACGCGGCACCGCGGCATCGACAGCGGCTTTGGCTTCGTTAAATTGTTAATGACTTAATTTAGCGGTCGTGCGAGGTGCGGGCGGATCCGTTTCACGATCCGCGATCCAGGCAATTATATATTTGTATATCCGCGCCGATATCCTGCCGATGTCCCTGGCAGAGAGTGTCGCTCTTGTTAGCGACAATTTACGGCTTTGAACGCTTCCGCACAAAGCGTTGCCGTCAATTTGTCAATTACACAAATTGTTTGGGTCTCCGCCGTCTTCTCCCCCGAAAACAACAAAAGAAACGATCCCGAACCGGGGTCCCGGGGTCCTCTTCCTGCCGCTATCCCAAGGAGCTACTGCCTGCCACCTGCATGCAGCTGCACAGATTCGGATTCGGATTGGGATTGGGACTCGGCTCCAGCTTCCAAAATGCAACTGCCTCTGTCGATACAATTAGTTAGAATTCATGAATGGGGCAACTGTGGACCCCAGTCGTCTTTTGCTTTTCAGATTTGCAGCTCTCAGCTTTCAGCTTTTAACTTTTGGCTTTTGGCCATGCCGCCGACACAGCGGCAGCAAACGGACGTACACAGAGAGAAAGTGGAAGGAGATTTTAAATATAAATAGTAAATGCTGAAATTGGGTTAAAAGGAACACAACAAACAAAAAAGAAAATATTAAATTAACTATCTAGAGAGTACTTATAATTCAACATAGTTTTTTATTCTTTTTAGGGACTCCTACAATATTCATATTCGTTCGATTATAACGATTCAAAACACCAGTAAAGTTGTCATTATTTTTAGCTCTGTGTAGCCGCAGGAGCAACATCCAGCGGACACACAAAGATCGCAACAGTAGAAGGAGCAGAAGCAGGAGCAGGAGCAGTCGCAGCAGCCACTTGCATGTCTTTGTCAATTTATAGACAGCTTGCCTGAGCATTATTAACACGTATTATTATGCATTCGATGTCCGGTTTTTGGGGTGCGTCGCCCCTGTGGGTTTTGCTCTTCTTTATATTTTTATTTCTGTTTTTCTTATTTTTTCAGGAGGGGAATATACACGAGTAAATGTCTGGAAATTTGTCATGTCGATAATTGGCGAGCTTTATTTTGAGGTTTTTGAGGTTTATTTGTAGCTGCAGCATCTCCATCTGCAAGTGCGAGTTAAGTAAGTTAATGAGCATTAACACCATCAATTTGTCACTTCTTGTTAGTGTCGCCATGGGGCAGGATCCGAGCATAAGCTATTGTCCAAAACCCGACTTTTGAGGATCCAAAGTTCATTGAATGCCGCCTAAAAAATCGGTCTTTAAGGCTGATTTGTGGTGGTTAAGAAATGGACTCGTTAAGTGCACAATCGGTATCAATTGAAGTCTTAAGGATCAGGAATATATCTGAAGTAAATTTCGAGTGTCTTCTGATTTACTGGGGTTTATATAACTTTAGTATAAATTGTTTACTTTTAATTTTTATGATATTTAAAGATACAACCTGAAGCCAACAGGTAGCTCTGGCAACCTATTGTAACTTTGTAGAATTTTTAATTGCGGTTTGTCTAAATTTTCCAATTATTTTGATATATTTTCCTTTTTGAGACCACTTCCTTTGTTGTTTTTTGTTGTTTCCAATCAATGGGATTTTCTCATGCCATTTTAGGGCACATTTTCCATCAATTTTCTGGGGTCTAACCACAAGCACTTTTTACTTTGTATCGTTTTTTTTCCTATTTCAAGTGCAGTTTCCGTTTCCGCCACTTGTTGTTTTGGCATACTGGTGTGTGAACATTTTGCGCTGATCCTTTGATTGTTGCGCAACTCCAGGTAAATCGGGAATCGAAGATTAATGCCATGTGGATCTCCGAGGTGCACTTTCCCAAGTGCAAGTCGCGTGTATTCTTGTCTTGGTTTTTGCCAAGTCCCAAGTCCTGGCCAAATGAAAGCAATTATTAAGTCATAAAACGGACAGCGTAAAATGCCCAAACTCTGTAATTAGCGACACCAAATCACGCCGAGCACGCCCCCTTCTTTTGGCCTGATCCTTTCCCAGCCCATTAACGGGCACTGTGTGCGGTCCGCGGAGAAAGAAAAGGAAAGGGATTAGCCAGTAGGGATGGGAAGGAAGAGAAGGGAGACGGGCGCAGGCGAAGGACTCTATTAAAGGTCACCCGCGTTTGTTTGTTTAAGGAAGTTTCTGGCCCACACGCGGCAATTAGTCAAACGATTCGCCACGCATCATCTTCCATCAATTAATCCTTCGCAGAGAGACCCGGATCTGATTACCCAGCAAGATCGAGATCAGGCGGCTCATCATTATCATCGTCGGGAGCCCAGTAACAAAGTTAACCGTTAACCATTTTTTGACAAATAATTCGCACGGCCAGAAAACGGCCCAAAATCTGAGCCTCACTCTCTGGGTAACTCAATTAGCCACACAGATAGGCTCAGTTGACTGGCTTTTGGTTTCCAAAAACCCATCCAAGTAGGTGGGCAGTCTCCACAGATACATACTTATATAAACATATATAAAGCCAAAGTTCTCAGTATCTCACACTGCAGCCAATGGAGGAATGGAGATGGGGGATACATCTCCAAGTCCAAGGGCCAGTGAAAGTGCATCAAAAATCAAAGTCGTTCTGGACCTTTTGACAATTTTTTGGCGAGGCATCAAATTAACACACAGCAAAAACGTTAAGATGCTACCAAAACGAGGCATTAAGCCCACAAAAAGGTATCAGAAATATATGTATCAAGGCAACGAATTTTAAATACCCTTTAAGAGGTTCTCTATCTAACTTAGGTTAAGAATTTTTATACGATTTTAATTGGAAATTAAATCAGTAATATTTTAAAACAAAATTCGTAAAAGAAAATCAAGGAAAAAAAAAATATATTAAAGATTTTGTCTCAAAACGAAGAACATTAATGAATCAATCTTGAAAACAAAATATGTGAATCCCTTTTTCTAGGGTACAAAATATTCCGGCACCCAAAAAATAAGTTTTTTAACTGAAATTGCCACACGCAAGCCATCGCCGTCGCTTTGTCACGTTAAGATGTGACCAAGAGAAGAATCTGGGCGAAGGAGAAGGATGAGAGAAGAACCGTCTGAAGATTTGGTCCGGTCTGCGGCGAACAAGAGATTCCTGGTTTCGGCTCTGGGTCCAAGCCTGTAATTTTGTATTGACATTGGGTCATTTGATACAGTTTTCCAGCTCATTTGCCTGTAATTGGGCACCGAAGTCTCGCCCCAGACTCCGCATGGAATCTGCGAGGAGAGGAGGCTCCGTCTCGGCCGCCGTCTCGGCCTCCGTCCCCATTCTGCTCTGCGGCTCAGGTTGACGACTTTTCAAATTATCAGTAATACTTGTGGACTTGTATATTTATTAATCGGGATTTCGTGTGAAAAATGCGTCCATGCTCTTGGCAAGAGCCCCGACTCTGGCTCCTTAATGTCAACGACGTCGGTGGTGTTGGCATCACTTCATCTCTGAGGGACAACTCCTTTTGGCATTTTTTTGTTTTTTTTTATCATATTTTCGGCAGTGGCTTTTGGTTTTGGGACTGCCACCTGCATTGACTGCGATTTTTTTTTTCGGGGTGAGTGTGAACTTAATCCCCTGGCCCCAATTATTCAAGTAATTAAGTATTAATGTGCGAAATTTTATCACCTGCGGCAGAGGGGCGAACTGCCGATTGCCGTGATTTTCCAGCCGATTTGTGTTTAAGCGATCGTGAAAGTGGGGCTTCTTGAACTCGATATGGCTAAGGATAAGCTCTGTGATCCAACTTGAATCCGAAATTAACATTTGTTCAGCTGCTAAAAGCATACAACTGACAATAATAAAGTAAATTAACTTAGAAAACCATTCAATATTCCATAGAAGCAAAGTTTCCCAAACAAATTTCCTGAGAATATCCTCATAACTTTGACTGATTGCCAATAAAATATTTGTGATCAAGGAACGCCGACAAAGCCGCCGAAGATCTAAGAGGACACCGGTCGTAATGTCCGAGTGCAATTAGCAGATATAATCCGTGTGATTCCACCCAACTAAAATGTCAATAACAATAAATTCCTGGCAGCTAAGCGCCGACATCGAGATAGCAAAACGTGATCAGTGATCAGCTCATAACTGTCAGTGGGAATCTCAACTGGCCATGAGAAGGATACTCCAGGGGACCCCACAGGACTCTCGCACAATATTTTAGAGGCGTGTTCCGCCTGTCAACATTTTATGTTGGTGGTCAGAGGGTCAAGTTGTGGTCGCAACTGACACAGCAGCCAAGAAGGAGAAAAAAAAAAGGAGAAAATCCTGCGATGCTGGGAACCGCGCGGGTGTTCCCCGGGGCAGGTCCTTGAGCAGGACAATGGAACAATAGCCGGTCCTACGGGGAAACAAAGGCAACTACTTACAACACATTATGACACGAAAATGAAAATGAAATCGAGAAACCTGCTCGGAAATGCCAATGGGCCTTGGCCCAGGTCCTGATTCATGGCTATTGCTCTATTTCTGCGGTATGTCCTTGAGGGTCCTTTTGATGCTTTCAATCCGCGTGAACCACAACTAATTTTATTGCTTAATTTTTTGTGCTCAGCGAAGCCTCTAATTGAATCGCGCGATCTGTAAAATTATACATTTGTCTCCGCCGGCCAGGAGTTCATTATTCATCCTTTGGATCCTGACTTAGCCCCGATCTGGATCTGCCCGATATTGGTATTTAATGTAAATGAACTTTTTTGTTTTTTGTTTTCGTTGCGTGTGATTTGGTTTAGGTTTATGGTCATCAGGATAAGCGATTTACTGATTTTATACGCCTAGCTGGCGGATAATTTGTTTTAACTTTAAGATTTATTGGCAGCCATTTGTTATTTATTTTGTTTGTAGGGATTCTTTATGAGTTTTAAAGGACTTCGGAATACAACAATTGCTTAAGTCAATTGTTTATATTATTATATTTATAATTTACCAAATATACGAGAGCGAAAATAAACAGAAATTAAAATGGAATATTTTTATGTAAGTCTTATTGCAATATATTAATAATATCCAGCATTAAGGAGGTCTGAAATGTATGATAAAATATGTCGTATTAAACAAATAATATATTATTTAGAGAACAATCTTAATTAATCTTTGGATATTTATAAAATATGCAAATAAAATAAATTCAATGATCAATAAATATAGTCCACTGATGCTAAGCTATAGACTTCCTTTTCAACCCTTAGAGTTCTTAGATTTTTCTAGCATCTTTATAGGGATCAGCAATTATTGTGGCGGCATCTTTCCGAGTTGGCCAGCTGACGCCTCTTGGCCCGATCCTTGCGGCAGCACACGTGTTCATTTTTGGCCGGCATGCGCGCGCGATTTCGGGGCTCAATTTGGATTTGTAAGCCGAGAGCCGAGGACCGAATGTGCGCCTGTGTCTGTGCATCCTTGTCGGCCTCACACCTCCCGATGCCCAATGCCGAGGTGCCCATTACCCCTTACCGTTCCCCAGGAGCAAGAGCAACCCTTTCGAGACCGCTCGTCGTTCGTTTGGGGCCGTGTCCTTTAAGCCGCTTGTCCTGCTGTTGCCTCGCCGTCTCCCTTCAGCACTCGTGCTCCGATCGGAAGTCAACAGTAACTGTTGGAGTGCTCCCGCTTCCTTGAAATTGTCTGGCCTGTGACCGGGGAAGGGAAAAAAACCCCAACCGTAAATGGAACCGAACAGCAACGGCTACAAAAAGTATAATTTTAAATGAGCGGGGAAACGCATCCTGCAGTTAAAGAAATATTAGTGATTATTAACAAAATTAAATAAATATTAGATCTCAGAATTAAAATACATAAATTAAAAACAATAAAATATAAAATAATACACCATAAAGTTCAAATCTAAGCACATAATCTATTCTTTTAAAATTTAGAGAAGTAAGAAAGGGGTAAATTTTTTAAAATAGCACTGAATAAACTTCTTGAATATTACATTGTAACATTTAATAGTTGATACCTTTCTTGCTTTTCGGTAAGATAATTATCAAGATAATCTATTTAAATATATTTTAAAAACTTTAAATAACTCTTCTTCTTCTTCGGGTAATGAGAAAATAATTCAGGATATTTCCAAGATGCTAGGGATTAGTTTTTCTGAGTGCGACAGCGAAGGAGCGTGGGCAACCCAATTTCCAAAGTCAAAAGTGGCACCAGATGACGGCGTGCGCCGCCGTTCTTTTCGGTTCTGATCCCAAAAGACGAAGCGGGACGGATAGAGACAGAGAGGTCCTGCTGGAGGAGGATCGGCCAAAAGATGGCATATGTTGCCTTCGCTGTCCCGTTCTGGCCACCGTTCCGCTCTCGAGATCCTTCTCGCTGGCTTTCACTCGCACGCCACGCGGCTCGTCCTGCAGACAGCAAATAATAATAACAACAATACCGATGCCGATATAATTCCTTATTGTCAGGAGGAAGACGCGCCAGTTGGTCGCAGGTCGCAGTTCCTGGATACTCCCCTACACACACATAGTAGTCAACATATATGCCGGGGGCGAGATCCTCTCTAGACTGGCTTGGGATTTCGGGTCTAGTTACAGTTACCCGAAAGTTCAGCGGTAGCACTATTAAAGCCGCATCAATCAAAATTATAGAAAATCCGGCAGCGATTTCTGTAAACGCCATCCAGACACGTAACGCGAACTCCAAAGGCGCCGGCCACTGATTTTGATGTGGACTAAAAGTTAAAAACCAAGGTAAAAACCATTAAATTCATATTAATATGAATATTAGCTTGCTGGCCACCGACGCCGCCAAAATATTGAGTTCTCAGCGGTATGTTTAAAAGAACTCTTCGGTTCCGTCTTGCCAAATTAAGAACGAATTATAAATAAGGATAAGCTTCCTTGGTTGTAAAGGAAAATTGTTTATATATAATTTTAATGTGGCACTTTTAGTCCGTGTTATAACAACTGTCACTTGTTCCTCATCATGAACAACGTTTTATAACCTTAAGTTGTATGTTGAACTAAAATGGTGAATTATTTACGGGTGTGGGATACCTTCAAAAGGCCCTAACGAGTAAATTGAAAGTTAACTAAGCGTAACATATAATTGTCAAGCAATTTGCTCTAGTTGTTAGCAAAATAAAATACATTATTTGCTCTTTTAGTAAATTAGATTTTCGCTTCACTTTATTTTAAAAAACCGCCCAGCAAAAAGCTTGTGATCCATGTAGCTCTTGCTGAACACTGAAAGAAAATATCGATAGTAATAATCGAGTCATGTAACTATGGGAAACTATCATCACTGAGTGGGGGATGTCTGTAATTTCTTTTCTATTAAACTGATAAGAAGCCATGAGATTCAGTTGCTAGAAAGTTCCTAAACTGTTCAGACTTAACACTAAAGAAATTCAAGAAAGATGGCCGTATGCACCCAAGAACTCATAAGTGCCCTGTCCATTTTGGCGGACAACGAGAACGTCCAGGTGACAGTCCAGGAGTCCGCCAAAGGAGCCGCAATCTGCGCCATTTCCGCCTTGGTCGGTGGCCTACTAATGGGTCCCCGTGGGCTAGCGGTAGGTGGCACCGTCGGAGCCATTGCAGCCTATGGTCTGGCCGAAGGCAAGTGTACTTTTGGATAGGATTGACTGTGATTGTTATATTGACTTCTATTCCAGGAAAGTTCAAGTCGCTGGGTGAGATCATCGCGAATGACTTGTCCCAAAGCGAGCGCGAAGCTCTGAAGGATCACGTGGTGAATGCCATCAACAATGTTAGGCCCATCGATGCCGTAAAAGTCGTAGGACTTATTTTGAGCAACGAGGACATTGGAAATGTCGCCCTGAACGCAATTAAGTCCTTTGCTACCGAACGCATGGGACTGACCATTGTCGATTAATTAATTTATTGGCAAAAAGAAGGTTTTTCTTTTAACACAAGTTTATCTATTTTATTAAAAACTGATTAAAATAAACTCTTATTTCCGATTTATAAATTTTATTTATATTTTAACCACCTTTTGCAAGGGTATTAAAAGCTCGGCATATGTAGAAAAGTCAATAGACAATGCCAATCCACGAACCTATTGCCTATCGAACAACTCTCATCGTTAGATTTATTAGCAAAACTGATAAGATTATCATATAGGCGAAAATCGACTCGGTAAATAATGCACTGTTTGCAAACTTTAAATACTGCTAAATTAAATTCTAATAATATGGAAATTAACTAGCAAAAGAAGTACTAAAAGTGCTGGCAGAACTGGTGGATGAGGAAGTTATTAAACTGAAGATCAGGAAACCCACCGCTGGGATCTCTGCCTCGGAAGTAATCTTCGGACTTTTGCTCTACTGTGTCCACACATGGAAGTACATATGTTATGTATGGATTTATTTGGTGCTTTATTTTCTGATCACTATTATTAAATCATTGATTTAGGGAAAGAACTAGCGGCTCGTTTAGTTACTTACAAAGGTCAGTAAGAGTTCTCAGATTTTTTATTAACGAGCGAACCAAAAAAAAAAAAAAAATAGTTAGACCCTTCAGTTGTGTGATATTTTAAACAATTCATATAATAATTTATAATAATTTTTAATTCTGTGTGGCCCAATAAAAATAATGATTAATATTTCAAATAATGTTTTGTGCTTTCAATAATTATAATAATTATTGAACAATTTGTACGGTAATTAATCAACATCTACAGAGATAATGAAACCAGCAAGTGAGTGATTATAGAATTCAGTCGAATTTATTATATGTACATGCATACATATGTATATAAAAGTATACCTTTGCTTATAAACACATGCCGATAAGATATAGAGTGTTTCCGAAAACTTTCTCAGTTAAGCAAAAGTTCTTCAACGATCAAGAGTAAACTTAATTAGTTCAGCCCAAAAATTGAAAATTAAGTGATGACCGAAAACTGTAAGGAACTAATAAAGGTCCTGGCTTCATTGGCCGATGAAGAAAATATTTATGTGACAGCCAAGAAGTCGGCTTTTGAAACAGTTGTCGAATTAGCCGGCACTCTTGCAGATGATTCGGACTCCGATATTACTGACTTTTTTGGAGTAAGTGGTAAGTTTCATGCACATATTATATTTTTTCTCTTAATACTCTTTTGATCCTAGGAACCCCAAAAAAGTTGAGCTACGTGCTTTCAAAAAAATTATCAAAGAAGGAACGCCTACAACTGGCCAATCGGGTGACTAAGGCTATAGATGTGGATTCTAGCAAAGTTGCGGAAATGATAGTGGAAGACCGCGAAATGAAAACTCTGGCATTAAGCACTTTAAAAACTTTTATTGATGAACGCACGGATTTCACCATTGATAAGCCATCAGATGATTGTTCCATCCTATAAACTGTGATTACTGATTTCAGAGTGAGAA
This sequence comes from Drosophila punjabiensis, assembly GCA_008042585.1. Classification (NCBI taxonomy): domain Eukaryota; kingdom Metazoa; phylum Arthropoda; class Insecta; order Diptera; family Drosophilidae; genus Drosophila; species Drosophila punjabiensis. The sequence goes on from VNJR01009488.1 coordinate 145,501, forward strand.
ATTGGTAATTGTAAGTCACACGAGTAATGGTTTATAATGACACAATGTTATTATCTGTTAAATATTAATTTCTTGCTGGACTAAATAACATTTTAGTTGCATTTATATAACCCTTCTTGGCCTTTTTTCCAAGTCTGCCGATTGCTGTTTTGTCTAATCTCTAGCGACCAATAAGAGGGAACCCCGAGTTTCAATAGACAAGCGTCGCGCGCTCACCGTCACCGTCACCCGGGGTCCGTCAGTTGTCTGGGATCGGGAAACCTACCATCAACAGATGGTGGAGTAGGTACTGGAGCAGCAGTGCCGTGTGCGAGCATCATCATCATCTTGAGCAGGGCAACAGCAACAACTGTTACAAGCAGTAAAAATAAGATAAAATTCAGACTCTTAGTGAAATTGCGCCAGCGCCGAAATAAAGATTCGTAGACACATACTTTTCGTGGCACCGAAAACAATTGTGTCTCCCAGAGTAGCGCAGTATTTTCGCCTGAAATTAGGTGGAAATTTTGGCTCAGTGTGCTGCTGCTGCTGCTGGCAGCAGGTCAAAATAATTTGGCTTACTGCGGAAGCGGAGGACAGGCACAGGGAACGGGACTGGTATCTTTCTAGGGCCAGCTGTTGTCCATTCGGTTCCGATCCGTACCGATCCTATACTGTAGGTAAGTTTGTGTGTATATCGTGTGGCTGCCACGTGTCGTCGTGGGCAAGACCATTGAGCAATTGGTCAGTTGGGACGAACAATGGCCAATTAGTATGCATGCGACTTTGAAAAGTGAACTTGCGATTAGCCACAAAGTTGCCCCGAAAAATTCCACCACAGAGTAGACTGCCTAATGGGAACTCAATGGGTACTAAGCAACTACATTTTTGAATACATTAAACTACCTTTTGGAATGGTCTTTTCAAAATAATAAATAATAAGCTATGACAAAAAGACTAGATTTAACTTCTGGGAAAAATATTCGAAAAATATTTCAAGAAATTAAGTTAAATACATTTTTCTGTTTTCCTTTCTTTGAAATAACTAGCTTGATTCCTTGACGTTTTATATATATTCTCGAAGATGTATATTCGATGTTTAATTGTTAATAAATAAATTGAATATAACTTTTTTTTAAGTATCCTTATTTTGGAGAGTTCGCTCTAGAAAGGTTCGACTGTAGCTGTGGACCTGCAGATACCTCTGGCTGCACCAGATCGGCTGTGGCAGCTGTAAAATCAATCAAAAACTTGTCAAATAAATGTCATGCATAAGCAATAAGTGAGCAGGATGTGGCGAGTTCTCGTCCTGGGTGCATAAATTTGCCTGTATTTCGTAGGGACTCTCTTTTCTCTCTCTCTCTATCTCTGTTTAGGACTGGCACTGGTCCTGCTCCTCCCGCAGATAGTCACCGACCTGCTGGACCACCGCTCCGCTGCACTGGAGCGCCTGCTCCTCCTGCTCGGCGGCTGCCTGGTGGGTTTGAACTAGAAGCACGGAGGCACTGTTCATGGACTGAGCCACGCCCACGTTAACCTCCGCCATGGCATTGATGAAGCAGACATGGGCCCCGGCTGCAGCTAGCGGGTTCAGAGGCGAAGCGCCCACCAGTTGGCACTTGGCAGGCAGCTCGGCAATCTGGTGGACAAATCCTTGGACGCGGCTCATCGCCTGCTGGCTCTGCACCCGGAACTCCTCCAGGAGATCGCCCAAGTTGGCGGTGCAAGTGCTCAGCTGGGCGGTCACATTCTCGTTGAGCGCATCCAGGCTCCAGGCGGGATTGCAGTCGGGATTGGCCACCAGCAACTCGTTAGTCTGGAAGATGACGTCGCTCAACTGGGCAAGGGCATTGGCAGTGAGTACCTCCATATTTCCGGCTATGTCCCGCTCGGTACGATCCATCTTGGCCTGCAGTTGGGCGGTGGAGTTATCGCTAACGTTGACGGCAATCTCCGCCAGATTGTCCACGACCATGGTTACCGGTCCGTAGGTGTCGTTCTGCGTTTTGGTCTCAACGCGGACCAGGGTTTCCGCCTGGCAAGCCTGGGTTATAAGAAATATTATTAATATGACGGAATAGCTCTTCAGGGCCTACATACTGCCAAGGTAAACAAGAGCACTCCAAGTATTCCGACTATTTGACTCATCGTGTCTCCAGTTATGTTCTTCTTTTGCAGCAGGCCCTCCCAACGTCGGCGTATATATAGCCCCGACTTTGGCATAACTTGCGATAAGGGTTTTCGCCCTGCCAAAATCCCCCCACAAGGGAACACCGTTTGTCCATTAATATATTAAAAAATTTGATCGCAGCAAAACATGTTTGCGTTTTTCAAGCTGTTGACTCGATGACACTCTTGGAAATATTTCATAACAAATTGTAAGCTCTTACAGGGCTGAAGATTCTATATATGTATTCTGGGAAACCATTTTAAGTAGACTAGAGGAAATGCGACTTTAAGCTCTAGAAGTAATTTGGTAAGGAAAATGTTTGCTCTACTTTTATGCCATAATTTATTTTTATTGAAGAGAATCAAAATAGTCCGACATTTATATTTTTAAGAGCTGTTTGATCTTTTCTTGATTTGATCTCACCTGCAACTCCCAGGAAAGAAAATTACATCTGTCAAACTGCGGTTTGTTTGGGATCATGGCTTCTGTTTGGCTATTCTGTTGACAAAATAATATAATATGTATGATAATTTAATTTATAATTAGCTTTTAAGCTAGATTTAGTTAAATATTTATGATATTACTTAAGATGAAGGTAATAAGCATTGGTACATTGGTATATTGGTGATCCTCAGTTGCGGTTGGACCCTGAAATTACTTAGTATTTATAGGGAATACATCGTGTATCTTGATAAGATAAGGATTGTTTATACATATTTTAGACATTTGTTTATTGTTTGAATGTACTTCAAAATAGACTTTTGCACACTCTAAAATTTAAAAGCCAAGATTGATTGATATTACATTGGTTTCTACTATATAGTAAATTTGTAAATTTTGAATAGAAAAAGATAAGCCTTAACTGAAACCAAGTAGTTACTTCTTTTATAATTTAATAAATTAAGCTTAACTTCGTTTAGCAATTGTTAAATTTATTAATTTCTTTTTTCAGTTAAGATACAAACTTCCAGATGACAAAGCCCCCTCAATAGTTAACTTACCCTCTGATGAAATCAAAAATCACGTAGATACATAGTGTATTGATATCAAAACATGTTTCTTCCCCAGAATCAGTTTGATTCAGTTTCAAGATGAGAATAGAACCATTTCCACTGCTTCTGCTGCTGGCACTTTCTTATGTAATAAATACTTCGCACACACAAATATTTGTGAAATTAAAATAAAAGCCTTAAACATTGCAGGTGCCTGCGCAGGGCAAATGGATTTGGGGCAGGAATGGGCCCCTCTACGAGTCCACAAAGCAGCTGATATCCAGTGAGAGTTTCAAGGCCGCCGCTATCTGGAACCGCACCCAGGAGGCTATCTACGCCCGATCCGAGCGACTACAAGTGGCCCTAAACAGACTCGATGAGCAGCAGCGCCAGGCGAGTGCCCGGCTGGAGCGATTCTTTGGCAGTCAGTATAGCGACGAGTGGCGGGCGTGCTCCAAAAAGCACGAGCTCCAGGTGGCCCACTTCAACCGGGAGCTGGTGGACAAGTACAGCATCTGTCGGACCTCCCTGGATAGCCTCATGGAGCACTTCGAGCAGGAGATTGTGCTCGAGGCCAACTTCCTGAGCAGGGCCTCACAGGAGATCGAGGGAGTGGCCAAGACCTGCAGGACTTGGCAGCTGAAGCAGTCCGGCCTCAATCACGCGGGAGTCCTGCTCTGCACGGTGTCCGGGATTGGGTCCATCAGGCAGCGCTTGGCCAGAAGCCTGGAGCTCTGCGACGATATCCTGCTGGAGATGTCACTGGAGGATCTGGACACGCCGAGTTGTCTCTTCTACCAGCACTTGATAGTGGAGTTTGATGAGATCTTTGCCCAGATCGAGGCGTGTGCTGTGGTTTAGGGAAAACCAAATAAAGTTTAATGCGCGAAAAATTTGTTTTAAATTGTAATTTCTATTCTCTCTCCCTCTCCATTCATAAAAAGCTCGCTGCAAATTTTAATTTGTTTACCGAAACATTGCCCCTTGGAGTGCCGGTGTTATATATAGCGTAATATTAGTGATAAGCAGCGATTATCGCACCCTAATCAGCCCGTGGCCACTTAAGGAAATCCAAGTGTGATAGTGTTTTACGAGCCATAGTTGCTCAGATAATGGTCAAGATCCCACCTATGGCCAGTTGGATTCTTTTGGCGGAACGAGCAAGATGGTTAGAATAGCACTGCTCCTGCTAGCCGGCGTGCTGCTGGTCTGCTGCCGCTCTGGCCAGGCCCACCAGGAACTGGAGAGTCTCCTGCAGAAGCAGCTGGTGGACTTGCAGTTGTCCAGCGATGAGGTGAAGGCACTGCGTCCGCTGTACCAGGAACTGCAGACCCAGTACGATTACCTATACAGCCTGAAGCTCCAGCAGGGCGATGGAAGCGCCCATGACGAGATCAAGGAGCCGGAATTGGATGGTGACTACCTGCAGGTATTTGAGGACTTTCGCCAGGAGTTTGCCATTTACTTGGACGAGAAACCGCGCGTGGTTTACGATACGAAGCTACCCACCATCGAGGAGATAATGGGTGCACCAAGTCCGAACTTTACGCCAGATCAGAGGGCGGAGTTTGAGGACCTCAGGGACATATTGCAGGATGTGATTGACGAGGCTCAGTTCGGAATCGATGACCTGGTGGCGCAGGCCATCTCGCTGGAGACCAATCTGCTGAAGCTCAACAAGCCCAAGATCGTGACGGCTGCTATTGCCGGTCTGGGCTTCATGTGGAACTACTGGGGTCGTGGCAGCCAGGCGGCCTACTGCAGCTACTCCATGGTACCCGAGTTCCGGGTGGCCCTGCAGGCCATTAACGATGGCGTTGACTGCTACTCCCGCACCCTGGCCCTGGTCCTGAGGATACAGGATGAGACGGTGGCCGCCGTCAAGGAGGTGAAGCGCAATGTGAGCGGCCTGGTGAAGATCTACAAGAAGATTGCCGCCAAGCAGACTACCGTGGGCAAGATTCTCTCGGGAACGGTAAATGCTCTGAGTGCTATCCGAAGGGTCCATGACATCATAGCCGTGGGAATCGATGTCTATGGAAAAATCAACTCCCAGCTGCCCTCCGAGGCCCAGCATTCCGTAAAGTGCGGACTGATGTTTGTCGACAGCGTCCCACAGATGGTGGAATCACTCCAGAACCTCACGACCTGCATCACCTATGTGGATCCGGAGACGGTGACCTACGAGTTCACCAATCCGGAAGAGGATCGCTACTGGAATACTGGCGGAGAGCCTCCGGAAATACCCTACGAAAACGACGTGGACGAGGACGATGACGATTATGTGGACAACGAGGAGCTGAGCGACGACTATGTGGATCACAGATAAGCCTGCGTGGAATTTCCACGGCTAATCGGAGTAATCTTTCTAGCGATAATGCTCGACTCGGCTACGGATTAAATAATTATAGCTTATATTAGCCTTGATCAATGTGATTAAAACACAGTTTTAAAAATAAAATAAATGTATCCAAAGATAACCCAAAGAATGAATTGACAGGAAATATTTTATATTTAAAAACCAGTTTCAAAAAAAGATGTAGATCAAATCTTAGATTAATAAATTATTTTCTTTTTTACATTGAAAATCCAGATTTCATTTTATTAGTTAGTTGCTTAGTCAGCTTTAAAACTTTCTTAGTCAGCTTTAAAACAAAATCTCAATTTTCACATTTTTAAAAGACATTTTCGTAATTCCACCTGAAAAATGGGTTAGGAAATAAAGATATATCTTTGGATCTGTTGAATAAACATAGCAAAAGCTACCATTTGAGTATCGTTCCTTTGACGGAGCCCGGCTGCTACTTCTTTTTGTTCTTTAGCCTTAATAATAATATTTTGTATATATTTTTTGCAGCCCTGCTGGCAGGACTCTTTCCTGATCCTAAAATGCACTCGGACAATTTACAGATATCACTCTATGACTAGATTCTGGACTTGGGACTGGAGGCGGTGACTAGACGTCGCTCTCCTTCAGCTGGCGCACGTACTGCTCGCTAAGGGACTTGTTCAGGCCATCGAAATTAATGGTCGACGGTGGAACTGCCGCCTGCGGGGAGCTGTGCGACTTGAGGACATTTCGACCCGGTGGACTCGTAGGAGGCTTCTCTGCCGAGCCGCTGGCGGGGGTTGTGGTGATACCGAAGGCCTGCGGTATGGCATCGGCCATGAGGGTTTGCCGGCAGAGCGCGGAGAGGGCACTTCCCGGTCCGGAGGTGACAGGCGTCTCCTTGGGCTTCTTGTGGCCCCTTCTCAGCTTCGAAGTTAGCGTGGCAAAACCCAATTTACTCGAGATCTTGGCACTCCGGCTGACGGCTCTGGGCAAACTGTCATAGGCACTGGAGGTGCCCACGCTCTCCTGGTCCGTGGACGCGTCCTGGTATGCTGGTGGCTGCCTCGGTGGCTCCTGGGCAACAGCTCCCCGCATGCTGCCCGCACTGATACTCTTTTGGAGCACCACAGAGTCACTGCCCTTGGGCGGCGGTGTCTGGGGTTCCTGCCGGGGCGTGACCGGAGCACTTTGCAGGAACTGCGCCTTGGCCAACTGGAGGCGGATGGCCCGCTCCGACAGCGGCGTGGCTGGGCGCTCCGGCGCCAGAATCTGTGGTGGCGGGAACTCAAACTTCTTGGCCTTGGTTGGCGTGTTCGGGTGCTTCCGCTGAATGCGGGGTAAGGTGTTATCCTCCTTGTTGGGCAAGACCAAGGGCACGGACACCGGTGGCGGAGGAGGCGCCCTCGAGAAGGTCGATCCGGAGCCGGTTTTGGCTATCTTGTGCTCAATCTTGTTGGTAACGGTGGCACTGTGCGATTTGTGCAGCGAGTTCTTCTTGTAGAGATGCGCCTTCCTGGGGACCGGCACAGGTGGGTCGGCCATCAGCGCCTGCTGCTTCTCCAGCTTATTGAACTCGGCCAATCTCTGCATGCTGTCGCTGGCTAGAGGTGGGCGCACCAAGAGGGATCCGCGGCGCAAGTTCTCGCTGCTCTGGGTCTTCCTTAGCTCCTCCTTCGGTGGCTGCGGCGAGGAAGATATGCGTTCCAAGCTGATGGACTTGTAAAGGCTAAGAGGCCTTGGCTGGCACTTGGATCTTTCCAGTTTCTCCAGTTTCAGCAATTGCTCCGATTTCTCCAACTTCCCTGGTGCCTGCTCCTCCAGCGGACTGTCCAGCTCCTTCTCGATCACGGCTACGCCCTCGAAGGCACTGGGCTCTGGGATGGTGGTGAACAGCTTGCGTTTGGTCTTCACAAAGACATTGGCATTGGTGTTGTAAGTTCGGTTGTTTGCCTCCGGCAGCGGGGGAGGAACAAAGGCACCCACCTTTGTGGGGGGCGTGACAGTTGCGGAAGGAGGAGTGGCTATGGCTGCCACTTCTGGTATCGTAGCAGGAACTGGAGCCGGTGCCACGCACTGGCTCTGCTCGATGAGTTGTCCCGGTCTTACCTTCAGCGAGCCATAGACGATTTCCTCTGGCTCGATGGACGGCGCTGTGGATCCCAGCCGGAAATCGTCGTCCAGAGAGCGCTGCTTCATCCGGAAGTTCTTCCGACGCAACCGACGCGGCGTCTCTAGCACCGAATGGGTGTCCGCATCGCTGCTGTCGCTCTCCGTCTTGCTGTTCTGCCGGGAGCCCATCTTGCGCAACCGCAGCAGCTTCTTCTTGGCACAGGCACTCGTGCTTGTGCTGGCTCCTCCGTTTCCCAGGGACCCGGCAACAGCAGTGGGCACACTGGAGCGACAGAGGGTACCAGTGGTGGTGCTAGTCTCCGTCTCGTGCTCCATGGGCGAGGCAGCACTGGCGCTATTATCGTCCTGGGCCAGTCGATCCCGGCTGGAGTTGTCACAGGTGGCATACGCAGAGCTGGAGTCCAGCTGCTGGCCATCCTCACTGGTGATGTTGATATCCGGCACAATATCCCGGGGATAGCGATTCGTTCCGCCCTCTGAGGAGTGGAAAGAGGGTTACAAGTGGAAAGGTTGAAGGTTGTAAATGTAATCCTCACGTATGCTCAGCTTGAGGCACTGCAGGGACTCGTGCAAGCCTTGGAGCTCCTCCAGGTACTCCAGCGTTCGCTCCTGCATGGTCTCCTGGCAACAGGCTTCGTCCAGAGGGGATTTCTGGCTCTGCAAATAAGTAATTGTTTATTCTTCTCATCCAAGAGAGTGACCAGGCGCTGCTCACCAGCTCCGAGAGCCGTCCCAGCTCGCTTTGGACATCGGATATGGCGTTGAGCACACCCGCCTTCATCAGGTTGTTGGAGTAGTACGGATATATACTGCGAATGCTCAGCAATGCGGCCTGGCAGTCCCGCATGGATGGCTGCTCCAGCAGGTCGGGCGAGGCATTCCTCATTTGGCCAAAAAGGTCGTCGGCACGTTTCAGAGCTCCCAGCAACGGGGCCAGATTCGTGTGCGACTCGAAGCTCTGCACGCGGCGAGAGTTGCTGGAAGGGTAAAATAATTTCACAGATTAGCTGCTGGAGGATCGAAGGTTCCGCGGCGACACCTACACATAGTCGTTGCACTGCACCTCCTCATACTTGTAGATGGGCGTCTGCTGCTCCACCAGGGTGTGAGCTGTGACCAGGGGCGAGGCGGTATCGTGGATATGCTCCTCCACCTCAACCATGACCGCCTCCGGTTCGTCATACTTCTTGAACTCGTGGTCGGTGAGCGCGTCGGCGCTGTCCTCGATCTCCTTGAGATCGTTGACGTCGTTGAGGGACAGGGACGAGGCCTGCTGGGAGATAGCAGGCAGGGGCTGGCAGTTCGGCGACACGCTGTCCAGGGATAGCGAGCGGCTGAGGGTAGGCGAGTGCTCTGCGGCGGCTGTGAGGAGAGAGAAGAGGTTAGCTAATAGTCTACGCGAGTCCTGGGAACAACCTTTATTGCACTCCTTGTTGATCCGTCGCACATCGATGGGACAGTAGCCCGGATGCAGCAGGGCAAATGTGGAGGCCTCCGGTCCTATGCCCCGAGCCTTCTCCCACTCGTACAGCTTGCGGGTGAACTTCCTCGAGATTCCCTCGAACTTCATCACCTCGCCATCGGAGGTCTTCACCTCGATGTTCTTGGACGAGTGATCCGGTGCCACGATGGCCTTGAGCCGGGACAATCTACGGGGAGTTGGATTAAAAGGATTAGTTTCTAAGCTAGTAACTGAGCTCCGACTGTGAACAAACTTCTCCTTGTCGTGCGGCCTATGCTTGTACCAGCGATCATCATCGGAACCTCTTCTCGTGGACTGACCGTGCTTGGAGCCTCGCTTCAGAGAGTCGTTGTCGGAGGCGGTGCCCCCACCAGGAGCACACTTTATGCGGTTCCATTGCTCTGTCATCACACATAAAATAAATAACTGTTGTTACTCTTGTGAAGTAAGTATGGTCACACAAGACTCACCCAATTTCTTCTGGAACTTTTCGGGCAGGTCTTTCTGATCGGGTAAAGCACACAGTCCCTGGCCTTCGAGCTTCACCTGGCCCATGCTCCACAGGTTCCAGTCAATCTTGGGCTTCACCTCCCCGCTGCTCTGGCTCTTGGCCGTAGGACTAGCCGCCGGCGGATCCGAGGAGGCATAAGCTCCACCCGAGCAGTTCTGCTGCTTGGCCCGCCACTTGTGCAGCTTCTTCTTGAACTGCGGCGTGAGATTCTGCTCCAGCTGGTCGGTGGACATCAGCTCGCAGGGCTGAAGCAGCTGAGTGGGCGAGTGCTCCTCGCTGCTGCGCTTTCCACTGCCGCCACCACTGGGTCCAACAGTTCCTCCTCCTGAGCTGGCTCCGCTGCCCAGCTTGACGCCTGAAACGATTGGAAAGCACGGCGGTTAGAACTCTCGGGAAGATCGGAGCATGGGTTATTCAGGAGATCCCTACTGCGGTTGCTGGCGCTGGAACGCTCGAACTCACGCTGCTTGTTCTTAAACTCCGAATCTAGTTTGAGTACGAGAAGTTGATAATGTTGAAATATCTCGTCATCAGCGTTCTGAAGGAAATTCTTACGATTTGGCGTTGTTGGCTCCGAAAAATCGCCACTGGACAGGTCCTCGCTTTCTGCAAAAGAAGCCTCAGGGTTAACAGGGATTTTTACGGAATTTACGGCCAGAAGGCAGCCCCCTGAGAAACCTCCCCTAGATGATCACCCACCGAATTCTCCAAAGAAATCCGAGTGCCTGGACGGACTGCTGGGCACGGATGAGGTTCCCGGCGAGTGGACACGACGCATGCGCGAATCCTTAGGACTCTTCAGCGGAGAGTGCAGCTGCGGCAAATCTGAGCTGTATATCTGGTTGACCTGGCTGAGATTGAGCGGACTGGGCGGCAACTTCTGACGCCGGCTGCTGGTGGCCTTAATCTCCGCCACGTGATCCTCTGGCAGCACCTCGAAGTCGGAGAAGGCCTTGGAGCGACGCAGCGACTTGCTGGACGAAGACTTCGCTGCCAAAGGCGGGGCTGAGGATCTGATGCTGTCCAGGCGCTCATCAGTGGCGGACTTGCGCAGCTCCACCTCAAAGTTAGAGGTGCGGGAATCGCACCGCGTATCGCTCTTGGATGAATCGCGGCCTGGAAAGTGTTACTCATATTTTAATTTGGACAACTTTAACTGGTTTCTACTTACGAAAACTCTGCCTACAGCCCGCCTCGAGATCATCCAGGGAACTGGCCGAGCTGATGGTGCCCGGTGTCCCGCCAGTATCGCTCATAATATGCCCGGAAGAGGAGCTAATGATGCTGTCCGCCGAGCTGCTGCCTGCCGCCACACTAATGGGCACCTTGAGGTACCTGAAAAAAAGGTCAGGAATCAACGGAAGTCAGTTAAGATTTGGAGTCCTTGTACATACCTCTCCACTTCATGGTTAAGCGGCATCAGGACACTGTTTTCCATCGCCCCAGGACCCGAGGGCGGAACATTGGCCCGCTCCCACTTGAAGGCTGCCTTCACCTTGGTCCACTTGGACACCTTGGCCTTGTTGTCGCTGTACGTGCTCTGTCGTCTCAGCAGGTATGGACGCGACGAGGTGCTTACCTTGGAGCCCGAGCGCTCGGCCTTCATGTAAAGGTTAAGATCGTCGTCCATCATGGACTTGCTGCGCTCCCTGATTCTAAGGAATTCAAATAAAAATGTAATAAATTGATTAAAAAAGAGAAGACTTAATCCCAAAGGGATTTGACTTGTCTTTAAAAGCGTACTCTACAAATATTTTTAGTCAAGGATTATTCCTTACCTCTTGAACTTGCCCTGCTTGAAGGATGGAACCACCTCGGTGCCCATTAGCGATTCCAGCCAGGTGAGAGAGTGCTCCAGCTCGAACTCGTTATCGTTGCGGGTCGTATTAAGCCTCGCCGGTTTTGCAGGTGGACGCTGCTTAGCAGCTTGACTAGTGGAGGGTTGCTCCTCATCCACGGCGATCTTCGCTTCCTGCTCTGCCGCCCGTTCGCCCGCCTCGTTGTCGGTTATGGTGGCTAGGCGCTGCTCTAGAAATCCCTCCAGAAGAGCATACGTTCTGGTCAACTCGTCCATGGCCTCGATGGCGGAATTAAGACGCGTCTTCAGCGGCTCAATGGTGCCCCTGTCCGCGCGATAGGGCAGGCATTTGGAGCAGGCGTGCTTTCCCCGCTCACACACGGGCAAATCCTTGACCTCCCTTCGCTCAAACTTGGGCGAGGCGGAGAGATTGCGTGCTCTGGAGGCCACAGCCGGGAACTGAAAGATGTTCTCCTCGGTGCGGCCGTACATGGCCGGTGGAGCTGTGGGCAGGCTCTCGTAGTGCAGGACATTCTGCCGGACACGGGTCCTACGGGGCTTCGGCGGCGGCTGAGCGGGAGTCGGTGGCTTGTCCCAGTCCATTGCGGTATCAGAGGCTCTCGATGGAGAATGGGAAATCGCTCAATTGGGGCTTTGTTTGTTTACGCTGCCAGATACGCCACTAAAAACGCACACAAGACGGCAGAATCGGAGAATTATCAGAGATCAGAATCGGGGGACGCGGATGGTGGGTTGTTTATAAAAGAGGAAGACAAATGTATAACGTCCGCCGCCGCCGCCGCGGCGAGTCTTAAAGTGTAACGATTAAATCCACTAAATGTAAACAATATTTCGTTCGAAAATCCCATTTCAGCACGTTTCCCCACATGTGCGAAAGTTTTTGGATACTTCTCTTTTTTTGTTTTCTAAAAATACGCACGCGTGTGGTCACTTAACCGAATCGGAGAACGGAACACGGAGACTGCCTTGGAATGCACTCCGTCCATGGGTTCAGTATCAGTTACGGCTACGCTTACGGCTCAGTCCCCGTCCCCGTCTCCGCAGAGGAGCGAATAACACACGAAAATCACGTTAAATAGAGGCACTGCCTGCCGCAAGGCAAGCCGAACTATTTATAAAACGCTGACACTCTTTTGTTTGCGCCTCCCCATGGCGATCGCAACACACACCCAACCCAATCCCCCCGCGGACGGATCGCCGGAAAGTGCGCACACTTCCTTTATTTCCATTTATTCCACTTTTTTAGGTTACACGCCATGAATATTTCCAATTTATGCGAAAGTGCACGCACTCGGAGTGATCCGGTGGGAGGATGGATGGGTGGATGGATGGGTGGGTGGTGGTGCGGGCAGAGATCATCATGTGTATACTTTCACTAGGCGTTTCGCCACTTTGCGAGCGTTGTTATATCGAAAACTGTTGCCACACATTGAATACACATTTTTCTTTTTCCCTCTCGACGGCGGCGCCTCTTAGCTTGGTATTCCTTAGCTTTATCGGTCTATTTTGGGGGCTGTTTTTGTTGAAACGAAAAACAATAACAAATTATTACTTGCACTTTTCCCATGCACACACACTCGGGCTCTTTTGTCACTCTCCCCCACTGCGGAATTCGTTCGCGATTTTCCACGGCGCACTCGCTGGGGCCAATCCCCAAAAGCAATTCCGTGTCCGTCCGTAGCGCCGGTCGAAGCTATTCTGAGCACGGTGCCAATGCTTTCCCTCGTACGCATCGGAAAAGTCGGAAAATGTGAGATTTATTTTTAGAGAGGACGCGAGCATTGGGAGCTGTTCAACTCTTGGCTCTCCTTTCTCAGAATTTCTCTTAAGATTTCAACGATCAGTGGTTGCAAATATTGTGATCATGGTGGAATATTCAAATTTAAACGAGTTTAGATCTTAAAATACGATTTCTTTGTGTGAGTTACAGTTGTGAGTTAAGAAATATTTTAGAACATTAAATTAATTTAGCATATTTAATAATTTTAAGCATTCAAAATGGAAGAATATAAGGCTTTAACTGAAACCCTCATTTAATAAGAAATAGATACATTTTTTATTTGCGATCACAAAAATTCCCAAATGTACTGTTATTATTTGCATTTGGTGTTTTTAATGTAATTTAGTATTCAAACTAATTACTTTTATTCCAAGTCATACTGGTTTTGAAAATTAAAGACTTTAACGGTATTCTTTTCAAAAATCTAAATATTTTAAATTCAAACCGCTCGCTTTAATCAGCTGATTGCAATCGGCAAAACAGCTGTTTGCCATTCACCACCGTTAACATTCCCCGGGAAACGCCGACAGCACCACAAGGCGAATACGTAATCCTGGTTGCCGGAAAACATAGTTTAATAAACAAATTGTGAAAGAAATGCAGTCCGTTCTGTCCTCGATGCGTGCTCTGGCCCTGCGGCAGCCGGCAGCGGAGTCACTCCGCCTGCTGCACCTGTCCGCAGTGAGCGAGGCGGCCCGCAAGGGTACCCGCGAGAAGGCACGCAAGAAGAAAGTCAAGGTGGAGGTTAAGAAGGTTGGATTCATACCGCACAACCAGCGCAACAAGAAGTGAGTGAGCGACTGCTAGTCTCTGGTTCTAAACTAACCTTTCTCCGTGGCCAGGATCAATGTAAAGCGGGCGGACAAGCATGTGGATGACTCGTGGAAGCAGGTCCCGAAGGACGACTGCTATGTGGGCCGCTACTACCGCTGGCCGGTGTACTCTGTGGCAGAGGCCATCCAATGCCACCGGGAGACACATCATCCGAGCATGTACAACGTGCCCAGAGCGCCCCTAAACGTGGACATCGAGCTGAACATGCAGGCCGAGAAGATCACTCGCTTCGTGGACAATTTCCAGCGCATGGCCATGATTCCGCACAAGTTTGAGCACGGGGAGGAGCGCAAGATCATAGTCTTTACCAAAGGAAACGTAAGTATAGAACAGAAGGTTACAAGTTTCTAGATCTTAATGGATTTTCTTTGCAGAACGAAGTCATTGAGGCGCGGGATGCCGGCGCATCTCTTGTAGGAGGCGTGGAGCTGATCAAAGACATAACCAGCGGCGAGTTGTTGCTCTCCGACTATCAGTACGTCATTGCCCATCCCAACATCCTCGCCGAGCTCGTTGCTCTACGCGGACTGATGAAGCGCAAGTTTCCCAATCCCAAAAGCGAAACGCTGGGCACCAACCTTGCCGAGATGATTGTCAAGTTCTCCAGCGGCATTAGCTACAGCGCCTCGAAGGACGAGTACCAGCAGAACTTCGGCCTGATAACGGCCTGCGTGGGAACCCTGGATATGGACTCGCAGAAGCTGGAGGAGAATATCCAGTACCTGCTGCAGGACGTCAACACGATGAGGCCCAAGCGCGAGGGTCGCTTTATCACCCGCGTCCTGCTGAAGAGTCCGCCCAGCAGTGAGCAGCTAAAGATCGATCCCTTTGTCTATGTGCCGGAGATGTGGGACAAGAGCTCGGCGAAGGTGAAAAAGGAGGAAGCCAAAAAGCAGGCGGAACCGGCGGAGGAGCCCCAAGAAGCCGTCGCCGCCAACTAGTTATCATACATGCTTATGTATTCTTGTTCATGGATCGCTTGTGCATACCTTAAACTTACATCTCCTAGAGTCCTAAACAGTCTACGTTACTTTGGCGGTTACTATTGCTCCTCTTAGGCCTTTTGGGTGGCGGCGTTGCGCTGCTGGTGCTGACGCAGCATCTCTAGCTGCTTGACCCGCGTGTAGGCGGCGCTGGCCACTAGGACCACTACGTTGGAGGTCCACCACAGCGCCGACCGCACATCGTGGTAATACTGGGTGGCAATCACAGTCTGGGCGCAGGCCTTGGCCGTGCCCGAGATATTGTGCGTTAGCGGCGAAGTGACCTGGAACGGTATCAAACGGATGAGATAGGCTGTTACCAGGCGGAGTAAGCGCTCTTCAGCTAACCTTGATTTCCAAAGCGGTGACAAATCCAATGGCGAAGCCACAAATGCCACTGAGCGTCATGGCGGCCCAGAACCACGAGGCCCACAGATGCGGATACGTTATAATGGTCTCCAGCTCTCCATTGATGATGATGAGCGGCAGGAAGAGCAGCGTGGAGTACAAGTTGTTGTAGTAGCTGAGCAGCCACACCTCCTGGTTGACATAGGCCAGCGACTTCTTCGTCTGAATGGAGAACATGGCCAGGGCCAGCGAGCTGAGCACTCCGAAGATGGTGCCCCGCCAGGAGAAGACTTCGGTTAGGCTCTCCTGATCGACGCCCAGCCAGAACCCAATGACGATGGCGGCGCAGCACAGCAGGCACTTGAAACTGGTGCGCTGGCGCAGGATCACGTAGGTAAGCACCACGCTGAACACCGTGGTCAGAGAGCGGCCGATGTAGTAGAACGCAACCGACACGTACGACAGCGACAGGTTGTTGGCCCCAATCATCAGCGTGTAGAGCACGGACAGGGGCAGAATCTTCCGGAAAGTGTCAATATCCAGCGGATTGCCCTCGGGAAAGGTGAATACCGACGGATACTTCCTACTTAGCCGGCTCATCAGAAAGCAGATGACCGTGGAAACAACGCACTGGAACCAGGACATGAACAGTGGTGCTCCCAGGTTGACGGTGTCGCTGCTCAGCAGGTGTTTGTTCACGAAGACCGTCAGAATCGAGGTGCACCTGTGACGGGAAGACGGGAGGAGTGACCGGATTGCTCCCAAAAATAGCACACGTTGCACTCACCAGTAAAGGGCCACCACGAAGAAGATCTTCAGGTACTTGTTCACCAGCCGGTTGTGCTCCTCCAAATTTTTGTACATCTTGCAACTCTTGGAACAGTTTGTGCTTCGAAAAAAGGTATTTGTGCGTTTTTGCGTTACACGTCCACGAACCGGTCTGAGGCTATCAGCTGTTCGCGGTTAGAACGTTACAGGCGAGTGCGGGGGTGGTTCGAAGAGTTCGAGAAATAGGGAATAAATAAGAAACCGTATGGAAATATAGCTAAAATATTATAATTAAAATTATTTATTTTATATAGAGTCCACCATGGTTAGTATTTAAAAGCAAATAGAAAACTGTTCAGTTAGTTCCCCCTCGAAATATGCAATATTAACCTCCAAATGCAATGCTTAGTCATATTTATTCAAAACAATTATTTTATTAGTTTCATTGTGTTCATATCGGGCCAGCGTAGCCTCCAACCGATCCAGTGGTAAATATATTATTAGATAATCTCTCTTCATCTCTCTCTCTCTCTCTACAAGTTTGTTGCCACTACTTCTCCCACTCGCGGAACTCGGTTCCCTCGGGCGGCTTCACGGTCACCTTCTCCTTGGACACCTCGCCCCAGTTTGTGCTGAGCACGGTGCCCCCGGACTCGGAGAAGGATTTGTTCATTGCCTTCTGGACCTCGGGCGACGAGGTGCTGTAGATCTTCTTGAACAGATTGTTGAGCGCCGCCTCGCCCTTGGCCTCCTTTTCCTCCACCTTCTCCTCCTCGCTGACTAGCTTGTCCCAGTTCTTGGCCTGGGCTTTGGGCGGAGCAGCAACTGCGGCGGCGGCAGCCGGCTTCTCCAGAGTCTCCCAGCGCACGCCGGTCTCCTTGGCCAGGGTAATCTCCACCTTGGTCGAATAGGCCTTGTGCGAGGAGCGCTCCGGCACTATGGGGTGCAGCAGCAAGAGATCCAGCTCATAGTTGTCCGCAGTCATGTGCACGCGCTGCCCGGAGATCTCCACCGCGTAGTGCTTCTCGGCGGCGTTCTTCAGGAGCACGGTGATGACCACCTTGGCCTCCGATTGGTACCAGTCGTGCTTCACGGACATCTCGCTCCGCTGTTTCGTGTTGCTTCGTCAGATTTAGGTCTTTGTTTACGTTTTTGGAAGCAAAATGCGGGATAACTTGTAAAACTAGCAGCTAGCGGGAAATGCAGTATTTTATCAGAGCAAAATCGGTATATTCTAGCTAATTTTGTAATGTGTTGTGACGTATTTTTTTACTTTGCCACAATTGAATAATTTGATGTATTTTTTATGACACCAGACGACAGCCTTACCTGTTGTTGAATTAGAAATATAAATCATTATCTGTTAGTATTTAATATTAATTGTTTTAATACTAGCTAATTTTTAATCAGAGTCTGGTCTGGGGCTCATCACTGAAAACTAAAAAAGACTGCGTTTGGTGCAGACAAAAAATACTGAAAGTGGGTGAAAACAAGAAGGATAATATTTGAATATATTTTTATAACGACTTTTTCAAACGGGTTTTATCTGCTTTCAATTGCTTGTCCCGGCCTATCGAGATAACAGAAAAAAATATATGGAAATAAATAATATTTATTAAATATACACGTAAAATGTTAAATTTCCGAAGCCATGTAAAAAGTGAAGAAGCGCAAAAACCTATAATTTTATTTCATATAATAATAATAATAATAAAATCTTCGATGAGTATGCATACAAAATTTTAATTTTTAAACCTAAAATACACAAATCTTAGTATGGAAAAAATGTTTGATTTCAGTCGATTTATTTAAAAAAAAAATTTTTTAGAAAAAATCTTACAAAATTACTAAAAATCTATTTATTTCTGTTTCTACTGACAACTCTAATGATTTCTCATGATATCGATTTCTCGTCACGACCTTGGCCACGCTGTGGAAAGCTTTCACGAAAGGAAAAGCGCCATTTTCCTTGGGATTTCTGGCAACGCGAATATTTGAACCATTTGCCGTTACATCTGTGGCTGCTAAACTGCAAATTCAGATATTTTAAAAGCAATAGTCCAGCCACCTTAAAAAAAATTAAAATTAAAACTAAGTTTCAAAGAATTATTACAAAAGCCACATTGGCCTTGTGTCCGAAGAATCTCACAAATTGTTTTAAATAGGTGGAAAAAGAAAAAACATCTTCAAGAAATATTTTCAAGTTCAAGAAATCTAAGCAACCGCCGCTCCTTCAGCCGCTGCATCGCAGCAAAACTGTAGAACAAAGTTTTGTGCCAATTTACGTGCACTTCAACTTTGGCAATCAATAAGCTGATGTGGCGAAAACAGCAGTCGAATCGAAAGCGAATAAGACCCGATGACAGCCAACATAAATTCCGGAGGTCCTTCCTCCCCACCCAGCCTCATCTTCCGTCGGCGGGCAAAATCCGCATCTATGTCCCTAAAGTTTGCAAAAATGAAAAGTCTGAGGAAGAATGCGGAACTAGTTGGCCAGAAACTATTTCTTTTTTAAAGTTTGCATTTTCCCCCTTTTTCAATGAATGTGTTTCCTTTCCATCAATTTAACTTTTCCTCGATTGAACATATTTGTCCTAAATTCGTGAAACAATTTCTGTTTTTTGTCATAGTTAATCTAGAACAAAAACAATAATTGCTAAATGATCCTTTTTATAAATGCTGTTACTATCTTTCTTAAACTAGCATCTTAGTTTTAAAGCTATCTGAATGAATCTTTGCATATAGTCTTTAATTTTCTCTCACTACTATATTAGTCGGAACGGGCCGGATCGGACGACTATCATATAGATGCTAAACAAACAATCGGAAAATGAAAAGAAACATAAATATAAGTGTGTATATATGCAAGTATATATAACTATGCCGTTTTTCAAGAAGTATTAGTCTAATTTGGGTAGAGGACGTAGAGGAAAATGCAAAACATTTATCGTAAGGCTTATATAATATGGATGTGAAAAAGATATAGTATTTCTACAGATAGAATACATTTCTGGATAATCTAATTAAAATCTGGAAGGGTACTTTGGCGTGCCGTAGTTAGCTTCCTTTCTTGTTTACAACTAAATTGAGCTTATATCGTTACCTTGTATATAAACTATTTTTTTTAGGCTTCAAAATGTTTAAGTTTTAAATGTTTTAATTTAATTTTTCATTTTTTTAAGAAGTTAGAAAACTTCTTAAATTATCCATTTTAAAATTTAAGAAAATTTAATTTTAAGCAACAAAAATAATTAAAATTAAATAAATACATTTTTTATTACATTAATTCTTTTATTAACACTTAAACAAAAATATCTTTCTATTTTTAGTTTAAAGATTCGTTAACATTTTCAGTTCCATTCCATTTGTATGGGAACGACACATTTATCGCATGCTAGAAATGTCTGCACATTTAAGGGGAACATAAATAAATCCGCTGAAAAATTTCATGCGAGGCATTTCTCCTGCATTTTAAGGGGTAAGTTCGATGAAAATTGCATGCTAGAATCTCGTTTAAAATTAATAAAGAAAATAATAATACATCTATTCTCGGGATTAGCTTGTTTTTAGCGTTACTTTTTTTATTGAATTTTAATTTAAAATTTATTGATTTTAACGGATATTTTTTTTTTTGAAAAAAAAAAGCGGAATGCCAAACTAAAATTAATTTAGTTTTAACACTAAATTTTATAAACAGGCACCAAAATGCAAATTGAGATAAAATTTAAATAATTATAAATATTTCCTAGCAAACCCATTTTAATTTTCTTGTTTATAATTTGATTATAAAACCTTCTATACAATATAATTATCAATTTATTTTTAGGAAGTTAAATCATTTTTTTATAGTAGAAAAAGCGTATGCAAGAATATAAAACTTGAAACTTAATTAAAAGGCGTTTTAAATTTGTTACTTAAATTATGAATTACTGATTTAGGTACCCCAATAAATTAATTGCTTATATACGTTTAGAACATATTTCAGGAATTTCATAATCGGACAAAAATACAAAGGCCGCAAATTTAGGAAAATAAATAATTAAAATATAATTTTTCCACGAAATTCCGTCTAAAAGTTGCACTTTTACTTATATTAACAACAATTAACTGCGATTCATTATTGATTGCAAAAAGGATAAGCCCTTTTCTGCCCCATCAGGATATGGCAGCAGATCAAGCCGTAAATTTATCGAAAACTTTTAGTAAAGCAAATATTGATGCTGCTTCAAGGAGGTGCGTCGTGGGCGGTAATATGAGTGGCAAATGCAGTGTGCACTTTCGGCGGAAAATGTGCTTGTGGCATACAAATGGCATCAGACTCCAGCTGCATCGTCCCGGGCACGCGAAAGGGATATATAGAATATGTGTGAGTGGATTCCCCCTTCAATCTTGTTCGTCCTGTTTGTTTGTTTGTCACTTGTGCGGGTCGCCTTTTAGAGTTACACAGTTCAAGGGAAGAAGGCCAACAACTTGCCGAAAAGTTGCTCTTTCAAGTGCTCGGGGTTAATAGAGCCAATTTTGACACAGAGGCTTGGATAAACAGCAGCCAATTACTGGTGCAACCACTGATTAATAGCTCAAAATGTAAGGAGCCATAACCGTAAACCTATATTAGGTCAGCATCTATCCGCCGACCTCGTTATTTGCATGATAAAAGTGAAGTGGGCGCTCGTTCACCTCCTGATTGATGCCGGGCAACTGCAACATTAAGCAGCAGACAGGGCGCAGGTTATATGGCCCGCAGGAGCTGGTATGCCATAAAAGCGAAGCCAGGAAGAAGATAAAACTTAAATTGCAGCTCGAAACACGTTGGGTTGCTTGGCATCAATGTAAGTACGTGACCCAAAGCGAAAAGTAGATCATTTTTGAGTCGATAACGTAACACTCGCGCTTAATTTGAAAGTAAACAAGGTTTTTATAAACATAAAGGCGTTTCTTCTTTTCACCTAAAAAGTTTATTCTGCAAAGCCGTATATCTTGACATTGCCAGCGTCTCGGCGCCGTTCGGGGTCCTTCTCGTCGCAGGCGTAGGCGAGCAGATATTGCTTGGGATGCCAAGCAATTGTAAAAGTCGAGGCCTCTACATGGATGTCCGTGACGCGTTCCCCCGTCTCCGTGTAGGCAACGTCTATAATGAGATCCTCACTGGCCGAGGCAATGAGCTTCTCGTCGTGGCTAAAGGATATGGTACGAACGGGCCACTCCAGGCGGCTAATCATGCGCAGGCAGGCCAGTTCGTGGGCATCCCACAGTGAGACTTGGGCATCTGCCGAGCCGGTGGCAAAGTATTTACCTTAAAAATAGAGAAAAAAAGACAGTTAAAGCTGAAATAGAGATCTGAAATAAAGGAAGCCTACCCGTGGGTCCAAACTCGATGCAAATGCAGTTGGCGGGATGCGCTTTTAGGGTAACCTGATGCTCCAGGCTGGGATAACTGAGGACGTGCATGCAGCCGAAACCGTTGGTAAGGAAGAACAGGTCGTTTGTGTTGTTCCACGAGATCTCGTTGACCTCGAAGGTAAAGGGCTCCTCCACTCGGATCTTGTTGGTGCGCGTGTCTATAAAGGTGATCAGATCTTCCTTGTTGCCCACCGCTATGGTCTTGCCGTCCGGCGACCAGGTGATGTTGATGTTCTCGCCCTTCGTGTTAATCACCGAGGCGCATTTCCCCTGGCGGACGTCCCAGATGCGAACTGTCTTGTCGCCGCTGGCGGTGGCGAGCAGGTCGGGGTTGGTTCGGTGCCAGCACAGCTGGTCCACGGATGCAGTGTGTCCGCGGAATGTGTGGTGCTTGAGGAAGCGATCCCGCTCCAAGGAGTACACAGCCACGATCTTGTCAAAGGACCCGGAAGCTAGGAACCGGCCATCCGCGTTCCAAAACACCGAATGAACCTGGCAAACAGTAGAAAATTAGTGGAAAATCCGCAAACCCCGCAGAATTCACTCCTACCTTGTTAATGTGCGCCCGCTGCTCTCGGATCTTGCTGTGGCTGCGGAAGTAGGACCGCAGGTCGTCGAATGTCGGATCCGTGCGGTTCATAGTTGTTTTTATTTATTATTATTAGTTAGAAAAACAATTGTATTTTGCCGGCTCGTCAAACGTACACAAGCCAGAGGTGAGTCGACATCGATGATACCATTCGCACCTATCGATGTGAGAGCAATTGGTATCGATATTACAAGCGGCAAAATTGAAATTTATTTCCTTTGCGTTTACAATTATTTGTAACAGAATTTATTAAATATTAACAACTTAAGCTCTAAACAAAAGGATAACAAATAAATAGGGATTAAAAGCAACGCAGGACTCCATCATGGTCGTCGATGATTCCTCGGGGGCTCGCCCGCATGTCGGTCGCTCTTGTCGTGAATGTGAACCGACTCACTGAGCTCCACGTTTGCATGGATAGCCGCATCGTTGGCATTCAGCTGCGCCTCCTGGGCCGACAGAGTAGCCTTCTCCGCCGCATCGCGGGTTTCCTCATAGTCCAGGCGAGCCGCGTACGCATGAGACTCGGCGTGCTCCAGCTTGGACTTGGCCTGGGCCACCATATCGATCTGGGAGGCCAGTTCGGCGGCTGCCTCGGAAGCTGCCTTCTGGGCCAGTTCTGAGGCGGATTGAGCATTGTTGAGGGCAGCAGTCAGAACACTGACATGATTGATGGCTTGCTGGGCCGCATACTGGGCCGCCTTCGCCGATCGTTTGGCCTGCTGCAACTGGGTCAGTTCGTTCTCCATTGCCTTGTGCGCCTCCACGCTCTGATCCTCCAAACGGCGAAGCAACACCTCCTTGCCTTTGAGCACGGCCACGGCTGTGCCGGCCGCTTGGGCCGCTGCCTGGGCCAGCGTGCTCTTGGCCACATAGGAGGCCTGCTTGCCGGCTGCATTCTGGCTGGCCACCGCGGACAGAGCCTGGTCCGCCGATCCCTTGGCTATGCTGCGCAGTCCATTGTCGGCCAGATATCCCCCGCTTCCGCTTCCTCCTCCTCCGCTTCCGGCACCGTTGTGCAGGGTGTGGACAATGTAGTCGGAGCTCTCGTAGTGCGGAAGCTTGGCCTTAGCCGCCTCGAACTCGTCGTGGTTGATAGCCTCAAAGGTATAAGGCGGAACCTCGTGCTCAATGACTACTGCCGTCTGCTGGGGCACTGGCCCCTGACCCTGGTGTGAGGGAGGCGGGGGCGGTGGGGGCACGTTCAGGTGGTAGTGCCCCTCCTTCCGCTTCACCTTGCGGCCCAGCGTCGGCATGGCTACGGGAAATCCCCGAAAATCAGTGACATATGCATGAGGAAATCGAGTGGGACGAAACCCCGAGACTCACCCAAAAGCAGCGTCAGGAGCAGCAGCTGCATCACTGATCTCATCGCTGGCGATTATGCAAGTCGGCAGCTGGCGAAAGGAAGCCGTGCAACCGGAAGACTCTCTTGGAAGGTGCAAGCCTCTCGATGTCGCGACGCACACAACGATTTATTTCGAAGGAGCCTTTGGGCGATAAACTAGGAAATAAATGCAAATGTCGAAGAGTAAAAGAAAAAGCAACCAATCTTAAGAGAAAAGTTTGCAATATCAAAAAATTTCAGTTACTCATTTAGCCATGACTACATAAAGAATTAATATTTTTCTGTAATATTTGATTAGTAAATTTACTACTAGTTTACTATATCTTCATGAGTTAATTTTAATTAAAATCTCTTGCCTTGTTAACAGAACAAAAACCATTTAAAGAGTTTCTAACTAAATTGTCTCAAGTTGTCAAGAGAAAAACAAATCTAAATCCCTCATTCTGAAATGTAGATTTGAAAGATTTACCTAAAACTAAAAATGTAAAAATTAATTAACAATTATGAGTCAGCATCTTTCCATAAATGCAGCTAAATATTTTATATTTTCTCATTCACTTATGCTTTCTTATAGTTTGTATTGTGTTTTGCCACAAAATCCCTTCTCAAAAGGACTCTTTTTCCGAGTGTATGTTATGCGGGAACCGGTTACCTCTCTGCCTTGGCTATTATCTAATGGGTTATGATGTCCACTTTCTTTGCTCTAGGATGACCGACCGGCACGAGTCAGTCGTTAGTGTGTCGCGGACTGATATGTTCCACAGAAGAACCTGTTTAGTTTTAAGGCCACAAAAACTGGACAGCTCACAAATCACGACTAACCATCACTCCACTTGACGGATAACGCACCTCTTGACCACACACTGTCCACGCCGCGTGCGTCCTGTCTGGACCGGAGCCAAAGCGTTTCTGAGCCACAAGATCTCCGCGAGCTGGCTCTAAATGCCGAGTTCAATGTCGATTGGCGGGTTCGGTGGAAAACGCTTTTACTTTCGCACTCGGAATAGCTGCAAGAGCGGCGGCGGCAATGAATGGGGTACAGTAAATCCGGCGGTGACTCGACGTCGATTGCCAGGCGGCCACCGGAGGCGCCATGTATTTATAAACAAACTGAACTGGTCGGGTCGCCGCCGAAAGAAAGTGCAAACCCGTTGCCTCGCTGCCTGTTAGCCGTTTCTGTTTGATTTTCATCGTGATGAGTTGGCCATGCACTGCGGCAAATCGGTTCCACCAACTCGTGGCTGGGTCAATGCTACCATGCTACCTGGCTTGGCCGATTGGATAATTTGTAGCCGGCGCAATTACAGAGGAGCCTCTAATTGCCATGAGACGCTTTAAATGCCCGCTCCAGGGGCAGCTGAGATTGAATATGACAACGATGATTAACCGGTGAGTGTTTGCTTCCTCGCAGATCCGCGTGTGAACACGATGGAAAGGAAGCTTTTACGGCAAACAAATTAATTTAATTTGGAGATGAATTAACTAAAAAAAATATGGTGTATATAAGTATGGTATAGTCTTTAGTCTAGTTCAATATCAGCGGTACCTCGGTGTTATACACCGCCTCTTGGGCAGCATATCCATCTTAGCTTGCATCTCCGTCTGTTTCTGCCTGTTTCTTCCACAGCAATTTTCGTGTTCTCAAAATCAGTCCGGGCCATTTCAACCCGGCGGGTAAGGTGCTCAATATGTTTCTTTTTCGCATCCACCAACTACCATGAATCGAGAACCTTCTTTTTGGTTTCAGAGAGCACTAAGGATCTGGCCAAGACATCTTCCTGAGCATTTAGCACGGCCTTAATAAGCGCCTTCACCTGCTCCCTACAACGGAGAAATTCAAATTCCCCTCTGGCATCAGCAGCATTAGACTTTGCAGTCTGCAGCCGCTTTTTCTTCCTCTGGATCCCCGAAACTCCGACTCCAGCGGAACCTCTACTAGCAGCTTCTTGGTAAAGTTTTGTACTGCCTCGGCCGCGGTCAGAGTCTTGCACATAGTTTCCTTCCACATTTTTTGTGCAAAGCTGGAGATATTGCGGTCTAACATGATACACTTCGGTCCGTTGGGATTCTTTTTTGGAGAACCCGTGGTTGTAGTCTTGTTGTTGCTCCCATAGCCGGGAGTATCCTTCACGAGATAGCTGAACTTATTGGTGGGCTTTGAATAAAAATTAGAAGAAGCAAAAATAAAATGCTGGTATGAAGTTTGCAGCGGGCCATTCTCTTGGTTTCGCTTTTATGAGGACAGTCTGTATGATTCGGGATAAAACAGGACAAAGGCTTCATCCTTTAGGTATCGGGTGAAGAAGAAAGCTAACTACTTACAATTTCCATCCTTGTCGTATATTTTTCCCGTTGAGTTTAATGTTCAGCTTGCAATAATAATTAAAATTAAGAATGCAACAAAAGCGTAATTTTTGATTTCAAAATGCAGTCAAATCGCGGTTTATATGACTTGTTACCAATGCTGCCACCTGGCGCAGTCTGGCAACTCCAGGCCAGCAATCGATGTATCAAAGCCAAGCAACGCTGATCTCTCCCACCCCTAACGGCATCGTGTGAAAGTTGAAAAAATATTACAAATCGCGGAAAAGTTCTTAAAAATATCAATTAAATATTGCAAAAGCCGCATAAAAGCAAACGGATAACATGGCGCGCAAGAATGCCCAGGCGGAGGACCTGTCGAACGTGGAGTTCGAGACGAGCGAGGACGTCGAGGTGATTCCCACCTTCAACGCCATGAACCTCAAGGAGGAGCTGCTACGCGGCATCTACGCGTACGGTGAGTTGTGTGTATACTTATTGGCGGTGTGCCGGTGCTCATACGTTCCATCTCTTCATCTTCAGGCTTTGAGAAACCCTCGGCCATCCAGCAGCGGAGCATCAAGCCCATTGTCAAGGGCCGCGATGTGATTGCCCAGGCACAGTCCGGCACAGGCAAAACGGCGACCTTCTCCATCTCCATACTGCAGAGCCTGGACACGACGCTGCGGGAGACCCAGGTGCTCTGCCTGTCGCCCACCCGCGAGTTGGCCGTGCAGATCCAGAAGGTCATCCTTGCGCTCGGCGACATGATGAACGTGCAGTGCCATGTGTGCATTGGCGGCACAAACCTGGGCGAGGATATCCGCAAACTGGACTACGGCCAGCACATTGTGAGCGGAACGCCGGGACGAGTGTTCGACATGATCAAGCGAAGGGTCCTGCGCACAAGAGCCATCAAGATGCTGGTTCTGGACGAAGCCGACGAGATGCTGAACAAGGGATTTAAGGAGCAGATATACGATGTGTATCGCTACTTGCCGCCCGCCACACAGGTGGTTCTCATATCTGCCACCTTGCCCCACGAGATTCTCGAAATGACCTCCAAATTCATGACAGATCCCATTCGCATCTTGGTCAAGCGGTAAGAACCGATGCCTTGTCCTATTTCCGACACATAAAAGCTAAATAATCCTCTTTTTACAGCGACGAGTTGACGCTGGAGGGCATTAAGCAGTTCTTCGTGGCCGTGGAACGCGAGGAGTGGAAGTTCGACACGCTGTGCGACCTCTACGACACATTGACCATCACCCAGGCCGTCATTTTTTGTAATACAAAGCGCAAGGTGGACTGGCTGACGGAGAAGATGCGTGAGGCCAACTTCACGGTGAGCTCCATGCACGGCGACATGCCGCAAAAGGAGCGAGACGAGATCATGAAGGAGTTCCGTGCCGGCCAGTCGCGTGTCCTCATCACCACCGATGTGTGGGCGCGCGGCATCGACGTCCAGCAGGTGTCCCTGGTCATAAACTACGATTTGCCCAACAACCGTGAGCTGTACATCCATCGCATCGGCCGATCGGGTCGCTTCGGACGCAAGGGTGTGGCAATTAACTTTGTCAAATCGGACGATATCCGCATCCTGCGCGATATCGAGCAGTACTACTCGACCCAAATCGACGAGATGCCCATGAACGTGGCCGACTTGATCTAATAATTTACAATTCTATCGTAACCTACCCTTTCCTAGCCGTAACAACAAGCAGCAAGCAAGCAAGTGAAGTGAATACATTTGAAGAGTATTTGGTCTTCAACTTTAGACAACCAAAATCTGTATAATAATAAATAACAAGTAAGAATTTAATACAGAAACCAGTTTTGTGTTTGAATGTGTGCGGGGTATTTACCTAATGCCTTACGCCGCGGCAAGCAATTAATATAAAAGTGAGGTCTCCCTTTTAGTAAACTTAACATAATACAAATGAACTAAGATGTCAGATGCCTATTTACAATCACCTTAACTACAGACTTTGGCTTGAGAGCGCGCTCCTACTACTTCTGAAAGGTCTCCGTGCTGTCTCAGCTGATGACCTCTGGCTGTTGTGGCAGCGAAACATAGGAGCTTGTCGTCAATGTGGCTGCTGATTTTCGCTGCTTCTTTGTTTCCTCCGACTTCAGGAGCGTGCCCAGGACGATGCCCAGGAACAGAATGAGTCCCACTTGATGGTTTGATATAAACTTTCTGGCGCAGTCGCTGGGATTGTCGATATTCAAAGAGTAGATCTGAAAGAAGAGCAATATAAGAGCTTAACCAAGTACTTGGAGAATATATAGAGATTCTATGTCCACCTGCTGCACTAGATGTGCTCCTACAATGCCCACAGAGGCGTAGTAGGGCCACGTTTGATCGCAGGCCCAGCCCGCAGCGGAGAGACCAGTTAGCATGGCTGCCGTGAATCCGGATAGCCAGGCCTTGGTGTTCGTGCCAAATCTCAGGGCCGTCGACTTAACGCCTATCTGCAGGTCGTCCAGCTTGTCCTGGTGCGCGTATATAGTGTCATACACTATGGTCCAGCACACGCCGGAGAGGTAGAGCGGCAGGCAGGCGGCCAGGCTGACGCTGCCCTGGGTGGCGCACCAGCCCAGCAGGGCGCCCCAGTTGAAGGCCATGCCCAGGACCAGCTGTGGCCAGTAGGTGACGCGCTTCATAAGCGGATACGTGATCACCAGACCCAGCGAACTGGCGCCCAGCAGGATAGACTCCCAGTTGAGCTGGACCAGCACGAGGAGCCCGAGGCTAAGCTGTGCGGAGAGAAACACAATGGCATCGAACTGGCTAATCTGCCCGGAGGCCAGCGGGCGCGTCCGGGTGCGCTCCACCTTGGCATCGATGTCCTTGTCCCAGAGATCGTTGATAGTACAGCCGGCGCCGCGCATAATCAGAGCTCCCGTTCCGAACAGGCCCAGCATGGCCAGGTCCGGCCAGCAGCCCGCGTCCGCGCTGAGCGCTATGCTCCAGGCGCAGGGCCAGAACAGCAGGTACGTGCCGATGGGTCTGTCTATCCGCATGAGCTGCGCGTAGGGCTTCGCAGCGGCCACCAGCTCCTCCAGCGGCGTCCTGGGTTTCTCGGGCGACGTTGCGGAGGGAGAGGGGGCGGTGGCCAGGCTCCTCGCGCACAGTTCCTGCAGCTGCAGCTGGGGCAGACGCCCCCCCGCGGGACTCCAATCTCCAATCAGAACACGCGCCGGCTCAGCTGGTCGCCGGGGCAGCATGTGTTTTGTTGTTGCCGCCGCCGCGTATGTGCAGCGGAAAGGCCGCGTGCCGTGCAGTCGCAGGTGTCGTAGCGCTAACATTGCAATTCGGCGTCCCCGGCGCGTCGTTACCTACAATATATAGTAATATTAACTAGCAATATTTTTATTTTTTTGATTAACTCACTTGCAGCGTTGCCAATTTAGCTATTTGCACGCTATATCTGGTGGTTTTTGCAAGAACAGTTTTTGGGAAGCAGTCTGGCAACATCTGGCAGCACTGTTTGCTGATCGCTGTTAATTGGGCAGCATTTTATGCTGATCGCTGTTAATTGGGCAGCACTGTTTGCTGGTTGCTGGTAAATGGGCAGCACTGCATGCTGATCGATGTTAAATGGGCAGCACTGTATGCCAAAATCGTATTTACGTTTCAGCAAATTACCGACAGAGGGCGCCTCAATGATCTGTACAATAAGTGAAAATATTGAGTGCAAATAGTGGCATTGAGTAAAAATAACGAGTGAAGATATTGGGATTGAGTGAAAATAATGACTTGAACCGAAGTATATCCTTCCCTTCCTTCCTTGAAACCAAGAAGTTGATAGTTTTGTACTGATGATGATGATGATTAAAATCTTGGTAGATCGATCTACTTAGAAGTAACAATATCTTTTTTTTTTTTATTAATATTACCTATTATTATTAGTAACAGAAAGCTTTATCATTGTAAATTTTGGTATAAACTTACCCAATTTCCAAATTTAAACATAATTGATTTTTGATGTCTAAAGTTAATTTATGAATTTTCTACGTAAAATAAATAAGTATCAATTTTCACTACATTTTAAGTTTCACGGATTATAATAATAATAAAAAGCATACAAGAATTGGGTTCCTTAAATATTTGACTGATTAAAAATATTTTGTTGTACAAAACCCAGAACATATTTAAGCAAGTTGACTCTTGCCTGAAGTTCTAAGCTTTAAATAATATTATGGTAAAGAACAAGTATTTGGCTCAACAGAAAGCTTTTGCCTCAACTAATAACCAAACCTTTTTTTACCCCTCTGCAGAAAGGTTAACCGCTTGGCCTGCACACGGCCCCAATTTTTCGAGTTTGTCACACGGCCGTAAGAATGTCCGTAGAATTTTGCACACGGACGCAGCCGATTTGCACACGGCCATCGATCCATCCATTTGGCGTTCAGTTAGAAATAACGCTGTTGGAAAGCCAAGTGGACTAAGGCTCCGACGACACACCACCCGGAGAACCTCCGTCCGGCGGTTGCTATCGCTCCGGCCGAAACGCCGGCCCCATGTATGAACGAACCCACACGTATCCGCTCGGGGGCCATAAAATGATATATTTATATACCGGAGCCGAAAAAAAGAAAAGAAAGAAAGAAAAGTTTCCACACTCCCCATGTATTACAGCAACAACGCTATTGATAATCTCAATTGCAATAAAGTCTGCACTCAAGTCAACTGTTGAACCCAGGGTCTAGTATATGTTAGTCTATAAGTCAGATTGTGAATCCCCGAGAGAGTGTTTGAGATGAGCGAGAAGATGGATCAGATATGACTTTGCAGATAGCAATCAGCAATCCAGATAAAGGTGGCATTGCTCTCTGTATCTTAAGATACAAATGCATTCATCTTCTAGGCTGTTCAGTATCTAGGTTGAAATCGTTGGTATTGTTGATATCGCCACTGGTTGATAACGACCAGCCTTTCCCCATTTCTCATAGATAAGCGCGGCTGCCTATCGCCGCGGGATTAGGGTCGATTTTCTTTAAAAAACCACTCGCGAGCGCCGAGTTCAAGTCAGTCGACGCTCTACTCTCAGCACCTCAGCAAGTCCCGTTGTCGCTTATCACTGTGCTTCCCCCTCGCATCATCAGCTTTCGGTTTTTCCCTTAAGATGGATCACGATCACGACCACGGCACCGGCTCGGACTCCGACAGCACCGCCAAGTCCTGTCCCATGATCATGGTGGTAAGTCCTTAGCCCTGGAGTCACTTACACAATCCCCGTGGCCAATTCAAATGTCAAGCAACTAACTCGCAGAAATATACGCTAAACGCTGTAATTGCCAAAGTCACTCATCCAGTTTCTCTGGCTGAGATTCAGCCGGGAGAGCACGAATCTCGCCACACGTCGGATTAAATTGCTCTGTCTGCTAGTCACTCCCTAGTACGTATATTTATGTGAATGCTCGACACTCGCAATGATTTACTTGCTTTTCTCCCTCCGACGACGCTCTCCGCAAATATAAATTGAATATTTTCATGTGTATATACAGGGTGTTCCAAGGGAGGTAAACGTAAAAACACTTTAATAATTTCCATTATATTATCAACTTATGTCTTTATAATGTTAGGTTTATTTACAAACTACTGAATATTGAAATTGATAATATACACGAAGGCTTCAAGTCTCTCTCTCTAACTGGGACAAACCCATTTCAGATACAAGTTAATCTGTTAAAGGGAAATATTTATATTTTATAAAAAGATTCCCAACTTTACCCTGCATACAATTAACACCTTTCTCTTCTCGTCTTGATAAACCTTTAAATTAACCCTCTACTGCTTTCAGTTCCACGCCGGCCACTGTGAACGGATCTTGTGGCGCGGCTGGGTGGCCTCCACGGTCTGGGAATTTGTCCTGTCCGCCATTGCCATCTTTCTGGTGGCCTTCCTGTACGAGGCCCTGAAATTCCTGCGCCAGCAGCTGGCCCGCAGGGAAGCCCGCAAGCTGAGCGAGCGCCTGGCGGAGGAGCAGCGCCGCAAGAATGAGAATCCCACTGCTGGAGGCTGCTGCTCGGAGACACCGCTGGCGGAGGCCAGGGACCAGACCTACTGGCAGCGCCTCTTTGCCTCGTCGCACCTGGTCCAGTCGCTCCTGAATCTTCTGCAGATCGTCATCTCCTACCTGCTGATGCTCATCTTCATGACCTTCAACTACTGGCTCTGCCTGGCCGTGGTCTTGGGCCTGGCTCTGGGCTACTTCTTCTTCGGCTGGAACAAGAAGAATCCCGATGAGAGCGAGTGCTGTCCCTAAGTGCTTTCAGCAGGTGCTCTTTGTTTATGTTTTTGTTTTTTTTTTTGTTAGTAATTATTTTTGCAATTGTTGAAAAACTTTAGCCCGTATAGCGACTTAGGCTTACACATCAAGCAGACCCGTCCCCCAAGTAATTACTGGCGCAAATTGTCTAAAAATACAATTTTATTCGATAGTTACACTTGGTTTAATTGTAAATTGATGTAATCGTAGCATAAATTAGTCACTAATTTACTTAATGAGCATATTGTACAAATAGCAGTTATGAGAACAAGAACCTATACAACGTATGTATCTCCAGATCGATTGACGTGCACCACTCAATACTTTCCATTTTGCAATAAAGATTTACGTGAGAAATCCTCCAGATCCTTTGACAACTCAACCAACTCAAAACGCAAACAAACCGAAAACAAAAGGCAAAATATAAATCTCCAGGATTACATGAAATTCGTAAATAATTAGTGACAGTGCCAGGCCTGAATCCTGGCCATGTCCTTAAAAGGGTTTGTCCTTGGCACCCACTTGTAGCTTTCTTAGATTTCAGGAAAGAAAGGAAAAGGTTTCTGGTTGATCTTTCCGGAGGCAAGCAGAAGAAGCTGTAGAATATGATTTTTTCTGGTAGAATCGATATGCCATCAATTTTTGTCTTCATCAATATCAAGTTAAATGTGTTCTATTAGATTTGTCAAGATAACCCTAGCAACTTTTATTCTTTAAGGTTTTTTTTTTGAGGCATTTGAAATTTAATATAATTTTCTGATGTATTTTTTCAATTATAAATTTAGTTTTTGTACATTTTTTTAAATACTAATGACTGCTTCCCCGAGAAATGATCTGAGTAATGCATTGTTTACCTTTCAGGCTTTCAAATATTTACATTCTTTGTCACCTTTGAAGACAGACCCCATCTCATCTCTTACCAAAGGGATTTACTTTAAGGAATTAAGGAATTTACTTTAAGAAATATTATCTATTAATATTTACCAGAAATAAATTCTAGTTTAATTCTTTCTTCTGAAAACTCGATTCGTATTCAAAATTATCCAAGTGAGTGCCATGAACGCAACCCTTTCCCAACTAGCGCTTAGCATAGACGTAACCTAAGACTGAATAACCCACAACCAACCCACTGACTACCCATTGATCACTCATAACCCGGTGGCTCCGGCGGCCATCATGCCGCCATGGTGGTGGTGATGGTGCATTCCGCCGTTCTGGAAGTACATGTAGTAGTTGTACGGCGACTGCTGGCCCGCTCCGCCTTCACAGTCGAGCAGCGGCTGACTACCAGCCGTTCCCGTGACCGGAGACGGGGTCATTGGCAGCGGGGACACCGTGCTGCCCATGCCGCCCATTCCCCCAACACCCACGCCCACACCGACGCCGACGCCCACCTGGCAGCTGGCCCGCAAGGCCACGGCCTGGTGGTGGGCCAGGATATCGCTCACCGAGTGCGAGGAGGGCCAGTGGGCGGCTGCAGCCGCGGCGGCCACGCTCCGCAGCTGATGGGGATGGGGTCCAGAGGCTTGGCCGCCCGATCCCTGCGGGGGCGAAGGACTACCGCAGGACACAGCCTTCATGCTATAGGCCGCCGCCGCGCTGTACGGCTGGTAGATGGAGTTGTACAGGTGGGCGTGGGCGTGGGCGTGGACATGGTGGGCACTCGCTGCCGCCGCCGCTGCCGCCGTCTGGTGATGATGGTGATGGTGATGCGGATGGTGGGCTCCTCCTCCTCCGGCATTGCCCAGGTTAATGTTGTTGTTGACACTCCCGCCACCCCCGTTGTTGTTGCTGCCGTTGTTCTGACCCCCATTGCTGGAGACACTGCCGCCGCCACTGCTGCTGCCACTGCCCATCACTGCGCCGGGTGTGTGCTGGTGGCCCAGGCTGCCCAGCTTGTTCCTCAGGATCCTGGAGATGGAGCTGACACTCGGCACATTCGTCTTATCGCAGATTCCCTCGCTGAGCAGCCGGTCGCGGATTTCCCAGGCGAAGATGCCGGGATCTCGCTGCTTCAGCTCCCTGATGTAGTTGACCACCTTGGGTGTGGTCACGCGCGGCTTGGAGCCACCAATTGCTCCCGGCAGTATTGAGCCCGTCTCGTGGTACCTGGCCAGGATCTTGGACACGCAGCCATGGCTCACGCGCAGCTGGCGGGAGATGTCGCAGGGCCGGATGCCCAGACGGGCCAGCTCCACGATCCGCATCCGCGTCGCGTTCGGCAGCGGGCGACCGTTGACGAAGACGCCGCCCAGCTGGTTCACCTCGCCGTACTGCGGACACTGCGACTCTGCAAGAAGAGAGAGAGAGAAGGTTCCGCATTAGCCAGAGTTCTCAGGAAGAAATGGGTAACAAAGGAGGGGGTATCACAGGATGGCATACTTGTAAGAATGTGAGAAGTGTATGTCTTATATTTTAGGAGTCTTCCAAATTATGAAATGATTAAAAACCATAAATATTTAAAAGTATCTCTAATATCATGTTTATATTCCTAAACATACCATCTTACTGAAACAAACTCTCCTGTTGCGAATACCATCATTCCCTCCCAAGTCAAGGGTAGCAAAAAACAAAGAGCGGTGCCCACTGGATGGGCACAATGGGAATGAGAACCGAACAAAAGCACATTTGCGTCTAATTAGTTTCGGTGGCAAATGGGCTGAGCATCGAGGGAGCAGAGCGGAGGCGACTCGGGGTCGTCCGTTTGTTCGGCTGAAAATCGCTACCATTTGCTTCTCAGAACTGAGGATGTGGGTGCCTCGGCTGGGAGATTGCTAAGACTCGGAGGAAAGCACAATTTGAATGCCCGGAACGTGCGGAAATGCACTTTGAGCGATGACGCAAAGATTTCCCCTTTGACGCTGTCGGCAGCCCCACCTAGGGATAGGTGCATATGGCTAAATTCTGAATTTATGCATAAACCTTTAATTACTAAATATCGAAGACAATATCTATAACCATATAAAATTTATTATAGGTTTCTTTGCCTATTTTTAGTAAAGTTATTAAAGGTTTGCTGCAACAGTGTTCTCGCCAAAAACCAAAAACACAGTAATTAAAACAGTAATAAATAATGCCCTAGAACTGCATTCAGAGCAAAGTGAGACATTTCCCCTAACTGGCATATCCATAGAATATACCAACCCTTCAATTAAGCTCCTTTACCAATTGACTATTACTTTGCTTTATAAATATTTAAATCGGAATTGAGCAATTAGAAAACCTTTATAAATGCAGCAAGTTCAAGGAGTGTCCTCAGTCGCTGGATTAAGACCAAACTGGAAGTGTAGAAAAAGGGTAAACATGCTTTTCAAGTACATCCAAGAACCTACACTGGGAGCCCTGCTTCGCTCCCGAGATGCTCTCATTTACTTCAACAGATGCATTGACCAAATGGGCTGGAGGCTGCCGCCAAGGAGCACCAAGAACTGGTGGCTGTATTACCTTTGGACCCTCGTTGTCCTCTTCTTCGTCTTCATCTTCATTCCCTACGGCCTGATAATGACCGGCGTAAAGGAGTTCAAGAACTTTACGACCACGGATCTCTTCACGTACGTCCAGGTTCCGGTTAACACCAATGCCTCCATTATGAAGGGCATCATCGTGCTGTTTATGCGGGCCAGGTTCTCGAAGGCCCAGAAGATGATGGATGCTATGGACAGTCGCTGCACCAAGTTGGAGGAGAAGATTCAGGTGCACCGCGCGGCGGCCTTGTGCAACCGCGTTGTCATCATCTACCACGGAATATACTTTGGTTACCTGACCATTGCGGTGACCGGAGCACTGGTCATACGGAAGTCACCGTTCTGCGTCTACAATCCTTTGGTTAACGCCAACGACCATTTCTACGTGGCCATTACGATCGAGTCTGTCACCATGGCGGGCATTATAATGGCGAACCTTATCCTGGACGTCTATCCGATCATTTACGTGGTGGTCCTGAGGACCCATATGGGGCTACTGAGCCAGAGGATCAAGGAGCTGAGATCGGATGTGGAGAAGAGCGAGGATCAGCATTATGCGGAGCTGGTGGAGTGCGTGAAGGATCACAAGCTGATTGTTGAGTAAGGGAAATTGTTAAGCTGCCTATAAGTATGCAATGTTTTTTAACTGGATGCATGGAATATTTCTAAATTACTGCCAAAGATGAAATTCGTTAAATACAAAACCAATTCCCCTCTAGGTACGGAAATGCTCTGCGCCCCTTGATCTCAGCCACCATGTTCATCCAGCTGCTGTCCGTGGGACTCCTCCTCGGCTTGGCGGCGGTGTCCATGCAGTTCTACAACACCACCATGGAGCGACTGGTATCGGGTACCTACACCATAGCCATTCTGTCCCAGACCTTTCCCTTTTGCTACGTCTGCGAACAGCTGAGCAGTGACTGCGACTCCCTGACTCACACATTATTCCATTCCCGGTGGCTCGGGGCAGAACGAAGATATAGAACCACGATGCTGTACTTTATACACAATGCCCAGCAGACGATTCTGTTCACGGCCGGCGGCATATTCCCCATTTGCTTAAATACCAACATAAAGGTAAGTTTTGGAAAAAGAATTCGATTTAATTGAATTGATTTATGCGTTTTTTAGATGGCCAAGTTTGCTTTCTCGGTAGTAACCATTGTGAATGAAATGGATTTGGTCGAGAAATTGCGACGAGAGTAGGAAAAGGAGACTTTATGAGGCAACTCCTTTTAAGAGTAATCACTTTTTATAGCAATAGTCCTTGATATATTGTCACATTCTGCACACATCACAGTAAACCACCAATCTTTTTTTCTGGATAAATGGCAAAAATATAGAAGAGATCAATGGAAAGCTTTGTGGCTAAAAACTACTATTTCTTGGCCAACAAAGCAAGGCAAACAAAGGCAAACTTTACTATTATGACTGGGCATTACTAGGTGGTGAATGGGAAGGCCCTTATCTGGAGGCACCTGCCGCTGGTCAGACCGCTCTCTTCTTCAACGTCTGGAAGTGCCAGTCCATCACAATTATGGGCAGTTGGGGGAATGTTGCACATCTGCGCCGTCTTCTAATTTCGAATCGTCGTGTTTCACAACGGCAACTTCGGGGGCAACACGTACGCGAGAGAGTGCAGCGCCATAAAATAGAGGAGCTCCCGGGTTACACAAGAAATCAGGAAGGAACCGGACAAAGGAGCTAAAGATTGGAGCTGGTAGTGGAGTGGGAGGAGAGCGGGAGCGGGAGCGGGAGCAGGCGTGGAGTATATCGACCTCGTTTTGATGGCTTTCCATTCAGAAGGGCACTTTGCGACTTACAAGCTCGTTTGGCCGCCGGGGTATATCGGATTACAAATCCCACTTGTTGCCACCGACTCGCCTCCCCTTAGCCTTAGCTTATCCGACTAATGATGCCCAGCCGGTGTTGAATTTCATGTACATAGCTTATGGTTATGGATTTGCGCACTTGTCAATTGCAGTTCGATCTATAGAAGCAGCACTTGCACTCGGGGTCGTTCCGAAGCCCCCAGACAGAGCGAACGTGCAGCTGCATAAATACGGAGCTAACTGGGCGAAATCAGCATGGGTATCTCCCCGCATTAAAGGTGATCGTAATAGTTGAGGGTATGACTAAGCTCTGACAAGGATCGACTAAGGGATACCGTTGGGTTCGGGGGGAAATAATATGTAAAACTAGAAGAATTATATTAGATATTACAGATTTGTATTTGGGAATTGCTACCTTGCATTCATCATCCTATCATTTTTAATTCAAGACCACACCGAACATAATTACTTATACTAGACTGCTGGGAAAAGTAACCCCTAAAGTCAGAAGCTGTCATGTCCAAACCCCTCAATGAGGTTCCTAATTACCCCTTAAACTTATCTTTAGAATTACCCAATAACCCTGAATATTACAGGTATACTAGATATATATATTCAGTTTTGAGTTATATATAAGCCTGTTTCACCGACACGCCAGTCAGTCCAAGTCGGAATGTCGCCCAGAAGGGATATATTCGTAGCATTGAGCTGCTGCTGCCTGGTGTTCAGTTTTCTGGGCATACAAGCTAAGAATCTGCCAGAATCCGCAGTCAGTGTAAGTGTTGTGCGATTTTTATATAATTTTCAATAATCAACACTTGAAATTAACATTTTAGAAACGAGACATTTCTGATGATTGGTTTTCCTACTTTGATGATTTGCTCTATGACAGCGACAGCGACAGCGATGAAAAGACGGAAAAAGTTTGTATGTTAAGGATATATTTCAGTTTTCATTAATGTTTCAGGATGTGTCCTTTGCAGTGGTCTGCAGCAACTGCACGGTTTTGGTTCAACCTATCTCAGCGCCAGGAACAACTGCTCCTGCGGACACTGCAGCTGTTTCTCCTGCCAGTCCTCCTGCTGGCGTAAATCCACCTCCACAAGTTTCTGCTGCCGCTCCAAGTCCAGTTTCGGCAGGTCCCCCTGCTGCTGCAAGCTCAGCTCCAGGAACTCCTCCTGCCGGTTCAGCTCCAGCAGCTCCTCCTGCTGGCTCAACTCCAGGAACTCCTCCTGCCGGATCAGCTCCAGGAACTCCTCCTGCCGGATCAGCTCCAGGAACTCCTCCTGCCGGTTCAGCACCAGGAACTCCTTCTGCCGGTTCAGCACCAGGAACTCCTCCTGCCGGCTTAGCGCCAGGAACTCCTCCTGCCGGATCAGCTTCAGGAACTCCTCCTGCTAGTTCAGCTCCAGCAACTCCTCCTGCCGGTTCAGCTCCAGGAACTCCTCCTGCCGGTTCAGCACCAGGAACTCCACCTGCTGGTTCAGCTGCAGGAACTCCGGCAGCAGCCGCTGGTAATTAAACACCTCCATTACCTGAAGCTCCAAAAAAGTCCCCTCTGTCAGCGAAATCCTCCTAGTATTTATATCGCCTTCCATATAATAAACCCCGTTCTGTAAGCTTGTATATGGAATTTGAAATGCGATAGTTTGCACCTCGAATAAAACCCGAGTTCCTTCTGCTTAGAACATAAATTTGTGCGGTTCCCGGGCACCGAGAATCCTCAAATCTGAGAACGCAATTGCCTTGACATAAGTCACAACAAATCGGCTGGCACTCGCCGCAGACCCACACGCAGTGAGTACGGTGGCCGGGGAATATCAGACATACAGAAGATCCATTCGGAAACCAAGTCGGTGGTTTTTTGTCTTTGAACAGTCTGCGTCGCCGTATAGGGAATAGGGAGGGAAAGGAGCCCGGTGCTCCCCTCGACAGGGCGCTTGACATTCTGTTTGACATTTGTAATCTCGTGATCGTTAATTATTTACGAATTGAGTTACAAACAGATGGAAATGGGGGGAAAAGAGGAGTATCCAGCGCCAGGAAGGAGAACCAGAAGCTAAGTCAGAGATCATGGAAACGACAAATGCGCTATCTCGAGTAAGGAGGTTACTACAGAGGAGGCCTACCCCAGGAATTCTTACTTTAAGCATTCGGAAGGAGTTCGTTCTTTACCTTGCTTAAATATATTTGCAATTTTGTTACATTAAGTTTAGATTGTTCAAATAAAAGTTAACCTCTTTCTTTCTGTTTTTTGTTTAATTTAAAATTCAGTGACCTCTATTTTTTTTAAGTTATATCTAACTTTATCTTTTGACTCAAGTAGCGTAAGCCCTAGGGGAAAGGTTCAATATACCTTTATTTTCCATAAGTCTGCCAATAATTTCGAGTAAAACCCTGAATTTTGATATGACAGAGTATCCTTTAGTCTTGATTTATTTTTTCTCATTTCGATACTCTGCTTCCCGGAGTGTAAAAAAATGCAAAGTATTTTCCGAATGATGGCTACAATTTGTTGGTTTCCCTTCGAGAACATTATCTACAAGTGCTTGACTTTTGCGCTAAACGTCCATAAATTTGTCTCAACAAATACTTTCTAGTTGTCGCAAGGCCTGGAGGCTGTCGAGGCCTCGTCTCTCTGTTGGGTTTCTTCTCCTTCATTCTGGATCTATCGGCGATAGTTGGATCGCATTAATGGCTTTTCAAATACGCATGACATCAATTTTGGGCAATTACCAAAGATTAATGGCGGCCAGAGTTGAGCATTTGCGTTGGTTCAATTATGATATGTGTGAGTTATGCTCTTCCGATAAGAATCGAACCTTCGCCTGACCGAAAAATTGGAAAATTAATTGAATCTACTATCTGGTCCGACTTGCTGTCTGATTATTGAAGAGTGCTCTCCGACTTCGGGAAGGTTGTGAGTAAGTTTTTTCGCTTGTGATTTATGGCAGACGATCGACATCCGGCCAGAATACTGCTCGGCAATACTTGCAAATTAGTCACGTATTTCCTATTAGAGCGGGACATCGATTCCCCCATTGGACCGACGGAAGTGAGATGAGTCAAGAGTCAAAATTCTGGATAAACATCATCATCAGGCGATCCAAATAAAATCTTCAAGACTTTTAAACTTAATGACAATAGAACCCATGACTTATGATTTATTTAATATACTTTTAGCAATCATTTTCTTCCAGTGTGAGCAATGTGATCTAGCCTCAAGCCCCTTTTTGGAGGGTTCACAAGTGCAACATTGGCCCGGCTACTTGGGCGATGAGATGCGTCGGCACTGATTGTTGGTCTTATTAAAGGCGCAAACATGCCACCGTCGTTGAGACGAGTCTGGAGATGGGCACAGGTTCTCCTCTGGTGGTGTCGGTCACGATCAGAGGAGCAGCTCGGTTAGGTGCAAGCCAGGTCGCCGTCGCGTTTTGAGTTTGTTTTGTTGTTTGTTTACTCGCAAGGCAGCCTCCGGGGCAGGAGAGGAGGAACCTTCTGGCGCGCTAAGAGGCAAAATTCTGTTTATTTAATTTCGAGTTACGATTTGCCTACTAGGCCACTTTGCTGGAAAGGATCGGATCCCTTCCGACTTTTCGACTTTCCGCTAGTCAGTCTGGCTAGACTTAATCAAGGCAAACAAACCGGGATGCTGGACAGATCAGGGCCCGGATCCCGATCCGATCCGATCCGAACCGAGCCGAGAGCAGCAGCAGCTTCTGTTAATGAAATGCAAACAGCTATGGATTCGTGAAGAGGTCGCGCAAACAGCTTAAAAAATCATAAAGTCTGAAACTCTGAAACTCTGGCTGCTGCCCTGCCTTTTTCAGTCAATATTTGCCCATGGATTTTCGTGTCTCTCTCTCTTTACCCGCCCTCGAGTCAGGGTCCTTTTAGGACTCCCGGGAGCGGAAATTGGAAACGGATTCGGATTAGAATTCAGTAGCAGACGGTTCTATATCTGTGTTGTCGGTACAAATGGCTTACAAATGGCTATGTTTGCTCTGAAATCGTATACCTTTAAGGGCAGGTCAGGCTTGACTCGAGATCGGGAAGTCAGGAAAATAAATCTATATAAAATCGTAGTCCTAAATATTTCAATTTAAATTTATAGGAACTCCAAACTAGAATCATATACTCAAAAT
The DNA here is from genome assembly GCA_008042585.1 of Drosophila punjabiensis. NCBI lineage: Eukaryota > Metazoa > Arthropoda > Insecta > Diptera > Drosophilidae > Drosophila > Drosophila punjabiensis. Next base: position 186,966 of record VNJR01009488.1, read on the forward strand.
ATATAGGACATCGTTAATAGATACTAAGAATAATAATTGTGTAAAACAAATACAAATCTTTAAAACTTTAATAGTCAGTTGAAACAATAGTTAATAAAATAAAGTTAACATTAAAACATTTCTTTCTGATTTCTGATAATATTCTTTTCCTTGCAGCTCCCGCTTTTGGGCATCTTACTCGTACATCCCATAAAAAGCTCAATTAAAATTGTCTATATGGCAAAATTATAATTCATAAATTCTGGGAAATTGCCGAATACAATGGCGACCACTGTTCCGAGCAAATTACAAATGCAATCCAGAAAGAAATGTCGGCTTTAATGTGCGCATGTTTGACGGAGTTTCTCTCCTTCTGGTTCCTCTTTCCATGGAAAATTTTTCAGCACTTTTCAAAAGATTTGCCGACGGCAATTAAAGTTGTGCTTAAGTCTTTTCTGCATTTAAATTGTTATAAATTATTAAAATATCATTAAAGTATATTCACGAAAGCCACTGATGCGGGTAAATCCAATTACAGGAGCAATTAACGAATGTTAACTAAGTAGAACTAATTAAAAATAATATTTTTCGCTAAACAAAATGAACGGACCGGAGAGCGTCGAGAAAAACAACATGCCAATGTGTGTGAGTGTGTGTGTGTGTACAGTCAAGAATCTGGTGATTAAAAACTAATATTTAACATTTAAGGAAGAATGCATATTTAAGTAAATAGGTGAGGTCATTAAAAATAACTTCATTTGACTTTTAAAGTATATTAAAAGGAATAAACTAAAGGTATTGTATTTGTAGCTTGATTCCTAAATCCTATATTATGAAATCCTGGAAAATAAATCATTAGCAAAGGTTTTTACTGTAAGCTCCATGTGCATAATTACTGACTCAAGTAAATGTACTTCAATCTTATCAGCTCGTGGAACATATAATTTCTATATATACATCGGCGACAGTCCTCTTCCTACTTGCCTGTCTGGTTGATAGGTTGCAACTAATAATTGCAATAAATAAAATACTTCGATTGACGCGGTGATTATTAAAGAAAATAAAAAAAGCAGAACATCTCCGATGTCGAAGGTCGAGAGGCAATGAACTTATTTGCCGCCTAATTGAATTTAACAAATTCAAACATCTCAAATTGATAAGACATCCGCTTAATGCGATCATAAAAATACATTGTATGATTTATATGGCATTTGATTTGAAACGCATAGGCGAAATTTCAGCGAGCTCCAAACGATGACAATAATACTTATCACGCCCATAGAGACGCTGGTTATATGTGTAGAAAACAAGAAAAAGGCCAATTCGAATTTCTTTTTAATTAATAAGCGAGCCGGCGGAGGCCGTCAATTAACACGTTTTCACACTAAGCGAAGCGTCCTACGAAAATGGTCCACTAAATTGTATTAAATCGCAGAAAACCCTGAGTAATTGTCTGAATATTCATAGCATTAACTGCAACCGAATAAAATACAAAACTAAATACGAATAAGCGAGAATTTATCAAAATGGCTGCCAATTTGAATTTGTATTTTTAGTTCGTTCGGGTCCCAAATTGAATATAAATTTGGCATGAAATGATGTTTTTGATATTGAGGGCAATATTTCATGTGACTGTGCTTTTGGTGTTTGATTGGATCAACCGGATCAGGGGGGAACGCGCCCAAAAAGACATCAGCCAAATTTGACAAATGACTAAAATTGAAAATTAAATACCCTTCGGGGGAACAATTAAATTAAAATTGATAAAATATATAATTCAATATATTCTTGCTTAAGAAATAATAACAAAATGAGTATAAAATAATACTTTGAAAACGAAATTCGGCATCTTAAATTATTTTCCGGAATTAACATGTTTATGTGAAATATTAATGATTTTAAAGTAACCCTGAAGTATGAAGGTTATTATAAAGGAAAGTAAACAAGAAATTTTTCAAAATAAGGTCCGAATTTTTAAGATCTTTTAAATATACCAAAAAGTGCTAGAAGTTGTAAATATTTATAGGAGATACTTAAAACATGCATAAATAATGCAAGCAAATATAATATTAGAGCAGAAAAATATTCTTTAGAATTTCTGAAGAAAGTATTTTAGCATTGGAAGGCTTTCTACAAATTTTTGAATAAATATTACAATAGTCTAAAAATTATTTAATTACTTTTGCTGAGGCACAGACTCTAGTTGGCAGCGATTAGGTTCTTACTTTTCGAGAGGGTATCAAAGTGCACGGTAAATTGGATTTCCTTTTTTCATAACTATACAATATGTGCGAGTGCATTTTCAACTGCTGCGTGGCTTGTTCCCATAAATCTTGGGGTCTTGGCAAGCGGCGTCTTCTTCTCCTACGGAAGACGTGGACCGAAGACCGCAGATCGCAGAGTCAGCCGTAGCAGGTTGATTGACAGAGCGCCGTCGCTCTTTTGCTTTATTTTCTTAATTTTTTCGCCTCTTGTTCTTGGCATTTTATGAAATTTATATATGCATTCGGTGGCATGCAGAAAAAATTAATTTAACAACTCAGTTGACTTGAGCTGAGGCTCAGCCGGCAGAGCATTGCGTATACGCCGTGTGGTCCGCCCCCTTTGCACTTCACTGCACTGTGCTGACAATGTGACTATTTAGTTGGCCGCCGACTTATAAATAGTCCCCTTTTAAATACAGTTTTCTTCTCGATGTTTTCCTCCCTTTATTTTATTTTCCTTTATTTTATACTATAAGTAACTACGAGAGGAGAGATTGTCGACAATTTTGCATTCGGAGCGTTGCACAATTTGCCGCACAATCGCATTTATTTATCAGTAAATTTCACAGAGTCGCCGTTCTGCGGAGATCTTTCCTCCTCTTCGAAGACTCCCGGTGACCCGCTGGCCATGCCATTTTCCTCCTTAATCTGCAGAGTTCAACCGAAGTGTTATCAACGGAAAAGAGTCGTCGTCGTCGTCGTCGTAGCTGGGAGTGGGAGTGCTATTTGTTTACTCAAGATCGATCGATGGATCGATCGCTCTTGGCATGCTATACGAGATTGGTTACGTATTGCTCAAGGTTTGTTGTTAATTTCTTTACTGCTTATTAGGGAAATTCCAAGGAAATGTAATAGAAAGTGGTACGATCTTGAGAAGATACTTTCTTTACTGCCACTTTAGCTTAGTTAAAGACCTTTGCTTTCCAAAATCCTTAAAAATTCCGCAGTTGTTACATAAATTGCAGATTTTTTGATACTCAATTGTAAATGAGTCCCATCTAAGTAGGCGCCCTCGCTGGCTGCCTGCCTAGGAAGCGGGAATCAAAAGTACATAAAGCTAAATAGATTCCTGTGGCGTCAACAGCATTGTCTGTCAACAGAAATTAATGAGTCCATAAATCACGGCAGCCACCACAAAGATGCAGCAAAGACGCACTGGCTGTGGCCTGCAGTTGGAGTCTAGGAAATATGACGGCCTTAGCTCCGATCTGGGGAATCCAAGCCCGAAAAGGGGTGTGCGACTCAAAGAAGATATGCCGCCGCAGTGACTTCAATTACGCGTACCAGGAATGCGCAGACAATGCGAGTCCGCGTAGCCGAAATGTGGTCCCTGTCGATGGCCAGAGTTCCGATCTGTCCCCGGGAGGGAGAGAAGGAGATCCAACGCATCCGACCAATCATTGGCAATGTACTAGAACCGACAACAACTTCCAACAGTTGCAGTTCGGGTTCGCCGGCAGTCGAGCAATGTGCCACGCCCGTCGCTGACAGACCCAACATGCATATAAATCCGACCATGTGTTCTTCCTTGCCCCAACTTGTGTCTCTCAATCTCAATCCTGGACAGGGCTGTCGGCTAGAAAGAAGCTGATCTTGTATGCTAATCTAGAAGCAGCAAATTTTGATATGTTTTTAATTTATTTCTAAAGTTTCTTGACAAAGATTAGGATTATCTTATCTGAGTAAAGGAAGCATTATTTTTTTGAAGTTACCAAAGTCCATAAGTAATTTAAATGGAATAAATACATTTTATGTTTTATAAAAGTGGCTAGAGAATCCCCAAAGAGACACCACTGCTGCGGCAACTCAGAATCTAGAAGCTAGAATCTCGAACTGGGAAGTGGAGCTGGTCTACGTCGCAGTTCCGGTTGCGGGTCGGGTCGCCATCAGTCCCGTGGGACTCGACGCAGGCCATCAAGGGGTTAGGGGTTGGCCTAGGGGTTAAGACCAGATGTCGGGCGTCGGTTATTGATGTGCTCGCCATTCATTATCCCAGGAATGAACTAGCGCAAACACGTGCCCCCCTCTAACGATTAGAAACGCATTAAATTTATGGTAATGAGCTGAGTTTTAGCCTCAAGTACAAGAAGCACACTTGTCAAATGTCAAAGATCGGAGGAGATATCCGTGGGGAGATGTTCAAGAGAAATTAGGGGAGTTTCTCGTTCTTGAAGATATGCTTTACTTTAATTTTCAAGAATATTTTGGTTATTAAGATAATGAAGGTTCACTGATGATAGTTGAAAAGTTTATACGTTTTGGTCCGTAATAACTTTATGTTTTAAGAAAAGTTTAATTTAAATTCTCCGCAATCTCGCAATATAAAACCCGTATTACCCAAAAATATTTTTGCCAAAATGCGCTTAATGAAAGTTCCGCATCAGCTGGCGAGGAAGCGATTTAATTAAAGAACTCAGGGGGAAACGACGCCACACAATCAAGCCGGTGCAGTGGAGCGTTCTCCCAAACCCGAGCCGCGGTCGACGGTATCAGCAAAGGAAGCTGCTGGTCGGGCTTTTCAGCGTCTCTCCTTCTCCCAGTTCCAGTTCCTGGACACGTACATGTAGTACTATATATATATATATAGACTCTTCCATTAAGGCGTGTACACATTGACGCGACGTACTTCTCCGTGTCTCAAGTGTTTGCCAGTATTTTGTGACCATCGTCGTCTGCACTGACTTTTGTTTTACTGGCCCTCATCCATCCTCTTCGTCTGCGACTCTGGGACCATCTTTGGGCTTTTCATGTTCGGCTACCGAAGTAGATGGCCACCGGTAGCCTTTAGTCACGCATTTCTGCATCTCCGGTCCAGCGGGCTCTGGGGTCTGGGTCTGGGTCTGGGTCTAAGTCTGGGCCTGCATTCCGCCGTCTGTGTCTATGTCTTATTCCACGTCTGCGGCCGGGACAAACAATGCCGGCGAGCAAACAGAATGTCAAAACATCGAAAGCAAGTCATTAATGGACCAAAGTGCGGACCTCCTATCCGATATATTTTGTCTTTCTTTTTCGTCTCCGCCTATAAAATAAAATACTTTATTCCCAAGCAAAATCCTTGTGTGATACATTGTGGTAACAAGGATTTACACGCAAATAAGAAAGCTAGGTGTGAGGAGGACTTGAACCAAAAACTAAACTACTAAGAGTACTACTAAAATATTGGTATGACTCTGCAAAATCTTACGAACTCTAAGATGAAAATATTGTAATACCAAAACAGATTTTAAATTTGAGTTAATACAAATCAAAAAGCATTACTTAAACGCCAGACTAGAAACCACTTAAGTAATTGGAGAAATTTCGTCACTCAACGGTGGCCCCCTATCCGATTTTCGAAGAGTCCATTGTCCCATTATTTCCAAAGATGATCCAAGCAGTTGGAAATTTGTAAAAGTAAATCGACGCATGCCAAATTATTCAATTGCGCTGATGTTGGTCAACAGACCAACATGGCAGGCAAGGCAAATCTTTGCACATTAGTTTTTCGGCCATAGGAAGAGGCTGCTGCCAAGTCATTTTTGTTTTTGGCCCAAAGCACATGGACAAACAGAGACACGCACACTTGGAGCCAAGAGTGAAGACCGCACGACAAAGGCACAAACATTACAACGGTCATTAGGTAAATTAGGAGCCATGAGTCCCGGACCCCGCGCAAGAGATTGCTGCTGACTGGGGCTTGGATTCGGGTTCGGGTTCGGGTTTGGGTTACGGATGTCGGCGACATCATCGAAAGCCAGAAGCAGCAGCAGCAGCAGAGGCAACATCATCGGCAAACAAGTGCCGCGGCTACCGCGAGGCTGTCGATCAAGCGCAAAGCGACGGCAGCCTTTTGAAACGAAAATCATGAGCAAACACCTGCTTCTTGCCTCTTGGCCCGGCCAAAGCAACTACAACAACGAAATATGAAGAAAATAAGTCGGGCCATCGATCGATTGCCACACAGCCCGGACATCGATCCATCAGGACTTGGCCTGGAGGATCGGACGAAAGCACTTTGTTGGCAAAACACTTGAACTTGGGGATTTAAGTGCACAGAGAGAAATGTCAACGAAATTGGGGAAACAGGAGAGCATTGTAGTTCATATAATTTATTATTTAACTAAATACTATTAAGGTAATATGTTTTTTTCAGTGTTTAAAAAACTTCAGTCAAGTTAGCAAAAGCTTATATATTTTTGCTTATTACTACTTTATCTTCGAGCGACTTTTTAAAATGAAAAGGAATTAAATGATGGTACATAATGAACAATGTTAAACAAAATATATATAAAAAACAAATTTAAATCCAAAAAGTAATTTTCTAATCTCATATAAATTTTATATATTTTAATTCATTTTAAAACAAAATGAATAAATGTTATTGATTATATATTTATAATTGTTCAATTTATTAATTCAGAGAGCAGCCAGAACTCTGCAGTGCAAGAAAAGTGATATGATTAACCAATGCTGCAGAGATCCCTTGTTTGCTTCGAGCTTTTATTTTATTAACATTTAAAAGTTTTCCTACAGTTTTTTTTAAGGTTCTTGTTAGTATAGTTTATTTAAATTTGCAATCCTCTTAACAACACAGGCCAGAAACCAAAACTGTATCCGATTTTGAATGCCGTCGGCACCTCGTACTCGTGCACCTCTCAATCCTAACATACATATATCAGTAGTTCTGGGGAGTCTGGGACAGTTTCGGGGGTTGTCTCCACCTACCTGGGTCCATTTCGGCCGTTGACAGTTGATTGAAGAACTCCAGAATTGCAGTTGTCGCACTTTCCGTACGATCTTCTTGCTGGCTCCGCCGTGAAACTTTCTCTGGCTGAATCCGCTGGACTGGAGTGGGATCTCTAAGCGCTGGCGGCGGTTGCCTAGTCGTTAACTTTTCGCACTTGGCTATAATGTGAGTTTCAATTAAGGCATAAAATTTGTATACAAATTGGCGCCAGTTGTGCGGTGGCTGCGATGCCGTGAACCAAAACTGAGATCTGATTAGCACATTTTCGGGCCAAAACGATCGCTCGCTCGCTGGACCGCTCGGCTACTCTGGCTCGAAAATTATCACGCACTTATCACACCTTATTGGGAAGCGGGAACTAACCGAACACACACTTTATGACACTTTGCTATATGGGGCTTGCTATGCTCTGATTTTGTGCTCTGTGGGTTTCTTCGCTTTCGGTTATCCGGACGACCGACCACCCGTGAGATCGATTATTCCGTGCGCGCACTTATTGATCTTGGTTCTCGGTTCCGTTCCGTTCGGTTCGCAGCGGTTCAGTGAGGATCGGATTGGAGGAAATCCCTGGCGCGATCGTTGCTGCTCGTCACCCGTGTCTGCTGCGACTAACGCCGACTCCGCCGAGCGATCGACCATCATCCACATCCACATCCACATGCACTCACACAACCGAGCCGCTTTCACGATCACATTCGTCGACGCAGCATCCCAAGATCTCTCGCTCTCTCTCTCTAGCACTGCCTCTCTCTCTCTTTCTATGCACACACACACATGCGAGGGAGGGCGGTCGATAGCGTGTATTTGTTGGCTTTAATGGCGATGCTGGGTGTCGTGGTGTGTGTGCGCCAGCGAACAGAGGGCAAAAATAATAAAAATGAAGAATGTCTTCCGAGGAACAGGAGCGCTGCACGGTCTCAAGGGTGGGGCTTATAAATATATAAAAAGGGCTCAAAAATATTTATTAAAACTGGAGTCTGGAGTGCCAAAATAAAAAGTAAGTTTAGATTTTCCCATGCTAAAATTTCTTTTTATTTTCTTGTATCCAAAAGTCTAAACATTATATATTTTAAAATATTATATTATTATACTTTTCTTTTTTGCCATTTTATAGCAATATTTTATCGAATAACAATACATTATTTGAGTCCCTTTTCCTAGGGTTAACGGATAAAAAATTATAAGCTGTGATTTCGGATTGACTTGTACATTGCAGGCAAAGCATGTGAGAGATCAAAATCTTAGTGAATAGAAATATCTATTGCGATATCATTTACAAGTAATTTACTTTCACTTCCACTAGCTGGAATCCTCTCAGTTCCCTGGAAACTGATGGGCCCTTTCCTGCCGCCGCCTCTGTGTGGGATCGGATGTGCGCGGGTGTATCCGTGTCTGTGTGCCTCTCTCTCGTCGCGAACCTGAAACCGGCGCGCTGGCGGGAGTAGGAACTCACACATACACTGACATGCGGGCCGAGTGAGTGAGCACACGCAACCGGGCGGAGTTAATTTCTGAATGCTTGAATGGCCAATCTGAAGCAAGTAAGCGTATCCGTAGCGTTCCGCAGGGTGAGCGAGGGATGTCATGACTTCTTAGTGTCACACACATGCGACTCGGCGACTTGGCGGCTTGGTGGCTTGAAGGGGGCGGGGCTGTGGGAATTCTGGGTGGATCGCGTGCATCTATTTTTGGTTCATTAGGAAAGTCATATTGCTAATAAAGCGGTGCAGACGACACAGTGGTAGGTGCTGGTGGTGGTGGTGGTGGTGGTAACCCCGTCGTGCGCAGCCAATGCGGCAACACGGCGTATGCGCGATGAGGATGCCAACTCTCGCTGAGGCGTTGCGTCTTGCTTGGTTAGAGTTAATTATAAGAAATGCCTGTCTTCATCTGATTGTCACCGATTCTAAAAATCGTCATTTAATGATAGATGCCAATTTTCGTTGTCATTCCCTCATTAAAATGGTCTGAAAACTCAGCTCTTGTCTGCTTGCTGATTTTTCCCTGCAAATACTCACACACACACACACACACACACACACACTCCGGTGCGAGTTGGACACACCTCCTTGAGTTGGCTTACGCTTACCTGCTCATACCTTTTGTTGCGAATCCAATTGGCCTCTCTTCATCTCTTCCTCTCGCTCGGAGCGAGAGCCACTTCGTCTCCGCTCTCCGCTCTTTCTCTGGCCGAGTTCGTTCGGATTTCAGGTCTGACGTTCGCCATTCTGCAAATGTTCCTTTGTTTAATTTTTCATTAATTTAAATGGCCAGATTGAATAGTTTTTATGCTTTGTTTTTGGCTATTAATATTATAATTATTTATCATACAATACTTCGGAAACTCTAAATTAAAAAGAAGAAAGGAAACTAACTTTAAAAAGCCAAAGTTTATATACGCTTACAGTTTGCAATTAAGTCATGAGATCGGATCGGAAATCGATCATAACTAATCAAAAATGTATTATTTTTGAATTCGGAAAAGTTTTCCGTGTTAGTTTTTATCGCATATAAGGCATTACCATTTAAAAAAATTAAATTATTTTTATAAATTTTTGACAATTTTAATAACGTAATCCTTTAAAAAAATTTTAAATTGAGTAACAAAAAATTTTATTTTATTGTTAATAAGTAAACATTTTGAAAGTACTTCAAAATATACAATATGACTCTTGCATAAATTTGTAATATAAAATACATATTGATTTCAGACGTTCAAAAAAATGTTTGTTTGGAACTGAAGTTAATGTAAAACCCTTATACAAATTTGAAAAAATGGGGAAATGGCTATTGATTCGTGTTGATCAAGAATTTATATGATTCATGGAGTCGGAAAGAAATCCTTAATCGCGTTTTAAGCGTCTAAAATAAAACTATAATCTTTCTTAAAGGAATAATAAAACTAACATAAATGGAAATTACTTGCTCTGGTATTTTGCTTGTTTAAAATTAAAAATAATAATATCTACATGGAACAATAGTAATAACATTAACAAAACAACAAATAAAACTTCCCGAGTTTGCTATTTGATGTTCAGAAATGGTAAGCATTTTTCATTGCAATCAAAATACTTCACAGTTAAAGATATTTATATTAAAGGTAGCTATTTAGAATTATATCGAATGTGTCCCGTTCCAAAATGACGAAAATATCTGATTATTTAAGCCATATGCTGCGTCCTTAACCTCTGATGGATCTCACGAAATAATTAAACACATGCGAAAGCTCAGAATTCTTCCCCGGCGGCCGAAGCTTTTGGAGTGATGGCCGACTTACGGGGGGGCCAAGGCGGGGGTAGACGATGACAAAATTGTCTCCGCGTTTAACAAATTGGGTGACAGGCTTTGAAGTTGCCGACGAGCGGCGACAAATGACAGGCATAACAAATGAACACTGTGCGCTTTCCGCCGCGTCCCCTCTCCTGTTGCTCTGACTTTTATTTTATTTTTCCACAGCTCCTTCCTCGTATTTTCCTGTGTGTGAAGAAAGAGTGAGCGGAGTCGAAGCGGAATACACAATACAGGGCACTTGAGAAAACAAAGGAGCCAAGAATAAGGAGTGGCAGAGGTCCAAGGGCCAGGAGCAGGAGCATCAAATGTCATAAAGTGGCAAATGCGCTATAAAATTGACACATCCAGGGCAAAAGCGGTTAACATACTTACATAAGATTACGCCAGATGGGTGTGAACCCTACACTGAGAAAAACGGATAATTGAAATCTTAAGTTGCCTTAGGTTTAAGTAATTTTATTAGTTAGTCACAATTGTCTCATATCATCTCAAGTTTTGCAGTTAGAACCAGTTGAGAGTTCGAGTGCGGTGATGAATATTATAAATATAAGCGATTAATATATCACATATTAAAATATTCCTTAACAATGACCAATAAACTTTTTATATAGAATAGAATAGAATAGAATAGAAGTAATGGAATATTAAAGGATAAACGAAAATATGTAGTAAGATAACTATACTGAATACAGTGTTAAATACATTGATATTATCCTATCATTAAACCCATAAAAATCTTATAATTCTTATAATAGTGTTCTTAGCATATAGATGAGGCTTGAATTATGTATAGAATAAAAAATAAGATATAAAAACATTTTAAAAATATTTACATACTCAGTTAATTTAGACATTGCCTAAAATTTTGAAATTTTAAATACATTTAAGTCACATTTTTCGCCCAGTGCACGACCGTTGGAGTAGGCGGAAGCGTCAAATTGTCTACGGCAGCGGCGGCACTCGCACTCCCCAAAAAAAAAAAAAGATAAAACCGGCCATCGATCTTGGACGACCTCGTCGACACGTGATTATGCGACCCACTTGAGTCCTGGCGAACCTTCCAAAGGCGGACGCTGGGCGCTACATAAAACGGATCGACGCAACTGCAGTTAAGGATGAATTATTGGTGTATGCGAACACCCGGCTCACTTGAGAGGCAACACACCGCAACCGACGACCGACCGGGAAAACTGTCACCTGATCCCGCACGTTCGCACTTGCCTAGCCGTAATGCCATCTAGTTCCTTTCCTTTCCCAACTAGATGAAGATGTTGCCTGACCAATGCTAGGAGTCTTTCCAGCCCCCGAAAATTCCCATGGTCTCGGACATGGACATGTGTTTCTGGTTTGCCGGGGTTTCGGTTTCCCGGCGCATCTTTCACGGGGCCGGGCTTTGTTACGGCCTATAAATCGCGCGATGCCGTTTCTATATACTAAGGCATTCCTCCTAGTTCTCCGGCAAGGCGTGCAATCTGTTTTTGTTTGTTTACGCCAGCCGAATCCCTCTTTTTGGATGCAGCCATGGATGCGAAACTATATCAAAATAAGGCATTTTCGTAAAGTTTTCCCCATTTTAATGGGAATTCCGGATTCGCTAAAGATATCTGAAAATATAATAAAACTTTGTTTTGAATATTCTATTGTTTTTGAGTGATGCATATAATAATAATATTTGTGATTTATGATGGGTCTCAGGTATTTCGTAATGATTCAGGGGTTGTTTTCCTTTAAGATTCACTCATTATATAAGCTCAGCTCCCAAACTCTTCTCTCAACTCATTTTAAGCAGAATTTGCAAACGAGAAATCCAAAAATATAGCATTCACTTTTCGTTACCTCGAAAGACAAAACTCTGTTTGCGCTCTTCAAGCGTTCCTTTTTTTTCGGGAGGTTCGGTTCCATTAACGTCTGTAGAAATCCTCGGCTATTTGGTGATGGCTTTTTGTGAATTATCCGGCGGGTGCTAATTAAAAACCTTCTTCGGCGGCCAAGGCAAGGAGCGGGGCGGCCATAAAGAGCAGCGGTGGCACGGCTTTGTGGTTTCCAACAATAATTAAAAGCAAATAAATAAACAGATTTGTTCAACGACTAATTGAAGCTCAAATAAATCAAAATCTAACTAATAGTGCGACGGGGACCACCCAGAGTGCCGCCGAGCACCGCGTCCGTGCCTCCGGGAGTGTCCAAAAAGTTGAGTTGTAATCGAAGTGTTAATAGGCCAAACTGGTTTCGATGGGCTAGCAGCAGGCACCTTGGAAGCGTCGAAAAACCGACCTTAGGTTTGACTTCACCCGCCACTCGTCAGTCCCAACGACAATCTGATGAAATCCTCTTCTGAAAGTTGCCCAGATTTGCCGACAGCCCCCGGATCCAGAGGTGGGCATCAAGTTGGGGTGGCGGGAGGAGTGGCAGATGGAGTTGGGGACGTCGACGGAGACGGAGACAGAGTTGGGGACGCAAGCGGCAGCGAGTTCGCTTCATGCTCGTTGCACTTGAACGCTTCAACGGCATTCTGATTTGTGGCTGCGGCTGCTGTGCGGACCGCGGACTGAGGACCGCGAACCGGGATCCGAAGCCGATCTGATCCGATCCGATCCGGACCAGGACGTGGCCATATTTCACGTGAGGAGCATCTAACGAGTGAGGGCGCTGGCTTTTAAGATGCCCGACTGTAAGATACCCGGGATAAATACTACTTGTATAACCATATAGTTATTGATTTTTCAATAATAACTGTTGTCATTAAGCTGGGTTAGGACTGGTTTTTAAGTAAATATTTTAACCATTTTGTTCTTTAGATACTGTATTGTATTTAATTGCTATATATATTTATCTTTATATATTTATCGATCTTTATTTTGACTTGACTTTATTCTTTAAGTGGTCTATCATAACCTTTTACTAAAGTACTCTGCATAGGAAGTCAACCACAAATTCAACAAACAAACAAGGCAGAGGAAAAGGTGAAAGTTGGATCTATGTATATTGGGGGATCCCACTGATTGGCTTGGTAATCAACTTGATCAACCCTGCCAGTAGTGTTCCTGCCCCCCCTTTCTAAATCAAAGCCCGCCGCCACCGCTGGCTGGGGATTTCCAAAATGGCGTCGCGGCCGTTTCCGCATCGCCTTGATGCCGCGCTGATGCAGCAGCGCTGATAGACGCGCTTTAAATGCATAAAATTGCCGACTATAAATAACATTTAATGAAACACATTTTTCGATTCCCGATTCTACTACACGCATCCGCCTCGCTCCAAGCTCCCAGCTCCCAGCTCGTCAGCATATTGTTTTTGGCAGAGGCAAAGGACTGCAGCAAAGTAGAGAAGGAGCAGCGTTTAGCCCGGCATCTTCTATGCTTCTTGAGTTATTATTGTAATTTGGCTGCGGGCAGTCGAGTGGAACGCCTCTTGCCGTTGCAGTTACTTCGAAAGATCCCGGTTCCTGGGGACGGAATGGGATGAGATGGCTATGGCCAACCATAGCCAGCTTCCCCGATCTCCGCCAGCGCAGTGGCATTTTGTGTTCATTTAAATTTTTCACAGTCTATGAAATATAATAAGTTTGCGACATGTGCGTCGCCAAACCACAATTAGCCAGCCCGCAGGAACTTTTAATTAAAACCCAAACTTCTAGCTTCTGACTCTTTTTTAGGGAGAGGGTTACAAAGTCTGTTTTTACTGCTCTGCCAGCATAAGGAACACAGATCGTAGTTCGCTAGTTCGGCCTACGCAGAACTGCGATGAGTTTGGAAATGTGTTAACGGTAAACCTAGGGTTCGCATCCATTTTATGCGTTTCGTTTCGGCCGCACATCCCAGTGCTCAAATGGGCCGTAACGGTATAATGGCAAACCAACACAGCGCACAACACACACATACGAGAAAAACAGAAGCGAAGAGACTGCAGCCTTCCTGTTCCTCTGCCTCGGTGGGTGTGTGCGGATACAGTGCGTATTGAGAGTGTAAGGCAGATCTGTAATTAAGTTGCATTAAGCAATTAAGCTGGAACTATAAGATCTACTAAGAATTTTCATAAAAAAGTGCATGTATGTTATCTATAAAAATAAATATTCTATAAGAGTAGATTAAGTTTTTAAGATTTAATATGTTATATTGTAAGAGTCCGCAACAATAGATAATAAAATCAATTATTAATATATTTCTAGCTTCACATACTATAAGGAAAGTTTGTGGGTCAGTCTTTTGAATTTCTGAAAATATCTTTGAAATCATCATCATAATCGTATACCTCAATTCCCACCATGTTTTCCAGTAAGTAACAAATATATCTCTTAACAGGAAACCACAAAACTGGGACGCACTGCCCTTGTGTGGAAATTACAAGTGAAAATTCATAAAGCAACGGATGTTTTCTTAATTTTTAATGCTTTAGTTTTATTTAAGTGTTTATGGAGAAATAACTAATGAAAACACGCCTTGAATTGCATATGCACACATATTTCGAGGCAGCCAGTCCCCCCGCTACCCGTGCCCAGTTCTCGGATATTAATAAACAGAGGCAGCGTGCACGGGCCTGTGCTTGTGTTAAAGCGCAACATGATTCGCTCGATTTAAAATGCATTTCCATGCCAATGGCAACGCGTCGAGTTGCCGCCCTTTGATTTATAAAACAGGCCCGCCGCTGCCTTAGCCTTAGGTTGTTCCTCAGTGTTGGCCTGTCTATGCCTTATACCAGATCCTCTGCTCCATGCCATGTCGGTTGTTTACTTAATGTCAATGCAATTAGGGGAAAAAATACTTTTGGGCAAATATCTCATAGCCAGCGACCATGCAATAAAAGAAATAAGCAGTCTCTGTACTGTACAGCCAGGTTCTCTTATATTTCCACGCTTTAAATGCTCTTGCGAATGTTCGGTTTACACATTGAGTCAAATCTTAGCTACGCTAACACAAAACATCAAGCCAGGTTGAGGGTGGTGGAGGTGTTCTATGTTGGCCAGGTATCCAGGGGCAAAAGCTCTGCAAGATGAAGTGGGATTAGTTGGAATATGTTTGTTAATTGGAACTTGTGCTAAAAGGATAAAAAGTGATCATCATAGCTGTGCATTCTGCACTTATTCTCGATTAAAAGTTATTTTTTCAAGAATTAATTCTACATTTAACACTGCAATCAGTCCTTCTCTCACTTGTCTCTCTTTTAAATTAAGTTTTTAAATATAAAAGTTCTTTGGAATGGTCATAAAGTATACGAAATCCCTTCTTATTTTCCATTTCTCCTGCTTACTTACACAAAACATAGAAATATAAGGCGACGACTACACTGCAAAAACATATGTGGGGCCTGCGGGGGGGCTGAATCACGGATCTTGCTGGTTTTAGTGGCTTAGCTTAGGGGTTTTTGGGGGATGCACTCCTTAATCGCTCTTCTGGGGCACGCTCAGCTCGTAGAACAGCTTGCCCATGCCTCCGATGCCCACCAAGGCGAGCGCCATGGTGATGCGGTACAGCACCTGGTCCACGGCGGAGCCCTTGAGGAACACGGGCTTGCCGTCCTTCTTCTGGAAGTGCTCCTGCACCTTGCGGATCTCGAAGTAGCCCTTCTCGATCTGATCTTTGGGCACGGCGGCGGATCGGCGGCCGGCGGTGGTGGCGAAGCTGCGGACAACGGCCTGTAGGAAGACCAAAATGTGCGGTTAGTTCTTCGGCTCCAGTGGCCTTACGTAATTGCATGCGGAAAGTGGGCAGTCGCAGCCGTGCCGGCGATGCCTCATTTTTCCAGTGCTTGGAACGCGATTTAATTTAGCCTTAAACTTACTCTCGACAAGTTCATCATCTTGCTGGGGTTTATTTTTAAAAATTAGCAAAACGCGAGAAGTTTTCCTGGGTGAAAAATCGGTGCCTCGATTATGACAGCTGTTTGATGTCTTGGAGAAGGGGTGCTGCCAGATCGTCGCGGAAGTGCAGCCCTGCTGGGGTACACTTTAAACTAAAAGTATACTTTATAAATTCAAGAATTTAATGTTTAATATATTTTAAAAAAATATATGGGCTAACATTAAGGTATTCCTTTTATTTGTATAGATTTAAAAATTATAAGTTGATTTTGTTAAGTAAGCGTGCTGCCAGAAATTCGTGAAAATTCAGCCCTGGAAAATAGGGCCGTAAGTGTACAGTAAAAACTCGATATATGTTTCTTAAGGCAATGTAGTAAATATTTTTAAAAATAAATTAATGTTGAAATTAGGTAATTTGTTTTGGTTTTATTATAATTTTTGCAATATTTTAATTACTCATTTTGTTTAATTTGCAATTACACGTTTTCCATCTCGGTACTCACTGTACCAACAGCAGTAATATTTTCCAGTGCTGCCAGACTTTTCTGACAAAATATTTACAATATAAACAAAAACTAAAGCAGCTGCAGAAATAACAATAAAATATAAACTTCATAGGCTAAAACAAATACAACAGCAGCCATGGGCTTCCTTACAGTATTAAAAAAGATGCGCCAGAAGGAAAAGGAGATGCGCATTTTGTTGTTGTAAGTATATACATACATATCCTGTAGCAAATCAAGAAATTCAATGAATCATTTTTTAGAGGGCTAGATAATGCCGGCAAGACGACGATCCTGAAGCGCTTCAACGGCGAACCCATAGACACAATCTCGCCCACGCTGGGGTTCAATATTAAAACTCTGGAACACAACGGGTACACCCTAAATATGTGGGATGTAGGTGGCCAGAAGTCCCTGCGGTCGTACTGGAGGAATTACTTCGAGTGCACAGACGGTTTGGTGTGGGTGGTGGACAGTGCGGACCGCATGCGCCTGGAGTCCTGCGGCCAGGAGCTACAGATTCTGCTGCAGGAAGAGCGTCTGGCGGGCGCCACCCTCCTGGTGCTGTGCAACAAACAGGACTTACCCGGTGCCCTCACCTCGAATGAAATTAAAGAGGTACAGCGGTCATTACTGAGACAAGTTAACAAATTTAATCACAACTTTAAACTTATTTAAAGATCCTACATCTGGAGGAGATCACCACGCACCACTGGCTGGTGGCTGGAGTTAGCGCGGTGACCGGTGAGAAGCTGCTTAGCTCCATGGACTGGCTGATCGACGACATAGCCAAACGAATATTCACTTTGGACTAAATAAAGTCTCACTTTTCTACCAAATACATTTTGTATAGCTCCTCCTCCTTCTTGCTGGCGAACTCCGGCTTGAAGTTCACCCTGTGAATGCTTTCGAATCCCTCATCTAGGGCCGGCTCCTGGTACTTTTTCTTCATCGTGTTAAAGACCATGTCGTTGATCTTGGAATGGTTTGCTCCCGACAACTGGCGGAAGGCTATATTGTGCTTCACCTGGGCTACGGAGAGGTTCATCACCAGACAGCGGCAGGGGATCTTCAGGCCGTTAGCTATGGACAAGAATTTCTTGCGGGAGGCCGCATCCACATTGGTGTTGTCGACCACACAGGAATCTCCGGACTCCAGATATTTCTGGCAGACACTCAGGCACTTTTGGACACTGCCCAGCGTGTCTGCATTGACGATTTTGTAGCCGCGAGATTGAAAAAAAGCGTTGCAGATGTGACTCTTGCCAGAACCGGGCAAACCAACCATGATTATCAACTCGCAGGGATGGTTCTCGAAGCTGACATCGTCGGGATCGAAGAGGGCTACCTGGTCATGAACGCAGGTAGGGTCGAAGTCTGGCTTGTTCCACTCCTCGACTCGACGGCCCAAGAAATGCACCTCCGGCGTGTAGAATAACAGTCCAATGTTGGTGGCGAAGAGTCTGTCGGCCAGCGAGTGGTCCTTGCGCTGCTTGGTGGCCCCCTTCCCGGTCTCTGGTCTGCCAGCCGCATCGCCCACGAAGAAGCAGCGGTCCGTCTGGATCTCTACTCCCTCGTTCATTTCTTTCTTGAGGTGCTCCCACATGCCGGGCAGCGGCTTTCGGTAGTAGCCATCGCCAATCGCAATGAACACCTGCACGGGGACGCCCAGTTTGGCCACTATCTCCTTAATCTTAACCTTGAAGTCATCTAGCTTGATTTTTCCCTTGGCAATCCCGCCTTGGTTGGTGAAAAAGCAAATCTTGAAGCCATCCTTGTGAAGACTCTTGAGCTTCTCCGCAACTTCCGGGTAGATAATCTGCCAATCTTCGGTGTTCTTGGGAAAGACATATCCCGATTTGGTTTTGATGATCGTGCCGTCCATGTCGTAGCCGGCAATCTTTTCAGAAGCAGTAACGCCGGCGCTGGTGAAGATTACCAACTTGCCGTTGGCGGCCGAGTCCCATCTTTCTGCATCCGATGCCGTTGGAGGCGGCTGTGCCTCTAGCTGTGGTTCATCCTTTGGATCCGTTGGCGGGGGATTAAAGACGATCTCGAAGGGGTGCCGGCCGTAAACAATCTCTATAATGTCTCCGTGATTTAGCTCACACTCCGAGTGCTGCATGACCATCACACCATTGACACCGCACGGATTCACACCCAGTACTTTCAAGGTGACGCCGCAGAGATTTAGGTCCACCTGGAGCTGTAATTGCCGTTTCGAGCACTTGTTGTCCCTGATTCCAGTCTCCCTGCTGCGTCCCACAAAGTTCTCGCCGGACGATAGGTGGATGGTCTGGTGCTCGGGTTCCCTGGGTTTCAGAGTGCAAACCCGCACTGCGTCCTTGCCCGCTCTACCCAAGGAACGGTTCAGGTATTTAGCCACTGACATGATGTAAATAATGCAAATTTAAACCATTAATTTGCAGTAATTTGTTTTGTTTTAAAGTAATTGCGCCGCCCGGCAACGCCAAATGCCTTGAGATTTTAGTGAGACCATTTTCTAAAAGGAAGAAGAAGTCTTTTTCTGGCTATTTTTGTGGCGCCATTAAATTCGCAAATTTAATTATTTTGACTAAAAATGTATTTAAACAAATCAATTAAATGCCTTAAAGCTGGCTTTGTGTTATACGTAAACTCTAGCTCTCTGGCATTTCAAAAGCTGACAAAATTCAATTTGCTGCAGTTAAGAAAACCACACTATAAATGCAGAGAAACTGGCTATCTTTGCGCGTAAGTAGACTTTGCTTAAAGTAATTTTAAAATTAATTATTTCCCACACATAGCCACTGCTTCGCGGTCAGTTGGGGGCCATCTACACTGGCCCCCCAATCTTCCGCCCCTCGGCGGATCTCATGCACGCCACTGCAGCTCCGAAGAGGCTACCGGGCAAGATCACCCCAAAAATGGAGCAGTTGAGGAAGAAGTTTCAGGAGAAGAACGATAAACCCATTTTTCTAAAGGGCGGCGCCATGGACAACATCATTTACAGACTGACTTGGGTGCTGTGTTTCATTGGAATAGGCGGTAGCGTACACTTGTGGCTTGGCTATATCATCGCCTAAGATTAGCAAACACATTGTTCGAGATTAGGCCCAAGTATTGTTTATTGTTTTTGAGAATACGGCAATTCAATTAAAGGATCAAAGATAAGTTAATATTTTTAGGTTTAACTGCCTCTTACTGCGCATTTCGACATTTGTTCATAAACTTAATGGAATATACCAATGGAAACAATATTTTTCAGGGTGTAGCTAGTTTTAATAGGCTATTTAACAGCTACATGATTATTACAGCCATTAACCTCTGATATACAATATTTGCTTAGCCAACAGATTTGCAGAATTTGGGGTTTACTCTTCGAAGTTGGGGGCCGCACTCTTAGTTTTCGAGTAATCCCTCACTGGCGAGTAAAACTTGTACTGCTTGTCCTTGTACTCCTGCCATGGCTCGGGATTCGAGGAGCGGTTCCATGTCACATCGGGATTCCTGGTGGCCAGGCGGGCCATGTAATAGACGGCGCCAATAGCTCCGGCCCCAACGCACACGTACAGGGGGATCAGCGCCGGGTTCTTCTTGAGACTCTGGAGACCAAGACCTTGCATTTTTATGCTTGAATCGCGATTTTAACAGCAGATGAAAATGTTAACTTGGCGAATATTACATAAATAAGAAAAAGTGTGGCTGATAACGTCGTTGAAAAAAATACTGCCAAAGGGCTTTTTTCGCAACAATTTTTAACAATTCGTTCGGTCACACTGTTTTCTGGAAAAAGATTTATCGATAGTACAATCGATGGCCTCTCTTTTCAGCGGTATGGCAACACTCTTGTTGGGATCTGTCACGCGCGTGTGCTTTTCGATCATTTAATTTAAACAAAAGATAGTTTCAATATTAAGGCGCGAAATCGTGTAATAATTTCGCGCTTTATTCAAGGAGAACTTGCACAAGTGAAAGTTCATAAAATTTCGCTGTAGATCAGTGATTTTCGCAAAAAAAAGTTTGATACGCAATTTCCTGGAAAAGTTCCGTTAGTCCGCCATTTTCATTCTCTAATTCCCATTCATTTCTTCGGCTGCGTCTGTGAGGAGTCTCACTTTTTGGTAAAAAGTTGTTACCTCCTGATCTCGGCGCCATGGCTAAAGTATGCGTGATATGCGGAAAATCGTCCGGATTGATGTGCCAGCGATGCGGGGAACCGTACTGCAGCGACGTTTGTCAGACGAAGGATTGGCAGAGGCACAAGTACTTCTGCATTACAATGCCGTGAGTACACACACACACACACATAGACTAGTCATTGCGAAATTTCATGCACTTGGCAACAGTGCGCACTCAATACACTGAACTATAGAAAATGCTGTACTTTTTTAATTAACAAAACATTTACTTTCAGACCATTGGTAGCTTACAGGGATATCCGGACCCCGTTGGCGGAGCAGCAGGCCAAAGCTGCGACTCCTGTTCAAGCCGAGATTCCGGCTGAGGAGGCCCTTTCTACGCCGGACGCCACTGTGGTGGTGCAGGCCAAAAGGGCGAAGGAACTATCCACAAACTGGCGCCAGCACGAGCTGCCCGTGGGCGAGGACTTTTTCGAGTGCCGTGTGACCTCCATGGAGAAGGAGGGTCCCTTTTGGGTGCTGCACATCGCCAATGCGGAGAGCATGGAGCGAATGCAGTACAACATGCAGCACCTGCTGCAGCGTGGCAAGCTGACCCTTGCCGAAAACATCCAGCTTGACTCTCTGGTGGCCATTACGGCCGACAACAAGGTACATCGCGGCCAGGTCCTAAGTTTTGACGCCGCAACCAAGGAGGCCGAAATCCGTCTGATTGACTACGGACCCGTGGTTACCATTCCCCAACGGGATATCTATGCCCCCATCTCGAAGATGGCCGAGCGCAAGGCCTATGCCTTTCGGGTGAAACTGCCCACGAATACCGGCGTGCAAGTCAACAAGAACCTATCGCTCCGACTGTTGGGGACTCGCACCCACGAGGGCATTTACCAGGTGCAGCTGAAGCCCAAGATGACCATACCACTGGGCTTGCCCGTGGAGATGCTGCAAGTCAATCCGGAGGTCAAAGTGTTGCGCGTGTTTGACCGCTACTCAGCTCAGCAGGACAAGGTGAAGCAAGTGGCTCTGCTGCAGATCAACGTGTTGGATCACATCAACAAGGACTTGAATGATTGCCTGGCGGGCAAGTCGTGCCAGCCCTTCTCCGGCCCGTTTCCAGAGGGGAAGTCCACCTTCTATGTGGCCGCTCGCTCCTCGAACGGCAGCTTCAGGCGAGCCTTCCTGCTGGATTATATCGAGAAGCCGTCTCCAAAGTTCCTGGTCTACGAGATGGATCACGGCAGTGTTTCCATTACCACCGAACTGACTCGCATTCCCAGCGAGCTATTGGGCCTGCCCATACGCGTTTTTGCCGTCCAGCTGGACGACGATGTGCCCCAATCGCTCATGCACAAGCACACGGACCTCACAGTCAAGTTCAATATGGACGCATTGCCGAGCAAGGAGACGACGCTCCGCAGCACCAATGCCTCCTTGCTGTCCAATGGAGAGCCGATTTGCGTGGGCCGCTTGAGTACATTCCTGGGTCAGGTCTCCGACCTGGGACACAAGTACTGGCGCGAGCCTATATCAGACGGCGCCTTTGTGTTCATCAGCCACGTCGAGAGCTACAAGGAAGTGTTCGTCAGCTCCAAGCAGACAAAGCGGTATATTCAGATCTTCAACAGCCTGGCAGCAAAGTGCGAGCCGTTTGAGGAGTCCAGCGAGGTGTCCATTGGATCTATCGTCCTTGTCGTTTCCCCAAGCTTGGGTAATTTTCGAGGAGAGGTGAGCAGAACGAGCATTTAATGAACTACAAGCTATAACTCAAACTTGTTCAGATATCTAGCGCTGCGGACGGTCTTTTCGTGGTGCACAATGTCGATACGGGTGCAAGCCACACAGTAAAGCTATCGGAGCTCCGCAAGTCATGCCGATTCCTTGAGAATCTGCCTGTGAGCCTGATGCGCGTCAAGTTAAAGAATGTCTGGAACATTCCGGAGGCAGCTGTTCCGCCAAACAACTCGGCCAGCTACATGCTGCAGGTGCTGTCCGCTCAGGAGGAGGAGTTAAGTCTGAAGATGGTCGATGAGAGCACCGCCACTGTGGACCTCTTGTCCAGCTCGGGTGAAGAGCGTTCCTTAGTAAATCGAATGCTGCCGCTCATGTTTGTGCCAATGCCGGAAAGCAAGAAGGCTCCTTCGGCAGCACTGCCATTAGCACCGTTTCAGCTTGATGATTCAGAGGTCCCACCATTGCCTCCTTCTCCGCCAAAGTCACCTGACCCGGTGGTGGAGACCCAGCTCATAGAACGCTTCTATTTTAAAGATTTGACCAAGAAACTTGTCCCCTTGGGCGACAATATCAACCTCATGAATGTACAGGAGCTGCAAGATTCCGGCTACATCACCGCCCTCCACCTCGAGTTCGAGTCGGAAGCCGAAAGCTTGCAGAATTTGTTCAACTTGGTGGCCAGCTACGGAGAATGCGTCCACAATGTGGTCCCCCACTATGTTCCTTGGTAAGAGTGACTAAAAAAACATACAAACTATTTAATGACTGCTGCTGCCTTTCTGACTTTATTAGCATTGGCGAAATATGCGTAGCTCGCTTTCATGAAGACAACGGATGGTATCGCGGCGTCTGCCAAGAGATCAAGAACGACACGGCCTTGATATGCTACTACGACTATGGCAATTCGGAATACGTGAACTTTAGGGATTTGAAGCCCGCTAACAGAAAACTGTTGCACGTCGTCTATGCCACCAAGTGTTATATAGATGGTAAGTCCCCAAGCCTACGCATAGCCTTAGCTTAAGCTCACCTTTTGATTTTTAGGCTTCGACAAGACCAAGAACTTTAAGCCTTTGAAGGAGTATTTCTCCCGCAATCCCAAATTTTCCTGCACCGTTATGGAGGGTCCGGAGGCCGATACACGTCTTATAAAGATTCCCAATCTCGAGAAAATTCTGCAACTATGAATCGAAGCTAGTTCTAACTCTGCCTCTTAGCTTAATTTCCTAAGTTATAGCTTATAACGTCCACAGCCAGTGGGTCCTTGCCACAATTTGATGAAAATCATGCCTTTTGTTCTGTAAAAGCGTCCACGAAGACGATTCTTGCCGGTCACAAGGAGATCCATTTTATTAGTTATTTCACATTTTTCCAACAATCGACAACAATTACGTTAAGTTTCTATATTAGAGTGAGTCGACCATCGCCAGAAGTGTCATTATTTTATATTTTTTTATATACTAGTGAGTAGATTATCGCCGGAGTAGCGATAACTTTTCTATTTCTTGTGTTTTCAATAAAGTGTTTTCATAAATATTAAAGTATTCGGTTTGAGGTAATATGTATTGGAAATTTAATCTTTTTTTCCTTTTCACCGGAGAAACTTGACTCACTCGGCCACACAAATACAACAATTACAACAGCTAATAAATAGATTATTACAACATTAACAACTACATTCATTTATCCGCCAATTTGGCAAGCAGCTCGTCCACAACATCTATATTTCGAACGGCAATGATGCCATTAGCATTTCGCTTCCAATCCGAGTCAGAGTTCTCCATTAGATAGGTCAATGGCACTGCCTTCTGCTCCGCCACACTGGCTGCATAATCGAGAACTTGACCGCCAAGCGCTCTCAGAATGGCCTGCGGAGCACACGTGTCCCATTTGAAGGTGGATCCCTTGCTGAGCAGGTAGACATCCACCTCATGAGTGATTACCTTTAAGGCCTTGTGACCCGCACCCGCGGAGAAGGCGAACTCGTAGCCGAGATCGAGAAACCGCTGCAGGATGTCGGACTGCTCAGAGCTGGAGAATATACCCAGCCGACGGTTCTCGTCGCGAGCCTCGAAGCTACAGTTGTGGGCTTGGACTCCCGGCAGACAGACGCCCCAGAACATCGAGGAGCTGTAGACGTTCTCCTCCAACTTTTCGCCAAACGGCTGGGCCACAACTCCCATTACCGGCACTCCGGTGTCCCGCTCGTAGACACCGATTAAGACGGTTACGCAGTCCAGGCCGGTGGATGTGATGCCAGGAAAGTCCGTGAACATTGTGTCGCCGGAGATGTACTCGGCAGTGGCATCTAAAGGGAAGTTTTAGAATTGGTTAGCGAATTCCCTTGGTTAATTACTAAACGAACTCACCAATCGGATCGATCCAAATGCCAAGATTGGCGTAATCCAACTCCTTTGGCAGCTCGGGAATCTCGCCAAGCTTCTCGCTTTCAAAGGTAACAACTCGATGGACATCGCTTGCTAGTGCTCCGGCTGCTCCCTCATGGCCACTTAGCACGGCCTCCAGGCAGGCGGCAGTCTCCTCCTCGCCGGCTCCGACGCCAATCGTCACGCTCTCCCCCAGCTTGTTTGTGAAACTCGGTGACTCTTCGCCTAGGATGGACTCGTGCATGGCGGGAAAGAGGTTGCCCACCTCGTGCTTGATGGTCTCCTGGATGAGGACGTCGGCAAGGGTCTTAAAATCGTGGTCGAAGCGCGCATTGGCCTCCGGCCCGCTCTTCTCCTGGACCAGCAGGGCCAGCAGCTCCTCGTTGGAGCGGCATGTCCTGGCTATGTTGGCCGCCTTCTCCGCACAGTTTATGAGCACACGCAGCAGATTTGGCTCGGATACATCCTCAGTGCTCATTCTGGTCCTGGTTGCTGCTTCTTTGGCTTATTTTCATTCCATACTTTTATGGTTTCCCCCTTAATTTTTTTGTTATTGTTCTTGCAGTGTGACCGTCTGATTTTCTGTACAAAACGTTAAAAAGAGTTGGGTCACACTATAACGTGCATGATATTGACGCTGCCAGACCTGGCAGGGAAACCAAGATTTAAATTAGCGTTGCCAGAAATCGCTGAGTTAAACGGAAAGCAGCTGTTTTGATTATTTTCGTTAAACATTTTCCAGCACTCTTTTTGATTTATTTGAATCTTGGCGCGGGAATAATAAAAGAATATAAATGTTTAAATTATTGCAGAGTTATTGTTACATGAATCTGGATATTCGCTTTTTTTTCTAACTGGAACTGGGTCACTAATTATAAATACTATTCCTAATGAATATTAAAAAGTTCCAATTACTTTAATAAGGCTAATTTAGAACCTTTACTAATTACGACTCAAGGCCTTCCAGTTCGGGCCTTTAGCTTTCACGTCTTTATTGGAGCAATTTTAATTGGCAATTAAAAATTACGCACTCACCGCCCCTTCTTGGGGAGCGACTGGACTTGCAAAGAAAGGAGGGGCTTCTCCTTCGTTCCGAGGGCCTTGCTCCAGCTCCTGCTGCATAATTTGCACCCGATCTTATCAACGAGCACTGCTAATGATTCACATTAATGATGCTGCCTACATGGTCCCTCGCTCTGGGTCCCCTGCGCTGTGGCATCTTTTGAAATGAGAACATCAATCAGTTTGGAAGTCCTCCTCATCCTCTCCCTGTTCCCGGCCTCGACTGCTGCATTTGCATATAAATTGCTGCTAATGTCGCCCTATCAAAGTGACTGCATCAATGTGGCATTCCTGCCATGCCTGGGCCATTCCCTGTTCCTTGTTGCCGGTTACCCGATTCTTAGCGAGTTCATGCACTTTAAAATAAAATGTATTTTAAATTAAATAAGGTCTGAAGGCTACTTACAGTCTTACAACAAAATTAATTTCCCAATTTAATAAAGCTTTTCTTTAAATATAAAATGTGTCTTACATCTGAAGGTACAGAAACTTAAAATTACAATTTTCTTATTAAACTCTCTTTTATGAAACCCTTTTTTTTAATATTCTTGTTTCAACATTTTATTATATTACGTTAGAAATTAAATGCTGTCTACTTTTTCCCTCTGTGCGTATGTACATCCCCTCCTCGTCCTCGATTTTGGCCCTTAGGCTTGGAGGAGCTCCTCTGCCGCTCTCTGTTGGATGGACCGTCTTTTGGCTTATGCTAATTTTTCCCAGGCCTCGCAGGCCCTGGCCCATTGATGTTTGGATAACGCTGGCTTGATGACTTTGCATAATTTACGCTGCAGCCACATTTCGGCTGCTTTGGGTTAATTTTTCACTCAACCACGTTTACCATTTTAATGTGTTAATATTCGTGGAGAAACAAGCGAGCGTCCGGCCAACAACTAACAATCTTAACCGCCGCCGCCTGCCAGTTACTGGTGACGTTTCAATTTCGTCGTTGCGTGATCTTCGACCAAACGATTTTTCACAACAAAATACAAAAAAAAGTGCCCTCAGAACCGCTGGGCATTTATCAACAGCTTTGCCGAAAACATTTGTCATCCCCTTTCAGAGTCCAAGGTGCATATCATGTGTCCCTTCGGACGAAGAGAAACATAATTTTTGACGAAATAGAGTCTGAGAGAGTCTAAATTTTGTATACCCTTGCAGATCCACTTAAATCATTGCTAATATAATACGAATTTCTTTCATATTTATATTTGTTTTTAGAGTTTTTAATTTTTTACATGGAAAGTTTTACATTTTCCACCACATTTCCCGATCTTTCCTATGACAGCTATATGATATTGTGGTCCTATTTCTATAAAATTAAATCTAAAATTCTAAAATAAAATAATGTAAAATAATGCCAGAAAAGCCTCCTTCGCGGCATGGCAAACTTTTGACAAATATTATAATACCCTGCAAGGGTATTAAAATATGTAAATTTATGCCAAAATAAACCTCTAGATCTTTTTAAGGATTTTGTATTTAAATTTAACTAAAAAAACAAATCAATAGTATTTTCTTTCTGTTCAGAGTCTTTCGATAGACAATACTTAAATGTTTAACAGCCTCTTAATTAATCGGTCGAGTTGAACAAATTCTTAATGAGTCTTTAATTAATCGCCAAAGCGAAATGTTCGACAGCCTCGAAGCACACACAGTAACATATTTACATTTTATGGTGACTTGATTTCGGTGATGGCTGCGCGCTCCGAACACCGTGCTCCGCCTCCCTCTGGCTCCACCCCTGAGGTGTTGGAAACGGGTTTGGACGCTTCCCAAAAATTAGTTAGCTGCTTTGTGTTATGCGGTAACTTGATTACACCGGCTGTCTCATCGATGTGAGGCGACGAGATGCCACAACAAGTCCACAAAGAATTAATTAAGTAAGGGGAAAAAGGAGAATTTATATTAAATGAAATATCTTCTCTAGAATTTCAATAAAAAAATAGTAAATAAATAACATATATGAAATGAAATAACTGAATTTGTACTTCTTAAAGCATTACAAAGTTTACCTAATGCTTTCAATTATAAAGTTTGTATTTATGGCACAACTTCCATGTGTTTTTAAGACATTTAAGAATAAGTCTTTAAGTTTCCAGCTATATTAATAAAGCAAATGATATTCAGTCAAACGATAACTTACATTAGTGGTCAAGTGCAACGGGGCGTATACTTGTTGTGGGCTTTCAATTGGCTAAAATGCCAGCGCCCACTCATCCGCTGCAGACTCTCTGCGCAGTCTCAGCCATCTTCGATGTGCCAGCAGCCGCCGGCAGCCAAAACTGGATTGGGTCCCCGAGTGACTACTCCCCAGTACAATCCACACAATTCCCGATTTTTCCAGCTGTCGCTGCGGCTTAATTTATGCGCTTCAAGGTGTTTGCCTTTTCACACTTATTGGCAGGCAGCTCTTTCTCTCACTTCCTCGTTTTTCCTGAGTAACTGGCTGGCTTGTGGGGGAAGATTTCCACTCATATTTGCATTGGCCAGTTAATTGTTTACATTGCGCCAAGCATGCGAAGGGTGTGGCTCCAAGATGACCAATTATACCATAACCCGCGGGCAAGCATGGATCTATGCGAGATCTGGTGAACTGGCATTAATCAGCGGAATGTTCAATATCAAAATAATGGGTGAAAGCCTAAAATAATTTATAGAATTTTTCAGACTCTGTTGAATAGATTAAATCGATTTAATTAGTATTTTTGGTGTCCTGACAGACAAATAAGCAAGGGAAAGCAGACTGCAGGGTATCCTGCTTCCCCACAGAAGCCAATCGATCCTCCTTAACATCTGACTCCCAAAACAGGCTCTCGGCTGCTGTTGTGTCCCATTGTTATCGAGCCAACTTTTGGTTCGCGATCCGAGCAAGAGCGGAAGCGTGAAGTCACAAAAAGACATGGGCCAATAATGCAGATACAGATACCATAACAATAAGAAATACAAATAACAAATACTGGTACAAATCCGTTTTGCCATTGCTGCTCGGCCGTTCGTTCGGCTATAAATTTTATGCATTTTGCGCATAGTTTGCCATTTTGCCACTTTAACATTATTGTTATGATGATACGCGAGCCACGGTCCA
The DNA here is from genome assembly GCA_008042585.1 of Drosophila punjabiensis. NCBI lineage: Eukaryota > Metazoa > Arthropoda > Insecta > Diptera > Drosophilidae > Drosophila > Drosophila punjabiensis. The sequence goes on from VNJR01009488.1 coordinate 215,909, forward strand.
AGGAGAAGGAGTCATGGGGCAGTAACAGGAACAGAAAAAGAGAAACAGAAACGTAAATGGACCCTGGGCCCAGGGAGAGATCGCTCCAGGCCCAAGACTCCTCTGTTCCACCTCTCTTTCCAGGTCCAAGTGTCCAACTGTCTGGCCATAACGCATCCTGCCTCTTTGCACTTTAATAAAATATTTTTATCTTAGGAAATGGGAATTAGTTAAATGAAATCTCCCAAAAACACAAAGGAATCTTGAGAAAGCTACAAGCTACGAAATACTATACAAGACACTCTTCATCAGTGACAATTGTTAATTTGAAATTTAAATCTAATAATATAAAGTTATTTCTTCAAGTGCTTCTGCTCCGTGCTGAGCTTAGCTGTTTGCTGATCTCCAATGCGATCTCGCAGCTTGTTTGGCTTTCCTCCGTATTTAAAACCATTTCATTTTCTGGGGGCCAAAGTGTGAATATAATTTAATGTGTACGAGTTGCAGCAGTCTCTTCCCTGCCTTCGTCTGGATTTTCAATATCGCGCTTGTCCCTGCTCGCAGAGCGATTATTTATTGTGCTTGATTGGTTTTCAAGTGATCATAAAGTAAGTGATCGCTGGTTGTGCCCCGGCCAATTGTGGCGCTGTCCGTTGGCATTGAGTGGTCCTCTCCGTGGCGTTAATATGTAGATTTGGAGGCGTAGATTTATGTCCCGCGGGCAGGCAGTGGGAGTTGCTGGAATAGCCAACTGGGCGGAGACGGCTTCATCTGCCCTGAGTCGCATCCTGCTTCTAGTCCGATTCTCTCTCCCTCTCCCATTCCTCCACTCCCACACCCACAAGTGGCCTGCAACGTTTTAACATTTAATTGACATTGATGATTGCCCCACTGGACAACTCTGAGAACACACGTTCCCAGGTAGCCAGTGCGCTGTGCCTGGCATATCAAACCCCCAAACCAAAGCCGGGGAATTATTAATTTTCATATCGGAGCGGAGTGGAGCGGAGCTATTCGCATGTGTCAGCTGTGCTCGCCAATCAACGGAGACAGGACAGGGACATGGACGCGAAGAAGACGTACGAAATAAATTCTGTGGCAGTGGCAGACAGGCCGCAGACAAGGCCACGGGTGTGCACAACAGCGGCCAGAATATTAGTGGTGCTAATGGGGTCTCCTACATACATATGCGCATAGAATGCATGAGTTACTGAGAGCTTCTTGGATTTGCAAATAAAGAAAGAGTCATAAATCTTGAAAGGAAAAGGTAAAAGTGTCATTCTTCTAGATTAATATTTCTAGCTGAATTTCTTTAAGACCTTAGCAGTAATTTCAATATTTATTGTCAGAATTGAAAATAAACTGTAAATGAGATCCTATTTCCCGAGGCATTTCTCTTTCTCCGTGCAAACGGCTTGCATTGCTAGACGCAATCATTCAAAGTTTCTCCCATTGGGCTCAAAAAGTTAAATGTGTGAAATCAACGCCAACTCATTGGTGATGTCTGGCTCTGTGTATTATTTTTTTGTTTGGGTTTTGTTTTCCGCTCAGCTTGACTTTCTTCGCTGTTGATCTGTTGCTGTTGTCTGTGTGTTTTGTTTTCGCTTCTTTAAATGAACGTTATTAAAGAGATGTTTATCGCTGAGTGATTTATTCATTAAAAAAACATTTATTAGCTAGAAACAAGGTGGTGTGTGCGAGTGTGAGTGTGAGTGTGCGTGCCAGCTCGCATTCACATCAACATCAACAGCAACATCGCCATCAGCATTCACATTTATCCATATGACTTGGCCCAACCTGGCCCGCTTTTGGCCGCCTCATTTGCGGGACATTAAAATGCAAAAGCGTATTTGTTCCTGGAAAAACTGCAAAGCCACTGCCTTCTCCTCCTCTAAACCCCTTTATCGGAATTGCGGGTGTATGTGTGTGTGGACTCAATGGCCAGCTGCTGCTGCTGCTGCTGCTGAGGCGTGCGGCTTTGTTTTATGAACTTCGCATATTTCCACAGTTTTCCAACTGCAGCTCCCACTCCTTCTCTATTGCTACGTGTGTGTGCGTGCGTTTTAATCACTTAATTAGAGAGCCACTTAATTGACTCGGACTTGTGGCGAATTATGCAAACAATCGATGTACGGAGCTTGCTGCGAGTGTTGCAGGAAATGGGCCTCGGGTGGCCGAGTTCGTGTCCTAAGTCTTTTGTTCAGCGGTGCCTAGCAAGTCCGCTTCAAAGGGAAACAACCAAGCTCAAGGGGGTTTGTTATAAAATATAATACTTGAATAGGAAATACATATAAAAAGGCCATTTATGTTCACAAGAAATTGTATATTATATAAAAATTAATAAGAAAGCAAGCTAACTTCGGCAGGGCGTAGTTTGTATACTCTTGCAGATTGCATAATGCTCATATCTCTGACTTATACAGTAGTGAGAGTATAAAGAAGACTATCTGCAAAGTTTCATTCAGAAACCATCAAAACTAGGGACTAGTTTGCGTCTAGTTGCTGACTGTTGGTGCTGATCAATAATATATATATAATGAAAGGATACCAAAAGTCTTAAATAAAATACAAAATGTTATCAAGAAGTTTGTTTTATATATTACCAACTTATGCTTTAATTAGATGGCCTTTTGCAATAATTATTTAAGGTAATGTTAAGCTTTTAAACGAACTTTAAAGTTAATACTCTAGTTAATCCAATTAGTTAAATTGAACTGTGTAATTACAATAAACTCCGGTGACAAAGGTGTGATTTTATTTCCACGGTCAAGTTTCTTGTGGTTATCGTTTAAACTGATTTTGATTAGCCTCCCCGTGTTGCCAAGTTCCCGTTTAACCCGTTCCTGAGCAGAGCACAATTAGCTGCTGGCCAGGTGAAGCCATTCATTAGCCCCATTTGCCTTTCCTCCGCCACCGAAAGAAAACCTGTTGATGATGAGTCCAGATCCCGATGGCATTGCTCGATTTCCCCCAGCTTGATTATATGTCTCCATGGCTGCCATTTAAGAGGCGACACACCCACCAGCGAGTCCGTCCGCCGTCCGTCCGATTCGAGGGCAGTGGGATGTGGGAAATGCAGACATTTCAATTAGCATTTGGCTAAACACAAGGCAAACATTCTGATGGCCATTGCCAGTCAATGAAGCCAATAAAATGGCACACAAACCAAGTGGTGATGCTAACATAAATACTTGTTAGTCGCAGTTCGCTAATCACACTTTGCTGCCTAAGCTGGTGAAGAATTCAAAGTGAAAACTCGGCGGTGGCTCGGTGTCGCCTCCTCCTGCGATTTGGTGTCATAAGGAAGCGTCCAAATGATTCATAATTTATGCCTTGGCTTGGCTCTCCGCCTGTCTTTTCCATTCCTTTTCCTATTCCTAACCCATTCCCATTCTCGTGCCCATTCCCATTCCTATTCCCAATCCCATTCAATGCTTTCGTTACTTAATTTTTCCAACTTCACGCTCTGGCTTGTGCCTCTTGGCCAGGCTTCCTCCCTCTCCTGTCCTGCCACCTTCTGTTCCCGTGGTAATTTTAATGCCTTTTGGGCTTGCACAGAGGGAAATTTGGATTTCTTGTAACTTTTTCCTTTACTCTTAAATTTATTGAAGGTTTTTCCTTTTTTTTATTTGTTTTTGTCAGTGTACAAAGTGCGTGGTTGTCGCCGTTGATAGTTGAAAAAATTATTTACAAATTACATGCGTAGCTTATGCCCCCGTGCCGCCTTCAGCCTGTTGGCTTAATGCGCTTTCCGCGCTGTTGGGAAAATGCAGGAAAATGCTGGCTGCCGGGTATTAGTGCTGTGTGTGTGTGTGTGTCTCGTGGCCAGATCGTAAATTGTGTTTTCTAATTGAATTCTAAGCACTGCGGCGGCAGGTGACAGTCGTTCGGCGAGGTCGCCACCCAACACCAGCCGCGGAATACCCTCTACGGTCCATTTCCCAGAACTGGGAGCTGCTCTTGTTAATTTCCCAACGTTTCAGCATTAATGCCGCCAAGTGTCGGGCCGGGCATTAGCATATAAATATTGTTGTAATTACGCCTGGTAAATAATGCAATTTTGCCATTTTTATAGGCCATGCCAGGGCTTAAATTAAAATTATTATAATTGAGTTAAGCGAAGGGCGAGCCGCGAGTTGCGAGTTGCGAACTGCGGCGAGTCGAAGGGCTGGCTGGCAGTTCGCATGGCTTAAAATGCAGCACGAAACATGGCCATAAAGTGTAGCTGCGTTTAGCTTAAACAAGTCGACAATTTAAAAAGCCAATTTGCGCATAATACGCTGAACGTGAGCGAAAACTTAAAGCGGAATTGCACACACGCACACAAACCCACACACATCTATCCATTTGCAGGTACACAGGTACACGGGGAGGGGCGTACAGGTGCAGGTAGCGTGCTGTGCGAATTTCTACGCAAATGACCATTAATGCAAATGTTGTTTGCTCATTAAAGAAGCATTGCTCGCCCACCCAAATGACCCAAATCTCCAGTTGCCAGGCGAATCGGCTGTCCATTTCCTACTTAGTGTCTGGTGTGACTGAAAATTCAGAAAATCCAAATAGAAGCTTTTTTCCAAATTGTAAAAATTGCTATTAAAAATAAGAAAGATTAAAAAAATAAATATATTTTCAAACTTTTAAAACGACTAACTAGCACTTTAAAGCTAGCCAAATTATAAATATCTTCCTTTAGGGTCTTTCGGATTCTATAAGTTAGCTTTCTTTCTTGTTTAGATTTATTTAAAAACAAATAATTAGGCAAGAAGCCTACTTATTAAAGATCTTTAGCTTTCGGTAGATCAATTTATCGTGGCTTTTTCAAATACTTGACAACCCTGCAGCTGACGATCTGGCAACGCCCCGCCAAGTAGTTTCAGAACAACACTTCTTCTTGCTAGCTTAAAGCTTGCTTGTCCAACTTGAAATAATTGATTTTACTTCTTTCGCGTAAAAACAAACCTGATTAAAGCCTTAAGCTTAATCGAGTGTCACAACTCGCGACTAATGTTCGTCCTGGGAGACTTTGTTTTCGCCAAGGTGCACGGCTATCGTCCCTGGCCTGCCCGCGTTCTGGGTCGCTATGGCACCGTCTCCAAGATCAAATATAGTGTGTTCTTCTATGGGACTTGTAACACCGCCAAGGTGTCCTCGTCGCATATTTTTGATTTCAATAAAAATAAACGGCGCCTGGGCAGCGTGCAGACGGAGCAGAAGAACACCGACTTTCGCAGAGCAATGGCGCACATGTGGAAGGCATACACAAAGCCCGAGACCGACTCCAAATATTACCAGGTGCTGGCGGGGATGAAGGATGAGAGGGAGACCTGCCTCGCCTACGAAATGTTAACGCCGACTACGGAGTCAGACTCCGAAGACTCGCAGACTTCGACGGAAACTCCGAAACAACGGAAATCAAAGGATTTGAAGCAGTATTCTCATGAGTCCTCCTCTGATTCTGAGGATTCCTCCTCTGATTCTGAGGATTCCTCCTCTGATTCTGCGGATTCCTCCTCAGAATCCACAACGGAGACGGATAGAAGTTTGGAGGAAAACACATCAGAGACGGAGAGTAGTTCGGAGGAAGAAACAACGGAGACGGAAAGTAGTTCGAAAGAAGAGCAGGCGCCTACGGCTCTCAAGAAACCGAAAACATCAATGTCGCTGCAGTATAACCATAATGATGCTCCATATAAAGCCCATGTGCCTAACGTTCTAGAAAATCATAAGGGTAGTCCTTTAGTGGACAATGCACATTTGCAAGATTTGGAAGATAAAGACAACGCCGATCCGGTACCACACACCCTGAAAAAGCACTTGAAGAACCTAGAGGACGATAAAGATTCAAAAACTGAGAGAATAGAAGATAGAGGAGATGGACCCAAAAACGACCAGCCCATTGACTTGTGCTGTCGTTACATACCTGGAGGCGAGCAGCAAGAGAAGGGCGTTTCCACAATGGGCAATGCACATTTGCAGGATTTAAAAGAGCAGGACTACGCAGATCCAGTATCAGGCACCTTAAAAGAGAAGCTGAAGAACCTGGAGGATGATAGAGATTCAAAATTGGAGGGAAATAAAGATGATGTAGCCTCCGAGACCGACCAGCCTATTAACCTGTGCTGTCGTCACATCACTGGAGACGAGCAGAGAGCCAAGTTGGCATGAGTGGGGATTTATTCATTTATAATTTAAGAAGAATTGTATTAAAACTATTATATTAGCTTTTCCTAAACGAGTAAGACTTCTAACTTAGGCCTAAGGCTAACCAATGCCTTGTGGCAGTGTCAAAGACTTGAAAGAAATAAGATCTCTATGATTTAAACTTGTTGATCAAGCTCACGTAAATATCCATTTAAAAATGGTCAAAATCTTCCACACTATGATAAAAATGAATGAAAAAAAGTTAATTTATCTTACTTGATTAAAATGAATAATAAAGTTTGCTAAATGTAAAATGGTTTCGCATTAAACAAACACTTATGTTTATATTTGAGTAACTTTTAACAATGAAATAATAATAAATATTCTTAGTTTGTTTCATATAATAAAGCATTTAATAATCTTTCCCCATTGAAATAATGACTTTTGGCTTATTTAAGATCGATTTCGAAATCAGTCCCTTGATCAAATTGCAAGTTACAAGAGTAGCAAAACTTACCGAAGGTTGTTTTGCTGACTTGATTAAAAAATTTACAACACTTTCTGTATATACAAGACAGTCGGTTCATTTACTATAGTTCATATTTATAGAACATCGATTTATTGTTATTTTAAACCCCAACTACAGTTTTTTCAATACTTGACAACCCTGCTTACCTGTGGCCAGCAGCTTTGTAGCTACAGTCTGGCAACGCTGCACCACGCACTTCCAAGAATAACACATGTCTTCCTCTTCTCGGAATCTAAAAGTTGTGTCGGAAGAATCGTGTGCGAAAATATTACAGTATTAAAGCATTGAAAATGGGTCGTAATCGAATGCCGCGTCCAACGTTTGCCGTGGGAGACTTTGTTTTTGCCAAGGTGTACGGCTATCGCCCCTGGCCTGCCCGCGTCCTGGGCCGATATGGCACCGACTCCAAGCCAAAGTATGGTGTGTTCTTCTACGGGACTTGCAACACCTCCAAGGTAGCACCTTCGAATATCTTTGATTTCGCAACAAATAAACAGCGCCTGGGCGCCCTGCGCTCGAGGAAAACAGCGGCAAACGCCGAATTTCGTACCGCGATGGCGCACATGCGGCTGGCATTTGAAAGGCCCGAGACCGACTTCGTGTATTACCAGGTGCTGGCGCGGACGAAGGGTGAGGCCGGCAGCTCCGTCACATACGAAATGCTATTGTCGACCACGGAGTCGGAGTCGGACTCCAATGAAGCTAGTTCCGGGGACTCGACGGAATCGGTGGAGACACACCAATCAGAGGCTGAGGAGCAGGATTGTAAGGCGAAGGATTACACAACGAAGCCGGAGAGCAGTTCGGAGAAAGTCGAGGAGTCACATCTTGCCAAGAAACCCAAGAAATCAATGCCCTTGCTGGATGACGAGGATGATACCGAAGCGCAGGTGCTCAATGAAGTAGAAAAAGAACTGGAGAAGCTGGACGGTGACACGGATCTTTTCAAAGACGTAGATTCCGACTCTTTTGAACTCGAGGGCAATCCCTTAGTGGCCAGTGCATATATGAAGGATCTAGAAGAGCAGGAAAACGCCAAGCTTAAATCACGTAGTTTTGGAAAGAAGTTAAAGAACTTGGAGGATGATGATTCCGAGTTGGAGGGAAAAGAGGATGAAGACTCTGAGAACGATCAGCCCATTAACCTCTGCTGCCGTCACATCACTGGAGAAGAGCAGTGAAAGGATTGAATTAATTTAATTAATTTTTGATTTAAGGAGAGAGAAATATCAAAACTACGTTATTTTCCTAAGTGTAGATACCTAAGCCTAAGGTTATGTCCAATGATTAGTGATACGAATACGAAAGACCTGAATGAAGTAAGATCTCTATAATTTAAGCTTGTTGAACAAGCAAAAGTAACATTACATTCCTTGAAAAGATAAGTTCTTTAAAACTATTATGTTTTTTGATATTTAATTTGTTTATTTGAGTTACTTTGATTTATAATTGTTGACTTTACTTTAAAACATATTTTGCTATAGAAAGTAAGGCCTTTGATTTTGTGATCCGAACCAAAGCTGTATAAAGAAAGTGTGTTAAATTCAAGCTCAACTTCTGTAAACATTTTTAAGAAGCTTCGGATGATTGGACTTTGCCGAAATGGTCTCCGGATTATTGACGGCCATTAAGGAGGCGCGGGCGGGCGTGCTAGTGGCCATAATGGCTGAAGCGTGATCCTCGACTGCGCTGACCTCCGCACGTCATCCGGGTGGAGAGTTCGTCCTGGCGCGCACGTTTCTGGTTTAAATGCTGCACCATCAGCACCGGGCACCATCATCCCCCAGCCAACCATCCACCACCTCCCTCAGGACGGAGAAGAGCCTCCCCAGAGGCGGTCGCTGAATAGTTTAGCTAAATGCCGTCGTAAAAGAGAGCCGGCCGTTAAACCAACAAGCCGAGGGGAGCAGAGTCCACAAACCAAGATTCCCACCCTACTTTCGTCCAGATTTAATTGGATTGAGAGGCTGCAGCTGCAGGATGATACGAGAGGGCCCTGGACCAGCTTCCAAGCTGCGATGAGGATGCTTCGATTAACAAATTATCGCCACCGCAGCAAATTAATCGCTGCCGCTTGGCATCTGTACGGGTTTCATTCGGTATCTGGGTTAACGAGAGAGGACGACCGATGACCGCAAATCAGATTCGCTAAGCCGGCAATGGGAGTCCCAACCGCAGCATCAATTTCGTTTTAGTGCCAGGAATATATTTTGCACTCCTCGAACAGATTGCAGCAGCTGCCAGAGCGGACGCCAGGAGCTGCCGCCGCCGAAGCTCGAGATGCATGGAGAAAAATTGCAACTGATCTCGCTTGGCATTAAAATCCATATTGGCAAAACATTTACTTTTTATGTACATTTTATAAAGTTTACACTTGAATTTAAAAGTGCAAAATGTAAATTATCTGAGTGCATCGGAGATGCTGGAGCGGTATCCCTCAGTGGCTCCTGCATCCTTTCACGACAGCTGTCTGCTGGGCTTAATCCTTTGCCCTGCGTTCTTTTGCGGTCTGCGCCAGATTGTTAAGGAGTTCTCCTCCTTCTCCTCCTCCTCCCGATATGCATATAGATCGGCGGCTACTCCTCCTCCCGCTCCCGATCCCTGTCCCTGTCCTGGGCCGTAAAATGTCAAATTAATGTTACAACATGTCCAACAACTTTTGATGGCATTTGACAATGCTGAGTGGAAATTCCTGCAGGTGACGCAATTTCCCTGTAATTTGTTTGGCCGCACGTACGCTGGACGCCATCGTCGTGGTCATGACGGGATTGTGCCTGCCCAGCATAAACAAAACCCAGCCAAGTCGAGCCGAGCCGAACCGAGCTGATCCAAAATACGCCGAGGGACCTGCAGCCCTATTGGACTGCGGTTAGTTGGGTTATTGGATGGCCTGGCTGCTTATCGGGGAGTCACTGGTTACTGGACGGGACGGGACGGGACGGCTGCTAGTTGGATCGTTGGCAAGGTGTCAATGTGTGGGCATGTCGCACACGTGTGCCCTGCCCCGGGGCCATAAATTCACTTATTTTATTTGCTGCCACTCCGCTGTGCTTCTGTGTCCACTCCACACACTCTGGCAGACAATCAGACACCCAGTTACCTGGCCGGGCATTCATGCCCAGTTCGGCGGAAATTTGTGGAGGAAATCAAATTAAAATTTCGCTAATTTATCAGCCGCTACGAAATCGTGAGTCCCGGTGGCAAGCCACTCGCTGAGGCGGCCCACAAGAATCACATAAAGACTCTGAGGCAAAACCGAAGGAAGTGACGCGGGGTTGCAGACTATTCTGGCAAAATTTTTGCATTTTATCGAAACGACTTCATCAGCCACCAGTCGCCGCCAGTCCGAGGTCCGAAACAAAGGCATTCTAATTAAAATTCCCAAGTGTCAGAAATTTTATTTATGTATTTCCCAGCGAAAACTAAGTGCATCAATCAAACTTTTGCACAACCGCCAATTAATTTTTTGCTCGACGTTTCTGGGACGCATCGTTAACACCCCGAAAGTCGATTGGATTCTGAAATTGGGACGGGATTGGTTTCGTTGCCTAATCGATGACTGATTGTTCAAGTAAAGAGCTACACTGAAAATAAAATAGGTGTCGATTTATAAGAGATTGCATTTGATTAAAAATTGGTTTAGAGCCTTTAGAAACACAAAAAAAGGATAAAGATTTAGATTTAACAGAGTTTATTGTGTAGGAATGGGCTTTAAAAGCATTGATATCATAACGCAAACTTTCTTTCAGCTATTGTTCATTGAATTTGAATATTTCCATTCTTTCAATCAACATTCCTCCAAGTGCACAAATTTCTCCCTTTCTCCATTTTTGTCGTGGTATCTCAGTGGAACCCTAAACTATTGTTTGTCTAGTGTTCACTCTCTATTAAAGCGATTATGATAGGCCAATCAACCCCCGTCCCGGACCCTTTTGAAGGCCTTTTCTGGGCATTCAGTGAGCACATGTTATTATTTGTTTTTGATGAAGTGGTTGATTACAATCGACCCTCCCCTCGAGTTTATTTGGCCAGCCACCCCTCGAACGTCCTTGTCATTTGACTTGCTGTCAGGATAGGAAATCAACCCGGTTTTCTTCGACACTACCAAGTCCCTCGTGACAATCAAAATTTTGACTGAGGTGAGGCAGAGTCGTCATCAAATTCGGATTTTTACGACTGAATGTTGTGGGTCAGCAGGTGAAAACCCAACAATCGAGGTGGCTCTGCTGCTGCCTCCCACACTGCGCATAATTAGCCGATGTCGAACATTTGGTGAACACGGAATAATGGGCTCCAAGTATGTCATTGGATATGCAAAGCGTCGACGCGTTTTTATTTTCGCCACAGTGGGTGGTATTCTGGATTGGGAACACCCATCCCATCCCATCCGATCCGATCCGACCACCTCGCTAATGGAAACTTACGTCGCTTTTTAATTGATTTGTGCCAAAAGTTTTATATGTTTTTAAAGCCGGCCGAAACAAATGGCTGCGATTGTTGGCCAGGCCCAAATGAAACGGGAATGGAATGCCAGCCTTGCAGACCGAATGGGAGAATTCCCTTGCAGGGCAGTTAATATCTATATTTGAAATGAAAATAAAATACGTTACGTTAAAATATCGAGGGGCCAATTGGTGCAATATATCTAACGAATTTGATATTGCGAATTTCGCTGAATCTGAATTCGAATTTTGAGGACATTTAGCAATCAGTTACTGGTGAGAGACATTTACTAATACAATAAAAAAAAACAACTACATTAGTTTTTTAGCTACTTTTATATTTAAACAAATTCCCTGAAAAAGTCCCAATACCCTCTCTAAGAGCATCGAAAACAAAAACCAAATTGAAGACCCCCGCCTGGGGTGCGCGAGCCTAATTATGGAACGACAGAAATGGCAAATTAGCATAAAATTTAGCAACATTAAAAATTATACTTTATTGTGCTCGAATGTGTCGTATGAGTGTGTGCTCCTTTTTATTGTTGCTCTGTGACTAAATTGATTAATGAGCCAATTTAACAGTTGCGTCTGCTTACGGACATATTTTTATGACACTTCAAAAATTATGACGGGCATTTTATTGGTTTATAACTTTACCAATTTGTTGGCCAGCTTGGCGGTTGCTTGGCCTTTTTGTTTTACCGTTTTACCGGCACATGTTGCACAATCCGGCGCAGTGAAAGTGCTCGGGCCTCGGGGAGGGGACGGGAGGACAGAGGGAGGGACCCATAAACTTGGCCATAAAAATAATTTCGGGGCTGGGCGGATTAAGCGAGTTATGGCTTTGGTGTTAAGGTGTTGGCGGCACATTTCCTTCACGGACTTATATATTTTATTTTATTTTCGAGTGGGGCGATCTTTTTTGGCGCTTTAAATGGGCCCATTAAATGCAAAATTTGATTTATCTGACTTTGTCCATTCATATGCTAATGACTGCGATAGAATGACGTAGATCGGGGCGGTTATTCCCAAAAATAAAAGAATTTTTTAGTTTTTATTTATGTGATAGACGGCCAGGCTCTATCCATCACATTGTCGGAAGGATCGCTTCCTGTAGCTTTATAAAAAAAACATTCCCAGATCCGAATCTTTTGCTGTTGGACATGTCCTGGGAGTTGGGTCATTCCACTCCGCAGGAATCCCACGAGAACCTTTACTTTCAGTCCTATGGCCGTTTGGAGACACACATGGCCCTGCTGCAGGACTCGGTGCGAACGCAGGCTTTCCGCGACGCCATCCTCCATAATCGCCACAACTTCCGGGACAAGATCGTCCTGGATGTGGGCTGCGGCACTGGGATCCTTTCGCTGTTTGCCGCTGAAGCGGGAGCGCACAAGGTCATAGGCGTGGAATACTCAGATATGGCGCAGGTGGCTCGAGAAATTGTGAGGGATAACGAGAAGGAGGATGTGGTGACGGTGGTCAAGGGACTGGTGGAGCAGGTAGAGCTGCCCGATGGGATTCAGCAGGTGGACATCATAGTCTCCGAATGGATGGGGTGAGATCGGTGAATATGTTTATTAAAGATTATCCTAATCATAATTTTGATTCCCTAAGCAACGGTCTCTACATGGAGGCCATGCTGAATTCGGTTCTCTACGCCAGGGACAAGTGGCTCCGTCGCAACGGCCTAATCCTGCCCAGCGTGGGGAATCTGTGGCTGGTGGGGGCCCACGACCCACACCGGAAGGCCAATCTGAACTTTTGGCACAATGTCGAGGGCATCGACATGAGCTGCGTGCGGAAGCCGGTCTCGCAAGAGCCCGTAGTGGACTGCGTGACCATCCAGCAGCTGCTGACGGACGAGTGCTACCTGCACTCCACCCACCTGGACTCGGCCCGGAATGAGCCGGTGGCCTTCCGCTCGAACTTCCTGCTGACCGTGCAGCGATCAGGGATTATCAACCTCTTGGTCCTGTACTTCGATGTGGGCTTTCCCCAGGGCGACTCCCCGGTGTCCCTCAAGCTGTCCACTTCGCCGCACTCTCCCTGGACCCACTGGGAGCAGACGCTGCTCTATCTCGACGAGCCGCTCTTCGTCAAGGCCAATGACCGGGTGCGCGGAGTTCTGGCCATGACGCCCGATGGGCGGGACAGGCGCTGTATGATATTTGACCTGAACATCAGCTTCCGCAGTGCCCGGACTCGTGTGGAGAGCTTCAAGAGCTTCAGCTCCTCGGGATCGAGGTGAACTGTCCCCAATTCTTCTGGAGGAGATTCTTCTATTATATAAATAGCAATAAAATGAGCCCCAAAGTGCCATAAAGCGGGTCGTTAATCGAGGGAATCAAAGTGCTCCAGGGCTGGGATATTGGTCAGTAGTGGGCATAGAAAGTGGACAGCCGGTCAGCCGAAATGTTAACGACTTTCTTAACAAATTAATTTCGAAGCCGGGGGAATGTGGAAAAATGTGAGCCCCTCTGCCTCTAATTAATTGATGGCCGTCGTATAAATTTGTGAAAGCCAACGCCGTGGGCCCACAATGAACGCCTTTTATGCGTTTATAACTCTATTTACTATTTCCAGCTATTTGCATTGTCTCGTTCGAGGTCTCCGGGTCTCTGCGTCCGATCTCGAAAGGCCCCCGAAATCTCTTGTCAGCTCGTTTTGTGTTTGTGCACAGTCCGGCTTTGTTAATGGCAGTTCTTAAAAGGCCATAAAGTTGCTTTATGCCGCTCGTGAAATTAATATGCACACCATTATTGGACGTGATTATAAAATATTGCTTATCTAGCGCGCACAAAAGCGCCTCAAATGAGCCAGCGATCTTTGATTTTCGGTCAACACTTGTTCGCATCCCTCATGCCTCATCCCCAGTCGCGGTGATCAGGTGGGATCGGTCCGGGGCTAGTGCTCCCCGCTGGGCGCATTAACAAACTCACAAACAAAACTGGACGCGATCCTCGGACGCAGCAGCGGCGTAGGCCCAACAAACATTTCAATTTGTGTCTTCATGCACAAGGAAAAAATGAGCTGAGGTGTAGAAAATCTAATTTTTAAAGAATTTAATCGTTTGAATTATAAGCACAACATTTTATATTTGAAGCTTGCCTTGCCACGGAAACTCCCAACACGGTCCAATCCCAGCGTCCTGGTCAGTAAAGGAAATTCTTCTTTGTGTCAAGTCTGCGAGAAGCCTTTCCTATTGGTTTTGTACTTACCTTTTATTATGATTTCCGATAAACATATTTACTAATTTATTTATGATTATTTTACAGATTTCAACAGCATGCAATGAATCTTTAAATAACTTTTCTTGCTGTGCACCCCAAACCCAGACTCCTGCCCCAATGTCTCACCATTCCCACTCCCCTACTTTACTCATGTTGTTTGGGTATCAAATTGCTGGCATTTGTCAGCGGAGCTGAGGGACACCGAGCACGGAGTCACCTATAAATTAGAGACTCGTTAGACAGCTTAACCCGGTCCCAGGCGAGGCGAGTCCTGGTCCCCGCTCCCGCTGATAAGAAGGTCGGTCGTTCGGGTCAGATGCGACAATTGGCTCATAACTAATTGTTGTCACCCGCCGGCGATAAGACTGCCACAGGGAACAGGGAACAACTGTGAGAAATGCAGTGTGATAATCTCTATTTGGAATTTATGTTGGCTGATTAGGATGGGCTCGAGAAATGTGATGCTTCGGGATTCTCTAAGAACGAGGTCCTTAGCAAACAGTGTTTAAATGAGTTTTTTTACTATTCGTAGTATAATATTTGTTTTAAAAGAGCCACTGTTGACTTTCAATTTGAATTAAAATCTGACGTTTATAACTGTTTACTGCTTCTCATTTTGAGTGAAATGAATTTAGAGAAAGATCTTCAACGGGAGATGGCGGAGAGCATGCTGAAGGACGTCATGTCCGCCAATGCCTACGACCGCCTTATCAAGGACTACAAGAAGCTGTTCAAGGATAAGGTAAAACCCGAATCTGTTGCCTTAAATAAAAGCTTCTAATAGACCTTGCTTACAGATTGTCCTGGACGTGGGCTGTCGCAGTGGACTGCTTAGCCTAATGAGTGTGGAGGTGGGAGCCGTTAAGGTTATCGCCGTGGGAAATATGCAGAGCGCAGGGCTGGTGAAGAAAGCCCTTGCCCAGGGTGACAAGGAGGACATCTTTGAGGCTGTCAAAGGCGCCATTAGGGAGATCCGTCTGCCATGCGGTCTCAAGTACGTGGACATTATAGTGTCCGAGTGGCTGGGGTTCGTTTACATTACATTAACTTTTATGCATATTTATTAAAACGAATTTCACCTCCTTACAGCCACTCTGTCTTCGTTGACTCCCTCTTCCGGGAGGTGATCTTTGCCAGAGAGAAGTGGCTAGCCAAAGGTGGCATAATCATACCCAACGTGGCGCATCTCTATGTCAGTGGGATCTCGGAACATCGCCGCCCGATCGTACAAGTAAATGTCCCCGGTAAGCACTCTAGAGTTTGGCAGAAAGTATGTCTCTTAGAGGACCACGTGACCAAGGAACAGCTTATCACTGATGAGTTTCTGATCAAAACCATTGATCTCTGCACCGCCAACGTGGATGATGATGCCTTCCGGCTTCCTATCAAGCTCAAGGCCGTGAAGGATGGCTCCCTCGGAGCTGTGGTCCTTCATGCGGATGTGGCCTTTTCCCGAGGCAAGGGCAGATTGCGGCGTCTGTTCTCCACGAGTCCTGGGAAACCTCGAACCTATCTGCGACAAACCATTCTGTTTATGGACGCTCCCGTCGATATTGTGGAGCATCAGGTATTCCTTGGTGTCCTGGGCATGTATCCCAGTCCCAAAGAGCATCGCGGCGTGCAGTATTCGCTTTCGCTTGGAGAAGAGGAGGTTGTCGATCTGACTGTGGATCCAGGGGAAGGCCAGGACGTCTAAGTGGACTTGGTCTAAATAAAGGGAGCATCAAGCTGAAGCTGAGGTAGATGTATTCATGGCAATCTTTTGACAGGGACGCAGGCGCAGGGGATCTGAATTTATGACCGTGCTGCATCAATTAGGGCGGCTGCTGCTACCAAAAAGACAATGGGCCGGGATTCAGGGATCTGGATGATCGAGATCGGGATCCGTTGACTGACTTCTTTTTCTTTTTTTTGGAGACCCTCCATCCTGCCGCGGCTGCTGACCTGATCGGTGTTTAGCTTTGACGTTGCTACAACGATTTAAAATGATGTCGCGCATAATTCACCGATCGCGGATCGATTGGGGTTCGAGGATCCCAGCTCCCAGCTCTCAGACGGCAGACCGCAGAACAATCGTCTTGCCAGACTGTGCGTCGTGATTTGGCTCTGCATTCTGGGCACTGGCCTCCTTCGTGGCCTCGTTTACAGTAAGAGCTCTTTTGTTCTGATCTCATAACCGATCGCTGATCGCCGATATCGGCTCTCACTTGGTTAGCACAGCGCAGGAATTGAAATCCGTGAGTCCCGATCTCGTTTCTCCCCTGAAACTCAAATGCTTAAGTGACATTTCGTCTTCTCCATATGCACTGGGCGAAAGAGAGTAGGTTACAAATTAGAATGGCAAGCTGGGTATAGATAATATATAAATATGTTAAACGATATACCGGACTCAAGACCCTGTCGCAAAGGTTTCTCCTGAAACTGTACAATATTAAAAATGACTGATGCTTTACTTCAACATTTTTAAATGGTATTATCGCCTCCTCTCACTATTCTTTTCTCTATGTGTAAACTTGGGATCAGGCTGGAGCTGGAACTTGAGGGTCTCGTGATGGATTAGCATCGTTTTGCCGTGAGGATAATGTGTCGTCTGCAATGATTTTGGTTGACATGCGCGATGTTTTTGTATCGTTCTCTTCCCCTTGGCCTTTTTTTCGGTTACCTTCGTCGTTGTTTTCTCGGAAATAATTATGCTACTTTTGCGCAAGAGTAACAGCATTTTTGTACAAATTGCATAAAAATTTAAATTGGATTTTCGGTTTCTTGCGCGGGTTTCTTTTTTTGTGGCTGCTGCGAAATTGCTTAATAATGAAATGCCAATGGATTAAGCGCAATTTGTGCGGCATGTCGCACTGATTGTCGCCGGTGTCTTTATCTTTATCTTTAACTTTATCGCGTTTTTCTGCCCCGGACAATTGGCCAGCCCTCCGATTTCCTGATCCTCATGACCACCATCACCATCACCATCATCGCCATCAAAAGAAGCAAAAGTAGCAGCCAGCAACACGTTCGATTTGCCGAGCCTTATTTTACACCTAACGAGGCCCAGAAAAAAAGACCCTATAACTGGCTCTTTCTCACGAGCCCGTCTCTCTTTCGCCTTCTCTGCGCTTCTCGGGGCCTCGCAGCGTTTTCATTAAATTCGCTTAATAGTGCAATATAATTTAAACAAGTAGTAACATAAAATAAAACTCACAGCCATGCACTGAAAGGCCTAAAGATGAAGCAAATTACTCTGGACTCCAAAGACCGGGCCCTGGACCCCTTTTTGAGGAGGGGGATGCCAGGAGGGAAAGCGGGACCGAGATCGGGATCGAAATCGGGGGGCAGTCTCTGCTGGCCAGTTATGGCGCATGGGCGAGACCTCGTTGTCGACCAGCAATGGCAATAAGTTCGCTTAACGAGGGTTTAATTTATGATTTGTTATGTTTCCGGTTCATGTTCTTGTTGCCTGCAAAATTATTGGCCATAAAGCCAAGGTGTGGATTATAGTTGCTGGCACTGGTAGCCCTCGCTCGCTCGACCAAGTCAACTGGAATTGGCCTGGCCAAAGGGGGAGTGACTGAGCAGGGAAGGGAAGGGACATGTGGTGGAAAAGAGGAGGACTGACTGGTGACCCCATGGGGTGAAGAGTGATTATAAGGTTCCCAGCTTCTATCGTTAAATGAAACATGAAGACTTTTGGAGAGACAGTTAAGGACATTAGTTAATAAAACTGATGTGTCCTTCAAAGTGTATTAATGAATTACTAAAGCCACTCAGTGGCAGTGTTTTCCCGGCCCACTAATAGCGCCTAATCCCTTCACGCTCACCGTACATTTGCCTTTGCTTCTCCGGAGGCTTGGGATGGGGACAAGGACTGAGAATAAGGCCATCGAACGCTGCTCGCTCTGGGTTGAAAATCGATTTGTAGTCTTATTTCGCTCGCCTTTTGCGCCCGTGGCCCTTGGGTTGCGCCTGCGCAAACAACTCAGAGCGCGCAGAACGCGGATAACAGCGGATAAGAAAATAAGCAGAGACAAGCGGAGACACCACGATCCTCGCCGAGCTCAGGAGGACCAGGTCCAGGCAACGCCAACGAGTATCTGGGGGAACATAAATTACGCGACTAACAAGCAGCGTCCAGCGTAAAAAAGATACAAAAAGCCCGGGGAGAGGAGGATGAAAAAACACTTCATACTTGGGAACAGACTTGCACCTGAAAAATTAATTTAACAATTTCCTTCTTGTGCGAATATTATTAAAACAAATTTAATTTAATTTATTAAAGTTTCAAAATCACTTAAATAGGTATTCGAAGCTTTGCCAATAAATATTTGAGGCATCAACTGTACGTTTTTTGAAGCATACTCTTCAGTGCAATTTTTATTAATTTCAAAAACCGATTTCGTTGGCAATCATGTCTTCTTTTTAATTTTATTACGCATAATTAGTCACTATTTTCTCTGAGTGCTTCCAGTTCGAAGCTCTGGGCCAAAGTGAGTTGCACAAAATTATAAATGAAAGCGGGTGTTGGACCCGTCCTATCCGGGGGCCCTCGTCCTCGTCCTCATCCTCGTACCTCGGACGGCCATCCCCATACTCCTCACGATTAGGTGCAGCAATTTGGCCGTGACTGTCTGTGATTGAGACCGAGGCAGTGCTCGAAACGAAGTTAAAAATCAAATTAGCGAATGTGTTGAAAATTAAAAACAAATTCACGGATAAATTGCATCTGCCAGATACGCAATTATTATGAGGGCCAAGGAGGAGCGTCGAGGGAGCCCGCTGACTTATGGACTTTGGGGCTGCCTCTGCGGCTAGCCATGGGGTTCTCCGCTCCTGCGTTCTGAACTCTGGATTCTGGTCCTGAGACTCAGTATTGTGTGTTCTGGACTGTTCCAGCGCGCTCCCTGATTCTGGTTGGCTTTGACTGCCTGTATCCGTATCTGCGCCTGAGCATCTGTGTGTGGATCTGCGGCTATGTGCCCTCGAGGTGTTGCAATTTGACGTTTTTTACGCGAGTTTTTATTCCATGAAATCCACATGAATTTCAAGGGGTTGCACAGCAAGAAAGATCCCTTCGAACTGATGATGATGCGATATTAATTAGCTAAATTAAAACTTTGGAATACTTTTAAACCTCTATAAAAGTATTCAAAAGTTTTAATAAATACCATAATTTGCTTAGGATCATAAAATGTTAAATTAATTAAGATGTTTTTTACGAAAAACCCCCTCTCAAGATTTAAGAGTTTGTTGTAATCATTCATAAATGTGCCTATTCTTCGTATGTAGATTGAAACGCTGCGACTTTTCTCTGCGTGTCCGGCGTGCAAATACTTGGCCCTAAATGGCTCTGATGTCTTTTGGGTCCGTTGGCGAAAAAACATGTCGAATTAACACGCTCCGAGGGGCAGCTGGACGAGTGGTCGGTCGGTCGGTCGTCGAGGCTCCTTTTTTGTATATTTAAATGTTGGCAAATTAGCTGAAATTTCTTCTCGCAATTTGCATGGGCCTGTGTGTGTGCACGGTGAGACATATAATTACAGTGAGTCTAAACTTCTTCCTCTACCGAAAACATATATATATATATATATAAACTGAAAAGAAAAAAGAATGTGGCTCAGCTGGCGCCGTGTCTGCGAAGACACAAATAAATCGCGCTGCTGTTGAACTTTTTATATGCCCGAAGGGACAGAGACGCGGAGTCCAGGGCAGTCGAGGCAACAAAAGCGAGAATGGCACTGCTGCCAGAGATCTGCCAGAGATGGAAGTCGCCACGCCCTCCCGTCGTCCGTCGTCGGTCGTTGGTCGTTGGTCGTTGGTCGTTGGTCGTCCTGTGGCCGCGTCTTTCCTTTCCTGTTGCCAACTTCTACTTGGGTTCTGGCGGGGCCGTAAAAAAAGGGCGCAAATTTTATGAGCGCATCGTTTAACAAATGAATTTACAACCGTGCAACGCCCAAATGTCTGGCGTTCAAATTCAAATTCCTGGCCACGCAACGAGCGGAAATCTTGGCCCAGCTCCAGGACGACTTACGTGGCACACGGAGGCGTACACACACAGAAAAAAAATAGGTGCCGTTGAGTATAAATATAGTAAATTTACCAAAGTTATTTGGTTAACAAAATTTTATAAAATACTTTGTTAAATTTTCTTTATGGGCTTGAAATATAGTTTTATTCTCAGTTCAAAATTATACTGAAAATATTAATATTTATATTTAAACAATTTTTTTTTAGGTCTTCCTGTGTAATCCTCGACTCTTTGCTCTAAGGGACAAACAAACCTATGAATTACGCCTGGCATTTGGCCAAGTGATTTAAAACAAATTCGAGGGACGCGCTTGCAGGGTTCCATGGCCACGACAACGACTGCGACGGCGACGAATATGGTCATTATGGCCCGGGGCAAGAGGATCGAACCCCTCGGTGATGACCACGTTACATTAACATTAACGCTTTCATTAGCCCAGTTTTCGCCTCGCTGGCCGCCCTTTTATCGGGGCTCCACTTTGTCGCCCATAAATCGGAGTCGATCCAATCGTTAAGTGGAGTTTAATGAGGCTACCGACTCTCCGGCACATCACGGATGTCTCGGTGTTCTCCAGTTCTCCAAGTCTCCGGCGTGCTTTGCCCGAGGGCCTCTCGGAGCAGCGTTTACAATTTGGTAATTGTCCCTGGCCTGTCAATAAGTTTTTATGGAACCGAACCCATAAAGGGAAAGCTAAGGCTCCCATCGCAGCAGCCGCCGCCCCGCCCCGCCCCGGTTTTTGCTTTTAGTCTCGCTCTCGGATGGGAGTCGAGTCCCGGTTTCGAGTCCAAGCTCGCCAATTACCGACACGATCGCAAATTGCCAGCACACGAGGCCGGTGATTTCGGCCAGCTTAATGTCCGGTATGCAAATATATAACTGACCGTTCCGATTGATCATCTCTGGCCCCCGTATATATTTAGGCGCACAATGTATGTACTTGCAGCTCTCTCTCTTCACACTTTTGGGCGGAAAAACTAGTTCGGAAAACACGTGAAAGTCGGAAAAATCAATTGGAGTCTGAAAAGGCGCAGCCAACAATTCATAAAATCATTATCTTTGAGCTCCGAAGTGCGCACTTCACTCCTCAATAATGGAAAATCAATTATTCGACAAGCGTCTTAAATGAATTGAGTCCTTTGGAATTTCACACATGGTCCTAAACCATATGTAAATAGCCAGCTCCCCGAGCCTGTCCTTTGTCCTGACCGATCCTGGCTCAGCTGTCGCACAATGAGCCGTCAAGAGGGACACAGAGAGTGGCACTTCAGGCCCCGTTCCTGCCATTGTTTGCCTAATAAACGACACTGGCATTGTCCTGGGGCTGTGCTGTGCTGTGCTATGTTGTATATATGTCAAAAGGTTGCCCATTTTGACACCCTGGGCAGCGGTCAAGCGACAAGGACGAGACCAACCAGTCAGCCCTGACAATGGCTGCGTTTTTGCCAATTGTGCCAGGGCCAAACCCGTCGCACGACGATCATTTATGTGTCATTAAGACGTGTCCCGGGAGCAGGAGCAGCAGGAGGAGGAGAATGAGGAGAGAGCAGCTGTCAGGCTAGGAGCTCATCTTGGTTGCCGCCCATTTTATAGCCGTGCACAGCGATGATCGATAGGGTTGTTACATACTATAAAGATGAAAAGTAATCTGTGTTTTTTTGATGAAACAATATAGTTTTTAAACAATTTAACAGCTAAGCAAGGTTCATCCCTTTGCTAAGATATTTGGGTATTTACGACCATTAAAATGCAGCACAACCTTAAAAAATAAGCCATTACTTGGCATACAATTTCTTTACGTGCAGCAATTCCTGTATCCAGCCTGATCGATCGGCCAGCCATGATGAAGTTGTTGCTCCGATCGAGCTGGCCAATTTGTTGGCAACTCGCCTGACGCGTTTGTCAATTAAAATCAAATTCATTTCATGCTAGAGCAAATGTTTGGCCGCAGATTGGGCATATTTGCCAGTGCTCCGTATGGGTATTATTAACCACTTAGGCGCTAGTGCAATAACTTTTAATCAGCCAATAAATTTGGAGCGATTTATCAAAAAAACAAAATAAGAGGGGCGAGAGGGAAGCGGACAAAAACAAGAACACGGGGTAAATGTTGTCGGCCAAATTGCCTCTAATAACCGCAATCGATCGTTATTTTTTGTGGTTATTAATACGGATGCGTGTCTGGGGATTGGGCCAGGGAGTTGGCCGGCCTGCGATCTCCGATCTGCGAGCTGCGAGCTGCCACGGCTTCTCAGGTAGTTCACAAGTAACTGCAAATTGCTGCCGTCGATAAAACTCAAATTGGCTGGACTGGACCGAACTGGACAGCGTCCGAGGTATCCGAGGCATCCGCGATCGGAGGAGCAGCGGCGGAGCAGCGGCAATCGATCGTTGAATTTGCCTAATGGCGACGGCCACTCAACGCAAACACCGATCGTTCCCTCGGACCGGGCGATCGATCCTCGGATACGAGTATCTGCATCTGCATCTGCATCTGGGGCCACTGATTGACGAAGACCGATCCTCTCGAGATACTCCTCCCCGTCTTTCCGGCCCTGCCCCGCCATGATCGCGATGTTTACGCGTGCATTTAGCATGTTGTAAAAGTCTGATGGCGTCCATTATAATCAATTGGCCGGGGCTCGTAAAATTAAATGATCCCGCAGGAGAATTAAGCGCCAATTACGCGCAGCTTGAAATACAAGAGAAGCCAACTGCGCACAATGGTGGCCAAAAAAATAGAGCTTCTCAGGGTATCAAGTGTCGGGCAATCAAATATATATTAATACTTTTGCAGAATAGAAGCTTGTAATGCAGTGGAGGAGTCATTTCGGACCCAACAAAAAACAAAAAAATTCTTGATCAGCAGCAACAGCCGAGTAGATCTAGCGGTGTCTCATAAAAAAAATGTAAAAAGAGCAGCAAATTTTATGCATTTTATTTTATATTGGTAACTTTTTCAAAATTTGTTATCCCTCATTTTCCCCTTTATTGTGCTTGCCAAGTACGTATATATATAAATATATATATATGTGTAGCCATTGGCACTGTGAAGCCTCAAATTTGGACCGCGATCGCGGGACCAGAAAGTGAACAAACCCCGAGACGGAGACGAGGAAGGTGGCTAGTGAGGGGAGTTCGGGGGTAGGAAATCGCTGGCCCCGACTTAATTGCAGCATTTAAGTTGTCTTATTGATCATAATAACTCCATAATGGCGGAACATGTGCGTACAATATAATAATCAGCCGGGGATCGAGTGAAAATTGCGAACGGGAAATGTGTGCAGGCCCCAAGGACATGCCAGGGGCGGAGGAGCACACAGGCAGATGGCCGGTGAAGTGAAGCACCGATACCCGGATAGCCGAGACCGACCACTCTCTGCCCCCCAATGATAGTGTGAAAGCAAACAAGCAGTAAAATTAAAAGGGATCGGAGATCGGTGCACCCCCTTGGCATTCCTGGGGCCTGGCTCTGATCGCTGATCGCCGATCGCTGAAAACGGAAAACTGATCAACTTGTAATGGAAAATGAGCTCCTCCGAACTTCAACTCAATCAGCTTAATGGCCTGACAACTTTGTAGCCTCTAAAGAGGGGTTTTTAGGGGGATCCCGCAGGGCGGGGCAGCCGCTGATCATTGGTTCGGCGACAGCCACGAAATCGGGTCTGCAGGCTGCGGGCAGGTGCTTTCGGCATCCAACACGATTCCTGCGAACTTGGCTTACTTTGTTGTAAATGAAAGTTCGAAGGGGCCGCACAGGATAATTAGAAAGGAAAGGGAGAAGTTAGTCTCGTCAATAGCCCACCGATTTGATCGTCAAGGGCTAGCTATCCCATATGTACTTGTTAAATTAAATTGTTGCTGCTTAAACACGGCTTATAAAACCCGACCTATTAATAATATCGCACCAACCACCAAGCAATAACAGCAGACCGAGTGTAATTTATACATTTACATGCGGAATTAACATGTTCCAATAACTTTTATGAATAATGCTCGCTCCAGATGCTCTCCCTCCCCTGGGCCATGTGACACTTACACTCTGCAGAAATTCCCTCCATTTTTGGCAGCCAAACAAAACATAATAAATTAAGTCATTTAACGTAATTTCGCTACCAGCAGCAGAGGGACAGAATTTGGTAACACAGCGCTGCAACAGCTGCTAAACGAGGGGACGCTTGTGCCAAATGCGAATGCAAAGCGAGGATGAGATACTCGCACTCGCAGATACAGATACTCGCCCGGCCAGGGAGCGGCGTGTGGGTGCAATCAACAACTGCAATGGGATCGACACAGGGGAGATACAAATACATTTATGCAGAACTACACTTAAAGAAAATGGAGCTGACAAATCAAAAATTTAACATTGAAAATGATTGAAGTATCTTCCTGAGCAAGTATCCCCTTTTGCTGTTTTTAGATATTTTAGTTAACAAAAATATTATTACTTTCATATTGCTTAATATTGCAGACTTTTTCCCTCAGTGTCCTCAGTACACTGAGGTAATTTACGGCCCGCTGACGATCCAGAGAGGCCCGGCTGAATAGTGCAACTAATTTTGAAAAGGCCGGCAAACAAAGCGTGCAATAAACGATGTCCACTTAGGAGGACAATGGACTGCCGGCGGGGGCGTGGCATAGGAGCGGCGCGGCGTAGGAGATTGAGATATCCCAGAAGTCATCGCCGTTGGAGTCAAGGAGTCCTCGTCGGGCCAATAAAACAGCCCGGCTGGCTGGCTGACTGCCTTTAATTAATGGAATTGCAATGACTCGGAGGTGTCGCCTTATCCGTGCTCGGGATCTCGTCGTTCTCTGCAGTTCCTCCAAGGAGTCGCAGGCAGCTGCTCCTCGATGGCTGACAAATTTATAACAAATATTCACGCGTGCTTTGGCAGGCAGTCCTTTGTCCAATTATCGTCTTACAATTGCCACCGAAGGATCTCTTTTGATTTCCCCCGAAGCGTCAAGAGTCCTGCTTCTGCTTTGTGTGAGATTCCCTGAAAGGTACATGAGCCTAAAGGGCAATCGAATGGAAGACGGCAATATGGGATGGCGGTTTAGCACATTTTGTGCCGAGTCAACAACAACAGGACAATAAATGCACAATAAGGAATACAATGGGGGAAAACACAGGGACAATTAAATTAAATCGAAATTTTCAAACTGAATTATTTGTGCGGCACTCTCTCCCCTCCCGAGGGTTGGTTCTGCGGAATTTAAAGCGTCAAATGCACTCAGTCACAACAAGCCAATAGAAAATAAACCGAACATAAAGGGATTTACCGCAGAGGCTGGATAAAATGAAACAAAAAGACTGAAAAACAGAACAACATTGTTTCGAAATTGATTTGCACGCCTCGACTTTGCAACCGAACGGAAAATAATGAAGGAAAAAAAAAGAATGGCTAAGTAAGTGCTGCTAAAACTGCCGGCCGAAGCGTTAATTTCATTTTGGTCAACTCCAGCGCGACTTCAACTGGTTTGCCTGCCCCTGCCGGCAGCCCGGACTCCGCCGGTTATCGGCTGGAAATTCAGCGAAATCTCGCGATAAAATGCATAACAACTTCATTCACAGCGGGCGACGCCATAAAAGTGTTTTAAATCGTGTTAATAATTTTGTGCAGCATATTTGCCTTCCACAGCGAGCCCCGAATTGAGAAAAGTCCTGCTGTGCCTGGCACGTCATCCACATCCATTCAGCCGCCGCAGCGGATACATTCAGAGAATTAACATGCATACTATATCCATTGTACTAAAAATACCTGCGATTACTCACAGCAAGCATGAGACATTACTTTTCCTTAAGATCATTGATCATTGGTGATCGAGTCAAAGGATAATATTATTGTAACAGTTAAATGTAATGGTTATGATAAGAAATAATTCAGTTACAAAGTTTAGAAAGCTTACTTCAAACCCAAATTTCTTAAATATTTTAAGCACTAAAATCATTATTCTGCTTTTATTATTATTAGTTATGTTTTATTGTTTATCATTGTCCAGATTTACCCCAAATAGTTCTCTGTGCATCTCCACAGCCTCCCCGGATGCCCAATCCCATCCCGGTTTGCATGTCTCTCTGCTCATATTGCACTTTGAATTTCCAGAGATATTTGTGTGCAAATTTCTTGATTTTTTTTTTTGTATTATTTTTAGCTGGAGGGCCAGAGTCCGCCCGGACCTTGGCGTGGCCTATTCACACCTGCAGTCTTAAAATAAATTGGGCCTGCTGAAATGTATCTGCAGGCTGCTCGATCTCCATCACGTGAGCGTTGCAATTAATTATAATTTGTCGTTAATAAACAGCCGAAAAACATTGGCTCGTCTGAGAAATGTTTTTTTTTCTTCTCAGTTTTTCGTGCGCTTTGCGTGATATCACCGAAATATATCCGTTTATATATTTGAGAGGTTTGAGGTTTTGGGTTTTTTGTGTTCAGGGTGCGGACATCTTGATGGACAATAATTTGACTTGTTAAGTGTTTAAGGTTTCAGTCGAAATTAAGCGTTATTGGAAGCAGAAGGGTATGAAGAAAACTAAAGAAACTTTTTTTATAAAATTAATTTTAATTTGAATATTTACCTTGAAAGAAAAAAAATAATAATGAACTCTTAATATGTACAAGCTTGGCTTATAGTTCTTCTCTGTGTCGGAATCGATTCTAGCTGCTGATCTCTCTATTTGTTCCCAGTACCCAGCTGACCCGCCAATAGACCCATCTCTCGGACAGTCTGTGGCTGCCATTCATCTTGTCTTCTCGCCACCCCAACAATTTGCTTAAATTCGAGCTGGAACTCCCGATTTCCTCCAACTCCTCCTCCTCCTCCGCCTTGCTGGCAATAAAAAGTGCAATAACTCGGCTCACCCGGCTCAGAATTTGGGGCTGTGCACACAGCCCGATAAATATACTCGGCATAATGAAGGCCTGGGACTGGCAGAGCCTGGCCTAGGAATATTTATGAGCACATAATGTGATAATAAGCATGCGCTGATATCCTGCGGAACGGCCTCTCCAAGTTCAAATGTTAAGGCGCTTTTCGTGTTCCCGCTCAATTGCTCAATTATTAGGTGAGGCGAGCGGAAAAAAGTCGAAAATTATACACCCGGCATTAGGCGAGTGAAATAAAAGTCCATTACAAATGGAATCAACAACTCATTGCTCATCGGTTCCAGGGGCAGGCCTATTCCTATGGCTGAGAAAGCGAGAAAGGAAGTGGGTCTGGGCTTAGCCGTTGCTTAAATACTCTATAAAACTCATCATTTAATAAATAAATATTATTTACTTTTACTAATAAGTAATGAAATACTGTTGTCAGCTTGTCCGTCAGTTTACCATAAATTACAAGGTCTAAAAACTATATAAACAATTTTAATTAGGCCTTTTCGGTTTAATATTTTAAGTTAGTTTGGGAAGATTCTTTTAAAATAAGTTTTAAAGTCAAACGAATGGACAAAGAACGACGAACCAACACCAGGACTCCTCTGTATTGAACATGTTTTTCCAATTCAAATTTAAATAATAAATAGCTACTCTACTTTGTTACAAAACTCTTTCCTAAATACCAACATCCCACCGAGAGGACAGTGAAAAAGTCCCAAAAGAGGCAACACTATTATCAAGACCCCTATTCCCCGAACCGAGGCGAACCTTACCGCACCGAACTCCTCCTCGTATCCGTATCTCCCCCGATAAGCGGCAATTTCTCGACCCGGTCTCGAATCTCGAATCTCGGTCTCGGTCTCGATTCTCCGAGTGGAGCCCATTAAAATATGATAAATTGCGTCGATTCTGTGCAGTTGATTCTAACAAGACAATTTAACAAGCGTAATTTAATATTTGACAGAGCGAAGAGTGGCGCTGCCGCCCGTTCTGTTCGGTTGTCCCGCTCTAACCACAAAATGGAAAAACGACCATGAAAATGATGTAAAGTCGATGGTTGTGGCTGAAAATCTATCTCACCCTGGGGAACACTTAAGTGCCAACCGAAAAATTGCCCGGGTCGGACTTCAAGTGAGGCGCTGACTTCATCCGTTAATCTCGGATGGTGGTGGATGTGGATGGGAATCGACTTGGACTGGGATGGGAAGTGGAAACATGGGCAGGAGGGCTCTTCGCCGGGGAGTGGGAACTACAGCCAGAAACAGTACCACACTCGTTCCGGGGGTTGATGTTAAGCATTATAAATTAAATGGGTCGCGGCGATAAGGTAATTGGGGTGAAATGCGAACATGAAGCTGGAATTCGGGCTCGGATCGTAATGGGGATGGGTCTCCGGGTGAGTGGTGATGTCTTTCCCGGAGCTGGGCTGCCTTAATCGAATGATTTATTCACCGTTTGCATGAGTTGTTGGCCAAGTCGCTTAGCCAAATTAAGCAATTACCGCTCAGAGACCGAAAAAAAATCAAAAGCCCATCACATTAAATTGTTATTTTTAGAGTTAATTACCGTTCGAACCGGCTAATTAACCTGATCCACATAAAGCCAAAAGCAGCCGGCGGCGGCAACAGCGGCCAAAACGAAACCCAAGACTAATTGGCCACAAATCGAGATTGACTTTAATTAATTAAGCCAGAGCGGAGTTAGTCGCAGCATTTGATTGAGCTGAGTAAATAAATCTCGTTTGGAAACATGATCGGAGAGGGAAGGTTAAAGCCGAGGAATTGATGGATACACAGGGAGAAAAAATAGCAGTTGAAGATGTAATATATAATGGTTTGGATTAGGAACTATAAACTTTAAATAATAAATGAAAATGATGAATACGTAACATAATAAGCAGAAATACAGGATTCACTTATGCATCTCTGCATCATATTTTGCTCTGCGTTTCTTCCAGTGCATTCGCTTGTATATATTCTCCTAATTAAATCTAAAAAGCCAATCAACAACTCTACTGGCAGTTAAAAAACAAACAAATCACTTGAAACAATGTCCGCAATTAGCCGGGCATTATTTCGGGAATTAAGCGAGAGAAACCGCAGTCATTTCTCAATGCAGACTCTGTAGACTTTGGACCCCACACCACGAGGGGATAAGATTGAGGAGGAGCTCTAGTACTCCGCACTCCAAACTCCACTCTTCGGTTGACAGATAAGAGTTCAGCGAACCCCAAATGCCTTTGGAGTTGCCACAGCCAATGGGCAGACTCCGCTTAATGACCGCCATATCGGGCAATTATTTTCAAATTGTCTCGTTAGTTTCGAGGCAGAGCCGCAATTACCATCAGTATCTGGTGAGTAGTCAGTCCCACACATATATCTATATATATGGTTGTACACATAAGTGCGGAGTTACGCTTCAATAAGTACTCGCAGAGAGCCATATAGCGATTCCGGAGCACAGGAAGTGCGCACTTAAGTAGACTTTGAATAGTTTCTAATTAACGGCGACAAACGGCGTAACGGGGTTGACGGATCGGCCGGGATCCGAATATGGATGGATGGATAACAGGGAAGTGACTGAATAACTGACTAACTGACAATACGCACAAAAGGCAGTTAATGGCAAGCGCAGAGAGGGGTGTATGGTTTGAGAAGAGTGGTGTTTAGGGGAAGTCCATCTAAAAGGGTTCTCAGAGTGGTCCTGGGAATGCAAGTATAGCACTGTAAAGTATTATTTTAGGTATTCCAAAACTAGTTCAGTTATTTAAAGAGGAGAAAAGTGTGCTACCGCCAAGCGTGACACTAACAAATGAACAAAACGATTCATAACATCACAACAACTTTCCCAAATCTCACATCCTCCCCTCAAAGTCATCCGATCAATAACATTTAATAATACCAAAATATACAAGTCCTATTAGCCGGTGATATGGTCTTTGTATCGAGAATAATGCCCTCGTGACTTATGCAAATTGCTGCCGGAATTTGTGCGTTTAAAAAACCGTTTTCTATCTGGGTGGCTCCGGGTCGGAGATCTCGAGATCATGAGATCTCCACCTGCTCCACTCGCACCACACACGACGGCTGCCGTAAGCCGCCGCCTTTCTTGGGGAAATTCTTTAAAAAGCCATTATCGGAGCTTAACTATTGGGGAGAGTGGGGACACTTCCCCGACTGAATAGAGGCTACTGTGGAATAGTCGAATCTTCGATGGATCGGAATCTGCATTCGAATTGAAGTGCTATCTCCGGCCCATAAATTTTCGGCTGCCTTAATGAAAGTGTTAGAAATGGGCTGTTTCACCTGGGAGAAGGGGGTTACAGGTAGTAATAATGCCGGAGCAGAGTCCGAAAACCAATTCAGGCGGCTCGTCATAAGCCGTTCGTGTGATTTATAGCGAAATTATAACGCATTAAAATCAAAATATATATCACGCCAAGCACGACCGAGCTGGTCGGGACTCGGGCCGGCGGAGGCAGCAAACTAGTTTCTGACATTTTAATAAATCGATTGGCGGACAACGACGAAGCGGATCGGCGACAATATCTTAAGCCGATAATATTATTAACTCTGTGAGTTAAATCGAACGTTTTGTATGTTTTGAAGTCGTTTATCAGGCGCTTAAGTCGCTCCGTGTCTGTCTTTCTCATTGAATGTCTGGCTAACAGCTTCCGACATTCCTGTAAGTCCAACTTGGAGGTCTTTCTTGCATTACCTACCAGTTTTCTTAGATTGTTTATAGGAGAAGTTGTTATTTATGTATATAATTTTCAATTTGTATTTTAGGTAACGTTTAAATGCTAATAACCATTTTTTATAAGGCTGCTCAATCGAAAGTTTACTATTTTACGCAACCTATTTACTTGCCTCTGTCTCTTTATAATTATAGTCTTCCTTTCCCATTGTCGTGATTTGGGTTAATTATCCTAGGATTTAATGGGGACTTGTATATTGGTGGGATGGTCCTCCGTAATGAGACCTCGAGGCCTCGTGCAATTATTAAATGAGTGCCAAAGCGAGCACTTGGCGCACATAAATCAGAAGCTGACATTTTTTCCCTCAGACAATTATCTAAATGCTTGCGTAAGCATATAACAAGATAAACAGATACTCAGATAAGCAGCATTTCTTCCAATAACCCGAATGTTCCCATTGGTCCACGCCCCCGGGAAGCTTACTCGCACTCCCACTTGTAACTGGAAGCGGAGATAATCTTACGTTCGCTCTCGGCTTGTGAGGCTGCGCAATGGAAGGAAAGAGACAGCGGCTGCGCTCTGTGTATCTTACTATATACAGTTCTCTCCCATGTACAGCTCTAGGCTCCATATATTTGTATATATATATACCTGTAATTGAGGGCTCTTAAATATGTGCTTATTTTAGCTGATAATGGAATAATTTCGAAGCGCGTTTGCTGCCTGCACAAGCGGTTAACTAATGAATTGTTGTCAAGGAAAAATCACATTTTATACTGGGTTATTTTTGATAAGAGTGTGGGGAAGTCCCCTCAAATATAGAGAAATTTCCTATAATTTAAAAATAACAAACTAATTACCAAAACTATTTGTTTCAATTATTTTAGTGCCTCATGCTTCATAGCAAGAACCAATTCGAACATCTTTCAAGTACTCCGCATATAAGCAATGCCTCTATTTCCTACCCCAGCAGTTGTCGTAAAAGTATGACCCGATCGATGCCCGTGTATTTATGAGCCCTGAAATTGTATTTTTAATTGGGCATAAAATTTAAATATCCTTTCAAGTGCTCGAAGGACACACGCACGCTCGCACGCAGGCACTTGAGCCCCGCGTCGCATTTCCATATCCATTTCCCTCTGGGCTTGATTGGCATGACAAAGGACGCATAATTACGCAAGGTCGTCGGGGAGCTAGATGCCAGAATCTCAACTCTCGGTTACATGTGTTTTCGGAGCTACTTGTTCTTTTACCACTTGAGGTCCGTGGACCACACATGAGCGAAGCCGTGAAGTGATAAACCCAATTGGTTTAGAGTCTACGAGCTCGTTAAACTAAATACTAAATGCAGTGCTCCGACAATAGCATTTTTCTCATGTCAAGTCATTGGTTTTAATGGCACATTAAGCATACGCCTCGTTGCCGCTGGCTTGGAATTCGCCCAACTTGTACGATATGCCCATCGGCTAGTCATCTAATTTACATAACTTTGAGGGGGAAAACAATAAACATTTCCAATATATAAAACTCGGACCAGAACAATAGAAGAAACACCAGCCGGGTGAGAGCTGCAGAGCAATGAAATCCGTTTTCGGACGAGTTTTCGGAGGGTTTTTGGGAACGCGTTTCAAAGCTGTCAACTCGGCGGAACCAATTTTGTTAATGATGGGCCATATAAACCGAAATTAACTAAAATTGTTATAAAACACAACTTTATTGCCTTGGTTTGAGTCGTGCTTTTTGTGTAACTTCTCTCGTGGAATTTCCGAGTTCGATCTTGCATTTTTCGACTATGTTTTATATGTTTTTAGTTTTCGTCTTTTCGGTCGCATTGGAAATACGATCTGCACTTTGCCACTCACAATGGCCGCCTAATGACAGGAAATTAATTCCGAAGGCTTCTCCTTCGGGGCGCTCTATTGTGCAGATCTGGCCCATAAATCAATATAATATTATTTTCATATAGCATTTAGCTAAACGCTTTTTGGGCGTGGGCGCTGGGCGCTGGCACTCGGCGTTGGCATTGTTCCGAGTTGCGGCATTCGTGTGGTTCCCATAAATCATCATAATTATGCTTCAACGGTTTCGGTAGACCGTATAAAATTATCCGAATGGGTGGGGCCGCCGCTGTCGAGATCGCGCTAAAATTAGCACAAACAAAGAGTTGATTTAAGGGGCAACGCAGGTATTCTTAGTTGGAGTTTCACTTTGAACGGTTCTTGAACCTACTGCCGAAAATAACTAGAAAGCATAGAGGCTTTCTTTCAGCTAAAAATAGTTTACATTTTATTTGGAAATTTCTATTAATTAAAAAAGAGGATTAGGAACATTACTATTTTTACTTTTGAAAACAACAGAAAACGCTTGAAAAGTAATAATACACAAAGATTATGACAACGGTCTCTTTTGAGTAAAAATCCAGAGATTAATCTATTTTTAAATATTTCTATTGAAACTTACAATTTCCATTTTTGTGAATAATAATTGCCTGACATTTTCTGAGTGCAGCATTCTGCATTAACTCCAAATCCCAGCTCAGCATCCCGGCAGCGTTTTTAGGCAAAAGTTCGCCCAACGGCAACAACCCTTCAATCATCGCAGGACGCACCCCCCTTCCAACTCCCTAAAGTGTCGCAAATGCCCAACGACAGCTAAACAAACATTAGTCACAAAATTGCCTGCCGACAGCGAAATGAACAATATCTATATGCCATAAATACCCTTGGGGTGTCCGTACAACCCGCAACCCCCAATCTAGGCTGGTTTCTACCCCATCTCGAGTCGCGAATGTGCCGGGGACCCATGACGACCCCGGCTGTTTACTTTCAAAACCGTTTGCCATGCGTAAATGACAAACGATTTTGTGAAATTATTATTGCCATTGTCATCATCGCCGCAGTCACTCACCCCCGAACTTCATCAGCCAAGGTCCTGCGCCTGCCAGCCTGCCAGCCTCCATCATCATCATCACCATCGAGACCGCCCAACTCCCAGCTCCCTGCTCCCAGTCCCAATTCGTAAACGAATACGAATCCTGTTAGCCAGCCAGCCCCTCGCACTTTGCGCTGCTCAATTTGGCAAACAGTCAGCCGTTGACATTATCCTTCCGCCGGCATGCTGCTGAAAACCAATAAGCCACCAGCAGCCAGAGAAACCCTCATCCAAACCAAGGACAGTGGGGTAAAAATGAGTGAGAGGAGTGCTTTACATAATTCTTAATACAAAATTTTAGAGAAATAAGAAGCTGTTGAAACTCATTGTAATATTTTACAAAAAGTTTGAAATTAAATTTTAATTTTTCAAAGTTTTCTCCTTTTAATTAATTCAGTTTTCTATACCAAGAGCACTGTGCCTTCATCGGGCGACTAAATCCCACAGCAATTGCTGCTGGCAATGCGCACTAATCCGAGAGCACACTCTCCTACTCCCACTACCACTACCACTTCCACTTCCGCACACCCAATCCCCGCTGCCGAGAGCCATCGTATCCTGGATTCCCAGCGTTACACGAGTTTCCGGCGCGTCCTCCCTCGTAGTGTATTTATTTTATAACATTGCCAATCAAGATGGCTGCGCAAACATAATCGCAGACAGGGAGAGAGTGAGACAGCAGAAAGAACAGGAGCAGGTCCTTTATCCTGGCCACATAACGTGCTCTTTTTTTTGCATATGGCTCCCTGCCCTGCCAGCTTCCTGGTTAAAGGATCAATAACACTTTTGCCTCAATTCCGGCTCCCAGGATCCGCTGTTCGCATTCCCCATCCTTGTTTGTTTATTTGTTTTGCAAACAATTTCAGCAGCCTTCCCTTCCCTTCCCTCGCTGGAGAGTGTGTGCATTATCCTGTGTGTATCCACATGCATGCTGCTGTGTCCTTTTCAATTTGCTCAATGATTCGCAAGCAAATTGATTCCCATTCAATTCCGCGCCGTTTCGCATCCGACAATTTCGATTTTTATTGGTTTTCTTCTCGCTCGCTCGCCTATCCTACGGCCGTCTCGCTCATGCGCCATTTTATTGATAGGGTCCTGTCCCTGACAGGATTCCGTTCCCGTTCCCGTCTCCGTCCCTGCAACGTGTGCGAAAATATAATAAAAGTGTAAATTGGTTTTTGTTCGTTTATTGTTGTGTATATTGTTACTGATATTGTTATTGGCTTGGGTTTGGTTTTGGGGTTTTTATAGGCTCCGCTTTCGGTTCAATTTGTCGTCGTCGTCCTTTTTCGGTCTCGTCCTTTATCGCTTTGGCTATTTTTCGATTGGGACTGTGGGGTTGACATGAAATAAATTAATTGGAAACTCAATTCGAGTGTTATGTATGTAAATTTAATAAATTGAAATCAATTTCGTTCTCTGATTTGGCCTTTTGCGAGTGTCAAATGGGATTTGTGTGAAGAATAGATTGATATATTTTATCAATTAGACTTTTCTTTAACTTCTGAGACTTCCTTGCCCAGCTCCCACCTTTCCAGCTCAGTACATTCTCACTTGGACTAATCACTTACGAATTGCCGCGCTTCCAACTTGGTAGGATCATAAATATCCCCAGCGAATCTTTACAACTCGACCGCGCTTCGGTTTCCTATGAGAAACCGACTTCCTAACCAGAGAGGGACTTGAAATAAAATAAAGTAAAATAAGAGGAGAGAATAAAGCAAAGAATGTTTGTCACAATACATCAAATGGCCGCGAAATGACACAAAACATGAACGCGTCACTTTCCATCACTATCACTCCAAAGTGCCAGGCCGACTGTGCTCCTAACTGCGGCTAACAAGCAGCTCGCCACTCGGCGGAGGAGTCCAGGTCTTGGCCCGAATCCCAGCCCGACGACAGTCAGTCTGATAGGTCCAGCCAGGAGCCTGAGAGTCTCCGCTCCTCTCCTGAGTTCGGAATCGGCGCGAGATTAACTGCGCGCATGCGCAACTATTTGCGCACATTTTAAATGGGGCCGTCGCTCGCACAATGCTCTCCTCCGGTCTCCTCCGACTCCGATCTGCAGGGACAATGCACCTTGGAGATCCAGTCACAGGGGGAGGGGAGTGAAGGGCGCGATCGGGTGACACTCTGCGCGACGGATCCAACGTCGTCGCTGGGTCTGGGCCGCCAGCCTTAATCCGCCGAGCAATGCGACAACAGTCGCAGTTAAAGCCACTGCCACGATGATGATGATGATGATGATGACGATCTGGTCGATTATTTGTAGCTTGTAGAGCTTGTGGAGGCTCTTGAGATGACAGCGTGACTCACGATCGGGGAGAGATACTTGGATTTATATAGCTTTTGGGTATATACTTTATATTATCAAAAGTATTCCCCATTTATCTCATCATTTAGCTGATTAATAATTGTGTATATTTTGTATACAGATTCCGCAATCACGCTGACATCTTTAGCTGAGTATGCTGCGCCCTGCGGATCCGAAGCTTATTCGTAGATTGTCTTCTTGGCATTCGTGCCCAGATCAGACCAGGCACTGGGTCCGCTCTCTACTCTCTCCACCCTTTTTCAGTTTTTGTCGCAGCAATCTCGTTTGACCAAAAACGACTAACGAGGTAGAGCTGCGCCGAGGCTCAATCCGGAGGAGAGTTGGGAGCTGAGCGACTGCCAGACTTGATATTCAGCGACAGCGATACAGATACAGACAGCGAGATGGAGCAGCAGATGAAGGAGGAGGAGGCTGGCTGGCTGGCATCATTAATCCTTTGCATTGGCAACGCCTTGTATTGCAAAGCCGCCGCGTAAGTTGTCATGTTTTTGTCGCTTTATGGACTTCTAATCGTTCAATTCTATCAAAAAGCTTACGCACTAACAAACGTGTCCCAAAAACCGGAGTCGGGTCGCTCCCAAACCAAGCCGAACCGAACCGCACCGAATCTGGCAGCCAATTTTCAGGCAGTCCCCCAGATTAAGATATTTAGATTGGCCCACGACGACACGAGGGAGCAGAGCAGAGCACAGCCCCGATCAGGAGACGAGCTGAGCTGAGCTGGGCTGAGCTGGCCAAGAGCAACTTATTTAGCACCTTTCGGGGCTAAGAAGGCCGAGAAGAAGGCCCACGGGTGCGCTGGCCGGACTACAATGGAGATGGAGCGATGGAGCGATGGAGATGGAAATGGCAGCGTCGGAATTGGAATTGGAATCGGAATCGGACTCTAGATGGAGGATCTCGACTGCAGGCTCGAGGTGACAATAAGCTGCCCCGACCATGAAATTTGTTTCAATCTCTTGCCTTATACGTGCAGAGTGTGGGGCCACTGATAGAGTCTTTGTGGCATCTGATGTGCGAATTTGTTACTTAACTTCGAGATAATCCGCTGGGAGAAGAGGAGGCGTTAGATGGGTACACAGAGGAAAATACATTAGGATAGTACGATTTTTGAGAGATTTTCTTATTCATGTGGAATTTAATATCGTTGATTTTGTTATTTATTCCCCCGAGTGTACGCATCCGATAGATTCAATAGAAAAGTATGGATGTATTATACGGTTAGTTCGAACGGTATTAATTCGAGACCTGCGAAGAAGAGGAGCCACAGAGCATAAGGTCGGGGCTAATTTGCATCTGAGTGCTGGGACTTTCAAATGCCCGGCCCCTTGAGTTATTGTAATTAATGCCAAATTGGCCATAAAACACAACATTTGCATGTCAAGCAGCTGAGTTTGCCTTTTTGGCATTCGTCGATTTATGCGGCATATTATTCATATTTCGGCCTGTGCCGGAAGTGACCATTGTGCGATCGACTGAAATAATTAAATATTAGATATGATTAGAGTCTCCCCTGACATTTCGCGGCCCGCCGGGCCCACGCAGAGCCATAAAGCAGCGACTTATGGACTTATAGAGCCGCCCGAATTCTAAACGCCATTCAAATATAAATAAATGTCAATTTGTGCACGCTTGGCCATAATCTCCGCTTCGCGTTGTTCTCGGGTTCTCGGCTCCGAGCTGCCTCAAGACTCGACTCTCGACTAAATGCAAATTAAAGCTCATTAATCCGAGAGATACATTTTCTGTTTTCTTGTTTTTTTTTTATAAAGAAACAGCGGGACATTAATGGGCTTCGCACTTTGCCGGACGACTCTCGTTTTGCATAGAAAGCGGCGTCGGAGGCTTTTGTGGGAGGGGTTCGGCCGCCAGGTGATCGTAAAACATGCCATGATTACTTTATTAAGCCAAATGTTTCATAAACAATCGTCATGTCGCACATAAAATCCGAATGCGATACTCTGGGCCTCC
Source organism: Drosophila punjabiensis (assembly GCA_008042585.1). Classification (NCBI taxonomy): domain Eukaryota; kingdom Metazoa; phylum Arthropoda; class Insecta; order Diptera; family Drosophilidae; genus Drosophila; species Drosophila punjabiensis. The sequence continues at coordinate 254,058 of VNJR01009488.1, forward strand.
CCCAGAAACCACAGACCTGACAATCAAGCGTTTTGCTTAGATAACTCTCCCAAGATAAATCTCGTGTGTGCTTAAAATTATGGGTTTCAGATATTGAGACCGATATGCGGACGAGCTTGGAAACTGAATTCCCCTCGGCCCGCAGAGAGTTTAACTAATTTTATTAAATTGAACATTAGTTAAATTTTGGCCAGAGTTCAAGCTGGGAGATTTCGACTCCGAGATAAGTGGGAGACTACAGAAATCTGTGCAATTAAGCGGAGATTTAGCATAATTAATTGATCGAATCTGTGGGAACTATGTTTCAGAGTTTGGAGTAAAGTGTCTCTAAGACACACATTCGCATTTGTGGTTGGATTTATTGCAGGCTTCTTTATTGACCAGAGAGCTACTCCATATTGGATTACACTCGCGATCTCAGTCGACTTCCTACTCGTGCGAGACCTGGGCATTAGCCGGGCATAAATGTCTAATAATGATTCACGATCCATTGGGTTGCTTATTCAATTAGCGCTTTTATGCGTTTTGTCCATTTTTAGGCGAGAGCCAACACGAAGGTCTTAATTTTATGTCTTCTGGCCATAAACAGCGCGAACTTTTGCCAGATTTCGCTGGCCATATATCTCTCTCGCGGCACCCACACACAACCAGGCTAGCCGAACCTGATCCGCCAGAGATACTATATGGAAAGGGAGTGGGAATGGGAATGGGCGGCCCGATGTCTTCATTGCCCTGGCCAATTGTCACTTCCTTCCTCAATGGAGGAGCTCAGCTCAGCTACCAAGCTGCCTCGTCGTCTGCTTAATTTTATTATCCAGTTCCGCCATCAGCTGGCGGGGATTGGGTTCGTCGCCATTGCGGCCAACATGGTCGTGTCTAGCGACAAATTTAATGACTTACTTAACCCCATTGGGGAGAGGTAAAAATAAGACTTTGTATGTCTTTTGGGCGACAAAGTCTCCGCCTCGTTTTCGCCGAGACCACACAGCGAGAAAATATTGCATCCGTCTCTATATTGTTACTTACCTTGAATATAAAAATCATATAAACAAATTGTCGGGCTTAAAGTCTGGCATGATAATAGTGCTATTAAATAAACACAATTAATATATAGGCTAATCCTAATTGTATATTTTTGTTGAGTGCAAAGTTCTTCTCTGTCAACATTCGGTTCTGATTTTCCCGATTCCCATTGCCTCGCCTCGGCCCGTAACTTAGCATTTTTTAATGACTTAATTTACGTTCGCAATAGGTTCCACCTTCCACGTTTATTGTTTTGACTAAGTACAGCGAGAGATCGTCTGGGCCACAGGATGGCCGGAGCCGCGAAGAGCTAGCGACGCCCTCGAGTTGGGCTCCTTATCGCTCCGCTCGCATCGTCTCCGTCGTCCCAGGCTTCCTGTTCTGCTCCGACGTGGGCTGGCTAAATATAAACACACATCCACATTGGTGGAGTTTCCTTAGGTCTCTTGGCCAAGTCTCTAAGTGGGGACGAAGGGAGATGCAGTGAGCAGCAGTGAGCGTAGGTGTTGGCCCGAGAAGGGGGGAATGTGCTGTCGAGTTTATTGTTAATTTAATTGGCCAATTTCGTGAAAGTGTTTGCTGAGGCTTTTTGTAGCTTCTCGCTTAAATTAGCTGGACAGTGGGACAAGCAAGGATCCAGGATTGTTTGGGGAGTGGAAAGTAATTTTTAGCTAATATTAAGGTGTTATATAAAACACCAGGATCAAGTTGTAGTTAACATATGATTATCATTAAGTTGGAAATGGTCTGTGTTATCTTAAATTTAATTTAAGACAAAGGCTTTCTTCAACATTTGCTAACTTTATTCCGATTTAAATATAACCTTGCCCCACTGTCACCTCATTCGCTTTTCAGTGGGATGCGTTTTGCTTCAAATTTATTTGCCATTTGTTAACAGAACCTCCAGTTTGCGATTTGTTGACAATCGAAGTCAGCTCGGTGCTTCGGATTTGAGCATCAGATTCAGCTTCAGTTTCAGCTCAATAATTCGCATTCGCAATCGTGGGCAGCCAACGGGTCGTATGAGTTATGGCCTCGCGTTTTGCGGAATAAATACAATTTGGGCAGACGACACTTGCCGACTTGTTCGCGCGGCGGCGGCGAGGCGCTTTGAAATGGATTTTGCTGAAATTAACACAAAATGTTGCCCACAAATTGACAGGCGACACGGTGCTAAATTAGACCGAGTAAAAAATCGGGAATGCGGCTCACTCGCTGACACTTTCAGGTTCAATGTCGTCTAACAAGACGTCAGACTGGCGGGAAATTAGCGAAACACGCTTATTAAATTCCAACGTCTCCATGTAAACCGATCTAAATAAGAGGAACTCGGCCAGCCCGGGGCTTTATTGGGCCACACGGCGGACGACAAACAAAATGCATTTAAAAGCTACAAAACTGCATTTCACATCCGCCATAGGGCCCAGCACATGATGCCGGGGGCATGGGGCATGGGGATACACAGAGCCAAACACGAGTTGACAACTCATCGAGCATTGAACACGTTGTAATGTGATACTTAAACGCCTGATTGGCTCGTAAATATTTTCACTTTGTGGAACGAACCACACAACTCTTGGCCGGCCCTCCAGCCTCCGGCCGCAGCCCTCGATGGCTGTCGATTCTGTTGTTAACAATAATTTCTACAAAGTATCGCTGGTACCTTTGATCAGGGCAAAAGCAGAGAGCAAAAAAGGCTGAAGGCTGAAGGCAAGAGGCCAGCAAAAAAACGGACAAAAAAGCGCCAAATCTTGCACTAAAAACACACCAAATACGACATCAAAGCTATCGCTGCGATCGATCGGAATCGAAGGGATACAATTGTAATTGTTCTGGCCCCGCTCGCTCTGGACTCTTGCCGGGACTGGTCACTGGCCACACAGAGGGAACCGATCCCAACCCATCCCATTCGCTCCGATCCGATCCGATCCGGCACTCTCAAGGCCCGTCCTCATCATAATGTTAATGTAAATGCATTTTAAATGGACTTGCGTACAACATTTTTTGCTCTTTGTCTCCGTGGCTCTTGTCGCGCTTTGTGTGGACAGTTCGGACAAGGACAAGCTGTTTGCAACACGATGCGGGCCGGGGTCTAGCGAGAAAATCATCATAAAATCAGAGAGGAAGCATGGGTAAGCCGAAGCTTGTATACCCTTTGCGGGTTAGAATTGGATATTCGGAATCGAATTCGAATTGAAATCAATGAAACTTTGAAATCAATCATAAATGCATTCATTTTATTTCAGAAACGTTTTCTGTCCTAGTTTTTATTAGGCTAACAATCCAGCATATAGAGTTATATATATGATTTATACGGTCGGAAATGACTCCTTTACTCGTGACTTAAATAATAGTCCCTTGGTGAGTTATGAGAACATTGAGAAAGTTCTGGGGTAAAAATTGTGGAGATGCTCTTCTTCGGACTCTGGCAATTCATACTTTGTAGACAGAAGATTATTATTATGATGTATATTATATTTTATATCTTTAAAGATGTAACTATACCCCTGAGGTAGGGCATACCCCACACATCCAGCCACACATATATGTGTGATCTCTTGTCCGTTTGGACCGCAAGAGCAATACGTTTTTAGTGTCTTACAACGAATGAAATCTGACAGTTGGCGAGTTAAAAATAACAAAACGCACACAAAAACCTCAATCCCATAAGCACAATGCCGGAGAAGGAGAAGAGTTGCGGGTTGGCGGCAAAAATTAACATAATTTAATCAACACTAATTCGCGCTTTCAGCTTGACAGATCTTCTTCTGTCAGGAGAAAAAATTCAGAGGGAGAGAGAGATGTGGGCGCCTTCAGCGGAATCTCAACTGTCACTTTGGGCTACGGGTTTCCGCCCTGCTAATTGCTCTCTCTCTCTCTCTCTTGGAGACACCTCATTAGTAACCAAGGAGTGATCACTGATCAGAGATCCCGCGGAAACAGGATGCTGCTTATCAATATCAATCAGAGGGATGCTGTGTCCGCACATGAATGAATTCAAAGGGGTTAGGAATGTCAACACACAACAAGTTCATTAAGAATTGTTCCAAAGAACCAGAGATATATATATAGAGGATATAATGCTCGCATTGATTGTAATCGACATTTCCCTGTAAAGACAAAAACGAAGATCAGCAGAGAGAGAGAGAGGAAAGTGTGAATGAAGCCAATTACTATTTGTAAGGAGAGGTACTTTCATTGGAAGATGACTGCATGGGCGGCGTGAAAATGTTTAGAGGAAATTAAACCTCAGAGTCAGAACAATTCTATTACTGCCTTCAGCCTATATATCCTCCTATCTAATGAAAATCCCCCTTTTCCTCCACGCCACTGCCTTCAATAACGCGATAAACACGTCGCTTTCATTTAGGAGCCCAGCACATCACGTACGCACGAGATTCTGTTTAAATACAGCCACATGGCCGACATACTAAGCAGGCACGAGAGCAGCGCCAGCCGAGGGCCTGGAAAGAGGCCCCTGAGTAGGGTTTATGACTTCCTTCTAACTCAGAGAACCCAGTGAGATCGGGGCTAGCACAGCTCCTCTAATGGCCCCAGCCCAGACCTGGAAAAAACATAAATTACACGCAGCGTAATATATATCAGAGCGATAGGATCGATTATGCTAAGTTGAGCGGCGTTAAAATTATGTTGACGCATGTTTCTAAAATGTTCCAACGCACACACTGCGGGTATATATCTTGATTTGGCCAGATACATAGCCGAAGTCAAAGCTAAAGCTAAACAAACCCCTCCAAATTATGCAAATCTCGTGACAATCATTTAAGCAACCTTTAGAGCGTATTAAGTATGGACGGACTGAGGGAGCAGTGCAAAAGAGATAGAGCGTCGGATAAGACACATTGTGATCGGAACGCACCTCTAACCCAATTTATAACGACTTATCGACAGTAATAAAAACAAAATACAAAATACGTTTCTACACATGTTGCGATCGATAACGCCAACGCCTCATTTGCATTTCTCAAAGCGGTGGTGGTGATGATGGTGGTGACGGTGGCGGGGAACTTGAACTCGAATTTCGAGGGGATCCAGGGGATTGGCTGCTGGGTCTGCACAGGGAAAAAAGTACCCAACAAAAGGGGTCTCTTTGTTTACTTATTTTAATGCCTTTTCTAAAGTGGAAATATTCAAAAGAAATCATTGTTGAAACTGCAAGCTATAATTATGTATATTTAATGTGCTTTACATTATTTGCCACACATTTTCTGTGGCAAAAAAGGCTTACTTTTGTAAGATAAATTTACAGTCTTGGCCTCTCTATATAATTAATTTAAAATTAGAAAAGCCATTTCTCCTAGTGTGTGCTCTTGAGAGATAGCCCCCTTGCTGCGGCCGGACACTTGACATTGTCAAATCGCGGCTTAATTAAGCAATCGATCTTCTCGAGAGCTGGCCAAGATCGGCTGACTGGATGGTTGCTAATTTGCAAACAGACAAAAGGCCGGTGGGAAAGTCGCAAGAAACCGCACCGTTATAGGGCCTAATGAGTGGCCACTTATCTGATCCGAGATGGGATGGAATAAAGCCCGGCTGAAAGGCGCATTGGGAAACGATTTAAGACGAAATTAAAAATTCATTCAGCACGGCGACTGATTCACCACATTCGCCCGGGTCCGAGCCCATAAATCATGCCGCTCTTGTGACACTATCGAGCTAATCAAATCGCCAGCAAATAATAATAATAAAGGGACCCACACCGAGCCCCAAAACACAACGAACACTGAGCAGCAGACACAGAGCCGAAAAAAAACCCCAACAACGAGTGACAGCCAACAAATGATGTTCGACGCTTTTGTGGACATTAATATTTGACATTAATTGAAATTAATATTAATTTCATATTTATTGTAATGCCCGTTAATACCAGGCCCAGAGCGAGTGCCGTTGCGTTGGCGTCTGGGGAGACAGACAGACACAACAGACAGACAGCCGATGAATTGGCATTTTTCTGTTGGGTTCGGATCCCCCCGGCTCTTCTAGGGGCCCGCTGTGAGCAACTGGTTAGGATGCCTCCTCCTCGGACAGCTTAATTTCTGTAGTCGCAGGGTATTAGAATTTAAGTAAGGCGTAATTAATGCCGTCTGGCGGTGGGTGAGAGACTCTTTCTCCTCCGAAGAGTCATGTGTGCTGTGCGCGCGAGAAGAAGGTTTATTTATTGGGATCTAAGTGATTTCCGATGAGATTGTAACGGCCGTCAGAGTCCGGCGATTGAGGCATCATCTCCTCGCCGCAGGGGGTTCTAGGAGGCAGCACCGATCTCCTGGTGCGTGCTGCCTGGCTCCACCAAGGCCTGTCGAGTGCAACGCCAAGCCAGGTGAGTTTCACTTTCCATCTCGAGGAGGAGTCGGCCCCTGATTTTTGGGTGTGATATCATTAGCTCCCCGCGCTCTCTCGAAAAAAAACCCGTTCTCATCTGAATATTATTAGCGTGAATATTATCTGCTGCTCAGGCTGCCTGCCTGGCGATATTTGCGCATCATTAAAATCATCAAATGAAGCCAATTAAAAGTAAATAAATAATACATTTTATGAAAGCAATCAAAAGGCCCCTTCATCGGGCTAATATTATGCACAGCGAAAATTATAAGATTTTGTTAAAACTTAATTAGGCATCGCCAGTCGAGACAAAAGCCAGCTGCCAAGTCCCAAAAAACCTAAGCTCGAGGGGTCCATTAATAAATTAAGAAGAGCAGCCCGAGGAGAAGAGTAGAGAAACCCGAAAAAGCTGAGACGACAGCCATAAAAAGGGTTCAGGAATTTGGGGTAAATCTGCTCGGAATGGAGATTGGCAAGCGTTTTAAAATCAATAAAATGCGATTAGCGTTCTTTCCACAAGGGCGTCTAATTGAATGGCATTTATCAAAAAAGGTTTGAAACCAAAAATAAAAGAGATCTATTTCAGAGACAATATACGGAATACACTGGCAGAATTTGGAGAATAACATTTAGGAGCTTTAAAATGCAAAGAAATATTCAATTAATATGTTTTTTAATCTATTGGGGTTAGTACTAATCTTTCAATGCTCTTTAGAGTACTGTTTTCCCTTTTTTTCTCTAGAACATTGAACTACACTTTGTGGCTTTCTTTCTTCTTTGATTCCTGTTATGATCTTTCCACCTCAAACTGTTCATCATTGCCTTGTCCAAGGTCCTTCTTCTGGCCCGGTTGTCCAGCCTCCTTAAGGTGACCATGCCAAATCGCACCCGCTGCGTTATTTAAGTGCCACATTTCACATAAGCAACTTTTAAAATTATTTACATGCACCACACGGACACCGACACGGACACGGACACGAACACCTTGTGACTGGGGCTCGTTTGGATAATTAATTGATTAAAATGTTTTCTTTTCCTTTTTCGCTCCTTAATTTTCTTTTTTGCATATTATGGCGCGTATCATATTTCACATAAATGAGCGCATTCAACACGCTAAAGTGCCAAGGATGCTACATGGATGCCAGGAGGAGGCTAGCCGAGGCGGTGGTGTTGCAGCCGGGACACTTGTTGCCACAACTTACCACCTAGGGTGGGGTCGGGAGAGAGGCCCATGATCATGATCGTGGCAATGCCGATGCCCAACGAGTGAGTGTCTATGCAAGCGCCGCATGTGGCAGGTGGCTGGCCGAAGGGGAAAGATGATAGGTGAGGAGAGAGGGATGGAGATGGAGATGAAGCCAGGGCCAGCTCCAAACACGGAACAGGGTGTTTATGGTGATTTAGTCAGTTATGTGGATCGTAAACATTTTTGATAGCTAAATTTAAATAAACGACAGATATTTGTAGCCCTCGCTCCGGTCGGGCTTTATTATGGGACCTCGAACTGAAGATGGAGGCGCTTACTCATTCCCGCCGAGATCCGAGACCCGAGCTCCGAGCTCCGATATTCCACTCTCTTGGGGAGAAGAATTTAAATTAATTTTATTACAGCCGAGTTTTTGTGTAGTTCGCGCGGCGCGAGTAAAAATATCAAATTACTTGCGGTAATATATTTGGAATTAATGGCGCATCGCACAGCCCGAGAGATTTTGTTACGTTTTACTTTTATTTAGTTGGTAAATTGGCCATAAAACGTCCAGGGCCAGGGCCAGCATAAGCACGGGCCGATCTGGCCGATAAGGCATTTTCCGGGGGAAAGCAGTCAGTCGCCAGTTTCCGATGAAAAACTCCGTGATTCGGTCGCATAAACAAAATAAATATTTTGTTTAAATTTAACCGTTGACAAGCGTTTCGAATGTCAGTCAGTGAGTCGAGAGTCGAGAGGCCATAATTGGCTCACATTATTTCCCGTCGGCGGTCAAAACTATGTTTATTTATTTTGGAAATTGCTGACCCGGCGATTTACCTGAGCCGAGAGAGTCACTTGGATTTTCCCGGCTCTCCTTTCGTCGTTCTCCCTCGGCCGTTCTCCCTGGCCAAGGATTAGAGGTGAGCGGCAGGCACTTGTGGCTTAACTTTGTGAAATCCTGTTAGAGATCAGGCCAGAACTCTGACCCGGCCTGAATGAATGTCATCGCACTTAATCCTCGACTCCTTGGGCTCGGTTGCCGCCACGCCCCCCGCATTTGCATTCGCATTTCGCACACGGCATTGACTTATGCCTTTTGTCACAAGTCAGAGGACTCGGACTCTAGCCCGGGTTCAGGACTCGCCAGCGAGCCTCACAATTCATATTTAATAAGCCCATAATGGCAGTAATCATGATTTTACGGCGAACTTCTGACCATTGCATCTCCGGCCAGCAGGAGGCCGATGGTAAAGGGTTCTACCAAGGCAATCCCTTCCCGGCTGGCACAATGGGCCGCGGCACGGCACGGGAGGGAACCGGGGAACTACACACACACAGAACACAGAACAAGCCAACAAGCCGGGAGGCGTTGCGCACATTTAATTAATACGTTTGCTTGTTTTCCAGCTCGCCGTAGGGCCAGGCCCAAGAGAGATCGCTGCGGAGTTCGGTGGGCGTGCCGGCAGATGATTAGATTTTCTTCCAAAATTCCAGTGTCATTTGAGCGGTTCCCTTCTCCGGCATTGTTCCAAATTTGTGCGATGTGCCTGCAAAGCTTCGTTTAGCCCGGCGATCCTTTCTCGCAGCGGGGGCGGGGACGGAGACGGGGACGGGGGCTTATGATTCCACCGATTCCGACTAAGGTTTCCAAAACGGAAGCCTCGGGCCACTGTGTTTATGCGAGTCGCCTCTAAGGGCCAGTGGAAGAGGTCCTAAAACAAAAGACTTAGGCAACGAACTTGCTGCTTGCACCAACAAAACAAAATATGAAATGTTTATGGGCCGATTATGCAGCGGGGGGTGTTGTGAAGGGATATATTATTATGTGTATTTTTAACTGCTAGTTTATGTGCGGATTTTTTGGGTTCTTGCTATAAATGAAATTATTATTTAACCTTTTTATATACTATTGTGATGATGATTATGTATTCGCAGACTACAATTTGTTATAAGAATTGTCATTATACTCGATGTATGTGATTTTATTGGCATGTTTTTATACATGTGTACAAGTTTTAATGTTTTTATATTTCTTTCACCGTTACAACTCCGTTTTAATGGCTTTTCAGTTTTCTAAAATTAACTATTATTATACGAGTACTTCAGCAAATAAACATTGCTATCTATTCAGCATCATTACCTCTGAAATTTCTTGGTAATTAGACCGATTCCCTTGCCTCATTTTCAACATTGTTCCCACCATAAAAAGGACAACAACAGAAATAGCTGGCCCACAACAAAAGGCTCGATCTATCCATCTGTGCTAACGGTTTTCGCTCGTAAAGAAATCAGGCGAACAATCGGACACAGAACCACAACAATTGCATGGCTCAAGTGCTGGTGCCCCCCGTCTCCGTGCCGGAGGAAATCACGCAAGCCAGGGGCCGGCCGCACAACAATGGGTCTCGACCCCGGGGCATTTGTTTAATTTCCAATTAAAAAGAGCAAACACACTACTAAAAGAAGTCGAGATGCATCTACACTTACGCCCACGCACAGCAGGTTAAATCGCCGGGCATTATCTCGCCATTGACATCGCGACAAGAGAGTGGCTTGACAACTGTTTTAGGTTGCCAAGAAACAAAACGAAAAAAGGGATAGGCCAACACTTGGCTGGCCAGTTGGACTCGGGTCCCGGTCCCTCGATTCTCGGTGCCTCGGTGCCTTGGTCCTCATCCCTCAACCCCTGTTGAAATGTCCAGGTCCCGGTCCAGGGCGATCGATCGCTTGAGGTTTCCCTTGCTTCCCGGAAAATGCCACTTGTCAATAAGGACCTCTGTGTTACCTGTTATCTAAATTACGCCAGGCAAAACAAAAACAGCAGTTGCCGTAACGGCGATAAATAGGGAAGCCAGCCAAGGACCCTTGGAACGATCCTTTTCCAGGGGTGGGCCCTGCCTAATGTTTTAATTTGATTTTAAAACGATGTTAATCTAATATCCGTGGAAAATGTCAAAATAAAGAAGCACTCCTCGCACCCCTCTCTCCCTCTGATTAATTAGAAAAGGTAATGGAGCCCAGCGGCTGGGCTTCTAATTGAAATGCACTTGCCGTCGCCCGCCCCGAACTTCGATTTCAATGAATTTCCTAATTTTATTTCGAAATCGCTGTCAAAATTGTATGGCTGAGAATCGTTTTGGGTGTGCTCCCTCCCTCGCTCCTCCTCCGGTAATATTTTCCAACGAATTTGAATTTCCACCCAGGCCTGGGTCCGAGGAATGCCATTGGACATCAACATCGCGTCATCAACATCGACATCGGTGATCAACATCAGAGACGCGCACTCATTTGTTTTGTTTCTGATATTTCTCTCCCGTCTTTGGGCGTGAATACCACAAATTTATATTTAATTGTTCGACTGACTTGGCTGCATAATTTCTCAATATTTTCATCGTCTGTTTGCGGGTGTGTGACAAATGCTAATTCATTAATATTTGGTCATTCTTCGACAGGCCCCGACCTGACCCCAGTCGAGTGTGAATAGATGGCTGAGCTCGAGTTCGAGTCCGATCTCGGGTGTGGGTGTGGGTGTTGGTGTTCATGGCTGCCAGTAGCCAGCTGCGTGACGAATCGACTGTTTATACATAGCAGTATCTTTGGATGGATATTATTAGCTGCAGAAAACCAGAAAACTATAAAGAAGGTGGACACAAATAATTGAGATAAAAAACTGATTTTTTTTTTTTATATTTTAATGGGTTTCTAAGGGCTTAGAGTGAGTTATTTGCAAAATTAATAAATTTAACTAGTTGTAAATGCAATGGAAAAATTAAAAATAAATGAAGCCATAAATATTATATAAAAACGCCTTCTGTTAAATGAACTTCTAACTTTTTAGAACTTCTTAAATATATATTTTTTTCTTAATGCCTTAATTACATTTTTAAATTAGAGCACAAAGTTAATTAAGGTCATTTAGGACATTAAAACCCATTGCTAATTTCACAAGAAATATTATACTTATCTCAAAGCCCCAGCTAATGTTCTTGTTGACCTAAAAAAAGCAAACTAAAACTAATAAGCTCGGTACACACCTCCGGACTAAGCCAAACTAAACCTGTAATAAGCTGCCCGTGCTCGTAATTAGTCCGCAGGAAGTCCCTGATTCAATTATAGAAAACCACTAACTGGGGAAATGGAAATGGTTGGGGGAGTCTCCCATGACTGCGCCAACAACAACAACTACTGAGAAATCGGTGGAGCGGCCTGTAATTTAAACGAATTCACATCGTTTCAATTATGCACATTTGTTGGCCAATTTTCATAATAAATATTCTAATTGGCTTTTAATTATACGGAGAGCGAGAAGCGAAAAGCGTTTCGTGTTCAAGTCGGGCAAATTGACTAATTGCCGCTTGTAATTGCAATATATTAGATGACGCCTCATTGGCCCGGACCACCAGCCACCGACCAGCTCTCCGGAGACACTACAAACTACGGAGAGAGCCACATAGAATGTAGAACCAAATGGCAAACCCATAATTACCTTGACCAAACCCGAAGCCCAGCTCGCACGCAATCCGAGCATTTGTTGCCCTGTCCGAGCCAGGGGCGGGCTCATGTGCACATATATAGTATGTGTATTTTTTGGGGAGGGGCAGGGCAGACTATATATACATATAGGTGCCCTCTAGTATAATTCAATAACGGCATCGTCGATTCAGTTGCGGTCGTCACTAATTGATTGTTTAACCAGCTAAATGTCCAAGGCGGGAATTTCTCCGGCGCTTGAATAATGCATTGCACTGCGGGCAGCTTGGAATGGCATTAGTTTCGAGACTATGTCGATGCACAGTGGCACAAGAGATACTTCTACAGAGTTTTTAGAACTTGAAATGCTTAAAATTATTCACTCAACTACTTGCAACAGGTTAGAGTATCCATAGGGATCAATATGGTAGCCATAGGAAATGTTGAAATCACTTTGGAAAATAATATTGGTGAATGAGTGAAAAATAGCTGCAAACAGTTATTATTTATTATTATTTTTAATAATTTGTATATAGTTTTCAAGGCTACCCTCCTCCCTAACACTCGCTTCACTGTGCCCAGCCAATGAAATGCTGGAATTGGTAACAATCATACGCAGCGTGGGCGCTGTTGCTCAGCGAGCATTAAAACAGTAACAACAAACATCAGGTTGTCATAAAGAGTGCATATTTATGTGACTAATTCGAAATAAAACATAAAACTCACCAAATAATATTAAGAGGCTCTCCCTGGAGATGGAGCGAGCGAGTGACTGGGAAACCGAGATGCATATCAACAATTAGGACGCCCCATGGAGCTGGCCACGAAATCGGGAATTGGTAATGGGCAGCCGAGAATTGGAAATTGAGAAATTTGACGCTTTTACGAGCTGGGGAGGGGAAGGGGGCCGAGCCTCAGCCTCAGCAGCAGCATAATGTCTCTCTTTGATATACCAAATTAAAGCATTCGACATTTGATCGGGCTGAGGAGAGCACTTTGCATATGAAAGCGACGGCGTCTGGCGCCACAGATCGCCAGATCTAACAGTCCAGCAAACTGTCCAGGCCAAACACACAGCGAGCCAAGGGCCATAGGCATAATTGAGGCAATTAGAAAACATCAAAATATTGGGCTATGGACGCAGAAAATTGTTAAATAAATAATGCCCCGACCGGCCAGGGACCGAGACGTTGTTGCGGCGCTCTTAATTAAGCACTTGAGGGCCTAAAATCGACTCGAATGTTTATTCTGTTCGAGTCAAGCAGTTGGCAATGACACGGCGCATTTCGAGTTTATTTTGGAGTTAAAAAGTTGGAGACGCCCACCGCCACCGCCGCCGGATCATTCAATTAAAACGCTTACGCTTACGAATTATTATTATTATTATTATTATGACAAACAAATGTTTCGAGGGCTTGGAAAACGATGCCAATCTATTTAAGCCGCAGGAAGTGCCCGAATCGAGAACAATCCCCAGTAAATTACAAGCAATTGGAGATCTCCGATCTCTCGATCTCGATCTGGAGAAACACTCGGTGACGGAAGTGGAGTCAGCGAGCGTGGCGTTGCGTCGCCGAGTTCGTCGCCTAAGTCTTTCGTCTTTCGTTAGACAAATGGACAGAACATGGACTTTAAAATTAATTACTTAATTTAACACAACAAGCGGGCCGGCGACACCTTCGATGATGTTTTGGGGCGACAACGGAAAGCACTAAACATTCGCTGGGTCCAAAAACCAGTCTCAACCTCGGTCTCAGTCTCAGCTCTCTGGCTCTGGCCTGGCCTGGCCGAGTGTATCGGCCACGATCCTGGGCTGTAGCTGTAGCTGGGGCTTAACAGATTAGTTAGCATATCCCATATCAGGGTAATTATTGTTAAATGCGATAACGATCTTGTACAGCGTTGACATTTATTTATTTTCCTTAATTTCGCCGTATTAATCTTCTCGGAAACAACACGCATTAAACAGAACGCCGAGATATGGCACGTCCCTGTGTGCCGAGAACGGCGAGGCGGTCATTAAGGGATCTCGAGGCCCTCGATCTCCTTTGGCTTCAACTTGACAATTTGCATTATGCCGGCGATCGATCAGGAATCGGAGAAATCCAGCAGGTACTCCGAGGTACCCCACATAATGAGCGAGCGTCGAGCTGAAAACTAAACTCAATTAAGGCCCGCCAATGCCCCAATGCGAGACACAGCTAATTTAACCAAATTGGATTACTTAATAAACTTTATGGGATAAATAACAATGAGACTGTGCGTGGTGCTGGCCATAAAGTGAATGCGGCGGCGCGTTGTTATTATTATTATTTCTATATATCTCTCTGTTTTTTTTTTTTTTGGGCGTGCCGCATAACAAACCTTTTGAGGCATTCGGCGGAGTCAAACTCAAAATCAAAACGAAATGAAACAAGAAGGGGAGCAAACTTTGGGAAGACGAAGTTTGTATACACTTGCAGGTTGGAAAGACCGAATTTGTAATTAATAATAGCAAAGCAAAAAGTGCATAAGTTTCGATTCAACAACCCAGCATGTTAAACTTCAAATTTAGAACATTAAAATTTTTTGGGATTTTTGAGAATTTTAACGATGTAACTAACCCCTTATAAAATGTTGAAATTTTTAGCAAATTTTGTTGTTTTTTCTCATCAGATATGACGAGATAAACTCGGCTGTTAATGCTGATCAAGAATATATATGATTTATGTGATCGAAAATGACTCCTTTACTATGTGGCAAGCTCCTGACTAAAATCATAATACCCTGGAAGAGTATACACAGATCCAAGCCAGCCACGAGGCAAAACAAGTTGTACAAACATGTGTATACTACAGATATGTGTATAACATCATCAGCAGCAGCGCAACTTACCAAATTGTGTTTTAATTTCCGAGAATTATCAGCAAGGGATTTCGTTTCGTTTTCGTTTCGTTTTGGTTTTTGGCTTTTGGTTTTTGTTCCCTTTTTCTTCTACAGAAACACAGAGCAGGGCAGAGCGATGATATTGAAAGCGGCCTGCAGATAAGCCCAATTCCAATCCCGATTTCAAATCGGAATCTCGGCCGTCTGTGCAAGTGGGCGTGCCGCAGCCCCACTATTAATTATGCCCAAGTATCGGTTGGCTTCCATCAAGGTGCGTGCGCTGCTAAGCAAACAAGCGAGCCATTAGCCTGGATATATGTACATATACAGCTTGGATTCCGATATCGATCTCTCGGCTGAAGCATGTAATCAGCAGTTCCTCTCTGATTTATTCCTTTAGCAATTGCAAAAGCCCGTTGATTGGCCATGCACAGTGCGAAATATTGACATTCATTTCTAGCAAATTAAACAAATGAAAATTTTCAATTCATGAAATGTAAATATAAACTAATAGCATACTAAAGTTTTGCAAGAGCGTATAAAGAAACCGATCTTTATCTTGATCTCTAATGAGGTACGATTAGACTGCTGAAGTTTGTGTAAGAGATTAACCCCCTTTGGTAGAAACCTTTGACAGAGTGCCACGATTTAGTGCTGTTAACAGCTAGTAATTAGCCTCGTTATGGCCGTTAATTAGCCGTATCAGATCGATCGATCGGCCGCAGTTTCCATTAGATTGCTGGCATTGCCCATTGCAATTAGCCAGTTGCCGCTGCATGTTGCATATTGCATATTCATTGGACTTCATTTGACAGCCGATCCGGCGGAGAGATAGAGATAGCCCCACCGCAATTGTCGCATAAATTTGTGCCCGAATACTCATAAATTTGGCTTTTAAATCATTAGCACACCTCGGAGCGGCATCGAGTGACAGTTCTCGCTAACCAGTTTCTGTTTTGGCTCCTTGTAAAAGCCGCAAAGTCCGCCCCCGAGATCCCCGCCACTTTGATGTCTCACGAGAGCTGCGCTCAATTAAATTCCACAATAAAGCACGATTTGCATTTTAAATTGTGCAATTAAAATGCTTATGAAATCTATATAGAAATAACGATCGCTAAATGCATTTTATAGTCGCCTCCTTCATCTATCTCTGTCTCAGTCCCAGGCGCGTCTCCTCCTCCCTCTCGCTCCCTCTCACCTGTCACCGATCCGAGCGGACAGCGAACAGCAACAACAATGTTAAATGTCACACGCTAATTAATTGACGGCGCATAATTTTTAACTCTGTCACACAGTGGGACGAACTCAATTAAAAAGCTGGCCAGGAGCAGGAGGAAGGGTGTAATTTATGTTCAAGGATGTTTCAATTTAAGATAAATGAAAATGAGGTACCATACCCTAAGTAGAGTGCTTCAATTCAACAATCTATGAAGAGAAATTCGGTTGGGAGTCCGCACATTAAGAACAGATGAGCTGTTAGCTTCCATTTTAACTTATAAAATATATAGTTCACCTGTGAACAAAGCTCCCCAAATCCAAACAAACATTCCATTTCAATTTCTTTTCATAATGAATATTTTATATTTTATATGATAATATTTTTGTGGATTACGCTTACAATCGTGTTTGCTTAGGAAGTAGTACTAGCAACTAGAGGGCTAAATCTTAAACGGGTTTAAATAATATCCAGCTCAGCGGTGGAGCGACTCGGGGGAGGTTTGTGCTTACGACTAAACATAAATAAATGCTAAATCTCGTCAATGTACAGGAATTACTATTACTACAATAGGTTGTTTTTTGTTCTGCGGAAATTCACTAATTAAAAGATAATGCTTGTCATGGATATTTACACGCTTAAACCTTAGATTTGTACAGTTATAGTTGGTGTCTAGCCTAGATATATTTTTGTTTTCTGTTCGGAAGGAAGAAAAGAAAAGCTGGAGGAGGAGCTCTACTCAACCTCTGGTCTTCGCAGGGGATTTGGCACGGATCTTGAGAGGGACAGGGGAGGATCTCTAATACTTTCCCGTCGTCGCGTCGGATGCCTGCCATGTACAGCTAGCTCTAAGAATATATCACAACAAAACAAACTATGCTACTCTCCGGGAGCTCGGCTGGGAGGACGAGCCCTCGGGACTGGAACTGGAACTGGGCCCCATTGCCTGGGTAAGGAACTGGCTGCGAACAGAGCTCTGAACTCAGTGGCTGGCGTCCAGCTCGTGCTCCTCGTCGCTGGGGCAGTCGTCCATCTCCATGTCGATGAGCTCGTCGTCGTCCTCGTCGCCGCTGCCATGCATGTTGCGCTGGGAGCCGCCCTCGCCCCCCTTCTCGTCCTCCTGCTGCATGCGCTTGTGCTTGGTGCGTCGGTTCTGGAACCACACCTTCACCTGCGTCTCGGACAGATTCAGGGACTGGGCGAGGGCCTTCCTCTCCGCCCCAACCACGTACTGGTTGCTCTCAAAGGCGTGCTCCAACTTCAGCAGCTGCGACGGCGAGAAGGCAGTGCGGATGCGCTTGGGCTTGCGGAACGGCGGCACCAGGAAGCCTTGAAAGAGAGCAAAAAAGAAAAGATTCTGGTTAATCATCGGTTGGGCTTGGGATGTGTTCTACTGGTTCTCCAGCTGATTGATTCTTAACTACTTTCTCTGTCTCTTCTAGAGATACTTACTTCCTGGGAATCGGTGTGGAAAGATCCTTCCGTGGCGGCTGAGGAGCCAGGGATACAGCTGATAGCTATCTCGGGCCATGCCGGGATTGGGCATGAACTGGGCGGCATGCGGTGGTAGTCCAGCGGCGGCAGCAGCCGCGGCGGCAGGACCCAGGACGTGACCAGCCTGCAGGGCGGCTGCCATCTGGAACTGGGCGGCGGCAATGAGGTGCGGATTGTGCTGTGGCGGCAGCTCCGGTGGAGCGTTGATGTACGGGGGCAGGGCCTTGATGTCTGGCATTCCGGGCTGTCCCTGCGGCGGCCCACCCATTGGCGGTCCACCAGGGCCCACGGGGAAGGGTCTGACGAGTCCCTGGGGCGGCATTCCCGGCATCATCATGGGTCCTCCTGCTCCGGGGTGCATTAGCGCCGGCTTGGGGTAGCTCGGAGGCTGCTGCTGCTGCTGCTGCGGCTGCTGGGGAGGAGTGGCGTGCGGACTGCTGACCAGCAAGGTGGGCGATGTTGAGGGCTGCGAGGACTGCGGGGAGACAGACTTGGGCGGCGTGTGTGGCGGCTGGATGCGCTGGGCTGGATTCTCGGCCTGCTCCAATGCGGGTGGCGCCGGTGAGCGCTCCCTTTTCAGGGATACGGGGTGCTCTGCTTCCGGGGAGAGTCGAGTCTGGAGGGCCGCATTGTGATGGTGCAGGCGTTGCAACAGCTCCTGGATGTCCTGATGGCTCTTGGGCGGACCCTGCTGGTGGTTCTGCTGGTGATGCTGTTGCTGCTGCTGCTGTTGGTGCTGCTGCAGGAGGAGATGCTGGTGGAGCACGTGCTGCTGGGCGGGCGACAGGTGCGGATGCGGATGGGCAGGATGTGCGTGCGGCTGGCCGTGTGGATAGGGCATTGCGTGGGCAGGCGGTGCCATGAGGTGGAGCGGCGGTGAGCCGGGCAGCAGGGTGAGGTTCGAGGGCGGTGTCTGAGGTGGCGATCCGGGCCCGTTCCTCTCGCCCGGCGGCGGACTCTGACTCCTGCGGCCATTCTCCGGCGGCGGCGAGTGGCCGGCGGCGTTGGCACTGCCGGCATCGCCCACAATGGACTCGATGCTGAAGCCGATCTTCTGCTTGGGCGTGGGCATCATGACGGCGGCAGCGGCTGTGGGCACCGGCGGAATCATCTTAGTCATAAATACGGCGGCGGTTAGCTCGGCTATGTTGGCGGCTTTCTGGGGTCAAACGCGGCTAGGGAGTGATAATCCTCGGGGGAGTCTTGACTTGGTTGTGGGTTACTTTTCGACTTTGACTGTATTCAAAGCACATACACTGAGCGCCGCATCGGTGCGCTTTTCTTTCGGTTTACACTGTGACACTGAGTTAAGTTTCGGCGACGCGCTAGCGGAGAACGGGACGTGACGTAGACGGAAACGTAATCGTAAGTCGCTGGCGGATAACGGAATGCGGAGACGGAGACGGAGACGTGTGCTCTCGACGACGTTCGCTGGCTGAATAAACTCCGAGAGCGCCGCGGCACCACCAAGTGTGTGCCGAACGAATGCCCGCACCGCCGCTGCCACTCAAAACCAGTTTTGGCAGGCAGAAGGAGACAGCAGCTGCTTTGCAGTAAGCAGCCCCTGTGGTTGTCCTACTTCCACCTCAAGTGTGGACTTTATCTGCCGCTGGATATGAGAGCGAGCGAAATGGCCGCATTATCTGGACGGGGCGGGTCCTCGCTCGCTCGCTCGCTCTCTCTCGCTTCGACTTCTGCATATGGCTTCCGTTCCGTTCGTTCCGCTCCGCTCCGCTCGGTGGTTGTTGTTGCTGCTCGCTCTTGGCCTTTGTGTAATTTGGCTTAAACTGCCATTCATAGTTTTTGTTTTTGCGGTCGGGTTTTTGTTCCCGGAACGAGCATTAAATGAAAATCGAATGCCACACCTGGCCCAATGTCTCTGTCTAAATTTCGAGGCAGGAGAAAGGAGGAGATTTTCGAGGAGGACTGTTTGCTGCCGGGATATATCTTTTTCAAATATTTTCTGGGATTTGTTGCTAGATTTTTGTGTGTGCTTGTAATTTCGACAAACTTTCGGGGATTTGTCAGACCCTTTTGTATAGGTTTGTGGCTCATAACACAATTAATAGTTTATTTTTGTACAAGTGACAATATTAAGGAAACCATTTTAATATTTTTAAAAATTTCTTAAATTGCCTCTTTCTTAGTTTAAAAACTCTCACGGAAATCCAACTCCATATTAGCGATTCAGCACCACGAATGCAGTTCAAGACTGCGGTTCCAATAAATCATATTTGGGAGCCCCGATCGGGACAGCTTTATGGCAGGCGTATCGAGTGGCTACGATTTTCGCTACGATTTAAATGTTAATTTCTGGACACTACTATATACTGTGTTTTTGGCACACGACAAAGTTTGCATAATTTATGTAGTGTGCGGATCGCAATCCGAATCAAAATCAGAGCAGGTCCATCAACGGTCGGGACGTGCCGCGATCGTACACACTTCCCTATCAAGTGCGGCGCTGGACACATACTATTTTCACAAAGTGTTATTTTTACACTCGTTGTTATCAGCGCGTCGCCGGATTTTGGTGATTTATGGCCTAGAAATCGCAGCAACAACCACAGAGTCCGTGTTCGTAGGTTAGATTACAATCTATCAGTTTTTTACGGCCGCTAATTAAGCCACGCATATTTACACAACGAAATTTCGATTCGATGCCGCGGCACAAACAACTTTCGAGTCCATTAAAGCGTAATTATGTTGACTAATGTATTTTGATTACAAGGCGAAATGCTGTGGAAAGTTCACCGATTTGCCTTTTTTTTTTCTATTTATTTGCTGGCTTAGCTGTCGGTTTGTGTTGTTTTGCTTTGCTTTGCGGTTTAATGAGCAAAACGTGTGTAAGGCTAATTTTTTACTATACTTTTTGCAGGGTATTATGATTTTAGGCAGAAGCTTGCAACGCAGTAGGAAGGAGTCATTTTCGGTCCAATAAATAATATAAATTCTTGATCAGCATCAAAAGCCAAGTTAATCTAGCCATGTTGGATGAAAAAAAAAATTTAACCCAATTTTATCAAAATTTTATATACAATAATTTCTATTAAATTCTATATAAATTCTAATATTGAAATTATTAAAAATTCAACCACAATTTTCATTCTTAAGATTCCCAACTCTTTATGTTGGTTTGTTAACCTATTAAAAACTAGCACAGAAAAGATTTTCGAATTAAAATAAGTGCCTTTTTGACTTAGTTATGATCGATTTCAAATTACTTTAATCCCCTAAAAATTAGACTTCCTAAAATTAGATTGAATAAATTGATGTCATTTTGTTAAATTAAAAGAAAATACTATTAACAAAAAAGTATGAATTTAAGTATTAATTTTTACTGCATAAATCAGTGTTATCCATCTAGGTTTAGTAAATTTTACTTGGAAATTTCTCTTTAAATCTGATCATTTTTACCTCGAACAAACCCATTTATTACCATATGTTGTGAGATCACAACATCTTGAATTTATAATTGAGCGATTCCCTATAAGAGCACCTTCCAGGATCCCATCCGAGCAATCATCACAATTAAGTTGGCGAAAAAACGCAATTTGCCTTTTATTTTTGGTAATTTCACACGCCCACCCTCGCCGCAGGAGGACCTGCGAAGGACCTGCAAAGGACCTGCTCCCAGCAGCCGGCACAATCGGGCTGCTAATGAGCGAATAAAGACATCCCGAGGCAGCAGCGGGTCCAGCTCTGGTCAAGTAGAACCCCGTTGCGGTTCGTCAGGCGAAGGGAAACCATAAAAAATGCAAGGCAGACTAAGACAAAGGACTTATTAGATGGAAATAAAGAGCGCACAATGCGGCAGCAGCCCGAAAGGTGTCAAAATCAACAATTTTCCAGGCTGCAAACAATTCCCCAGAAACCGAGCAGCACAGCGTGATGCAATTTCACCTATCTATCCCCCGTCCGATTCCGATTCCCAATGCCCGAGTTCGGGCGAAAAAAAACAGCAGTTTCACTTTTGTTTCCCCCGTTTTTTATTTTTTACTTTTCTGGCTGTGAAAACAATGGAAAACGTGGCAAATTTCCCTTTGTCCAATTCGATGGATGGAAAATTGTTGAGTAGCAACAAAACAAGACAACAGAAGACCGAAAAAAATTGACTTTAATGATGATGAGTTGGCGTTTAGAGAGTCTGTGTGTTTTCCAGACCCATTTTCCTGGTTTTTTGGCACTCTTCTCTCTCTCTCTGTCTCTCTAAATGTAATTAATTTCTGGCCCCTCGATCGCAGAGCGGTTCCCAGAACCCACCGTCTAGTAGTATCTCATCGTTTTCATAATTTTCCTCATTTTCCTACCAGAACGATGGCCCGATAATTTGAACGCTTGTAAATCCACGAGACCCCCGAAATTATGATGGATCGACATCAACTCTTTTGTGGCTGCCTTTTCACGCGGCGGAAAATTCGGAATTTGGTAGCTGACTGACAGCGGCTCTCGGGGGCGTTAAGAGTGTCAGACAACTGGACTGAGCCTGCCGTTCGTTTTCCCGGAAAAACTACAGCAGAGGAGCCCAAATCCTAATCCCATTTTGGAGAAAAGGGTGCGCGAAGGATCTCCTCGGATCAATTTGGTATTTCGGGCACGGCACAACGGAGCCAATCAAGTGGGGAATATATTCCGAATTACCGCAGAGCCATAAAATCATATTAAAACACAATTTCTCGGTGCGGTGCAACATCGTAAAACATTTATATCTAATCCTTGACAATCATAAAAATTACACAAACGACATGGATACGCAGCGCAGGGAAAATTTCTGACAAAGGCAAAGTGCCAGCGGCAAAGGAAAATGTTTAAAATGTCGGAAAAGTGCTCGAGAAAATAACGAGGGACGGCGAGCGGAGAAAGCGAATAAACAGTAGTCAGAGAAATGTCATAAAAATGTCCAACTCCTACTTGGAACTACTGCTCCTCACCCCTTTAAAAGTATGCACAGAGAGAAAATTTGTTGTATTATTAAATTCGTAAGGAAAGAACCCTGACAGTATTTTCAGAAATTTGTTTCTTAAGTTATTTATTCATTATTAAATTTTCTTAATCAAGTTTCTAAATTTTTCCAGTGCACTTAGTACGTGTATGTGCAAAACAGTGGAAGATAGTGGAAAACCATCCCAGAATTGCCTCGGATTTTTATGACACTTTCCGTAACGGGCACTCGAGCGTGTCGTCGTCCAGTCGAAAGGACAGACAATCCTTTGACTCGACTCGCAACCAGCGAGCATAAAATATATAGTAGTAGTTGCCGAAATAAAATCAACGTAATGTTTATGACTTTTCACCGGTACCCTGCACCAGCTACCCCTTCTCCTGCTCCTGCTCCTGCTCCAGTGTTCCTCCTCCTTT
Source organism: Drosophila punjabiensis (assembly GCA_008042585.1). Lineage (NCBI taxonomy): Eukaryota > Metazoa > Arthropoda > Insecta > Diptera > Drosophilidae > Drosophila > Drosophila punjabiensis. The sequence goes on from VNJR01009488.1 coordinate 277,013, forward strand.
GACCTGGCCGCAGCCGTGCCGAGCCTTGTCCGCCGGTTGACACTTTCGTTTTGGTTATTTTATTTTTTTTATTTGGCTGACAGGCACTTTTGTCCGTGTGTCATTATCGTTTTGCCAGGGATCCGGGCAACGCGGCGGATTTATGAGCAGGCGGCATGATATGATTAGATTGTTATAAGATAGGTCCTTCTGAGGCTATAAGTCCCTAGATTCGGGCTGCAGATAGTGCAGTTCATAAAAAAGCAACTATTCGGTTTGATTTGTAATCTGTTTTATGAAGCATTCAATCAATAGAATAGATATAGAAATGTCAACTTATAATTATGGGTTCAGACGGAAGATAGTTTTATCTGAATTTATATATATTTCAAATAAACAATTATGTTTTAAGCTTGTAACTTAGGATTTGTATAATTTAACATCTACTAATTTATGACTATAGAAATTAACATGTCTGGGATTTATTACTCCTCTTCTAAGTAGATTCCTTACCTAGTGGAATGCTCTTAAAATTCCGCAGCTTAGCAAGCCCAAAATCCTCGAGATCATCTTAGAACCGCGCTTCAGTAACCACCAGAGACCCTGAAGAGATAGAGATATGGTATTCCTTCACCTTCACCTCACACAACATGTGCCTGACTCCTCTATCAACCCAATGGCCAAGCCAATTACTCTTCTCATCCTTATCGCAGATCTCTCCCCGAAACTTCCCCCAATAAACACTTTATAAATTACACGCCTCCCACACTTGTCCGTCGCGGAGAGTCGTCCCCGGCTCCTGGCCGTATCCAAACTAATGATGACAGCCAATAAAAAATTCCAACAAATGTGTAAATTTGTGGAAATGCATGAAAATGGGGAAAAACAAAAACGGGAATTTCATAAAAATGTAAATTTCGAAAAAGGCAGCGGAATGGTGGAGGGAACTCGGGAGTAGGGACACGCGGACATGGTCGGGTGACTGGGAGAAGCACACACACACCGGAGGGAGGTTTGTGTTCCACAACAAATGAAATAAATTTGTGCATGTAACTTGAAAATGTCGTTGCTGCCAAAAAAAAAGAGAAGCAAAAAAAAAAACGAAAATGGAAATGGGTATTTGTCAGGACCTGGGGAATGGGAAAGCGCAATTGCCAGGGGTTGGCTGTCGAGGCGGGGTGCCCGGGCAGATGACTCAATTTACACGCAACGAGCTCTGTAAATTGCGCCTCATTTCGCCAGCGACTCCTTCCTTCCTTCTTCCTCCTCCGGCTGGCAGTTGTGCAAATGTCAAATGTAAAAATGGAATGGATATCCCAGATTTCCTTCCTCCGCGACAGAATGCACCCAGGGATGAGGATGCTGCCCTGACTCGGCTACAAATTGCCAAACCTAATAAAAGCGAAATTAGCTGGCAAAAGGCTGGAGAGGACACAAGACAGGAGGGTTGATTTGTGAGCTGTCCTTCAGATAGGGGAGCTTAATTCTGCGGATATGTGCCATAAATTAAAATGAATTAATTGGCCGTGACTTGGCTTATAGCATTTGTTGAATTTTTTTCTATATTATCAATCTCTTTTAAGTTTAACACACATATCTAATCGATATAATGTGTTTAGTTCTTTTAAATTTAAGATTTAATATTCTAAATTTTTACTAATTAATTCTTCGAACCAAAAGCCTGTAAAGCCGTGCAATTTACAGATCCTCCGAACCAGCTTTCCAACCCCTAATTGTGATGAGGCTGCGCCGCCATTTTATGCCCCCATCCCCCAGAGTCAGATATATGTTATAAGTCTGTTCCCGGACCTGGAGCGTCGGTCGTTAAACAAATGAATTGCCATAAGCGCCGGCTGATTGCAGTGTCGCCGTCGCCCCAGATGATGGGCTGGCCCTAATGTAGGACAGATTCACTCCATGGATGCTGGGGACGGGGAGGGAGTAGGTCCTGATTGGGCTGCCAGCTGCGATTATTATAACGCTTGCCAAGCTCTCCGGCGGCGGCTTTACGAGGCGCATCATTATGAGATGACGGCGCTGTCCTGCAGCCAGCGTCTGCCATTATTATACGCCATTTAAATAATATTCGCCTGGCACGTTTTCGAGGCCGAGTCGCAACCCCTCGGAGCGGGAACTGGAACTCAAACTCAAACTGAAACTGAAACTGGGTGGAAACCCACCCCGAAGTCTGTGCGCGGCGGCGTCTGTGCCATTTTTCACAGGCTTTTTGCGCTGCGCATAATCAAGGCACATCATCAGCATTTGATTGCGACAAATAATGCCGCCACTTTGTGTTTGTTCCGCAAACGTCTGCCGGCACTCAGGGGTGCCTACCCCTGCAGGACACCCTTTCCTCTCACCCAAGACAATATAGGATAACTGCTGGGAAAATGGCGGACGAGGAGTGAAAGGATTATGGCAGACGCGTTGGAAGCGCGCGCGTGTTAAATTAAAAGGATTTGTGTGTTGATTAAGTGCCAGGACAGCATTCAGAGTGGCAGAGTAGTTAAGGGGTAAGTTTTCAAGGAAACTATACATACAACCTTCTGAAATGCATGTAATTAATTTTATATATTGTTTTGTGTTTATGAGAAAATATATTCTTAAATTCAAGATGGTTCTATAATTATCAAATGTCTGCGAATACAATTCTTAACTAAAAGATCAGAAAAGATCAGTCGGTCCTTACACAAGCACATACCCGAAATATCAATAAATCTCTTGTTTCATTTAGTCACATATCCGTTCCTCGAAGCTAATCCAAAACAACTGCAAACATTGCAACATAATGGCAGGGCAAATGTGACTCGGGATCGGAACCTGAAGGCAAGGAGTACCTAACCCAGATATGGACAGTCTATCAGCGGATCTTAGCCGATCCAACAATGCGATAATGGAACATATATGAACTTCGAGGCCCAAAACAAACGGTAGCTGGATCAGTGAAGAATCAATCCCCGGGATCCCGGGACCGGGACTACAAAGGCAGCTGATTCCGCCGGCTTGCCATTCCCAGATTGCCGATCTCCCTCAGCCAGTTGTTGATCTTGTTACAAAAGTCAGCCGAGGTCCGAGGCGCGCGGGTGTTCTCCGGGAGCGGCCAGGAGAATAATAGGTACCACAGGCCCTTGCCGGTCTCTCCTCTGTGCACACTCAGTAAGCGGAAAGAGCCAAAAAGTTAAGCCACAAACATACAAGAGGATCAAAACGGATTTAAATACAAAGTGGGAAATAATGAAGTGCCGAGGCCGAGGCAGCCCAGGGGAAAATAGTGGAAAGGTGCAAGATTTCCCGAAGCCAAAAACCGAAACCAGGGTGGCTCTATGACGTCCACGTCATCCGAATGTGGTGTGCGTGTCGAGCCGGGGCTTATTAAAGTTATAATTAAAGTATGTCCATCATGGATCTTGGGCGAGTTCCCTGCAAACAAGGCTTTGTGTGTTCTATGAATTTAATTATAAAAATTCCCTGATAATTGTTTTTGTATTTAAATTTTAATGGGTTCACACTATTCTCTTTGCTCTACAAGATCGCCTGGGAAAGGGGTTGGAAAATACCTAGAAGTGGGTTCAATTAGTTGTTTGCCTTCGAAGTGGGAAGTTAGAGCATGGGTGGGGCTTAAGGGTTAACTGAGAAGTTAGGGGATTATATTATAATAATCTAAATAATTTAAGAAATAAGTAAGTTGTTATATATATGTAAGAAATCAGTGGTCTTTAAAGGAGTTTCTTGTTGTGTCTTTGGTTTAGGTTTTTGGTGTTATTACTTTTCTATTAAACATTTCTTAATTCTCAAATGTCAGTACCTAGTAACTCGTACTTTGTCTAGAGAATCCCCTTCAGCATCTGTCAGCTCCTTGTTCAGACTACGCCACTGTGCACTCACATACCCTTTTCAACAGTTTCGAGTTTCGAGAAGACCTTCGTGTACACACACATTTCACGTCATTTAAATTTATTAGGATTACGAAACAAAAAGTCAACAAGATGACAGGAATCGGAGTGAAGGACTTGAGCAGCACTCGAGCTCCTGGGCATTGTTTCGCTGGAAGAATAACCCCAAAAACAGGCAGGGAAAATAAGGATAATGCACAACTCATATGCGCCCATTATTTCCATTAGGGGAAAATGGGAATATGAGGAAGTTTTCGCCGGATCGGATCGGATAATGCTGATGCTGATGCACTCCTGGCATACTTGACTTAATCTAAGCCAATTTAATGCCCATTGACCCGCCGAGAGAGAGGATCGCAGATCACACAAGTGAGTATCCAGGTCCTTCGTCCTGAGCCGTAATTGTTATGGGAAGCAGAACCAGGCGCACACACCGACACATGTGGCATTATCCGGGGCTTAGCTGTGGGAAAAGTGGAACACCCGCAACTGACTTTGCCCAGAAGTTGAAAGTCGGCCACTTGATTGCATCCTGCCGTAATCCCGGAGAGCTCTCTGCAGCTCCCGTTTGCAGAACAGTAGCTCCGTTCGTTACGCTCATTTTGCGCATGCCATTATCTAATTTGCCCAGCATGTGCAGGCGGCTCCTTTCATCCGGGAAAGTATCCTTTCAGCATTCAGCTCTCGACTGTGCCACTTGGCCATGTAATTAGATTCGTGCTACTTTCACGGCGGCGGTTCCTTAGATGTGGCCGCTCCCGCTTCAGCTCCCGTTGCCGCTGCTTATCAATGCAAACGCCCTCCGCCATTATGATTATGATGTTTTCGATTTTCGACTCCTGACAAGTGCGCATAATTTATTGAAATGCTTTTTATTAAAGCTAATTGGCCGACAAAGCATCGACAAAGCGGCCCGTGCCGCCGCCTAACTGCCGAATCAATTAAAATGCCTTCGCAGAGCCCGAGTGGCGAGCGAACAGTTCCAGATCATTCAGTCGAGTCCGGCATTTGGAATCAATTCGATGTCAATCGACGCGATTGCATGTGCAATCGGTGTCAATGCACGTTTGGGTATTTTTATGCACTCCCCGAGTGGGGGAGAGCTGGGACTTATAGAAAGTATACAAATAATTCTTTATAATGTAAAATATAACTTGCTTAGAGATACGAGTCCAAGATGTACTCCTCACTTGCTTGCTAAGTCTGAACTTCGGACTTTTAAGCCTGCTTTTGTTAAACCCTTTAGAATGAGCAGAATACATGTTGTTTTATAATCGATAATATTTATATTTCCAGCAAAGAACCCCCTTATTCTGACAGTGTACGCTAGAGAGCCTAGCTAGTCGTGTGTTTAAAGCGATTTAAGCATAGCCAGCGGCGAGTTTTGTGTTTTTAATCAGCTGCCACTTGCAGGAGACCCCACACACACACGAGACGAGTCAGTCCGAGTGCCTAATTAAAATTGATTTGATTTCTCTGACACTTTTCAGCCCCGAACCGAAGCCGAAGCCGAAGCTGAAGCTGAAGCTGAGCCGCTGTGGAATCAAAGCCGCATTGTTCGTCACGCCACTCGGAATGGGATGACTGACAGTTGGTCGCTCAGTGAGCCAATCATTTGCCCAATCGTTTCAATTTCACATTTTGATTGATATTTCTGCTGAAACCGATACACAGACTGCTGCTTCTCGCTCTGCATGGAGCATAGAGCTCATTAAGGCGATCCCTGAGCGATCCCGATACCGATTCCGATTCCGATCCCAGTCCGGCGCTAAGCTCATAATTATATACGGCGAGTCCATGGCTACATGGCTATGTGGCTATGTGGGTTGTCATCTGGGCCATATATCTTGTTATGGCCACGGCGCATGCGCGTCTCCTCAATTAGTTGGGCTGTCAGAAAGATGATGAACTCGTTGCTTGATGAGGGTTTTTCCCTCCGAAACTAAGGACCGGACTGTTGTCCAGTGACTTATCACAGTTTCGAGCGAATTACGACGCGTCGCAGTTATTTTTTAATAGTTTTGCCAGCATTCCAGAAATATGAGTAAACCCCGAAAATTGTAGCTTATTTTCGGTTAGTTCGTCGTCTGCGATACCATCGATAGAGACGTGCTTATGGGACAGAGGTCGTTCCGGAGGTCCAAGTGGATCTGCTCCGGTGGTCCCCGCCTCCGGCGTCAAGTCGTTGACATTTGCGACAAATGGCCTGACGCACGTCAAGTATCCAAGCAACCGTCTGTGAGCCCGATCCGTGTGTGTGGTCCACTTTAGGGGGTGTACACGTTACATCGCCGCGTAATTGTGACTCAGACGACTCAGATAAGTGGCCACTCGGAGCACTTGGATCTCGGAGCACAGTCAGACAGAGTCGTCGCCATGTTCGGCATCTAATCAACTCATTAAGGTCAGCGCATAATTTTAATTGTATTTTCATAATTTTCGTCGTCAGCTCGGTCGGTCGGTGGCTTCAAAGCCCCTCGATTCCGGAACGATTCCACGGAAATCGGCGGACAGATAAGCCCGGTCAGGCACTTTGGCATAATTGGCGGCTAGTTAGCTTTTTAGTTTCTGTAAACTCTTCGGTCTTAGTGGCTTTGTTTTGTGTGGCAATCCTGCTGCTGCGCTTACCATACAGCGCCAGAGGTCATAAGCGATGCCACATAATAATTTCCTGCCCATTTTCCTACATTTTCCCCCCGAGAAACTGTGGGAAAACTGTGCGATCGTTCGGTGCGTGATTAATTTGTGGTTATTTTTAGGCACGACCGCTCCACTTTGTGGCAAGCTGCCTCTGCCCCTGCCCCCGATATATATATATTTATATCTGTACTCATATTTATTTGTTTTCTTGTTTTTCAGTTGGAGCTCCCTCCCCCGCAAGAGAGCCGCAATTAATTACAATTTTTATTGCGGCGACCTGAGGTTTTCCCCATTGATTTATATGGGAGAGTGCCGGCTCCAAGACTCCGATCTCCACGCGTCGAAAGTGCCATGAAATGTTTGAGCTATTCGATGCGTTTTGATGAAATGTGAAAGGCAATTACTCAATTGCATTTTATTAACTGAGAACGTTTATTCCCGGCTCCCATTTCAAAAATGATTTGGAGCGTTTGTTTTGGGTTTGCCAAGGAATTTGGGCTCGATCATGGGAACTTTTGATTATTCCCAAAGCCTCTAATTCGATTTAATGGAAATAAATTGTGTTTGTTTTCTATGAAAGGTGGTAATAAATAATTGTGTGAATAACATTTGTGGTTACTTATGAAGGGTGTAACTATTTCTTAAATTCTCATTACAAACAGGTTTGTATTTAGTAAGAATTTTAATAAGTATTTCTGATGTTTCTTGAGTCGCTGTCTCTTATCAAGTTTCTCATTCGCCTTGACCTGGCCAAAGACTTTGGTAATTGTGTAAAAGAAACAGCTCATTGACACCTGGGGCTTGAACTTGTGGCCTCGCATGTCAGCCCGGCTTCCACCTGTCCGCCAGTCTGCATCATCGCACACAGAAGCCCCAAACAGTTTGTGGCAATTTGGCAAAAGATTTCGCCGGCAAACTGAAGTGCAAGACACATGCAACGTTTTGGCTAATTAAGCTGGCATTTGAATGCGGCCCCGCATCTGTATCTGTGAGTTTTCAGAGTTTTCTCTGTCTGCTGCACCACAGTAGCCCCTCGCACTAACGGAAGCCATACTTCAGCTGCGTTGCTGGGGAATCTGACAGGTGAAATCTCGGAGATGTCGGAGGAAGTGGAAGTGGGAGTGGGAATGGGAATGGGAGGGGAGCCGTGCCACATCGCTGATACGCCCTGTGGGCCGCAATAAAATTAATTTCGCCGCGTTTTAGCCGTGCAATCACAGCAAAGTTGACAAGCGTTTACCAACGCGTCGCTCCGCACGAATATTTCATCTGCTGGATAAGCATCGCCTTCGCCGTCGCCGTCGCGTTGCAGGCCCCGAAAAGAGCGAAGAATAAAAATTATAATAAGAGGCAGCGGCAACAGCAGCTACTTTGTCATAGCATTTCCGCCGAATAACTTCCCCCTCCTCACCTCCTCCTGGCTAATTAGCTGCCGCCCGAAATGGAATTGAAACCCAGCAGTGCTCACACCTTGCGGGATCTCTCCACCGGAGCTTGGAGACGAGGATGCGGACTCGGGTTCGGGTGCGGATGCGGATGCCGCGCTTTGTAGTGCGAAACTTTTAATGGCTCGCATTTCGCTGACCACGATGGTAATCGTGGGTTTTCGTATATTTCTTATGCTTTATGATTGTCCAAGGGATTACCGCGAAGGCAAGCCAGCTCGCCAGCTTCTTGGACTTTAATTGAAATTCGTTATGTCGCCGGAGACACATGTGACTAAGTCCGGTGAGTGGGTCGAGTGGAAAGTGTACGAAATGGTTTTAGGGTTTAAGGTTTAACGTTCAAGGTGTGTGCTGCTGCTTTCTAGGTCATAATCGGTGACAAATGCTTTAAATATTTAATAATTAAAACGAGTGAGAGATGTTTCTTGCAGAATACCATTTGCTGGCTCAACTTGCATTGGCTTTACAAAGTATTAATCACGCCAGCATTCCTTTAACACCCAATTAAAAATCTATTTAATGGCCACAAGTACCCCCAAACGCCGCATCCCTCCCCCTTAGAGGTTTCCATTACCTTGGAGACTCGAGGAAAATGCACTTTTAATTGCAGTTAATCAATCAAGTGCTTCCTCCCCTTGCCTAGCATTTTCCTTAATGCACAAAGTGTAAATAAATGCGAATGCGATTTGGAATTTTGAACTCAATGGTGGACCGAGGGATGCATAAATCAATGGAGGGATAAGTTGGAGAGACTTCATATTATACTTTGATTTTTTAGGGTAATCTTAGTACTAACTAATAAAACATCTTGCATGTTTAAGCAGAAAATACAAGTATCTTGCTTGTACATTCAAAAGAGCTTCTCCCATATTTTTGTATTTATCCGATTTTGTCTTCTCTGCTCGTAAAGTTGCATCTGGCGGCGGCCATTTTGCAACAATCTGCAGAGTTATTAATTGCCGCAGCGCTCTTTTTAGCGTTTATTTATGGCCGCCGACTTCGAATCCAATTCCGAATCCGAATCCGATTGCTATAGCGATTGCGATGCGATATGGCATTTCGAGTATGGGCGCGAGTTTCGGAGCGACGCCATTCAATTGACACGCATTCAATTACCGCCTTGGCTGCAGCTGCTCCAGTGGCCACTGACTCATGACTGTCCGCGGGGAGGGGAAATGGTCAGGGGAGCGGGTGCGGTCAGTCAACGGTCTGCTGGAATGCAATCAGCTTCAATCACTGCGGCCCTGTTATATTTATCGCCTTAAACGAGCATAAATTGTGGCTTAAAAAGTTTCCTAGAATCGAAAGTCAATGGAACTGAGACCAAGATGGTTGTGGGTGGGGTCCATACTGGCTTGACAGGCAATGAATACATTGTGTGTGTTGTGTGTGCACTGAAAATAAATAGTCAGCCTAAAAACTATTAAATAAATTTATAGCAAACTAAGCAATAAAGCTTGCACGTTGAAAAAGTCTTTAATTAATAATGTAAAAGTAGTATAAATGTAAAATACTAAGTTAATAATAGGGAAGGGTGGACAGTGTCTGGTTCAGTAAAGAACCTGGTGGTGGAACCAATAGGGTCATCCTGGGATAGAGCTGACCCAATGGCATCAAATAAACAATATATAAAATCTTTATCTTTAAGCAATCAATAGAGCGACGATGAGTAATATCTAAGAGTTCTTATAACCTCATATAGGTTATACATCAATGACATCAAGTCAATCGTTTCCTGCCACTCTTGGAGGTGCTCATTTAATACATATGTATTGCAAAAACTAAAGTTAAATCACTAAAATAGCTAAAATATATATTAAATTTTATTATTTAACCTAATTTAAACCCAATCTATTTTTCCAAAGGTAAAAACCTTTTTCTGTGAGTGTCTGCTTATAAAAATTGATTAAATTGAGAAGAGATAAAGCATCAGTAACCAGTAGCGTTTAATTAAAATTGTACAAGGTGCGAGTGTCAATCGTCTGTTCAGTTTCTGATCCCTTCCCCAGTCCCCCCCTGACATGGGGCCACTGAAACACGTTAACAGTTCGAACGTGACAACGGAGGAACCCCTGGAATCCACATGTCCATCTAGTGGTGGTGTCTCAATTGACGATTCATAAACGGATCGCCGATGCTTTTGATTTATGCCCATGAATCCACCACGAAATGTCACCAGGCAAGTATGGCCGCCGCCTCGAATCGAACGTTAATGTTATGCGGCTAATAGGTTTTTCTTATCCAACGACGGTATTATATGGTAGCCAACCAACTGTCAAAACTCGCATTGCCGACTGTCAGCAGCCCACGCTTTGGGTCAGGTGTGGCATATTAATGGGTTAAGAAAGAGAGATGGGGTTAAGATGGGGCTGGAGTGGGATCAGAAATGACAAGCTAATTTGTTTGATAATTATGCGACTTATAGCAGGTCGAGAAAATGTTTAGATTACCAAAGATACTCCTTTAAATTCCTCACTTGAAAATTGTACTACATATATTTATTTTCCCAAAAAGATCTTCAAGTTTGAGCCAGGAAAATATTTACTTGTTTCGGCAAGCTATTTTAACCAATTCCCTAAGGGCTCTGGACCTGGCCCTTTATCGGCAAGGGGTTCATCTGGAGGAGGGGCACTCGGGCCGAGACTCAAACTGTCTGGACAGATAGTTGGACAGCTCACTGTAACTGGCACCGGGCGAGACAGATTGACATTAAACAAGTTGTAATTCGATACTTAATTGACGCCCGGCTCGTAAATTTGCAATTGCAGCGGGTTAATGGCTGGAGGGAATGGAGGTCTTGGGCCTCCACTTGGTACCGAGCGATCCAATTAAAGTTGCCCAAGGGGCCGCCATGGCTGTCGAATTGAGGTAATGTAAAAGACGCTGAAGACGATGCGAGATGTGAGATGTGTTGCCCACACAGCTGGGCAACAGCGACGGCTGGGACACCACCAAGTCATGTACGGATGTCAGTTGGCCTGGTCGGAAACCCTCACTTCTTACCCCGCACCTCGCACCATTTTGACCTTTTGCGTGTGTGCGAAATCCAAGACGGTCCAGTTTTTATTTACTTTCGTCGCATTTGTCTTTTAAAATGCGATGCCCTGACAGCTCTCAGCTCTCCATCGGGCGGAGTGCGGACTGCGGACTCAGTCCCACCTCCTTCCGAAGACATATTGCACTTTTGCCCATAAATTGTGACCCCATTTCGATGGATCTGTAACTATGTAACTATGTAACTCTCTAACTCTGTAACTATGTGTCGCTGTAACTGTAACTGTAACTGGCGCATCATTTGCCAGGAGGTGGTGGGTATTTTTGGTTTATGACCCTGGACCGGGACTGGTACCGGGACCAGGCCCTTGAGCACTCCCCAGAGAAGGCTTAGCTCCACGCCTGGCCACATAGAAAGCTATTTGGGAAAGTGTAACTTTTACTCTGAGCCGATTTTAAAGCCATAAAAAATGTTTTATGCGCGGCGCTAAAATGAAAATTGTCTTACACCTCCTTTGTAGTGCGAAAAAGAAACTGCGGCTATGGGGAATTCCTTGGCCAACATTGTAGAGGTGTCTCCCTGGCTTAGTTTTAGCCTTGCGATGACGCCAATTTATTTTATTGCAAATTTTATCGACTCTCGGCGGTTTGATTGGGCTCTCAGTTGAAACGGCAAATCGCATTGGTTTTTGTCGAAAATATCGAATTACCAATGCATTTGGCTCTTTGATTTTATGGCCAACTTCTGATCGAGTGAATGGCGGGGGCTTTTGGCCATATGCTGCCTTTTTTGGGACTTAAATCGATTGTGTGTAGGAATTGAGATATCTCGGTTTTAAGGTTATCAAGAAGAGATTGCCTTGAGGTGTCGGAATCAAGGCGATTATTTTCATTTTTGGGAGGTAATTATAAAATTACTAGGAGTAACTCATTTTATTGTTATTATAAAATGATCTAAAATTGTGCATTTATAATACCATATATTAATATACTTATTAAGCAGAGTTGGAAAAATTCAAGTAATAATTTTTATCCTTTACAAAATACTCCTCCAATCTAAAACTCTATTTGAGCTTAACAAATATTCCACACATTCCCTCCTCAGTTCATCAATTATGTCATTCAACCATTCCACACTCATATAGAAAATAAATCTTAACCATTGTCCCCAGTCCCGCTTGCAGTCACGCATCCAAAAAAGAAAACAATCTCTCTCTCAAAAACAAAAAAAAACCCAGCCATCGATTGTCTCGATTGAAATTGGAAATAATTAAAATATCTCGCACGGCACGCTCGGAATTTGTAATTACGAGTTTGTTTACAATCTCCGAACACCTCCGCGGGACAATTACTTTATGAGCGGGTCCAGTATGGCGACGATCATAATTACGGATCGAAAGTGACAGCCGAACTTCCGTCGAGTATGGCGGATAAGGCGATAAGCCCGGAAGGTAATCGATAACTCCCGGTGGCGACAATTACGACTTGGCAGTCGACGGATGATCGATCGGAGGAAGGTGTACCAATAATTGCGGCACAAGCCCAAAGTTCAAGTGGGAATAATGGCCGGAACAGCGATTACCCATTGCCGATGGTCTATGGCGACACGTGGGCGCTGATAACCGGCCGCCAGAACTCCAATTTGGCCATTTGGTTTACTTGTCAGCGGATGTCAGCGATTTGGACGGGCTCCCTTCTGGCCCCCAGTGATCTGGACCAGATTGCGCCGTCAGAGTGGTTAATGTCTTAATTAAGGGACTCTCGCCAGCCGTATCCATCCACCCATCGAACCATCCCATGCATCCCTCCATCCTCTGCCTATTTATTTATCCGGATCTCTTATCGCTAATTTGTAATCAGCAATTAAGTCACAGCGCACGCGCTTCAGCTTTGGGCCCAGTTCTGGCTGTGATGGTTGGTCTAGGATGGCGTACACTGAGAGTAAGGTATTGGGTCTAGAGCTTTACGATTTTTTTTAATACATTTTTAAGCTTTGAACATTTCTCTCTGTGCAGTCATCCCACTGCAATCAGCACAGCATCAGGCATTAAATTATTATGTGTTGATTTACATGCGTTTTGGTTCTAGCTAAAAGGGAGCAGGAACATCATAGAGTCACCTAAGCCAGTTAACTGATTGAGCCACTGAGATAAACGATTGCTTATGAACGATAAAGTGCAGACAAAAGAGCAGAAGATGAGTGACAAGAATTTTCCTGAGAATGTATTAAATATATAAAATTAAAACCCAAATAAAAGGAAAGTTTATTATTAGGCAATAATTATTTTTGAACCCAAACCAATCAGAGCTGTGTTTTAAATTACTTTGATTTGGTACCACCATCATCATCATCATCGTTGTTGTTTGGAATTAAAACCGTTTAACAATTACCTAGACTCGACTTTTGAGCGATCCGATCTCATTTAAGATAAAACACGCCTCTTCAAGGGTTTCCCAATGCCAAAAACAAGTAAAATCAGACCTTTCAGCGGTTATCCAACCAGTCAACCCCCGAAAAAAACACTCAGATTGCATAAGACCCAAAGCAAAAGCGTTGTTTTATTGCAAACCACTTTTTTTTTTGTTTTTGCTTTTGTGCCAGCTTTTGTTGCGGATTCACATTTTTTACGACTCGAAAATTGCAACATTTAAGCTGGCAGAAAGGGACGGCTGCTAATTTTCGCACTGGCACTGCGAAAAATCCAAACTGCAATTACAACAAATGCAACAACGTAACAAAGGCAGCTGAGGGTTAAAAGCTAAACGTCTATCCAGAGGGTAGGGCAAGGGAAAAGGTAAAGGGGAAAAATCAACCGTAAAATTAAAGCGCAAAATGCAAATAAACGAAACCTAATAAAAGCAATTTGGAAAATTAGTTAAAACGCTCGCTCACCTCGGAGTCAGACTCCGAAATTGGACACTCGGGCCGCACTTAAGTTGGGCGCCGTGGACAAGCAAAGCTGTGCTAATTTTTGTAAATAAAACTACCGATCTACTCCGCTACTCCAGCCCTCCTGCCACCTTTTAGATCCGGGATCCAAGGGGGTAAATCAACTGTGAAAACTCGCCAGCAGCCCCAGAAAAGCATCGAGCCAAAGAGCTACAAAGTAACAGCAAACTGTTCCAAATTGCCGAGCAGCAGCAGCTCTGCAGATTTCAAGCCGAAAGATCCGAGATCCCCAGATCGTGAGAGGCGCAAGGCGCAAAATAACAGTTGCAATCCACAACGGAATGCAAATTATCCAGCATCACCCAGCATCACCCAGCAGCAGCAGCAGCTCGTTGCAGTGCCCAAAAAAGCTCAGTCAGCTAACTACTCGGTAGTAGAATCTATCTTTCCTTAGTTTGAGATTTGGATGCACTGAAGAAATATATATGTATTTTATATATTTATAAAAAATAAGAAGGAATTTTTAGAGCCTAGCAGCCTTGATATGATATATGAGCCTTGATATCATAATTTCAGTAGAAAGCTTGCTACGCTACAAAAGTAGCGCAAGCATATTTTGTTCTTCTATTACGGTTTTTTTATATATTTTTCTAAAGTCTTTTTGTGTTTAAATGAGGCATTAAAACACTTACTTCTGGAATTTTCTGTCTTATATTAAGATTTTTGGTCTTTTATCAAGATTTTAATTTTAGAATAAACAAAATTTTGAAAGATTTTATTTTTTTATCAGTGATATATTTATCATCAGTATCAACTACCGAGTCGATCTAGCCATGTCCGCTGGGATCAACATTTTTAAGCATTTTTTTGTTTTTACTTTTATAAGGGGTTACATCATTCAAATTTAAAAAAAATTCAAAACAAATTAAAATTGTAAGGTATGAAATTTCATATGATGCTTTGGTAATATAATAAAAACTAATTTGGCAATCGCTGCTTTTTTGACATAGTTATAATATTTTTAATGCTTAATTTTACCAACAATTAACAAATAAAACTATTTTTTTAAAGTCCTTATATACCATATATTTTCGGTAGTATATTTTTAGTGGTACATAAAATATATTTGTTTTTCAGTGCATCTGACTAACATTTGCATGTGGCCCCGACATATTTCGGCTAGCAGCAGCGAGAACCAGCGTCACAGCCACAACTGCAAGTCACGCGTTGACCCCGCCCCTGTGTCCCCGTCGGGAGCCCCTGCCCCTGCCCCATTACCTCCCCCCGTCGGGAGAGGCCATCCCCCCTGTTCGGCTGGCAAGTTGCACTGATTATTTGCTTAAATTGCTGCTAATAACATGACAAGAAAGAGAGCGAGCGATCCGAGCGAAAGAGAGATCGCCCCCCAAGTTTGCATGCATTTGCAGTCTGACTTGGAGTCGGAGTTGGAGCTAGAGTTGGACTCGGATGTCTGTCCATCACTCGTTAATTTCTCGGCGGCCCCAAGAGGAGAGGCTGTGGCTGTGGCTATCGGTGAGTGCCTGCCACCGTTTATCCATTCCGCATGGATGCATGGATTTCCCAAGCTCAAATTGCCGCAAAAATTAGTTGGCTTGACTCTATTACACATGCAGATTGCGAGCTGCCACTGCAATTGCTGCTCCAATTTGGACCAGATGAGGTGGATCTACGTCGAGCGGCCACAGACCTGGTTGCATGCCCCAAACCAGTGGCCAGCCACAAAAATGCTGCAGTTTAACCTGCTCATAACTGGAGGGTATATGATATGGCAAACGAATCCACTTGCTGCAATTATGGCAGCAATTACTGTGCTGCTCCTGCTTCTGCTTCTGCACCTGATGTATAATTTGCGTTTGTCCGGAATCGGAATCCGAATCCAAATCGAAGCCGAGTCACTTTTCACAGCTCGCGGCTCTGGCTCTGTCAGGGGAGAAGAAATGAGGTCTGCCAGCCGGGTCATATGCAAATCCCGGCACATCCAGCCCCCGAATTCAAGTGTCGAGCAGTTGCAACAACCGAAGCCTAATGAAAGAATAACACGCCGCACGGCAGCACTAAGACAGGCTCAAAGTCAGGCATCAGATCAGCCCGAGGGCTGTGACAATGAAACTGTCTCCGGAATGGACTCTGGCACGGTCAGAAGGTTGATAGAAGCTGGGTTTTGACTTTAGATACTATTTTGTAGGCTTTGGAAAATGCAAAAAAAGTAAGCAATATGTAAACAACATTCACAGGCATTGCCTGGGAACAAAAATGAAAGCGAAACAATTAAATGAATGTAATAGGGTTCAACAACAATATCGAGTAATATGTAGAAACTCCTTTACAACTTTATTTAATTTCTAGTTAAATGTGTTCCTGTTTAATTTAATTTTCTTATCATTATCATGAGACCTTAGTACTGTTCCACCCTATAGAGTTAAGGGGTAACAACACACCCACCGAAACCCTCAGTATTTCAGCTTGAACTTTCCCCCAAATACAGAACAAACCCCACCGCAAAATCTCAACCACTTGCTCGCATTTTGTGGCGGTGAGTTGCCATCTCCCCAGTGCCAGTGTGTGTGTGTGTTAAGCCCCTCCTAATGAGCGACAAGCCCCGAAAACTGTCAGGAAACACCGACCAATCTGCGCACCCCCTTGCCCCCCAGGAACCAACCCAGAGAACAAACCCCGACACGAAACAAATTAAGCAAAACATTCTGTAAATGTCGAAGACACGAAACACGAATTAATTGTGCGCGCACACAGGCCCCAATATAACATAAATCCGTGGCTGTATCTGTATGTGTATTCGGTATTCGAGCTTTTTTTCGGGTAGAGATACATGTGCGTAAATAAATCATGGGAAAGCAGAAGTGCGATGGCGCCAAAGAGCTTAACAGTTTGGATACAGATACCAAAGATTGACTAACCAGCAATCAGGGAACGACTCTGACACTTTCTTTTGGGGGAAAAGCGGGACCGTTACAACACGCTTTTCTGTGTCGGTAATCGCTGAGAGATCAGCGTGGATCAGTGGATCAGTGGATCGATGGATCGGTAGATCGGTGGATCGGCGATCGCTGGATCGATGTTCGGTGATCAGCATGGCGCCATCATGGGATGGGATGCTGGGTTGCTGGGATTATGATGCCAGCAGCCTCACGATGTCGTGCCTCCGATGCTGGTTGTTGCCTCTTGTTTGCTGTCCGCTTCTGCTGCATTCGTGAGGCACTCCAAGTCCAACTAATTGCCGCACGTTCGCACCCAATTAGCCGCGAACGGGTTGAATCTGCCGGCTAAGTGCAGCTATCAACACTTTCCTAGTGCATAGTACACTCAAATGCAGATGCAGATGCGGGTTCGTATTCGGATTCGGATTCAGAGAATCACTGGGAAAAATACCCTAAACTCACTGTAGGAAAATGAAATAGTAAAGTAGTTTACAAGGTGTAGTTTTAAATATAAACTTGATACTGTATAGCTATATATATCTTTAGGTATAAAATGTATTTCTTTTTTATTTCTGAATGTTGAAAAACATGCACAGAGTTTTCCCTGAGTGCAGCCGTGTGCTCACCGAATTATGATTGACATGGCATTTCTTTTTTAGGATTGAACTTCAAGCGTCAAAATATTGAACTGCCAGGCATTGCTGCATTTTTGGGGGAGTTGCGCCCCTAAGTGGGGGGTGTTGACAAATGTCTTTTGTGTGGCGAAGACCCTTGCAGTGCCCTGCTCCTGTGGCTGCCTTGACATAGAGTGTCCCTTCGCCTTGAGCCGCCAGCGGCTTGTAATTTTCACGCAACATTTTCCACTTTGTCTGCGAAGGCGTTTCCCGTAAAACTGGCAGAGGGAGAGGGAGCAAGGCCAGGGGGAAAATATAAGGGAGCGCCATTTGTATCTATCAGCGCCGTCAGAGTGCAATTGCAATTATGACTTGTGCATTTGCCGGCGATGATGAGTGAATATATTAATGAGCAGCGATTTGTCTAAAGGATGAGTGGGGCAATGGTATTGGGGTATCCGAGGGATACATCTTCCCCCCGCCGACATGTGCTGGCCATTTGTCTAATGGCGACTCTCAAGTGCCCGAGTGCCTAATGTGGAAAATCTGTTTATCATTTCATTAATTACACAAAAATATTCCCTCAATCAAAATCAATGAAATTTATGAAGCCTCCCAAAAATAGCGGAAGTGTTCATGGATCAAAAATAAATTGTTTGGTGGATAGCTAGAAAAATGTTGCTTGCTATTTTTAAAGCCTCTTAAATTGAACAAAAACAAATGTATATTCATGTTATTTAACTTAATTCTTTCCCAATTATTTTAACCATATGCAAGTACAAAATTATTTAATAAAACTACAAAATATTTTGGTGCAATTGCCCCCCTTAAGTGTCACTAAATATTTTGGATTTGCGAAGCTCAGATCAGATCAGAGGCAGAAGTTAGTCTAGGACACAGTAGCGACAGATCGTCGGATCTCTGGGGGATCAGGAGACGTTTTCCGGAGAACTACCGACAATAGAGCACACATGATCAGCGCGTGTTTAGGCCGGCAAATCCTCGAACTTAACTCGGAATTTGTGCGCTGGAAATCCAAAGATCAGCGCGGGACTAGCGCGGATCTTCGCGCAAGGACCTCCTTGGGCGCGGCATGCGATTTAATCCAATTATCGATGCTGCTTAGAGCGGCAGCAGCGTGCGACAAGGAACCAGGAACAAACAGGACGAATCCTTTCGGCCTGACCAACACTTAGAGGCTGGGTCGCGGTCTCGGGATGGGCGGAAGGGCGGATAGGATCGCGGCTCGGCGATCTGGTCGCCCAGAAACAGATTATCGGCATTACCGCAATTATCGAACTGTCGGGGCAGGTCCTGGGCGTACTTTCAATGCGGTTTTCCGGGCGGCCAGCGTGTCTAATTGAAGCCCCGATCCGCCAATCTGCCCATCTTACCTGCGCCATATCATCGCTATCCCCGATCCCCGATCTCCGATCTGTCTTCCGTCCTCCGTTCCACGACAGCCATTCGCATTTGCATAATGAGGCCATAAAATATTTCGCTTGCATCCCACGAACCGCGCAAATTTGCGATAATTTGCGGCAGTTGTCGCGCCTCGATCGCCATATCCAAATCTCCACGATTCTATATACAATTATTGCCACACCCACTTGGTCTACACGGCAGGAAAAAATCGGATTTAATTCAAATTCTTTAATGTCATAGACATTCTTTTTAAATTCTAAAAAACTGGGATGAAATGGTAAAAAGATATTATGTACTGATCTCTTTTAAGGCTGGTAGTAAGGGTATTTTATAAAATATATAATAAAAAAAACAAATACATATTTCGGCTCAATTTTTTTACTGTGCATGTCAGAGACTTGCCACACCTGACATCTCATAAAAAACTCATTAAATAATGGCCCTCGTTTGCGAGCTGTTCGAAATTTTAATTAATCAACAGAGCTCGGCGACACTCTCTCTTCCTCCCTGGTCGTCCCTCTCCCACTTTCTGGGAACGAATTACCTGGCTTCTGATACCTGATCATCCCGTCACCCGCCCACAATTTGAGCGAGAGTCAGCACTCTGGCAAGTCAGTGGACGAGAAGGCATCGATAATTGGATTAAATGCGCCGATCCGCGGAGCAAGATCCTCGTCTAGATCCATTGGCCAGATCTCGCGGATTTCCACAGGCTTAAGTTCGGAGAGGATTTGTCGTGATCCTCCACCGACGATGTTCTGATCGCAACTGATCTGAGATCTGCGACTAAGCATCGCAAATAGTTGCAAAATATTTATTGGCATTTGATTAAGTCTCGCGATTAACCCAAAACGGAACTTAAACACCGGAAAAGTATTAAAATCAATACATAAACCGAGTTTGAGGAGACTGAAAGAATTATTTGATCTGGAAGCATCTTCTAAAAATAAACCCTCTGAGAACCAAATTGTTGTTTTCTGTGCACCAAATCCGCGCTATTAAAATTCAATTTCAACTTCCGTTTCGGCCAGACAAACACAAAAGTGTCACGACCGGAAACCCTTTCGATTGCGAGTGGAAATTTTTAATTAAATCAGTGCCGAAAATGCTCAATTATTAAAACAAATAAAGCCAATTAGCTGTGTCAACACGAAGCGATGGCAGCGAAAGAGATGGCGGTGGTCTGTCGTCTGGTGTCTGGTCTCTGGAATGGCGGAGTGGCCAACCCTTGTGGCAATTATGCTTTCGCTAAACATTCATCCCCATCCATCCCCGCATCTGGCCATCGCAGACGCGAAGCTGTTTTAATTGACACTGAAAAGCCGTCGCCATCATCGCGCATCAGTGTCTACTTCAGCCACGGCCTCGGTTCCCTGGGCCTCCCTTTGCGAGTCTAATAAAAAAAACTACCGAGACGAACGCTCACAGATACAGTACCTGAGTATCTGGCAGATACTTTTGCGGATTAGATTGGGACAGTGGCGCATGAGGACAAAATCCTCCAATTAATATTTATATTTCTATATTTTATATATTTATATATAATTATATTAAATATTTTATTAAGCCAATCAAAGGTATCATAAGTATCTAATAAACTTAGAATCTTCTTTCGGAAGGGTATCTCTTGGATATAAGGAGAGATACATTTTCATAGTATCTTCCTATCTAAAATCGAACGGGTATCTCTTAGATTCCTTCATATTTCCATACTACTGGAATATAATTGACAGATTCCCTCTCCATGTGAGAGAGATAGCACCACAGATACGGTGTGCGTCTCCTCTTCTCCCCCCTCTTACTCGACGCCACCCGGCGAGTATCTCTGGCAAAGCCGTGCAAAGTACTCCTGATAATGAGCTCCATCTCGTTGGCAATTATTAAATGAATTGGATTTATATGCTGCTGCGGCACACCCCTCCCCCCACTGCTCTGCCACCCTGCCGCCCGGCCGCTCACTCCAATGGTGCAACCCCTTGTTAGCAGCTGTCACGTATCTTTGTCTCGCTCGCCGCCACGCAGATACGGCCAACAGCCAATCAACGACAGCTGCTGGGCCTGTTTATTTTATCTCGCTCGCCGGCACTGCTGTGGAACATGGAATGGAAACTTCACTTGTGGATCGCATTGCCCATGTGCGCATGGGAAAGCGACAACAGCACTCTTCCATTGGAAGAGGCGGTCATTTTGGGCGACTTTAATTAGTTTGCTCTTAAATGCAAAATAGTACTTCTACTAATCGGCCAAATAGTATATAGAGAGGCTATTGTGGGACAGTTATAGACTTGTACTAGAGTAGAATTTTGAAAAAAATTATAATTAAGCCCTTAACTAATTATTTAGGCTAATTTAATAAAATATTAAATACTTGAATGCTTTTGTTTTACTTTTTTCCTAATATATATGTAGTTAGATAGATAATCAGATGGATAGTCATCAATGTTTTTAAAGAATTTAAATTTTTTAAAAGCTACCAAGAATCTGGCCTTATATCAGGGAACATATTTCTGCTCACTTTTTCGATTCGCAATATTAAACGCCTTTAACTTGCATGGACTGAGGCAAGGAAAAAGTTTACTGTCCCTTATCTCTGCTTGGACCCACCTTCTGGCCGTATATCAAGTGCGGTAAATGCCAAAAATCCGCCCCGAAAGCCATTGATTGGCGATCGATAACCTTTCGCGTGATGGAGCGGCCATAAAGCGCTCTCCCAGAGCTCATTGTCTGACTAATTAAATGATTTATCCCGAAACGTGAGGCCTGCGTCTGTGTCTGTGCCTGTGCCTGCCCGTCGATGGGAGGGAAAATACAGAAAATACAGAAATAAAAGAGCAAAAACCAATTACAATTACCGCACCCAGAGGTGCCACACGGATACAGATACAGATACAGATACAAGCTGCATCTGAGGCAGCAACTGTGTGCTCCTCCATCGAATCGACGCGTCGGGGGAAGCCTTATCTAGATGCATACAAATCCAGCCAAGCGCACGTCAATTTATTCCAGCCAGCCAGCCATCCAGCCAGCCAGCCCAGCTCCTTTCGGCCAACATCCATTCATGGCCAGCAGAGCTGGCCAGCAGAGAGTGCATCTGTGTGTATATTTACCTATGTTGGCGCTGCATGTTTTATACCTCCTCCTGCATCTTTAACGAGGTGTTTATTTTCACAACTCACAGCCGGCGGACGAGGATGAGTGCTGAAACTGAATCCCAAGCTGCCCAGGAACTGCTACAACTGCAGATGCATATGTATGTATCTGTGAGTGCGCCAGAGTATCTGTGCCTGGGCTCGGTGTCGGTGTCGGTGTCGGTGGCATGGAGCAGAAGGTGTAGAAACCAAGTTACCGCCCATTTTCGTGTTCAAATGCCCTCTCGACCAACATCATGCAGATGCCAATTCGAGCCAATTCCAAACGGTGGAGTATCCAAAGGGGCACGGGACTGGAACTGGCGGGATTACTGGAAGTGGGTGAGTGGAAAGGGGGCAGGCAGTGTGATGGCCTGGCTCGCTCTGACGACGGGGCGTCTAAGCTATACGAATATAAGCGATGACGTTGATGCCAATGCACAGTGGGATGGGTTAGCACATTAGCTAAAAAGAAAACAAAACGTACAAATGTCGAATTAAATTTAGTATAACCAAATAATTCCTATAACGATACTGTGATAGTATTATTAATTTAAGTTTATAAAAACACAGGCTGATGTGCTCGAATATGGTTATTCTTTTGTTCAAAAATATTTAAAACCTACATAAATATATGAACACTACTATTGAGTCATTTGTTCGTTAGCCTAGGCTACCCACTGTACCCGCTGTCTCCTCCGTCAAGCCCCCTTGGCACTAAAACCACAAACGCTTTAATGATGCTGTTTTGTTTAGCGCAAATTGTTTGTTTCGCTGTCATAAACTGGTGCGAAAAATAGCCAAGAGAGCGGGAGAGAGCGGCGGCCCACGCACACACTCGCAAACACGCTGAAAAAAAAGAGAAAGAGAGAGAGAGAGAGAGAGAGGAGGTGGCTCCACTCGGTGGAGCTGAGCAGGTTTTCGAGTGTGTGCCGGGGAGCTATCTCTGCGCTGCTTTGGCGCAGGCGCAATGCAGCCGCGAGCAAGCGGGACGGCAGCTGTGCTGTGGGCTCCACTGGAAGCGGAAGAAGAAGCAACGCTGGCCCCACTAGCCTTCCGTGAGCTCAAACGCGCCACTTGAGCCATAACGCTCAGCGTGAGAGCCACGCAGCGATTCGCCGACGCCCCCGCAAAAAGAGAGGCCACCGAATGACAGAGAGAGGGAGACACGGCAGAGTGGAGCGAACAATTAGGCGCCTTTAGACGCTCCATAATGCTAATGGCGTTGACAGTGCTCATCATCAGGGCAGCGCGGCAACCGCAGACTCAGCAGACGCTTCGTTACCGTTACAGTCAATCGCCGCCGTCAATCGTTTATCGAAGCGGTACGGTCACGTCACGCTTGGATCGCCGCGCCGTCACCGTCGCCACCGCCGCTCCAGTTTATCAATGTCAAGCTGCCGACGGATGCCGACCGCTGGAGCATTACATTGCGGATGCCGATACCGCCAATACCGATACGGATGCGAATGCCACTGGTCATCCAGTGATCCAGTTTATCTAGTGCCCCAGTCGTCCGCGGAAAGTGCGTGTGTGTTTATCAGCGAGTGACTACTGTACGCGAGCGAATAATTAAAATACAGTAAATTTCATATGCAGTCCCGTTTTCCACTATCGATTTCGATGCGAGGAATTTGTTAATCGATTGCTTTAAAAAATTTAATAGCTTATAATCCTCTAAGTACTCAAAAAACAACAATTAGAATTTCCATCTATTCTTTTCAATGATTTGACAGCCTCACTTTCTAAATTAAAACTCCCTAAACACACGATCGAACTTTAAATGGAATCCAGGACTTTATAGAGGACACGAAACCCATGTACTTAAAACCCAATTCGACTTGCAGAGACTTCAACTTGCAATAGTTCAAGTTTTGAGTAGTTGGACTGTAGTTTATTTATTTTTTAATCAATTAAACCGTCAAACAAATGGTCACCTGCGGCCGTCAAACGTTCAACATGCTGCCCATGGCGCCGACGAGTCCCTTTGTCAGCAGCAGCTCCTCCGTTGCCACAGCTGCTGCTGCTGCTGCCTCCTCCACATCCGTGCCCGTGCCCGTGTCCAGTGCCACCACCTCCGTGAGCAGCAAGCCCAAGTTGGCCTTCAGCATCGACTCGATCGTGGGAGCGGACACCGTTCGGACTCCGGCTGCTCCGCTGAGGATCAGCGTGATATCATCGCCGGCGACGCGCAGCGAGAGTCCAGCGTCGCCCAGGAACACGAGCACGCGGTCGCCACGCGGATTCATCTACTGTCGGCGCAGGGATTCCCTGGACAGATCACGCAGTCCGCCCAGGTCGCCGGCCAGCCGCTCGCCAACACCAGCGTCCACGTCTCCGAGTGCAGGAGCAAAGGCCGCTGGCGCCACCCCGCAATCCGCTGGAGATCCTCCGCCAGGAACCCTCATCCGTCCCATGCCGCTGCCGGCGCCAAATCTAGCTTTAATCCAGAACCGCACATCGCCAAACTCGATGGCAGTGCGCGTTGCGGCCGGGCCGCCGCATCCACCACCGCCCCCGTTCCTCGCCGCACAGTTCCAAATGGCCGCTGCACTGGCTCATCACCACCAGCAGCAGCAACAACAGCAGCAGCAGCAGCAGCACCCCCATCCCCCAGTGCCAACCGGACCGCCACATGGTCCGCCCCCACATCTGCCTCCTGGCCAGTTACCCATTGGAATCTTCCCGGGCGGTCCGCATCCCGGCCATCCGCCGCCACACGGTCATCATCCCTTCGCGACGGCTCCACATCTGATCCGCGACAGCTATCCGCTGTACCCGTGGCTCCTCAGCCGGCACGGACGCATTTTTCCACGTTTTCCGGGCAGTAAGTACATCCTGAAAGATAATTTTTTAAAACCTAATAGATATATAATATTGTGACTTAAAATAAAATGTTTAAGAAGTTTTTTGTGTTCTTAAAATCGAGTATATGTTATTTCGAAATACTGAGAGACCGATCTCTATTTAATTAAAGATTTTAAATCCTTAAACAGTGGTTGGGTAATTAGAAACATTTACTTAATTAAAGAACTCGATTTCAATGGGTTCAACTTTTAATACTTCTCGTAATTATAGGTCTTCTCTTAAAGTCAATTTTCCCGACGTGAGAAATTGTTAACATATGCATATTAGGTACTTTTAACAATTAAAATCAGTTGATTGAAGCACTTGTAAGCTTATCGAGAGAACTCAACAATTACAGATAATTGATTTATTATTTAGAATGACCATTTAAAAAAAAGGAAAATACCGGTTGTAAAGAGGTAGTAAATTAATTTATGACAACTTAAGTTAATAAAGTGCAATAAGTACTTAATTTATTACAGTCTTGCTTTTATTAACATATGAATTAATGGTAATTTACGTGAATAAAAATATTGCACTTTAAGAGATTCATAATAAATTAACTAGAACCAGGAAAATAGTTTAACTAATTTCATTTTTGCATTAAATCTTAGTGAGACAAACAATAATTCAAATTAAAAATAATTAGTTGACTAATATTCGCTAGAGCTAAAAATTATAATACATTTTCATATATATTTTTGAATGGATTTAATGAGCTTAATGTTTGGCTTAAAACCTGAAATATAAATACCAGTTTTTGGTAAATACTTTTCCCTCTTGCAAACTGGAATTCTTCTAGTCATTATGGCCATTTCAAATGGCCGCTGAAAGAGGCAGCGAAACCACACCTAGACCTCATATTCGAACCCCTCGGTCCGATCCGAACCGATTCTCCCGCCGCCATTATAGTGGAGAGCCTCAATCAAGCAATTATTCAGTTATCGCTGCTGTTGCCGCTCTTGTATATAATTAAAGTTAAATAAGCAAATGGCAAACATTTATTACAAGTTAATTAGACGTTGATCGGCCTCATCATCATCATCAGCGGAGGGGACAGGCCCGGCGACAGTCGGTCGGTCGGGAGAAAGGCAGTCCCAGTCCCAGCTGAGCCGAACCAAACCCATTCTGATAACTATTTCCAAACAAATTACATTTTAATTAAATTGTTTAAACAACATTACACACATCGTTAGGTCAAGCAGCGTACCTAAATGGCCAGCCGAGTGTGTGAGTGTGTGCGAGAGTGCGTTGCGGAGTCGGAATCACCATTAATGGCCAACAGACGGCGCCAGTTGCCGGGCCCATGCGGCGTATGTGTAACGGATACACTGCAAGAAAAGCACTTGTAAGAGAGCAGTGAATATGTTTTTAAATGAGATATGCCAGGGTTTCTGATAAACAATATTCCGATGAATATATTAAATTAAAATTAGGTAAACTTATGTTTAAAGTGGTTAATTTTTAACCAAACCAATTAAGAGTCAAGCATAGAAATGTTTATATTATAATGTTCTAAAGAAAGGTAAATCAATGAATACTTTATTAATTTAGTTTAAAAATTTGTTTCTTTATGGTTTCCCTTTAAATTTCTCTCTCTGTACACACATAAAGAGTTCAACGAGTGAAATGTTAATGCGTTTTTAATTGAGGTTTTGGGGCAACCAAGCAAAGAACTCAAGAACGAAAAAAAAATTATAAAAAACACATAGAAAATGGAGAGAAACCGCAAGCGCATCTCGAAAAACAATGTCATTTATTACTCTTTAGCCACATTTTAATTTTTTGTATTTTTTTCCTGCGCTGCTCTCATTATTATTTTCATTTGAATTTTCATGCCTTGTTATTTCCCGGACTCTGCCATGTTTTTTCCTCTAGTTTTTTCGTGTTGAGTTTTTTGGGGCTGGTAGTTGGAAATAATTTTCGGCACACTCACACACGCCGCCACCTTTCACCTGCTGAAGTGTACATATCCCCGTTACGCCTTAATTATGTTGTACGCCGTTTCATTATTTTCTCCCTTTTTTCCATTTCCCGCGCGGCTTCTGAGTTTTCTCTCTCGCTTTCTGCCCGTAATTTTCGCTTGATTTATGAACGTGAAATGTCAATGTTTCGCATAACGATTTCATTAATTGTAAATGTTTTCCTTTTCTCCGTTTGTCTTGTAACCCGCGTGTGAGTAATGCCAGGTTACCTGGACTTGGGGATCGCGATCCGGGGATAGTGATGCGTCAGTAACTCAATTGGGCTGCACGTGCTGCTACTTTTTCTGGGCGTTGCCCTTCTAATGGAGTTAAAAAAAGGGTTAGATCTCGGGAATATTAGGTTGGGATTAACGCAAACGTAATTAAAGGTTTAAGTTTTGATCTTTTTGGAGGGTGTTGTATTTTTCGGTATTTATAGTTTAGTTTTTCTAATTTCCACTGCCATAGACAAACTTTTTAAATGGAAACAAATATTTATTTTGGCTTAGTTATTTAAAAAAATTAAATTTATATCGAAAAAGTTGATTTAAAGCACATTTTTCAGGTTTTATTTTTGACATGTGAATACCAAAAAGCAACTTAGTGGCGATAGTCATATACAATCCGATTTGCAATTAAAATCTGAATTTACTTATCATAAAACATTTGATAATTTTAACCAAAAAACTGTTACTCAATTTCTCAAAATTTTATAAGGAGTTACGTTATTAAAATTGTCAAAAAATCTGAAAATATTAAATTTGTAAACTGAATATAATAATATAATAAATCTGCGTTATTAATCAAATAAAAACTAACACAGAAAAGCTTGCGGGTATAGAATTAATGCATTTTTATAATAGTTATATCGCATTACAAATAGCAGTTAATTCTTCTTTCTATTTTAAAATTAAAACAGGGGAAACCTCTCAACTAAAAAGAATTAATATTAATTCCAATTAAATACGCTTACGGTTTCAAATTGATTAAATTCGTGTTTAAAACTTTATTTATATTAACTCTTTTCTTATTGAAAAAGCTTATTTTAAGTAAAAACTAGTTTCCCAGCTAAGTTAACCTTATTTGTGACAGCTAAAAACAAATACATGAATTCCTTTGACTATATTTGCTGACTGCTTGTTCAATAATTGAGCTTACTTGTAGAACGAACTGAGGAACTGAAACGTGAAATAATTTCACAGTAAATTATAGAGTTTTATGGCAAAACTTATATGATATAATTCAGTTTTTTAATTTAGTCTTTTAAAGTTTCAGTAGATTTTTTATATTCCCTCCCCATTTTAATAATGATATAATTATTTACAATAATTCAAATAATAAACTCTCTTACTAATATAATTATTTTTTTAACAAAGCCCTCAAAGACATATCAACTCCAAAAGACAATTTCCATCAAATCGGCCGCCGGCCTGTCACGGCGTTTGATTTCAATTATCGATTTCGGGCCAACGTCCTCGCGGAATGCAATAAATTAATGAAAAAATCATGAGAGCATAAGAATTAGGCCCTAACTCCATAAAAAAGCAAACAGATCAGAACACAATTGCAGAGCGTTAACGCTAACGTAAGTGATAAATAATAAGGGAACAAAGAGGGCAGGACAGTCAGTCGGAGAAGCGATAACGAATCGAATGCTATCGCATTGATCCGTCAGGGGCTAAAAAATACAAAAATAAAGTACATATATAAAAATGACAGCTGACAAGGGTGTGAGCAGGAGTAGCGAGCAGCGAGCAGCGAGCAGCAACAATCAAGGCCGGCAGCCGGGAGTCGGGAGCGGACACATCAATTAATTGTCAATTGCACGTATTTTCGCACGGCGGTTTCCTTTGTGTACGCACCTAAAAAAAAACAGCACAGACTTCATTGAGAGAAGAGCTGCCGGAGCTAGAGGAAAAAATAATTAAGTGGCCATTGTGAGAGGGGAGGCCTTATCAATTATGGAATTACACGAAAAGAAAATCTGACTTCTACATTTGCTGGATCCTCATTCAGGCATCAACAGATATTTATACTCTTCTTTTTGGCTTCTGAATATGAAGAGATGATCATGAAAGATTTTCCAACTTCTCCACATAGTTTCCTTTCAAGATCGTTACAAGATTTCCCGCTGTGTACGGAAGACGCCGACGATGTAGTGACACTTCTAAGGCGCTGGGCAGTCGTGTATCTTGTAGCTACATTGTTAGCTGTCAAATGTAACAAATGTCAAGCGATTCGTAAAAAAAAGAACAGAAACTAGAGCACTCTTCGGGACTGGCTTCCTCCGGCAATCGTTTGTCAAGTTCATAGCAAAAACCAGGCACGCACGACACAGCCAGCCGCAGCATCCAGCAGTCAGTCAGTCAGTCAGTCGCATCTGTCAGATACTCGGCCCATCGGCCCATCAATGGCTCGAGGCTGCATTTATGAAGTGTCGAACTGACAAGTTCTGGTGTCCCTCCGGCTGCTGGGTCCTTTGTTCTGAGCTAACAAGATACAATGCACGAGTTGCGAGATACAAGATACATTCTTTGCTTGCATCTAATAGCTTCGCGCCCTTTCCCTTCTATTTATTAGCTGTTTATTTTCCCAGTGGCTTAGCCACTGTTTTGTGTGCTGTGCGGACCCAGGACTTCCTGCCTCCAAAATAGGTTCGATTCGATCCTGCTACGTCAATATTTATTTAGTAATTGGCACACCTTGTAGCTAAATGATATCACAACAAGTCTGGTTAGGCCAACAATGCTGATCTGGGATCAGATTTCGCACTGGGATTAGACGTGCCTTGTAAAAACAAAACTTCCAGGACAACGAGCTCAGCGAGCAACGATCCTTACTGAAATTTGTGGTGGAATTTTAAAATGACAGTTGCTCACAAGCATGGATTGTTTTTATAGTTATTTAAAGTCATATCGGCTACAAGGAATTCATAAATTTTAAAGGCAACCAGGTCTTGTTTACCTTAAAGCTTAGGGTCAGGTTAAGATAATGTAGAACGCAATGAAAAACTGGAATAAACCAAACCTGCGATAACAAGGTTGCTTGATTAATAGGTTTATTATTGCACAAATAAATTCCACTTCTTCCACTTTAATTTAATAAATTTGTACATAAGCACTACCTAACTTTTCTCCATGACATTGATATAAGAAGCTCATAATTCTCTTAAAATCCAAAGAGTTTCCTCTGCACTTCTTCGAGAAATCTCGGCTGGATCGCGCACAGTAGCGTCTGCCCCATATCAATATTCAAATTGTGGCTCAATTGAAAATTTGTTAACTCTCGGCACAGAAGCGGCAGCTTGGAGTTGGCTGAAAGCGAGCTGGGGGGGGAACTGGAGGAGCTGGAGCTGGGCTCCCCAGAAATCGTGATAAACGTCAAAATATCACGTTGTGCCGCTGGAATGGAGAGGAGAACAATGGCCAGCTCCTGCTGCTCCTCCCAAAGAGGCGTCGTTGGCGGCTTTTAGGCGCGCTAAAGTGTTCGGCTTGGCGTCCAGGGAAAAAAGGAAGGCCAGCTGAGCTGAGCAGAGCTCCAAGCTCCAAGCTGGCCAATTGTTTTGGCCTTATCAGCGATTCCGATTCCGATTCCGGGACATGGCCCGGACACAGCGCCGACAGCGGCACGAACCAGAAGCCTTTTGTGTTCGCTCCGGTGGCCCATGTCTGGAAATTTGTTTATTGTTTTGTAATGAGCGTGTTGTGCAACATGTGGAGGCGAGGGTAAGGTGGGTGCAAGGTGGGCCAAGTGTGCCGTGCGGCTTCCTTTGGCCAGCGGCATTCGCGGAATTCATAATCAGCAATTTGGGACGCAGCGTCATCTAATTGGCAGTAAAAGAGAGAGGGTCCTAGGAGCCTCTAATAGGATGCCATAAATATATCACAGCTTACAAAACTTTATATATTGATTTACAATAAATTAATAATTAAATTATTTAGGAAATCTCTTTTAAAAAATCTTCCTAATCCTCTTGCAGATTTCCTGTTCCAACCATTCCGCAAACCAAAACGCGTTCGCACCGCCTTCTCTCCGACGCAGCTCCTCAAGCTGGAGCACGCCTTTGAGGGCAACCACTATGTGGTGGGAGCAGAGCGCAAGCAGTTGGCCCAAGGACTCAGTCTGACCGAAACGCAGGTGAGTTATAGAGGGAAAATCAAGCAAAAATAGTGATGAACTGTTTCTAGGATTGGTTCTTCCATAATAGTTAGAATTAATTAATTACTCAATATAGAAAACATTTAAACAACAACGTTAACATCATATACATTAACTTGTCTATTCAGTCTTATAGTTATTTTACACCACGATTGCTCTAGAAGAACTTGAACATAGTCTATATTCTAGCTCCTCAAAATGGGAGGCCACTGGCCCAGGCCCTTGCTCTCTTAATGCGCATCAAATTCAATAAGCAACCCCTTTGGCCACCGCCCGTTCGAACGTTGGAACCCTTTGGCGTGCCCGGGGGTTAGGGTTAAGTGATTGCATGTCGTCTGGTCGTTAGCCCAAGAAGTGCCGGAGTTACTGAGTTATTAGAGCCGCGAGGGGCGGCACTGGAGTTTAGGGGATGGGAACAGGAATGGGAATGGCACTTGACTCCGGCGCACCCCCGGGGCATAGCTGGGAGGCAGGCCGTAAATAGAATTAAAAGACTCGTTAAACTTATTTACGACCTGCCGAAAAAAAAGGCAAAACAAAGGCCAGGCGGAAGGGTTGCAATACAGAGACTATCCCAAGCTTTATGGTTCCTTGATTTGTGCACCAGGGAAAAATATTGATACTAAATAGGGGGCCAATAGGAAGGCTAGCTTAGAAATCAAATTTAAAAGTATATTAAATAGTACTATAATTTGTATCCTTTAAATCCGATTTGGCAGGTCAAGGTGTGGTTCCAGAACCGTCGAACCAAGCACAAGCGGATGCAGCAGGAGGGCGATGGCAGCGACACCAAGAGCAACAAGGGCAGCTCCTCGGGTGGCGGTGGCACAGGCGATGGCGAGGATGACGGCAAGCACGATGGCTCCGGGTCCCAGCATAGCTACGAGGATGCTGAAGATCCAGAGGAGGACGATGAGATCGAGGAGGACGACGACGAGGACGAGGTGATCGATATGGACGACTATGGAAGCGAGATGGATGCGGAGGAGCATCAGCGACTCCGAGAGCAGTTTCAGCAGCAGCTGGCCCAGCACCAGCAGCAGTTCCTTCAGCACGGCAGCGGTGGCGCCTCATCCCCTGCCGCCCTCAGTCCACAGCAGCAGCAGCTGATGCAGCAACAGCATCAGCAGCAGCACTTCCTGCAGCAGCAGCAGCAACTCTACCTAAGGGAGCTGGAAAGGGAGCGGGAAAGGGATCGGGACCGCGACAGGGAGCGGGAACGGGAAAAGCAGTAAGCATCCAACGCCGCTATTTTGTGTTCCTTAAATATCTTGTAAATTATTTGTATAGATTAATTTAAATTGTTTATAATCTAAAGCATGAGTAATAAAAAGAAATGACTAAAAATTAAAGAAGGTATCTAGCTCATAG
Source organism: Drosophila punjabiensis (assembly GCA_008042585.1). Lineage (NCBI taxonomy): Eukaryota > Metazoa > Arthropoda > Insecta > Diptera > Drosophilidae > Drosophila > Drosophila punjabiensis. The sequence goes on from VNJR01009488.1 coordinate 309,318, forward strand.
GGAAAGGCACCCCAGGAAGAAAGGATATAGCCTACACATCCCCACATGTGACATCTATTTATTGGCAACTCCCTGGCATTGCATGATAAACTCATTACATGTCCACAATAAATATCGATCAGCCGTCAAGCCTTCATCGGCAATCACTCCTTGGCGGCGGCGGACCCTTTTTGGATCCCAAAATAATACTGCTAACAAGGCTTTTCCCTTATTGAGTTGTTGATGGAAATCCTCCTTCGTCCCCCCCAGAAGTGCAATCAACAATTACGAATTACGGTCTCATAAAGCGGCCAGAAATAAATGTCAGCCGCCGCTGCCTATCGACGAGCTGAAAATGCCGAAATTGATTGCATCGACTGAGAAATTGATATTCGGAATGCAAACGATGGCCCATAAAGTATGTTTGCCGTACAGATATATCCCGGGGCTAGCATATAGTATGCATGTGGAGCGACCGGAGCTAATGGCCCGGCAATTTGAGGTTCATTTAAAGCGAAACGGTGGACTAAACCAAAAATTAAACTGACAAAATGGAATGAGAGATCTGGCCGAACAAAAAAATATATATTAAATACGAGGCCATAAGCTCGTAAATATATTTTTTAGAAGTTTTTTTTTAACCGGGCTCGCTTTGGGTTTTCGGTTTCCGAGGCCCTGCAAAAAAGTTCAAGGTAATTGCCGTTGTCAAAGCAGCGCTGCAACGAAAAGTGGGCGGGCCCCGTGAAAACTTGGCCAACAATTTATGGGCCACTTGACTACAAGCAAAGGGTGTTGAGGTTGCACGCGAGCAATCACCAGAACCAGAACCAGACCCAGAACCATATCGAGGTACATATGGAGTATATATATCACGGGGGTGAATGAAAATTTTGTATTTTGCATAAACGATGTGAGAATTACTTAATTGCAGCTGGAATAAAGGGGTCCCCTGCCCAGTTGCCTCCGTGGGCTGCAAATTTATGGTCTCTCTGGGCCCGACCCACAAAATGAAGTTGTCTAGCCGCGACACCTGCTCAGGATTCGGATTCGGTGGCCACTCGAGGGTGGCATCCGGAGGAGGAGTCCTCGGTGTCGCTGTCCCCCGTTTGTTTGTCGCTCTCTGTTGGCGAACATTTTTGCAAATATTTTCATATTCATTTTCCAGCTCAGGAGTGAAATTCGGTCAACATGTTGCTGGTTATGTCAGTCAACAGTGAAAAAAGGTGAGTGAAAAGTATCTAAACACATAATTAATAAAGTACTTCCCTGAGATTTTAATATATTACATTTTAATTATAGGAAATTTTTTGTCATATTTGATATTTTTATAAAGAAAACGGAGCTCTCCTTTTCTAAGCTCTCTAACGGACTTTATCTGCTTTAAAGCTTAATCATAATTACATTCTCCGCAATTTGCTGTTTAAAGATTGCTTGACTTTAATATCTTATTCATCTAGTTTAACCTTTCAAATAAATAATAATGAATATTATAATAAAATAGATAATGCCAACATTATTTTGCGGATCGTTTACTTAGTGTTTTTTTCTGCGGCACCAAGAAAGTGCATTGTTAAATCGACTTTCCACCTGGATTTTCCTCGGGGCTTTTCCGTTGGCAAACCCTTTTTCTTTCCTTCGTTTGATTTTGGCGTGTCTGCCAGCCGCGATTGCGATGACTACGACGAAGGCAAAGACGATGACGATGGGTTGCCGATGACTTTGAAAACAAAGCGAAAGGGAAATGGCTTTCAGGCAAGGCACTTGGAGCATATTAAGGGCGTCATTAGTTCCCCAGGCACTGCAAATTTGACAGGTAGGAAGGGGAAAGGGGGCAAGTCGGCAGGACGGTGAGTCGTCTGACGACCTGACACTTGCTGCAGTGCAGCAGCAGTTGCAGCACCAGCACCAGCATAGCAGCAACATTAACCCTTTGATAAACAATTTAGAAATTACTGCAATTTCTTTTGATTTCAAGTAATGATTATAAAATGGCATTGGAGTTAATAGTTTTTGTATACTATTAACTATTTTATATTTATTTAAATGTAAAGATAAACAACTTTTTGTTAATTTCGAGACCTTTCCTTTATCTTAAAAATTAAAACTAATGATCCAACTATTGTATTTAGAACTCCAACTAAAAGCCAAATAATATATCCAACTTTACCACCATCCATTGGAGGGTTAAGGGGGAAACGAACGTGCTTGCAACGCCGTAGGTATTGTGTCAGGCGGAGGCTTGAGCCATTCAGCTATTTAGCGGCAATTTGTATGGGAAAAGTTTGCCAAATGTAAACGGAATTGCAGTTTAAACCTCATTTGGCGCACATCGTGGGCGGTCGATGGGGACGCGGTGTCAGGCAGTAATGGCAATAACAGCAGCAGTACTTGGAACAGCAGTTAAAATGCTACGTTTAATAATTGCAAAGTGTTGGTCGGTCGCCCAGACGCCTTCGTTTCCAGGCCGTAAATCAGCGATTTCTCAGCACTCTGGCTCAGTCTCGGCTATGGCGCCTTCTGTTCGTTGGCCCATAAATTTAATTGAAATACTGGGCCAATAGAGGAAAGTACCAAATGGCCAAAAGCACATAACAAATAGCAAATACCAAATACCAAATAGCAAATAGCAATCGAAGCCCAAGAGTTGCCCGAGAGGCTGAGGCGTCAATTGGCAAATTGGTTGCTTGTCAGCCAGCAGGAAAAGTTAATTTTCTCGCCGCCATAAATAACACGCTGATCGACTCCGGAGCCCAAGGATCAGGAGCAGAGATCCCATCTCCCAAATGGTAAGGAATCCCTCCTCTGGCAGGTGGGCATGGGTGCTGTCCATTGCAATTCCTTGGGACCCGGACCACGTTTTTTAATGCCTTTTTAATTGGAAATGCACACCAAGCAGCACGCTGATGACGACGCCCCGAACTGCTGCCAGTTTTGCCATTACGTAATTGCAATTTAATGATCGGCTCGGCGAAAAAGTCAACAAATACTTGCGAATAAACATTAATTAAGAGGCGAATACCCTGAGGCAGTTGGGGGATTTTAATTCGAGGCAAAGTAAATTTCAAAACTAAATTTAAGGAATAATTGTCATTCGACAGCAATTAGAACTTAAAGTTCTTCTAGTAAAAAAAAGTTACTGTAATTAATATACATTTAGAACTACGCAAGAAACAATTTAGAGATGAAAACTATTCAAATCCTTTAGTAAATGTTGATTTTCTAAATAAGAAGAGTGTCAACAATTCGTTTTAGAAATTGCCTTATCCATTGTCTCTGTTAATTAAACACTTTAATAAATTGCCAATTTAGTAAAATTGCAATTGCTGTGCAAGCCGAGAGAGAGGGGGCCCGTTGTAAAGTGTAGGAAGTATATAAACATTACAGTCTTTGACAGATTGCCACACAAATGATTTGTTAATTTCGTATAATTGTGCATTTCTCGGAGTGGAAAATTTATGTGTGGCTGCCCTCGTGAGAATTAACATTAATTAGCCACGAATATTTATTTATTTTTGTGAGCACGCCAACGCCAACAAATTCAATTTGATGCATTTCCTCGGTTTCTTCGGTTTTTGGAGTAAATATTCCCTCATTTTGTGGAAATTAATGAGCGCTCATTTGGCGCGCTCCGCAGCCACGCCCACTCGGTGCACGCGAGCTTATTTCTCCGGTTCTTATTTAGAAACCGCCTTAGTTATATTTATAAATTAATGGCCGGAGATAAATGGCAAGTGATTTGTATTTAGAGATGCTTTCGGGAACCCAATCGGGCGCCGCTCTACTTTCAGGGAGGCCCCTAATTTTTTGGACAAGAGGTTACGAAGCAGCCTTTTGTGGGTGTGTGTCTTAGCCATGAATCTCTGGGTCGTTTCCATTCCAATAACCCTTGTTCCATGGGGTGTGGCAACTGGAGCAGGCTTCGCTTGATGAATTGAGGGAGAAATCCTAAATCTGGACGCTATAATGATGATGAGTTCTGATGAGTGACTCACCCGGTGAAAGGAGATGTTGCTAATATATAAGCGTCTTTAAATATGAGAGTAAATAGAGCCTTACTTGCTTATTTATGTCTTGTAATTAGACATTCACTTGCAGTCCGCCCACTTACACGCATCTTCTGGCTCTTGCCTCTCCCCTTTACCTGCCAGAGTTCACCTGCCCAATTAACTAATTAACCTTCGACCCCATCCAGACCCGCCCCCCGCGAACAAAATCAATAAGTTCAAGTGGGCGCTCGACACGCCTCCGAACATGAGTGAGGCTCAATTTAAAAGCCATTTCGCTTTGTCGCCGCCGACAAATTGCCGACATTTGCTATTAAAACCCATGCGAAGCCCCTTCCGAAAGGGGGCTCCGGCGGCTCTGAATGCTAAAAGTTTTTGTGGCACAGTCAATAAATCCGGCGCGCTGAAAAGCCAACTACTCGCGTCGGCCAACTACTTTAAAATAATTAATGGGTGCGGCAGCCCAGGCAGCAACGACCAGCGGAGTTAGCCAAGTTTTACCGCTGACAATTGGCTAAATTATGGGGTCGCATTTGCTGGAACTCGGTCCTAGCTTAGCTGACACCTGTCCCACGTCCCTCGTCCCCCGTCCACGCCATCTATGGAGGTCGGTGAATGCCGAATCAGAGCTCACAACAGCTGCCACATTGAGCCGCTTAATTAACACATTTCTTCTCGCAGGCACCGCTCATTAGGGGAAATCTGGCAAATTGCCAAACGAATTGGGAACAGGCTGTTGAGGGGACATAGCCTAGGTAGCACCTGCTGCAAGGTGACGTCTTGTATATAATCTGGGGATGTTTATTTACTACTAATTCTGTATTGAAACAGCTTAGACAACAAAAAAGAACTTAGTTCTCAGCAAAAGTATGAAAACGAATGGCCTGGCTCCTCTACAACTCCAACTGCTAAGACAGTAGGGAACCCGCAATGATGAGTGTGCCTCTAAGCGAGAGCCGTGCAAATAAACTTAAGTTAATTAACTTCTGGTTACATTAATTTATGCAGCATGATTAATTGCCCCGAAAACGAGCTGGCTGCCATGTCGGCCTCGAAGTCGGGCCCGGAATGGAGCTCCAGAGTTGGTGGTGAGCGGGAACGAGGCAACTGGATGTGCGATCTGCGATGTGCTATGGCCAATGGTCGATGGTCAGTGGACTGTGGACAGTGGACGGTGGCTGGCACGTCACCCGGCGGCCTGTCAGCATTGCCTGCTACCGGGAGGCAAGAGCCGAGACGTCGACGTCTCTCGGCTGCCACAACTCAAGATGTTTGGTGCACTGGAAAATGAGTAAAATTTCAGGGAAATTAAAAACAATTAAAAACTGCAATGCGTGGTCAAGTTCAACAAACCCAAGTTCAAAACCCAAAATGTGTTCTTACCTATAAAAATATACATGAAAAATGTGAGCTCAATATCACAAAAATTGGAGCTTATGCCAAAAAATTACCCCATTGGGTTTTTGAGTTCTTTTAATCATTGCTTTAAAAAAGTAATTATCATTATCAAGAACGCCTTAGGATCAATAAACGTAGTGAATATATAAAACTGAACTATACAATTGTAAAATTTAAGACTTAAATTAAATGAAAATAAAACATTATCCATAAATATAAGTTTTTACGGTAGCTTGCCTAGTTTTGTGGTGGAAACTTTTCATTCTTAAAACATTTTCTTAGTTGTAGGGGGATTTAAGGATCGATCTTTTTTAAATATAGGAGAATTTTTGTTTGGGTGTATGAAGTTTCTAAATTTAATTTATTAGGAGTCTACAAAATGTCTACAAAAATTGTGCTCAGTGCATGCGATTCGCTTCGCTGCTGCAATTTCGCACGCAGTTCCATTTTGGCGATCGTCGGGCGACGGAAGGGTGGCCATCTCCAGGAGAACGGTGCCGAATGAGGCGAGGGGCGAGGGGAGGACTTGGGGTACAGCTGCAGCAACAACCAGTTGAAAACGCCATTGGTCATTTGCAGCAGGAACAGATACGCAACAACAGCAGCAGCAGCAGCAGCAGCGCCGGCCATTAAAATGACACACAGAGCCACAAGACGAGGCACGAAGTTCGAGCAAAGAGTCAGTTGGACGGCGAACTAACACGGAAATGGGGACTGGACGGAGAAGTCGTGGCCACAATTCTTTACCCAAACACATAGCTCTCGGGGCCAGCATGTGTTAATGCCCGCCAATGACTCCCTACTTCTCTGACTCCTGACTCCAAACACTGACGCAGATGGAATGGAAGCTAGCTCCTGGCCGAGGGCTAGGCAAATGGATTTATTTGCCACAAGCTACAAGCTACAAACAGCTGCCCAATTGGAGGAGAAGCCATCAATAGTTGATCCAAATTAGGCTTAATCCTTGCCCTAAGTGAATAATGTTTTGAATAACATAATAACTTAAAATTCAATTTTTTGTTGGAAAACTGAGGCTTTTTTATAAATATTAATCCAAGTTATATGGCAAAACATTCTGCTTGTTTTTCCTTTCTGCTCACTCACCATCCAGTCAAGGCCAAAAAGGATTCAGTTCACTCTCGACACGAAGTCCGCTGTGCAACAGAGTTTATCTGCGGATTCTGGATTCGCAAAAGCCTTTTAACTGCCTGCAAATTTATGTCTCAGCTTAAGAAAACACTAAATGAGTGCCATGCATTTTTTAATCGCACGCAGCAGCGGCGAGGCAACACAACAACTAATTAGACATGTTAAAGAACTTGTTCGGGCTCTGGGCCTGATTTTTTGTGATTTTTCTGATTCTCTGCTGATCTTGGCCCTGCCTGCTGCCTGTTGGCGGGAATTGAAATGGTAACAGGCCACAAAGTCAGCCAGCACAAAACACACATTTAAAAATGCTCAAGTTAATTAATTGCACAGCCAAATGCCGGATAAGGGACGAACCATGTTCCCGGATCAAGCACTCGAAAAAAGCAGCATTATATGATATTTCTCCAAATAAGAAAATATCTATATAAAGTAGGTCTCTTTCTATTTTAATCTAGGAAAATCAACCATATTTCGGTTCATATTTTTGTATTCATTTCCAAGAAAAATTGGATGCTGTATTTTATTTAAGAGTTATTTTGGATTTTGGTTTAACCTATTTTCCCCAGTGCTGGTTAAGTGTGACTAAAGCCAATGACTTGATATTTACCGCTTGATAGGAGCAGGATGATGTCGAACGTTGGGTCTTGGAATGAGGATCGCCGTCCCTCGTTGGTTTCGCTTTTCATTAAACAAATATCCAAACACTTTTGCCGCTGATCCGGCGACACAGATTGCGAGCCAGCACACCTCCCGGCTGGAGTTCCGAGTCCCTGGGACTCAGTCGCAGTCCGAGACCATTTTCCATTTCAATTCCGAACCCTGGCTGGCGACAAAAGGTCTGCCAAAGTCTTGCCAACTTGTTAATGAACTTTTATGCCGAGTTCCTCTTGTTTTTTTCTCTTTCTTGTTCCTGCGCGTGCTGGGGGAAGATTCTTGACATCAAATAATTTCAGAAAAAAAATTGGTATGTAGAAGATCTGAATGTTATTTGGAACCTAAGATACCAACATTAATAATAAATAAGCTTTCATATTTTTTTATCCTTCAGCAGTGTTACAATTTTAGTCCTTTGCAAACTGTTACTTTTTTATTAAAATTAAGTACAACGTTCTCCCAGATAACATTCAAACCTATTCTCGAAGCTAAAAGTTAATTAAATTAATCAGAACTCCAATGGTTTCATGTTTGGTTATTTTTCCTGTTCAATTTATTCAATCAACTGGAGAATCCTCGCTTTTTGTCTGGTTCTCAGCCCAAAAAGCCTCATCTTTCAGCATCGCCCTCCGCATTAGCCGGGTTCATTAAGGCTAACACGCCCCCGACATCAAGGGAACGATCAATGAGCAATGATTAATCGATGACGCGAATGCCTAAACATTCGACGGCACACAACACAATCAAATTAAGCCAACCAATAAATGTGAGCCAATTATTAAAACCTAATTTTGATGGCAGACACCGGAGTCTGAGGCCCGATTTCACAGCTCCTCCGCCTTCGCCTTCGCCCTCGCCCCTCCTCCAGATCTCGCACAGATCTCATCATCGGGCCTGGGCCTTCAGTGGCGGCGGCTAATGAGCCGACATGCACTTGGCCGACCAGCCAGCCGGCCGGCAACTAATCAAGCTGTTCAAGCTGCCAACTTTGATGCATTTCCCAAATTGATGCCCCCGCGGGATTGCTGGCCACGGGCATTCCGAGTGCCTCTCTGACATATGCAAAACATTTTGTTTGTACACATTTCCAGCCTGACACCGGAGCGGTTCGAGGGGAACTCGATGGATGCCGCACCACCGATTCCCAGTGCCTACAAATAAATGAGCTGAAAATGCAGACAAATCACGGGCGCACAAGGTGAAAAAGCTGCCAGCTCAACCCGAGACGAGATTGGTAGAGTAACCAGCAAGCAGCAAGTATATACGAATAAGGAATACATATACTAGAGATGGGATAAAAAATAAAATAAATAAATATTTTATCAGCTCAAATTTGGGTTTAAAAAGTGTGATATCTGGTAAGTTAGATATCACAAATTTTTAAAATATTTCTTTCTAATTAATTAATCTTCAGATTGATGTTTACTTTTATATTCCCCGAAGGTTAGAGGAGAAGTAACCGTAGCTCAGACTCCTCCTTGGTAATAACCAAAAAGTTAAACAAATCTATTTCCATTTCTTTAGCTGCGCCAAATTAACCGCAGGCATTCTGTCTCAGCATCGGGAGTTTTCTCTTTTTGAAGAATCGAATCAGCTCGCAGTTTGAAGTCTTTCTTGTTTGCTTTGCTTCTGCCTTTGATGAGTATTGATGAGTTTTAATAAATTGCTGATGAGTTGCCCCGAAAACGAAACGAAACGAGACCCTAAGACCCGAGAGTTCCCAAAATCCAAAGAGAATCAACGCCTTGGATAAGCAAGAAAGAGCCAAAAGTGCATCAGCGAGGGGTTGCTGCGCAGCAGATGAGCATTTGAGTGATGCGTTTTTGAAAGTGGCGTCGAATTTCTCAACCGTGAAGCGCCATGCGGAGCAGCGGTAATTGAGATGCTGCTCCATCTCCTCCCGAATGCTACACATTCGTGTGGAGAGCGCGGTGTATCCATTTAATTGCTACCATTATTAAACCCATTTATCGTGTTTTCGTTTCAAAGTGTTTCAGGTGTCCGTGGGGATCCGGAATGGACCTGGGATCGGGATCGGGAGACGCTGATGATGCTGTGCAATTAGCCCAAGCAGCTGCCCATGATGCTGCGCTTTACAGGAAAATTAAGTTGTTTTGCCTAATTAATAAAATTAAATTTTAATAGAGAACGCGCCAAACGAAAGACTGAGGCAACAAACTTGCAGGAGCGCACACAGTCACATTGTCCACCAGCCAGCCTCGAGTATTTAGCAATCCGCCGCCGACTTGTTGTCACACTTTCGAGTTCATCAATGTCACAGCGGCCACCGTTGTAATGACCGTGATGACCACGATGACGATGATAATGGCCTGATGATGACAGCCGGGCAACCGGAATCGGAATCGGACTCGGAATGTTTCCCTGTTTTCACCACACAAGTCACATAAAGTCGTATAATTAACATAATCATAATCAACAAAGTATAAACATTAAATTCAGGCTAATTACTTTATAACCGACACTCACCTCAACTGCGAAACATCTGAGGCAGTATAGTTGTATGCTGAATTACCCCTGAAAAAAGGCTGAAAGCAACATGTTCACTTGTGGCAAACTCGTTTCAATTACGAAGAATCCAGCCTGATTACACAGCAACAACAGTCCCCCAAAAATAATACTTAACCGGATGAGGAAAAAAAAAAACAAACAAACACGAGCGAAGTCAGCAACAGTTTCACACATGCCAATGAAATTTGGATTTAATTTTTCTCTAAATGGAGGCTATGATCACGTATCTGAGGTCTGCAATTACCACGGCAATGATGGCATAAAATACACTGGAAAATATTATATTTCTCATGTTCCTTCACCATTTAAATTATCAGTTACTTTCTCGCAGTGCATCCAGGCAGTAGCTAAGAGACGTAAACTATTGCTGCCAGCCGGTTAAGTGAATGAAATTCGAGCCAGATTTTAAGGCAGATTTAACTCAAAAGCTCGCTTCGGATTTTTATGACATGCGCATGGATCCGTGTGTGCAATTGTATGTAAGTGCGCCATATAATTTACAGATAATTATTATAATTACAGGTTATTTTCAGTTAACATGTTTCCAGTGCCAGTGCCAGTGCCAGAGCGGCTTCGCTCGACTGGCCGCCGGTGAGAACCGTTGTGGCCGCAGCGCCGATTGCACATAAAGCTGCGGCAATTAGTTGGCTCATTTCCAGGCTCCAAATAAATTTTGTGCAATAATAATTAAGTTGATTTATGCGATTTAATTCCGTCTATTTTAACTAATTAGTTGGCTTAAGATTAGTTGAGAGCGGCGAGCGAAATACGAGCGATATCAAAAGACTTAGGCAGCGAACTTGGGCCGGAGTAGGAGGCTTTTTGAGTAGGTTAATGGTTTATAGAATATATTAAATATAGCTACAGATGTCAGTGAAAATTCAATATAACTGAAACTGTTTTGTAAATCTGATTAAAGTCCGAAGAGCCGCAGGAGACCACGGAAACCATGAAGGTCACTCTGCCGAATGTAAGGTACCGTTTTTGGGATCAACACAAAAATGGGTTTATGCGATCAGGGCAGAGATATTTTCAACTTAATTAGGTAAAAATCCCAAGTACCTACCTGTGTGTACCTGAGTCATACCCCCCTCCTCCAAAGCTTTGTGCCGCCAATTGTGCGTTATGACCGAAACCAGAAACTTAAACTAAAATATTGTATCTCGGCCTTTGCTCATAAATAAATTTGCTGGTCAACTGTACGCCAGAGAGCAGCGGGAAAACAATCTATGGGCAGGGCTCCGGGACAGGACAGGGCCGGGCTGGAGACAGGAAAGAGTTTTGTGGGCTTGGAGCGCGATAAAAATCGCTGGCAATTTGTTAAATTTAACGATTCCGAGCCGGCCGACCGCCGGCTAACGAAAAATGTGCCGAAACTTGGCCACTCGCCCCCGAACCGAACCGAACCGAACGGAACCGGGCTGGCCAGCCCGGCCCCTCCCCGGACTTCGACTGTTTTATGACCAAATAAATAATTAAAATGATGCGTGGTGTTAAGTGCCGCCACGTCGAGAAGAGAGTTCCAAAACTGCCGGCGGAGAATCGCGCCATCGCCATCGTCATGATATGTCCATCCGAACCACACGCAGACCGTGGCCAGGCCCAGAGAGCATTTCTTTTGAAAATCTGTCATAAATTTATCGCTTTCGCGACCGGGTTCAGTAAACCCCCGAACTTGGGCACGTACTTTGTCGCCGTCTGAGCTTAATTGCTTGTCATGTGGCACACATTTTCGCCGCAAATTGGCCGCCAGATATGCGACCATATCGGACGTGACCTTCGACGAGGAGACCACACAGCGTTCGAGGGTTCTAGCTGCGAAAACAATGTCACCATGATTCCTAACTTACCTTAATTTTATTTACAAAAGGTGGAAAATAATGGAAGTTTAATACTCTAAAATTATGAATCTTATATTTCCCGTAAAAAAGTAGCAGCACTCCTTAAATATTTTTTTTTAAGCTGACAAAAAAAATAACATATAATAAAGACAGGAGGTTTTTGTCAAGAAAAGTTATTAAAAGTTTCAGGGAATATGACATCCGTAACTCCGGTGCAAGCCTCTATTTCAATTAAGATTCTCATCATTTGCTAAACTATAAAAAGTAAATGACACATTTCATAACCTATTTTACGCCCTTTTTCTAACAGAGTCACGACAGCGGTCAGCCTTCAGAGAATTTAGGAAACATCAAACGGATACTTGAGCTTCATTACAGACAGAGTTGGATACAGACAGAATGGGACCGAAGTTCGTTTTAATTTTGATTTTTAGTGGAGTAAAATTGGTTTATGAGTAGTTAGTGCTCGACTTGTTGCCTACAAAATGTAACTTGTCGCAGCTTCTTGTCTTTGAAGATCTTGATTCCTTGTATTTTTTATGGGGCCATAAAATGAGATCCCAAAACTAATCTACAGATCTCAAACTGCTGTTAAAAAAACATAAAATCAGAATGAAAAATGGAAAATCAAGTAGCAAGTGCCTCTTACGTACATTTATGAAAGAAAGTGTTCCTAGTAAATGCTGTTGACTTTATGTGAAATCTAATTTTTAGGAAGCATCAGTCCGGAATGGGATGCTTGGGCTTGAGGAAGACCGCCTCGCTGTATCCCGCAGTGCCGCAGGACATTATGGATACCCTGAGAAGCGAAACAACGAGTGAGTGGTGATTGAGAGCTCCAAAAATGTATATCGAAGCCGTATAGTTGCCTTATAGTGAGTCGCAGTCAGGTAAGGTACCTGTACAATCGGTTCTGCGCGTTCGCTGGCGGTGGCAAGGATCCGCCCAACAGGCTGCACAAGTACAATTTCTATTCGGGACTTTTGCAACTGAATCCCCTGCTGCCCACCATTCTGAACTGCATGTTCAGGGACAAGGAGACAATCACGTTTCTGGACTTTGCTCTGTTCCTCAGCACCTTTCAGGCCCACTCGCTGCGGACCACCGATGAGATCAAGAACGCGATTAAGGATAAGAAGCTGAAGAGTAAGAGTTATATATACAAGAAATATCTATTATATAATGTTTCTTTCCAGTGCTCTTCAACATGTACGATCATAACAAAGACGGTCGCATCACCAAGTACGATTTGGTGATAGTTGTACACAAACTGTTCTCGAATTTGCTGGACCATGTCCAGATCATGCGTATTGTGGACTCGATGATGAAGGAAATGGATCACTCGGACTCAAACCACATACTCTTTGGCGACTTTTGCAAGGCCTTTGAGGTCTTTGACATGACCGAGAGAATGGTCACCTGGATACCCGGACTACACGGTAGATCCGTCGATGATTCGCACCACACATTTTCCCAATAGGCAAATATTTGTACGCACTTCATAGAAAGGAAAAAAGGATTAATGCTTTTCATTTAACAATCCCTTAACTGCTTTGAAGATCATGATCACTTGGCCGAGGTACTGCTATACCTTATCCTTCGGGAATAAACTATATAATGCACACATTTGTTCCTTACGTATCAGTTTGATTTTTTGGGATTTTTATTATGAAATCACAGCGATTCTCAGCCATTGAATGCCGAATTTTATGACTCTATTAGGGCGAAATTCATATAAAACGAAACAAGACGAAATAAGGTGAGCGAACAAAATGCCAACCGAAAGCTCATAAACTTTACTACCTTTTGGGCCCTGACGGGATATATATGGATAATGTGAATATATAGTCATCGTCGTCACTGCCTGGCCACTCCGTGCCCTTCGCGATCAGCGTTGAAGGAATTTTTGTGGGACGCAGATTTCGCATAGCAACATAAATAACATTTTATTGGCAATTTGTTGGGGAAATTAATGTGCTTACGGTTGGCAACTTTGGTAATTTATGCAAATAAAACGATCGTAAATTTGGCATTAAAACGCTTATTAAATGATCGTTTATTAGGCCTGTCGAGGGTCGGCTGGGTTCGGTTTCCCGAATTGGATAAATGCTCCTTGCTCCTGCTTCTTGCTTTTGCAACAAGGTTGCGATTTGTGGCACTTGCATAAATTAAGTGATTCACGGAATTGTTCTTAAATGTTGGCAGCTACTTACACGATTGATATAATTTACGAGAACGCAGCAGCCATGCTTCCCATGTACATCTATCTCCGATATCTGGCCATATATTGTTTAATGTATTAGCTGGCGCATTGTGTGTTAATTTGACATTCCTCCGGCTGGGAATGGCCAACAACACTCTGCAGCACGACAAACGAGGCTTGTTGCTGTCAAAAGCCAGAATTATAACCATATAAAATCTGGCTGCACTGGCCACTGGCCACTGACCACCGATTCTGTCTGCTTCTCATCCTTCTCATCCTCCTCTTCTTCCTGTCCAGTCCGCGCATCATCATCGTCAGCAGCCCATCATCATCGTCTCGGGCAGGATTAGCTAAATTAATGCGGCGAGCTGGATGCTGGGAATCCGAGCTGTCAACGCTTCGAGTCTTCACTTTATCAAAAGTTCAAGAGGGACTCGGGGAGCAGAGTGGTAAGCTGAGATCAAGGAATACAGCAAACTCTCAATGAAAAGTTCACCAAAAATTTACCCTTTAAAAATAAATCATTCTGTCAGCTTTTTGCACTTGTTTTTAAAAATAAGTAATTCAACAAATGATTGAATTTCTACATTTTAACCACATTTAAGGACTAGTTTAGGGATTTATTTATTTACTTGATAAATGTAATCTAGCGAAACTTAACTACAAAGATATTTTCCCCTCAGCTTACATATTTATGGAACCATAATCCCCTTAAGTCAGCGCATTAATCAATGATCGGCCAGAGAAACGACAAAGATCATTTCATTCATCGAAACCCTTGTCAAATGTGGCATTCCTGCTATTTCCCTCTTCCCCACTTTTTTATTATCTTTCACTCTCCAAAAAACATACAATTATTGATTGATATTCCCAAAGGAACGGGAAAATATTTTAAAACCGCTCAGCGATTGGCAAAGTGTCTTTTACACCATCTTATTTTGTCGCTTGTCCCCCAGAAAAAGTATAAATGTGGTTTTGGTCTTAGGTTCCAAGGAGGAAGTGAAACTCGAGTTCATTCATTCGGTGTTTGGATTCATTCAGAGCGCGATCTTTGTTCGGTCTGCCCACAGGCAGCGACGACCTGAGCTCGGGGCCAGATAATGATGGCTTAATAATTGAAATTTATCAAAATAAATTAGGCAAATCGTCTTTAAATAGAGACGAAGCCACATTAATTACAAATTTCTTAGGCATGGACTCACACTGAAAGCAAACAATGGTAGCTCCGAATTATGAATTTACATACGAAAATCCATCATCATTCTGTGCGTTCTAAGTTGATCGAGGCCAAGGCCCTTGGCAAATTCAATGCCATGCATTTTACACGACGAATTCATCAATTTATTAATGAATTAAGTTATAAGGTAATTTAGCAGCATCCACTCCTCCTTCGCTCCCAATTCCCCTGCTCCATTCCGCGCGGTATGCAATCTGCTCAAAACAAAATGATGATCGCTGATGATCGTTGGTCATATATCAGCGGCCGACACGGCAGGCCTAATCGAATGTTGTGGGCCCGACGAGCCGGTCCGCGATTCTCGGAACTCGCCAAAGGATGCTGCGGAGAGACAGAATTTAAATGAAGCTGTGGCAGGAAGGAATGCCACATGAGGCAAGGGGGATTTGCGATCGGCTTAGTTCTAGGCCTCGGATACGGGGACACATGATTAGCTCGGACTCGGGCTGCTTCCTCAATCGTTATCACCAAGAACCAAGATTCTTGTTTATAAATTGGAATTTAAAATTAATTAAGTTGTCGTTTTGCGCTTTTATCCAATTTATAACTAATATGACACCGATTATACGAAATATGTTCGCTAATTAACGAACAAACACCGCAACTCTCGCGACTCCTACCTCTGCACCCCGTGGTCATCCGCATCCTGTCCTCCGCCGCACCAAGAGCCAGAAATGTATCCAAAGGCCGGGGCAGACAGTCAGGCTACATTCAATGTCGCCGCTGGTTCTCTGCTCGTTGTTGATGTTGAAATACCCTTTAAGAGAGCTTGAGGACTTTGGGACTCCTTTAGTGCGTTGTATAAATATATTATTTTTGTCCACAAATTAAAAAAGCAATGCTTATTCAAGGAATTGTAGGGTATTGTAAGCATCGGTGTCAAATAGTGAGCCAAGTTCCTGCCTTGTTAGTATACCCGTTGACTTGGCTGCTTCCCGGCCTTATGATGACGCTGATTCTGATGATGATGCTGATGATGATGATGATGGTGATGGGGCTTCCTTCCACGAGCAGCTTCGATCGTGTCCGCGTGCTCGTAATCTGCTCGCTGAAGACGCGTTGTAAATTGTCTGACAAAGCTTATTTTATTAATTTAAGCCATAAACGCTGGCCTCTCTTGTTGGCTGCTCGCCTGCAGCCCCTTTTTGGCTTTGCATATGCCCCACCGATCCCACCGATCCCACCGATCCCCCCGGATCTCCTCGCTCCATCCTGCCACCAATTTATAGCCATCGTAAAAAGCCGTTTTGCGTTTTAATAAGCCATGTTCGGTTCTTTCGTTTCGGTTGTTAACAGAAGGCGTCGCTCCTCCATGTCCCTCTGGATATATATTTTCAGTTCCATGCATTCTTTGGGCATAACTGGGAAATTGGAGTTGTGTTTTGGTGTCCGGACAAGTTAAAAGTGTCGAGAAATTGGCCAATTGAGTGGCAGTGGTTTATGGAATGACAAACTAAAGATTGTGTGCACTTTTATGGAAGTCGAAGAAGGCAAGAGGAAGGCCTAAAAAATGAAAGAATGAGGTTAATAAAAGAATAAATAAATACTTGTAACGTTTAAGTAAAGTTTACTAAAATAAGATATTAGAATTTTTGTGTATTTTTATGTCAAATAATATCAATATTTTAGCATGGAAATTTGTATCATAGTCACTATGATTTATTATTAACTTGCACAACATAAGACCTAATAATCTTTTAAAAATACTCACTAATATTTCCATTTTCTTTTATATACCAATAAATTTCTTCCTTCAATTGGACAAATTACATAAATAAATTAATAAAAAAGAAACACTTTCGTTTCCGTGCAAATCAAATAACCAAATAACCAAGCAGAGACCCCAACTTGACCCGCACAATCCCACTCGATCCCGAGTGTTGCAAGGATACAACTCCCACTGTCCGTGTGAGCAGAACACAATAAAAATAAATATGTCAAAATTAAGTAAGCAGCAAGCAAGCGAAGGAGATAAGGGAAACGCACACAACAGGTAAGTAATAAAGGTGAGGGCCCAAAGGAAGAGAGAGAGAACCCTTTGCTGGCATTAAAAACAAGGCGTTGAAATCAGTAAAAATTGCAAAGAGCCAACCGAGAAATTCTGCTGAGCAAACAACCTGGCCAACCGGCCAGCCCATCAAGATGCCAGCCAAAGTCCAACTGCGACTCGGTGTCCAGATCCTGGTGTCCAGCTCCCAGACTCATTCTCATCCTCAGCCACATCCACGTCCTCGTCCATTGGCGATGGGCATGAAAATCGTTTACAAATAAATCAGAAAGCGATAAATAAGGATTTTGTCTCGTAATAACTCAGCGGGAGCCATTTAACATGCAATCATAACGAATCGATGCTGAACGCTTTAGCAGACGGACGGAGCTCGGACGGAGCTGGATCCAGGTCCGAGCTCAAAGCCCATCTCCTAGCACTGGGAGAAATATCGCCTGGCATACATTCAACTTTGTTTAAGATTTATATATAACAATATTAAGTAAAATCAGTTTTTGCAAGTGCATTAAATGCCGAGTGAAATCGGAATCTGGATCGGATGATGGCAACAGGCTTTCACACCAGGCAGTCGCCATTCGGATGGAATGGGTTCCGTCGGTACGCCAAGGTGGCAGGGGGATCTTGGCCAGGAGTGGCAAGTGGCAAGTGTGTATCGAATTGTTGTTGACTTGCGTTGCAGTTGTCGCTGTTTTTGTTGCTGTTGCCGGGGGCATGAAAATAAAGTTGCAAGCGGGAACAGAACATGGCCAGAATGGTTCCCACTCCACCCCAGCTGAGGCGGAGGACCGGAATTCGCGGAGTTTGCACAGTGACAGGGGCGTTGGTGAGTGACGTGCTCCCTTGGCCCAGGTAACAGGCTGCACTCTCGCCTGCACTTCATAATTCGCCCACAACAATGCTGCTTAATTATGTTGTAAAACAATCTGGCGAGCAGGTCCTTTCTTTGCTCCTCCTCGCTCCTGCGCAACCAATAACTCAGACCCGGCACGGGGGAAGTAATTAAAATTACAAAAGAACCAGCGTTGACGTTGACGGTCGTTTCGCCATAAAATGGCTGCCAGACACGCAGGGCGTATACGTGATTCCCATGACTAATTGCCAGAACTGTGTCACAGGAAACGAGCCAGCTCGGCTCCGGGACTCCGGTGCGCCGAGCTCATAGGGTCAGGCTGGCTCGGGATCCCGGGGAAGGCACGGGCTTATCGCGATGCAGTTGCAGTTGCAGTTAGCCGCGGCTAACAAGAAATTAAATTCCATTAAGGCCGCTCAGAGCCAAAGAGCCACAGAGTTGCAGAAGAGTCTAGTACAGTGGCTATTTTGGAAATATTTAAATAAGTAAAAATAAAAGATAGCTTACTTTTGTCTTTTACCAACATTCAAGTACAAATATTTTTGTAGTCATCTAAAAATATATTCTCCCTTAAAAATATATATCTCTGATTTAGCAACCTCAGCCCAGTGTGCTGAGCTGTGCGCACGCCCGACTAATGAAGAGGTGGTAATTTATGTGAACATCTTCACCTGTTCCTAGACACGTTTTAATATGCCAGCGAGTGGGTACTCATGAATGAGGCGATCCCTGAATGAAGATGTGGGCCTGAACCTGCACCGCTGTCTAGTTAGCCTGTTAGTCCGGCCGACCAGCCTTGGCGCGGAGTGCAGGATTAATTAATTGCCGCTGCCTCGTCAGCGGAGCGGCAGACATGACGTATACGTGACATTTGAGATATGTTCAGCCGCTTAATGTGCGACATTTTGTTTGTTTTGCCGTTGCCTCTGACTCTACTGCCTCTGCCTCGGGACTAACCACAGCTTTCGACAATCATCAGTAGCCGCTGTGCCCATTTGCATATTTGTGGCTCTGCACACAGGCCCAGCATAATGATGCCTCCACTGGCTTCAGTGCAGCAAAGCGAAGCAGCGTTGTCAAATGACTTGGGTAAATTTATCGTAAATGCCATCAGCTGAAGTTGAGGCTGAGGCTCCTCCGCGAAATTCCGTCAGCCAGGCAGTCAGTCATTCAGTCAGTCCGTCGGATTGTCAGTTCGTCAGCAAGGCGGAATTGGCCAATTGTACGCGACTGCCAAAGCTTCTAATCCTCGTTAATCCCTTCCTCGGTCGAGCCGCACTTCGGAAAATGTTACACTTGGTTGGTGGAAATAAGCATTACTTACAATTTTTTTTTACTTTTAATGAGATGAAAGTAGAATAACTAATACCATTATTAGCATACGTAAATAAAAATTTTTTTAGAATTATATACAGTACATAATCATATTTTAAACGTCCTTCTTTTATAAAATATTAATTATGTCTCCTAAAATCTTAAAATACAAATACAAAAACATAATAAAATTTTAAACTTCTTTCTATAATATATATAATCTTAAAATCAACGAAATATTCAACAAAAGTAGTTTTTTAAAACTTGTTTGGATATATTCTCAGTGTGTCTGGAAATCTTGTATCTAGCTGCTCATAAATTTGGCTTGATTGCGGACTTTGTGAGTAGAACTTTTTAACATATGCTGCCTGGCTCCTGTGCTATGATATGCTAATGCAATTCTGGCCAAGAATCTGTTGGACAATGTAGTCAGCTCTGCGTACTGTGTGATGGCGTGTTCACGGTCGCCATGTCACTTGACACATTTAATTGGAAGTCAATTGGCCGGGCTGGGAGTGATTGCTGAGGTGGCAATTCCCGCTGCCACAAAGGCGTGCTAATGCCCGATCTATGCCTGGGAAGTGAAATGCAAAACCAGTTAATCACTGAATCGATCAAGGAAGTCGATGCCAATATCGCTTCAACGCATTTGAATTGCAAATGGCTTGGGAAAATGGGAAGCAAAGAAACGTTCTTGTGCAGGATTAGTTCTGTTGGAAAATTAAAAAAAAAAACAGAGCAAGAAGATCCATTTTGAGAGGTGTAGATACAACATATTAATTGAAACCACCGAAGTATTGGAACTTTATAATTAATAAATTAAGCAAAAACAAGCTTGATTTAAAATGTATAAATTTATCAATATCATAATTATATCATAGTTAACATAATAAAAATATAACAAATTGGTATTAATAAATTTTACATTTTACATCATGCATGTTTTTGTTTAAGATACAAGACAGTACCTTAATTTACAATAAAATAAATTTCGCCTTTCGCCAATAATTATTATCATATTCCCATAGAAACAAAAAATCAACTAAAAATATTTGTCCCAACTCAATACCCAAAGGACCTGAAACGGCGGCGACAAACGGCGCTCCACACACATTTGAGGCATTCAATGGAGGCCCAGAGTAGGGGCCAAGAACGCAGCCCGACTCTCTCTCTCTGCCATTGTCATGCCGGCTTATTGATTGGAATACAATGGATCCTTAAAGTGTGCTTACAAGCGCCGTAACTCAAACAAATTGCAGCGCCCAAACGCCTGACTCAAATGGACGGCAGCAGCAGCGGCAGCGGCAGGAGCCACATCAGCAATGCCACAGCAGCAACATCAGGAGGAACGACGACGAGGACGACGACGACACTGATCAACAGGCGCGGCGACGTGGATGCGTCGCATTTTCGAACACGGACCTCTGGGAGGGGCGTAGGTGATAGGAGGATAGGAGGATAGGGGCTTCAGGGGGCAGGGAATGCGTTTTACATGATGCCTACACGACAGGACAGGAGCGGCCTGAACCAAACTTGGTTTAACAAGATAAACCAGCCGCTGCCGCTGCCTTCATCCCACCAGCACAGTGGTCATCGGAGCTGGGGAATTGTGATCGAACTTTTCCAGAATTTTTTGAACCTCCGCCGTGAGTTCCAAAAAATATGCCAGCAATGAATCCACTTCTCATCCTTTGTTCCCCTTTTTATTATTATTAAAATGTAATACTTGTTCAGCGAAAATGAAAATTATAATTAAGTAAACAAATGTCTCGTAACATTAAACAAAAATTAACAAAAATTAATCTAGTTGTTGAAATCCACTTTGCTAATTGTCAACAAATGCATGGAATCATCGCCACACTGTGCACGGGAGTGATTGTTTGGCTCTCGGACTGCTCTTGGCCGCCTTGAATTATTCGAAGCTCGCCAAGAAAGCCACACGGACACGGACCAGAGGCGCTACTGACGCGCTTATGTTAAATTTACCAAACAACCGATTTGTATGCAATTTCGCGATCGGTAGACTCCGCGGCAGGCGGGGCTGGGCCGGCTGAAATCCAAATCCCAGCGAGACATCATGACGTCGTGGATTTGCAGCGGAGTCGGCTGCCGGTTCCTTCCTTGGCCCCCTCTGCCAGAGGTCCCAAGACCAATCCCAGTCCCAGTACGAGTTCCAATCCCAATCCCGGTTGCATTGTCATTGTCTGAGTCTGGGCCGCCGTCGCGAAGTCTAGTTTATTGGCGCGACTTTTTATTTGCATTCGAAATGTTTTTGCGTCCTTTTGCCTGAGCTTTAAAAAAAAAAGTGTTCAGCTTTGTTTTTGCCTGCTGCACGTGATGTATGCGACGTGAGACACCCGTCTGCAAAGGCCAGGTAACACTGGAAACAAATGAGGGAACTTGCTAAAATCAGCATTTTACTAAAAAGGAAATAAAAGAGTGTTTTTTGTGTTTAATGTAGTTACAGAGAGGTGTACATAATTTGTTTAAATTTTCATATTTTAGTATTTTCTAAATGCAATTCAAACTTTGCTGATATTTTTCTCCGAGTGAATCGTACCATGGCCGCCCAACCACACAATTGCCATAAGTTTTGGACACTCTGCAATTATTTGCGGAATTCCTTTGGAATATATACTGACTCGGATTGCAGCAGACGACTGACCAACTCGGCCAGGGACTCTTCTCCTCTCCTGTCCAACCCCTCTCCCGTGGCTGGACTTCTTCTGACAGGCCATACAAGGAAGAGCCCAGCCGGGCAGCAATAGCAATCGCAAATGTGGCATAGAAGCGTCTGATGATGCTCGTGACTGCGACTGTGACTTTGAGTGGACTCCGGCTCAGGCTTTGCCTCTAAATTCCTGGTTTCTGCTTAGGCACTCGCAAATTTGTCAGTTAATTTGCATTACAAATTAATATAATTATAAATCTTACACACAAAAACGAATGCAAGTATATTTCTTATTTAATTGAATGCGATCTCAGATAGCCTCTCTCACAGAACAAACATTTTCTATTAACCTCTTACCTCTGTTTTGCTCATTAAAAATAATTAACCATTTGGCATTTTGCTAACCAGAAATCCACAAGAACCAACAAGCGGGTATCCGACGGATTATAGTTCCCTTCGACAACAAGTTGATTCAATCATGCACACAAGATGGCCAATTCGAGGCGAAACCCGGCATTAGCACCCATTATTGGCAGCCAATCTTTGGGCACTGGAAATGCTAACAAAGCCCCGCACCCACCCAACCTCTATGTGTGTGTTATATGGACTGTACAGCTATGCCAACCCATAAGCCAAATTGGGGACTGCCCCAAGTGTCAAATTAGACAAACAGCAGACCGCAAATCCGCAATCTCCGATACTCCAATCCCAAACCCAATGCAAACTCAACTCGAATCAAATCAAATGCTCGATGCAAATTGCATTGCGCTCACTCGCTGTCGGGGCTGCTAATTTTCTGCGAATCGAATCGCGCTCCTCGAGAACCGAGGCCCCCGAGTGGGATCGAAGGTATATACTATATAGCATGCGGTAGTGGTGGATTTGCATGTGGGTGGTCAGCAAATTGCCGGAACGTGAGCACAATTTTTAAATTAACGGCCCAAAAGTTGTTAGATCGGCAGAACAGCAGCAACGGCTTCGCCTCGAGGCACATTCCTTGCACAAAACTGTTGCAATTAATTGCATAAAAGTTCTAAATTGTCCGCCCTCCCTCCTGTTGCCCCCTGACCATGTTTCCACCACTTCTTTTGGAGCAGCAATGGCGGCTTGGACAAACTCTCAAACTGCAACTGGAACCGCCAAGCGCCGCATTATCGGCGATGAAGCATCGCACAGTGTTAAGGGGATCTTTTTAAAAAGATATAGAAGCCAAAAAAATAAATAAATACTTTTAATTTTGCTTTAGATTTTGCGAAAATAATTCTTGCAGAATTGAGAGCAAGACGTTGGAATTTTGAAAAATATTCCAAAAAAACTGAAAAGGATCTTTTGTTTCATGATAAATCCACATATTTCTTATATGTCTCTAGAAGAGTGTTTCTTTTTTTCACTCATTCAAAATATAACTCTTATTTATAATTTTAAATATAAACTTATAAACTATTAATATATTACCGATCATTTTGTATATTTCTTAAAATTTTCAAGTAAAGAGGATCTTCTAAAAAGAAACTACAAAATAAATAAATACTTTTAATTTAGCTTGAGATTTAGCGAAAATGATTCATGCGGAATTTTAAAAAACATCCCCAAAAACTCAAATGGATCTTTAAACTAAAAAATATGTGCAATTTTTTCAAAATAAATCCACATACATCTCTAGAACAGTCTTTCTATTTGTTTTAAAACCATTTACAATATAACTCACATATATTATTTTAAATATAAACTTATAAACTATTAATAGCGATATTATATTATATTGTATTATATTACCGATTCTTTTGTATATTTCTTGAATTTTTCAAGAACTTTACCACTGTACATCTCTTGGTCGTCATGGTCGTCGTACCCTTCGGTTCGAAACGTGATCGATAGACGGACTACCACCACTGGCCAGAACTGCAAATTGGCTCTCGCCGCTTGCCGTTGCTGTTGCTGGTTCTGTTGCTGTTGCCAAATGTTTGGCCTTAGTCAAATTATGTTCTTTGGCTCGTTTGATAATGAAACTGCAAATCGAAGTTGGGAACTGACTGACTGACTGGCCTGGCAGCTCAGCCCTCAAATTGTTTGCTCACACCGTCCCGGAGCCACGCTAATGATTACGTGTTATCGTGTTGTAATTTTACACAGGCCCTAATGACGAGTCTCTCTCGGATCGGATGCGAGTACGACGATCCATCTCCATCTGCGCCAGCCATCGGATGGGATCGATCTGGCTCCAGGTTAGACACTAACTGGGCTCATCATGGAGCGTTAACAAGCTCATTTTTCTAAACTTGACGTGCTGAGTCCACCAACCACCACCAATCGACTGGCTGGAGGATCCACTTAGGCAAAGATCGCCGCAGATTATCGGAGCCAGCCAGTCAGTCAGCCAACTTGGCCAATTTACTTGGCCACTCGGCCACTTTTGGACGTTCCCAGCGGTGGGATCATAAATTGCAATTGTTTATAATGCGATTGGGCGCGTTATGTCCTGGCACTTGGCCAGGGGTATGCCCTCTGCATGAAGTAAACTCTAAATGCAAATTTTTTTGCTTTAAGTAGCAGCTTATACCTACTTTCTACTACTTTCTTGGCTTTACCAAAAAGGATACGATAAGTTTTCTTTGAATAGTTATAAATTTCGTATTTCTCGCCAGCCAAAAAGTACGCTACAGAAATTGTGTCGTTTTTAATTAGATTTTATGGATGTGACCATGAATCGAAATCTATGTAGCCATAATTATGGCACAAAATCAACACCCACGTCCAGTCTTAGACCATAACCAGCATTGATGTGCAATAGCAAACATTGTAAACAGGAATTCACAGAAACAAAACGTTTTCCAGCTAAATCAGAATCAGTAGTGGAATAGGGAGAAGCTTCCACGAGGAGATCTGAACAGAGCGAGCAGAGCATATTAAATTGAATTTTTATGTTCTCACAACTGCGGAAAATCATGTGCCAGGCCATAAAAGCCAAGGATCGCCTTGGTTCGGGTTTGGCGGAGTGTGTGTGTGGGGTTTAATAAATAGCCCCAGAAGCAGGGCACAAAGGGGCCCTGCCCGGATGGTGCGGTAAATTATGGTTATTTAAAAAAACAGCACACGATTTGATTTGGCGGTCCAAAAGTGTTGCCAGCGCAGCCTCCGAAATTGGAAGAGCGACGCGCTGACGACGTCTGGAAATTATGTTGTAGTTTGGCCAGCAGGATAGTGCTCTCCGATCCAATGATAATGATGATGATGATGCCGCTGCACAGCGCCCAATGGAAGAAGAGGGTTGTGCCATCAACTCTTGATTGAGTAACGCCCCAGAACTGGCGTCTAATTGTGAGTTCGAGGAGCTTTAAAGTGCTAAAGCCGTAGCAACTGGCGGAGCTCTGAGGGCAGCGACAGAGGCATCATTAGCTGATGTGCAGCATTGACCTGGCCTAATCGCCGATAAGACTCGTGATAAGCAAACACGCCAAAGCTCAAGGTGCGTGGACTCGACACAGAGAAAAAAAATTACATCATTTCTACTTAAAAATATCGGAATTTGAGATATTAAGTTTTTCAAGTAGGAATTGTTAAGATTTACTTCAAAATCAAGCATTAAAAAGTAGATTCCATTGCACACAAAAAAAGGATAGTAATAAAATTCATAAACCATCAAGGTATACAATGGTTTCAGGATCAAAAAAAGGTTTCTAATTAATTAAAAAGCGCAATCTTATATTTTTTCAGTGTATATTAGCTGGTGCGACCTTTTGGGCAACTGCTGAAACTGAAACTGTTCTGAAAGCAAAGTGAACTGGCAGACAGAGTCCTGGCGATTCTTGTTGGCGTCGCGGTGTTTTGTTTATTTTGAGGCTATAATTTAAGCAGGTAATTGCACGCTGGCGGCCAGAATTTGTAACTAAACTGCAAATTAGCAGCCAATTCCCAGGCCGATTAATAACCATAATTATTGGCTCAAGCGCTGACGAGCGAACGTCGCTCCGCAGAAGACAACAAGGATGCGGATCTTGATGCGGCGGCGGAGGCTGTCTGCAAATTGCGCTTGCCCAGGTCCCGAACTTAAAAGCCATTCTGCTCTGGCCCTCAATTGCCAATTCGTGATACACCGAGGCGCATATGGACAGCACTGAAAAAAAACAATTGTTTTTACCGAGTCTAAGTGGATTTTATACAGAATAATGAGATTATTAATGATAAATAATAATGATAAAAGTAACCTTAAGTAATGATGTAAAAAACTTTGAAAAAAATCTATATTAAAGGGAAAACGTGTATGCTCCGAAAGAGATTTTTGTTGAGTGCACAGATCGCTTGAATCCCAGCTCCTCCATTGCGTCCCTACACCCAGCAGCAATTTAAATGGTGAGCGCCTGGCTTAATTACATAAAACAGGCAACACGAGGGGCAAGCTCGGTTCGGAATATATTCCCTAGCCGGCGGCGCAGGCGTCGAGCATCGGTCTCGGTCTTGGTCTCGGCTTCGGTTTCCGTCCTGGACCTGGGCCACTTTTGATGGACATGTGTCTAATGAACCATCCTAATTAATGGGCACCGCTGATGCTGTCCCTCTTTGCGCTTTAAGCATGCAAATATGAAGCCCGCAGAAGGGGAAACTGAACCCTCGGCGAGGAGTGTTGAAAGCTTTTAATGGTCAAATTCGGACGGGCCAGCAAATTACGGGCATTATACTAAAAAACCAGCCGGGGAAAATTAATAAATGTCGATACCCAATTAAACTGTCCGAATATAATGCACGCTATAAATTAATGCCGTAGAAGCTAAGAACGAATAGAGACATCCACTATCCAATTATCGGTGCCAATGATTAACTGCGCGGGGTCAAAAATGGCAAGGAAACGAAGAAAAATGCGGTAACAAAAATAATTGCAGAGACGAGCAGACGGACTAGAAATCTGGGAGGGATTATTCTTTCGTGGGGAGACCAAAGCTCACGAGCAAATTCAAAAAGTTAACGCTTATTCATCATCATCGACCGGGAACGGCAACCTATCGATAAGTTTATTCCAGATTTTAGTATGTTGCACGAGTTGGTATTTTCAGCTTTCCAAGCTTTTTAAATAATGGTTAATCATCAAGAAATTACTTAATTTTAAGTCATGAACAGGTTTCTAAATTAATTTAATTTTACGTGTCTTTATTGTTAAAAACCCTGGATAATGCGGGTTTTAAAATATTTCTAAAATAAAGCTCAAAATTTAATTTCAAATGTTGCATGTTTGCCCGCTTCAGCAGTAAGAGTGGCGCACCATGGGACATTCTGCCTAAACACGTTGCAAAAATCATAACTTTTGAAATAAATTTTCTAATTTTTTGAAACCTTTACCATTGTAAAGTAGATACCCCCAGAATTTGTTGGTGCAAAAATTGACTTGCCACGCCCACCAGAAATGGGCGCATAAGAGGGTCAAACACAAAATTTCGAAATTTCCAACTTTAAAATAAAAATAAAAATAAATATAAAAAAAAATTTACGCATATTTTAATGTCAACTTTATTTACTTAATTTTACTTAATTATTATAAAAAAAATTGGTTTAATTAAGCTAAAAATATATTTCCAAACTTGTTGATGAATTTTGTGGTTTTCTACATTTTGATCAAGGAAAATTATTTAGGTTCATAAAAAGTTTGCTACAATAGTTTATAATAAATAAAATTGATTAACGAATAGAAAAATGTTAAAAGTTTTAATAATTTCGAAGTCAAATTAAAAATATGCGGCGTTAAACACAGAAAAAACTCTCAGTTTGACGCACTATAAACTACATTTTAACGATTCAGAATAACTACGAAAAAGATACGAAGAAAATAATTCAAGAGCAATTTAAAACTGAACTGGGTCTATTGGTAGATCTTCCGAAGCAAGGCTTTGGAAATACCAATGACGGAAATACGTCGAGAAAATTTGAAGTTACATCCCGTATAATCGGAGTCGATAATGAACTCATTAAAAGAGTCAACCTTTTGTTAAATGTGCTGAGCTGCACAGAAAAAATTGAACCCAAAAGTTTGTCAAGTATGCTGCGGAGACATCCAACATTCTTAAGGACAAATACCCAAATAAATTGGTAACACCAACGGTGCACAAGGTGCTGGATCACGGCGAAAATATCCTGGAGTATCAGTGTCTACCAATTGGCGAGCTATCTGAAGAGGCACAGGAAGCTAAAAATAAAGATTATAAAAGGTACAGATACTCAAATACGTGCAAAATTTCAAGGTCTCGACAAAATGAAGATCTTTTTAATATGCTGCTGGTGTCATCGGATCCAAAAATTTCCTCTATGAGACATGTCGGAGCTATGCCGGAATTAAAAATAACTTACTCGCCCGATATGGTAGCTCTATTTGAGAACGCTGAGGACGACGTAAATAAGCAAAGCATTGAAGTAGAAGCCGTTGAATAATGTAAACTAATAAATTTATTACGATTTTTGGCAAAATCACTCTTGTTTTTAATTAAACTATAGTTACGTTAAAAAAAAATCAAACATGAAATCAATAAAAAAAAAGTGTTGCATATCTTAGGGGGATGATGAAAACGCAGAGTTAAAATGGCAAAACTTCAAATATCTCACAAATCTCGCAAAAATGAAGCATGAAAACTTTTTTTAATTGATTAAGAAATATTTAAGAGATTTTTTAATGTCGTCAAGAAAGGTGGCACGCGCTGGCATCGTAGTTAGAAGTCTATATTCTGTTTAAAAATATGGAAAAAATGGGTGTCATTTCAAAAAAATTCTACAAAAAATCTAAAATTTCAAATTAAATTTTCTGATAACACAAAATTATTGGCATTATATCAGATAATTAGGGAAAAATTACATTAACTACACTACCATTATAGTTACTTAAATATTGATAGTCAAATTTGCCCTACATACTAAGTTTTTCGCACATTTTTTTTTTTTCAAAATTGTGTCAACTTTGCGCGTCTCTATAAATTCCAAAAAAAATCGTTAAACTTAAGTTTTCACATTTAAAAAATATAATCAATTTCCAATTAAATGGTTTCATTCGTTTGGCTCATTTCAACAAGTCAAAAAGTGATTTTTGCAACGAGTTTCAGCAGAATGCCCCAGTGTGCGTCGTCAAGATTAAATATACTAAATCACGAACTTTTTCGAGTAAAACCGACTTCGCATTTGGTAACACTGTTTTGGCTTTAGGTGTTTCAGAAGCTTTTACACATTAAATAAAGTTTACTGTTGTAATATATTAACGACGAAAAATATGGTGCCCAAAAAGGCAGTACCGGTCGCCGGTTCCCAGGTAAGGAGTTTTAAAAAGGCGTAATGGAAAATAAAAGTCCGGGAATCCCCTAAAATTAAACTGTTTCAGCTTCCTGCGGGAAAAGGACACTGTGTCTTATGCGCAGTCGTAGCGGAAAGAGCCTGTCAGCGCTGCGGCGACTTTTACTGCTCCAAGGAGTGCCAGCTTCAGGATTGGCAGCGCCACCGCTATATCTGCTTCCCGCTGCCTGCTCTGGTCTATCCGAAATCGTTTTCAGTCCACCTAAGCGAGAGCTCCGAGGAATTGTCGCTGAAGGGCGCTTGTTTCTTGGATAAGCCTGATAAAGTCCTAGTCGAGAGTGACAGCCCGTCGCCCCTGCCACGCATTATCCCGGACCTGAAATGCGAAGGGACCGTAAAGGTCGCCAGCAGCGCTGCTGGTGCTGCCCCTAAAAGTGTTCCTGTGACCAGCACCCCGATCCCGCACGCCAGCCCCAGCACCAGCATCGTCTCGAATAACAACACTTTGAAAGCTAAAAACAAAAATGTTTCGCCACCAAAAGCGATCGTGCCCCAGAGCAATAGCCTCGTAATCATCTCAGGATTCCGTTCCCCGAACCGCTGCTACATACGTGATGCCTCCGAAATTGCTGACAAGGCATTTGCTCAAATGTGCGAGAAGGTCTGTATATATGTTTATATTGCAATTGGATTTCAAAAGAAAATGCCACATTCTTGAAGGGTATTACGCAGAGATTGTTCTCAAACTCTTAACTTACGTTCAACTCTCGTTTTCAGGTCAATGTCTTGGGGAATGAAATGCCCATAATGGTGAAGCCACGCACCCATTGCTACTGTCTGGCCCGTTACAACGGCACGTTCCATCGAGCTTCTGTAATGCAACCAACGGGCAACCACGCGGCGAGACTCCTGCTCTTTGATCTGGGAATCGTCAAGTCTCGAAATCTCTCAGACATGCGCGAGATCAACGATGAGCTGCTGTCACTGCCATGCTTCAGTGTCCAGGTTCAGCTTAAGAACGTTCCCAACTATGCCATCACCGAGGATGTCATCGAGTACCTCTCCAAACTCGAGGGCGAGAAGTTTTTGGTCGTATATACAAAAGGTCCTGGCGCCATTAACGTTGAGCTGCTGGATCCGGAGACCAAAAAGTCCCTCAATACCCGGATTGGTGAGTTTTGCATCAACAAGAAGGTGTTCGAGAGTCCCTTCGCAGCCAACAAAAACAAGGTCGATAAAGAGCCACCCAAGCAACCGAATCCTATCACTGGACTGCCATTGACTAAACCCAATCAAAACCAAGAAATTACGACGGTAATCAATAATAAACATGACACTTCAAAGGAAAAGGAAATAGAAATTGAAGATGGAAATATTCAAAATAAGGCAATCCCCAAGATCGAGATGGAGAAGAAGTTAAACTTAACCAAAGATATAGCAAAGACTGATTATAATCTACAGAATGATGACTGTGCCAAAGAATCGACAGGCAGCACTGAAGGTGCAAAACCAATTTTTAAAATTTTGGACTTGAACCCATCCCAAGAACCGAAAGCTATTGAAACCTCATTGGAAAAAGTTAACAATGTCCGTGCTCCTTCACCTCTATCAAAAACAAAAGATGAAACTGTCAAGGATTTTTTAACGCGTTGTCTGGCCTCAAGGCCCGCTTTGCCAGGTTCAGATTCTACAAAGGAGGAACAACTGGAGGTGCAGACGCCTCACTCCCAACCGAAACCTCAAGAAAATGGGATCGTTGAAGCTCTGCTTGTACCGGTAATATTTCCATTCCGGTATATTTCCTTAAAAACAGCACCAAAAATCTAATGCTCTTTTTTTAGCCATTTCCAATGCGTCGCTTTAACATTTCAAGCAAAGAAGGAATCGACGTATACGTTGTGGACGTCTCAAAAATAGACCGAGGTATTTTCGGGGCCTTTGATTGCTCGTTTGCCTCTGAGTTTTCCACCCTGCACTCGCGTCTGGCGGAGATCACCGACACGGAGCCGTACAAACCAGCGTAAAAGCATCTTGATCGTTAGTCAATCAATTTATAAAAATACCTTCCCCTTATAGTCTCAAGGAATTCGTGCTGGCGCGGTACAAGGGATCCTGGTATCGTGCCCGAGTGGAACAGGTGAAGGCTACAGGCTATAGAGTGATGTACTTGGACTACACTAATGCGGCGGACCTAACCGAATATGCTATCCGTCGGTATCCTTTGGACTTTACCACTCCGTGCACCACCAACATTTGCATGATCGAAGGTTTGCGATATTTTCTGAATGTAATTTAATGCAAATATAAAATATCCTTTTCACAGGCTTTCCGCATAAACCGAGTCCAGCACAGGTGGCCTACTTATCGGACACCGTCAAGGTGCACCAACTGCTCCACGTTGATAGCGCTATGTATTTGAGCATTCAGAGCGATATAGCTCTTGTAAAGAGCCAATCGCTGATCAAAAAGTTGATGAGCTTGTAACCAACTAAGCGAAAGTATCTATCTTAATGCAAAAACATTATTCCAAAGGGCGAAACACACCAAGAACATTCATTTTTAAAACATTTATATACGTATAAATAAAGTTCAATTAAATAACAACGTTAGGGGCTGTTAATACACAATTAAAATCCGTTTTCTAGCTCTCAGCTGCCATAGATTCTTGACTTTTCAATTAGATGTTACGCACAACAAGAAGTTACGACATGCACAAAGTTGGGTTTAGTTCTCGAATGTTAAAATTGCAAAGGCAAAGGCACTGTGTTTGGTGTGGACTCGATGCTTGAGATGCTTATGGGTTCTTCTTCATGGTCATCTCGTGGGCAGTGCGCAGGCGGCGCCGCAGCTCGTTGGGGAAGCGCTCGTAGCACTTCTTGCACACCGGCTTCTCATCGTACTCGTAGAACTTGGACTTTTGTGTCATCTTCGTGTCGCAGACGGAACAGGCAAAGTGGTGCACACACCAGGCCTTGTTCAGAGCCGTGAAAACTGTTTCAAAGAATCGGATAAGCCATTGGAGGGAATACACGGATAAAACGGAGTGACTCACCATCGCCACCAATGACCTGGTTGCAGACGAAGCAAAGGTTGCCGAACAGCTGATGGTAGTGCGTCTCGCAGTAGGCCAAGCCACGCTTCTCGTAGTGTCGGTGGCCCAAGAAGGGCTTCTCACACTTGGCACACACAAAGTGCTCCACATGCCAGTGCTTGCCCAGCGCCGTGACCACACGCTCCTCAATGGGGCGGCGGCAGGCGCCACAAATGGGAATACCCATTTTGTCGTGGCAGCGCAGGCAATAGAGTTCGTTCTGTTTCAGAAATTAATGTATGAATGGTTGACACGAGATGGTTTCCTAATAAAATAATACACACCATGTCGTTGACAGCCAAGCCGGGACGACTCTTCACTTCCCGGGCCGTGGAGTCCAGCTCAGTGCCGCAGGCCGTGCAACTGAAGTGGTAGCCATGGTAGACTTCACCCCGGAATCGCAGGGGCTCCTCGTCGATAAGTCCACTGAAAAGGCAATGAACAATCAATGAAATAATCCTCTCGCGAAGCCGCACATCAAGACTCACTGGCATTTTTGGCATACATAGCGGCCGGTAATCTCCGCCTTCACCTTGGCATTGCACTCGTGGCACAGGGCGCGGTTCTGGTTCTTGATGAACCCACAGTCGGCCAGCTCCTTGGCGCACAGCTGGCAGCGGAAGCACTGTGGATGCCAGCTGGCGGACATCGCCTTAATGACGCGCCCGATAACGAACTCGCCGCACTTGTTGCAGCACGGAGCGAAGAGGACGTGGAAGTCGCGTTCGCAGTACTTGCGTCCCTCAAACTCGTAGAAAATGCCATCTTGGAAGGGCCGGAAGCATTGGGCACAACTGTAAAGATTAATTTAGCGAATTATTAAGGGGTTCCATGGGGGAGAAGTTCTAGACTTACACAAAGCACTGAGTGTGCCAGAGTTCGCCATTGGAGTTGACAATCTTCTCAGTGGGCTCGAAACCATCGGCGCACCGCGTGCAATGCATTGCACCTAGCGACATGTTGACTGCCTGGACTCTGTAAAGTTTAAGAGAAGATCGGCATGAGTTTGGATTTAGTTAGTTAGTATGAGCGGAAGGCCTTTACACTTCAGCTTTGGAGTACATCATGGTTTCGAATTATGGCTTTTAGGATCGGAAAGTGAATATTAATTGCAACTTTAGAGCAGGGCGTGAAGCGAGGAACTGGTCGGAACAATGAGAATGAGGAGGCCTTATCGCATTGCCGGCTCTGAATCATATTTCCACCGAATGCACACACTGGAAAGCTTCTTCTTGGCGTTCCTTAAATGAGTACATTGAGTAGCTTGAGTTTGTAGCTTTCGTCGCATTGGGTTTCGCAGCCCAGTTGAAGTACAAACGCCAAGCAATACGGATGTGCAGCATTTTTTGGGAGGATAAGTACGTAAGATATGGGATATGTGAGCTTTTTTTTAATTTCGGAAAGAATAAGCTATAAGTAAACCAATTTCTGAATGGATAAAAGACAAAACATATGAAAAGATTCCATCCATTCACCGCTTTTAAGCAATAGACGCTTTTTTGGATTTAGATTTTTGGATTTGCGGCCTACTCATCAAACTCAGCACACGCACACTTGCCACGAGAAAATAGTAAACAACACACAGATACACACATACACACGCGCATACTTGGCGGCGTTTAAAAATAAATTTGAATGTGGCCATGACGTCATCGCTGAAGCAAACATCTGGCAGGAAAATTGCATTTGAATGGAAAGCGAGCGACCGGAGCCGCCCGAGTTTTTAGTGGATTAACTTTAGGGAAAAGCACCAATGAGTTGCATGTCTAGCAGCCCTAAATGGAGTTATTAATTTAAACATATGAGAGATGGAACGAGGCTAGTGATGCAATCGATGGTGGGCGTTACGGGCCCAAGGACGTTCTGAAGAGTGGGGTGGAACAAGAGTCTGCTTACTGCACGGGCGGCATTCTGTTGGTTTCTATTCGCTTGCAACAACTAGCTTTCACTTGCACCTGTGGCACCTGTGAGCTCGGAACGATTTTGGGCACAACAACGATTCCAGATCACGGCAAGCAAACACTGCAAAAACAGAAGAAACTCTTGATCAATCTGTTGCTTCTGGCTGCCAGCGCTGACAAGTCGGCGCTTTTGTGGCCAGATCCGGTTAAATTCGGAAATACTGCTGGTTTTAAATATATTTTCGTATTTTTCAATCAAAAGCTATGGAAACCCTTATAATTCTCAACTTTATTTTTAAAGATTAAACTAATTTTTTGTTTTTTAAGATCTTTTTCCCGCTAGACTTCGAGCATCACTAACACAGCAGCAACAACAAAAACACTGGAAACCACAAAAACAACAAACAGGTTGAACAACTAAAAGAATTTCACCGCCTACCAATAGATATTTTAACATTTTAAACACTATATTTTATGCAGACACTCTACGTCTACATAAAACCAATTCTTTTAATTATCTCTCAATTTAATTCAATTAAAATCACTTCATTTATTAACAGCTTCAGGGGAAGTTGGAGCAGCAGTATTTATATATGTTTTATATATGTACCAACAGTTAACAAAAGTCGCGATATTTCCAACAGTCTAGATTAGTTTGGAATTAGAATTTCCTTAATTATAATACCTTTTAAGAGATAATTTGTAAACGTTGATTAAGGAGATAAAAAAACCTTCGAGGAAGAAGAAGAACTGCGCCGATATCGATAAAAAATACCAGGTGATCGAATAAATACCAAATAAACTAAAATAAATACCAATATCATTAACTTAAGTTTGTCTTTATAGAAAAAACAATTATTTCAGTTACAATTATAAGCTTAATCTGCGCCTGATAGCCAACATTTACGATTTTAAACAATAGAAACCCATTTCAAATAAAATACAAACAAAAACGTAATCTAATGACGTAATGAAAATACTAAAAAGACATCGATATATCGATAGCCTGCCAAATAGGCGCGACATTTAAAAATCATATTTACCGAAACTTTTTTGATCCAAAAATAAATGTGTTAATAAAGAGTGGCGCCACGTCCTCTAAATGCTAATCGAATTTTTCCTTTGTCTTAGGCCTTATCAGTGATTGTTAGTGCTGTTCTTGTTGGGAAACGTTTCGTAACGCCTGTCTTATCAGCATTACGCTCCATATATATGTACGTTTTGTTTATAAACAAGCTAATTCGAACTAAT
Source organism: Drosophila punjabiensis (assembly GCA_008042585.1). NCBI lineage: Eukaryota > Metazoa > Arthropoda > Insecta > Diptera > Drosophilidae > Drosophila > Drosophila punjabiensis. The sequence continues at coordinate 344,658 of VNJR01009488.1, forward strand.
GAAAACCCTTTGACATTCAACTTGCCCTACATATATATACACACACACAAATACATATATTCAGTTACTTTTTATTTGTTTAAAAACTTCTCCCATATCTCGGAGAACACTTTGTTTGCGGCAAACTTCCGCCTTGTGCAAGCGAGAGAGAGAGTGGGTCGTAATTCGTCATAGCAGCCTCGCTGTGACTTCCGGAATGTGGAAAGAGATACATACATACATATAGGTTCCAGCTGCAGTTTCGTATTTTGCTTTATTAAAGATTATTAAACAAAACGAGACCTTGCTGATTTTCATAAAATTGCATCGGATGTTAATTCTGATCATGTATTCATACATTTTGTAGAGTCAAAAATTCTATTATTGCTGCGTTGCAAACTTTTGATTATAACCTGAGTACTCTCACCAAGGGTATAAGTAAGAACAACATGGGATCCACCACTCACAGTCCACACTCACTGTCACCGGCTCACGTAGGCGTGTCGAAAGGGAGGGGGGGAATAGCGTCTGGGCCTCCCTTTTCCACGGGAGTGGAACAAGACTTTCGTCACGTAGCAACAGGCTGTAAGTTTATTTTTATTACGCATGTTTTTTATGCTGTTGTTTACCAAAATATTCGCCAAGGTAGCCGCCCAACGGGAATGTGACCCGTGCGTATTAGTGACTTTAGTTGATCGTGGAAATGTAGAGTGGAATGTGGAGAGTTGAAACCCCTGCGGATGCAGACGCATATGCAGTGGGTGTCTAAAAATAACTTCAATTATGCTATTTATTATTGCAGCTGCCTTTCAAAGCCGGCTAACCAGATGGACAACTTGTACTGGAAAAAGCAGGGGCGGCACGAGGGATTTTTATCGGGGGTCCCATGTACGATGCAATAAAAAATGAAAACAAATTTCACACAAATAAAAACTGCATCTACTTAACGATTTTAGGAATCTGGGCATTGGGGGGGGTTTCGGCCCCATAAATCCCTTCCGCAGGTACACCACTGCGAATGTGTATGCATGTGTAGGTTTCTTTTGGAGCCCACACGCACACACAACTGCAGTGAGTAAGCCGTATCGTTGCAGCTTCACAAAAAGCTTGAAAACGAAATCGGGAGCTTCAAAGCTGTGTCCATTCATCGTTTTGTTTGGCTCTCTGGGCGACGAGCTTGGCATACAAATTCCAAATATGCGGCCAAATTGCATAAAAATGCAATTATAGCGCTGACCGCGTCCGCATTGCATTTGTTGGGGGCCTTGTCTTATCGCCTTCTGTTTGTTGTTTATCGCTATTAAGTATTGCTCGAGAGAGCTTATCAAACAATGTCGAAACCGAAATCCACCTTGCGGGGTTTTACTGGCTTGAACTGCCCGACAGCGTTTACCTCGGCACGTGAATACAATTGAAAAATTCCGTTGCCTTTAAGATATACAGTGGGCACCCCGTAAAGAGAAATGGAAACAGAACGCCTTAGTTTTAAAGGTATCTGAATGTTCCATGCAGTTGAATATACAGCTGTTTCTGGACATAGCCAATGTCTGATTGATCCCAAAATCCTTCATAAGACCGAGTTGAGATCCCCAACAATTGCCAGACAATCTGTTTCGGCCCAAAGTACACTTGGGGAGGCTGAACTGTGGAAATAATTTAATCAGAGGTGCGTGGGCGACGGAAAAGAGATAAACTTGGGCACAGAGAGAGTGCAATCCGGTTCCCGTGGGCAGTGAATTTGGAGCGTTGGCACCGACAGGGAAAATAACGAAAGAAAGAGCCGAGTAAAAAAAAGAGTATTTTCCCTCCTGCCAAAGTTTACATTTCGTATGCAGGCCGGGGACGAGCCGGTGCCAAAAGGCAACTAAATAAATAAATACATTCAATTGTTGGCAGCGCGTCACCATTCGGCTGCATGGCAACAGCGAATGCAAACAAAGGTGGATAGCGAAATGTTGAACAAATAAAACCGAAAACAAAATCTGTGATTACTATATTCGAAGCTTCCTCACACAAATGCAACCTGGCGGCGACCTGTTGTCGTCAAGGTGCGATCGTTAAGTTTTATCTTTTCGAGTCATTACAAAGTTTATTGCCACCGGGGTCTCAGAATCATAATGGTTTGGGGACAAAAAGCACTTCCGCCTTATGCTGCTTTCTAAAAGGTTCCTGTTTTTAAAAACTTTTTAGAAGATTGTTAAATCATAAGTGTCCCTACATTGTCTTCATTGTCTAAGGAGACAGATATTGTTTTCTATGATGATGTTTAAAACTAACTTACTCGCCACACTCCACCAACTTTCGCAATTTTCCAGCTGAAATGAAATCAGATTTCTGTTTTTTGAAACGATTGCAATTCAGTCCTAAAAGATAGCCTTTTAAGAACAAGAATAATACCAATGAAATGATGGTGAAGAAAAAGTTTTCAAAAAAGGTTAATTTTAGTTGTACGAATGTAGCGATCGGCATCATGGAAGTATAATACTTACACGTTCGCAAAATTAAATATATAACTAAATAAATATTTGGGGAACTCCTTATCCCACCCCCTCACGTGAAGGCAGCGCGAAGCGTGAGCAGCTGTCGCCATCCATACATTTTTTGCACTATGACAATGTCATTAGCACTCGAAAGAAAAGGCCAGAATCGGCCACAGCGCCAGATAACAAGCGGGTCGACGAAAACAGCAACTAAACAGAAAGCGTATACGTATACTATATGTATGTGCTTAGTTAAAAATAAAACTATTTAGCCTCTGCGGTGTCGTTGCCGTTGCCAATGGTGAAGCGATGGAATGGTGCCTGAAATGCGAAAAAGCTGCAATCTCCGGCAGAGATTAGGTCCAATAATAATACCAATACTATATATAGCAATGGGAAAGCCGTCAGCTGCGGGAAGATCGAACTCGCTAATCGCATGCTAATTGATAACAGCCACCGCAATCTGCCAGGTAGTGTCAGGTGCAGCACTCCCCGACACTGGTTGAGCGATAGAATTCCAGGCAGCTCGATAAAGCAAGTAAATATGCAAAATCAAAACAGTGATAACCGGTTTGAGGCGGTGGAAAATCCCTTTTGGGGAGGGGAGTTGTTTGTTGGATTAAATCGTTACGTCTTAAGTCGTCACATGACCTCAACCCACCGGGGGAAGGTTTGATCCGGAATGGTCTAGATATGTGGATGAGATACACCATGTGCAGCGATTTCTGTGCAAGCTGTAGGGAAGCAGGAACACCCAGTAAAACGCCCCTTAGCCCTCGGGGCAGTAAACATTTTGATTAGTGTCTTGATTAACAATTGCTTTTATTTACTGTTTATATGTATAAATTCTCTTAATCTTATCGTTTACCTGCGTACTGTTAATGTATACTCCAATTATAATGTGGGCATTATTTTTGCAATTTTAAAAACCAATAAATATAGGTAACAGCGAAACACCAGCTGTTCTTTTTCACTTTCTCGGTTAGAATCAAAATATGTACACAACTTTCGTTACTCGCTCTTCGATTTAACTCGTTTTGCAATAGAAATAAACAATTTAGCTTCTGATTAATTGATGTTATCTATCGCATATAATATATATATGTACATATTTTCTGTTCACTTACAAGCAAGGCGAAAGGCACTTGAAAAACGAAACAAACAGGCCAACTTACTAACATATACACAAAGATATATAGCTAGGGCCGATGCATTATGTATTTGCGGCTAAGGCTAAACTGCTGCAGAGAAAACTTTAAGATGTGACAGAGAGCTCTCTCCCTACTCTCTACTCCTATGTACAACTTAGAGCGAACTAGAGCCTTCTCTTGGGGCCTACATAAGGTTATTTACATAGCGTATTATCGTAATATAGCAGCCTATCAACTCAACTAAACTCAATGGCATTCATAACTTATAGTTGGGGCGGGTGGTCATTCTAGGCACCAATTTTTAAGGACTAAAACTGACAAACTCTGAGATGTTCTCCTGCTGATAAGAGTTATCAGCTTGTGTTACGCAAAATAAAGTTTATCATTTTCCCAGCTATATCTGTTCTAGATAGTCTCTTGAAGATGAAAGGTAACTTCATTTCTTGCCTGAACACACAGACCTCCCTTAAGGTGTCCCCGACCATGACCGCCTCCGTTATAAATAATTTAAGGTAAGTCTAAAAGGTAAATGTTAACTCAGTTGCTCATTTGAAGGCCACCGCTGCTGCGGCTGCCCGTCGACGAGGAGCCCGTGAGTCCGAATTGCGATACTAGCTTGTCGTAGTCCTCCAGCGACGTCTCGAACTGTTCCAGCTGCCGGGACAGGTCATCCATGGCGCTGGCATCGGCGGCACTGGTTGCCACCGCTGCCGCTGTGGCTCCACAGGCTGGTACAGAGGTATTGGATGGTGGCGAGTTTGCCACAGACGTCAAGGAGGAGATCTCCGCCTGCAGCTCGTTGAGACCGCGCAATGGTGGCGCGTGGTAGCATTCCCTGTAGAACTTTGCCAGATCATTCACATGCGACGTGGGCGAGGCAAAGGGAAAGTGAAGCTCCTTGAGCAGGTTATCATCGTCGGGCGGAGGTTGCAGCGCCGGCTCCGAGTGGTGGCGATAGGCGGAGGAGACGCTGGCGGGGATCAGTAGGCTCTTGATGGGCGACACAGAGTTCTCCGCGTTCTTCTCAAAGCTCTTAAATCCCGTGGAGTTGTTGTTGAGATTGCTGCTCTGGTTAAAGTTGTTTACTTGGTGGTTATTGTTGTTATTGGCACTCAAGACACTGGCGGCCACATTGTTGTCCAAGCGGTTAAGGGATTCCACAGAGCCGCGTCCTCTTAGAAGCCACTCAAAAGGCGGCGTTTCGGGTAGGACGAAATCGTCTTCCGTATATTGTTTTAGCTTTCCCATATCCGTGAACGCTCCCGGACGCAACGGCTTCTCTATGTCGATGCAGCGACGATCGACGCCGGAGCCCGTGGCGGAATTCAAGGCCAGCTTCTTGGCCACAGCAGTACCATTCGGCAGCTGCTGCTGCTGGAAGCCATTCGAGCTGGCCTCTGTGGCAGGTCGGAAGTGGTCAGACTTCAGCATGATGGTGTTGCTCTCCGCCTGGGCGGCGGTCGGCGAGATGGTCAGCTTGGTGCGATAAGCCACGGACATCACCAGCGATCCCACGATCGTGTTCAACTGCCCGATCTTCACGTGCTTGTGGCCTTCGCCCAGCGTGTGCACCTGGGGCCTGTCCACGTAGATCCGGTAGAAGATTCCATAGGAGTCGGGACACTGGCGGCGGGACAGTTTATACGCGGGCGTGGTGCGGGTGAGCGAGATTAGGGACTTGAGCATGATGCCCATCCGGTTGTAGATGGCGTGGGCCGCCTTCAGAGTCTGTCCCTCGGTGTTGACGGTGGCGGGGTCGGCCTTGGGCTCGCCTGAGGCCGGAGTGGCGCTGTTTTGGGCGGACTGCAGGAGGTCCAGGGACCACACCTCCAGCACCATCTGGTCGCCGTCTGAAGTCCTCAGTGAAATCTCGACGCAGAGCGGGAGCCGCTGCAGGATGCTCTCGCCCGTCTTGAGGCCCAGCGCCCGCTTGGCCTCGTCCAGCACCTCCGGATGATCCTGGACGGCGATGTTGAACCAGTCGCTGCCCGCCAGCGGATTGCACTGCGTCTGCATCTTCTCCCCCAGCCGGGACTGCACCACCACCTGGGTGGACTTGAGGACCAGGAACTTGATGAACTTCTCCAGGTCCCGCTCCGCCGCATTCAAACGCTGAGCAGACATTTTCTTTGTTTTTCCTTCGATTTGCGTGCTTGCTTGTATGTGTGTGTTTGTGTTTGTGTGTGCGAACAAAGTTCGCTGTCACTGCTTCTTCTCGTATTTCCGCGTCTTGTTTTACGTTGAATTTCGCGTTTTTCTAGTATCGCGCGCTGCGTTCTATGCACTGCAGAACACAATTATCACTTGCCCGGGCATTTTGCCAAAACACTGTAATATGTGCAACGATTTCCGTGTTTGTTTTGATTTTTGAAAACAGATCACTCCCACTTCATTAATGAAACTGAAAAAAACTGAGGCACTGCCAACGGGGTTGCCATGCGGGCGCGGTGCCCCATCAGGGCTGCCAGCTTGCTGGATAGCGTCGTTAAAATAATGATCTAGTTCGTTTCGGAACTTGTTACTTTTGCAACCACATATCACTAGTTTCGCCTTTCATATATTGGCCGCAGATTTTGTCTTCTTAATTTCCGTTAATAAATAAATCGGAATGAGCCAAATGGGACAATCATACAGGTGCCACAAAAGCGATCGGGAAATTACAAGAAAAAACTATTATGCGTCTGTTTCTCAGACTTGGCCATTTCTTTATAAGTTCGGAATTTTGGTATTCGGTCGAATATTCATAGGTACATTTTGCAAAATATTTTGTTTAGGTTTATTTTCGTATTTATTTACTGTTTCTTTTTGATCATCCCTGATCTAAATAATTGCATTCTCTGGCTTACTGTACTGTTTATTTTCGTATTATTTTACTGTTTCTTTTAGATCATCCCTAATTTAGTGGTCCAGCTAACTGGCTTACTGTACCTATATAATGGTTTGGAACTAGTTTAATTTTCTTCAAGTTCAGATTTAAGTCTTCAAGTCTGGCAACATTGCCCGTTGGTAGTGATACACGTCACGTACACCGATTGGGTGGCGGGTGAATAAAGATTTGAAATGATTAATTTGGACAGTTACAGGGCCAAGACGGACTACATATCACCGCCACCCATCGCCTGTTGCGAGACGAAGAAGTGCTCGCGATCTGTAGATGTCAGCACATGCTTTGGCAGATATCGCAGAACAGAGGCCGGCACCTGGCCCAGCATGAGCAACCGCTCTTGCTTAATCCGCTCCTGCAACTCGGCGTCGGACTTGGCCTTCATGTCGAAGTACTGGACAGTTTCGGCGGTGGCCTCTGCTCGCTTGCGCTGATTATCCTCCATCATGGCCAGAAGGGTGGCGCCGTGCGCCCTACGCCTGCGGTAGTTCTCCAGCTGTTTCTCGGTCTCCAAGTGTGTGTCCGACACGTCCTGCTGGCGCGTCTCGATCTCCATGCGCTTCTGCTGCATCTCCTCCATCTTGCGGTGCTCCAGTTCCAAACGATAGCGGTCCATCTCCAGCTTGGTGCGGCACCGTGACATCTGCTCCTGCTGAATCTGCTGGCGGAAGCGCTCGTCACTCTTGGCTAAGTATTCCGCCTCCAGCAGATCCTGCAAAAGGTTGTCTCGATGGCGTTTTTGTTTCTGCAATTAAAGAAGCGTCGGTGGTGCTAAAGCGGATTAAAAGGACGCAGTAGGGCGATATTACCTCGATCTGGTGCACCTGCTCGCCCAGTCGAATGCTGATTTCCTGCTTCCTTCGCTGTCTTTTCATCCTTTCTAAATCCATCTGCAGCTTCCTGTCTTCAATCTCCGACTGCTTCTCGAGAAGTTTTTCCAGCTCCTGCAGATTCTGGGCCCGTTCCCACTCTCTATGCTGTTTGTTCTCCTCGATGGACTGCAACATGGCATGGCGTTTCTGCAGCTTTCGCTGTTCCAGTTCAAGCTGAAGTGCGCGATCTTCCTCCTGGATCTGCTTCTGTCTGGCCTGGCTTAGCTCACGGTCATTCATCCCCTGGGCGTGCTGCCTCTGGCGACGCAGGCGGTTCTCCTCCATTTGGCTGACGAGCGATTCGCGCAAGCGACGTTGCTGCTCCTTGCGGGCTACTTCTTCCTCGCGCCGCTTTGCCTCCAACAAGCAGCGCTCTTTGGACACCTCCTGTGCCTCCACCTGCACGGCTAGCTGGCGGCTGCGCTCCCGTTCGGCCAGGTCGTCGGCTATCTGCTTGGAAATGGCAGCCAGGCGGAGTTGCTCTGCCAAATCGCGGAGTTCCTCGCAATCCTGCCGCAATTGCTGGCGGCGCTTCTTCTCCACGAACTCTGCGTGCTTCAATTTCTGCATCTCGTGTGTCATGGCCGTCCTCTCGAAGGCATCCCGTGTCATCTCCTTGGAGATTTTCAGACTATTGATCTTATCCAGGTCATGCTGCATCTCCTGCATCACTCGGCAGCTATGCATGTCGCGTTCTAAGCGCAAGCCCTTCGGCAATTTGAATTTGGTTCTTCCGATTTCGAACACACCATCGTAGTCCTCCTGGTTACCTCGCCCGATATCGGTTGCCATGGCGAAGAAAATTAAATAATATAATTGATACACAGTGGCTCGGAATGAAGGAGTATTACACAAAACTCAATGACTACTAACTACTCAGGTAGTTCCTACAACTCCTTGTCCACGCACCCCTGTGAATGGCAACGACGGGCGGAAATCACTCGCAGATTATTTTTATATAGTTAAATTTTATATTTCGAGTAAAACTAAGCAACACATAGCGTTCATGGAAAATGTGTACTTCGTCATTAAATGACAATTTAATAACTTCTTCAAAATCATAGTTCAAGTCTATAAGAAATCATTAAATGCGTAATAATTCAGTTTTCGAAGGCGGTCGGGAAGTACTTCTTGTCCTTTTCCACAATGGATTCCAGCAGGTCATCGATGTCCGTGGTGGGGTAACGCTCCACCCAGGACTGGATGTAGCCCTCGTGCGTTGGTTCGTAGGTCTTCAGCTGCACCTTGTTGTCCTTGCCCACCTCAGTATTGGCTTGCACGAGGATCATGCGCGGCTTCTTGTGCGCCAGACAGATGTCCCGCCACTTGGCCCACGGATGCGACCCGCTCTCGTTCACCTCCGAATAGTGTTCGTACATCTTGTTGGCCGCCTGAATGTCCGCCGTCGACTTGTAGACCTGAAGTTTGGTGAGGAATTCCCCTAGCGCCTTCTTTCCCACGGTCTCGATCTTGCTGCGATCTACAGTCAGCAGAAGATTCTTTCCGCCTTCGGTTTCCTCGACCTTCACCAGTCCGTCACCAGCCTCCAGGAGCACTTTCATGATGACGAATCGGGCGCGAGAATGAGCCTGCAGCCACAGCTTGGACTTGGGATTGAACATTTCCAAAGCTACGCCCATGCCATTCCAAATGAGGCTTAGCCAGTTGACGTAGATGATGTTGTCCTGCTCCGCCTTGTCCTTAAAACCGAAGATCTCTAGAATGTCCCGCTGCAGGGAGAGATATAGTCCCACGGCTTCGGCACGGCATTCCTCATACGAAGATCCAATCGCTCCGAATTTCGTGTCGTATGTTTCTCCCGGCAGGTACCACGTCGAGATGCTTTCGCCAGTGATCAAGTTCTTAGTGTTCTCCTTGTCAAAGTTGTAGACTCCCTTCTCGTCGATCCGGAACAGCTTTCCGCTGCCGTGACCGAGCAGTTCATGGAGACCTACTTGAACCTCGAAGGCCTTTACCTTGTACTCCTTCATTAAAGTCTGGTCCTCTTCGGTGAGGAAGGGAATGGGGTCTTTGCGATTGATGTTGGCCAGCACATTGCCCAATGAGACGTTCTTGAAACCCTCGTCCTGACGAATTTCGTCGTCTGTATAATAAAATAATAATTATTAATATAAAGTTCTCGCCGGGCATATATAATTCCATCTTACAGTTGGGTATATTGATGCCCGCAGGCACTCCACTGCCGGCAAAGGTGAGGACATCGAGGGAGGTGAAGTCCGGCTTCAGGTAGGAGTCCTTCTCGTACGGCTTCGTCCAGGGCAAGTATTCTACAAGCTTCTCAGCGCGATTCACAAGTTCGGAGAACTTTGCGGAGCTCTCCTTGTTCACCATGGCCACGAAACCTTCAAATTCAGCGCGGCCTCCAGCCGGATCCCTGTAAGTTTCGATGAAACCAATGTAGGTCTCAATGACGGGACCCTTGTCCTTGATCCACCAACGCGATCCGTCCTTGTGCTCATCAAGCGAGCCCTGTTCGAAGGACCTGACGTAGTGCTCGATCATCTTGGACTCATTCTCGTTGGCCGCGTACTTCTGGGCCTCCAGTAAATGCTGATTGACGCGCTTCAGGAGCTTCTGATAGTCGCCACGGGTCACGCGGAACTTGTTGCCGTTGTACTCCTCCAGCGGTAGCGTGATACCGTCCTGCGAGGACTCTGCCACCGACCCCAACTTGACATCGTAGATGGTTTGACCATTTTCTATCACCTTGAACGTGCGGCACATGTAGGGTTCGATGCGCTTGGAGGTTAGCCACTTGTTGACAATCTCAGAATCTTCCTTGGTGCAGTTGTCCGACCAGTAAGTGGTTATTCCATCGGGAGCAAATCCCAGTATCTCGTTTCGCGACTCCAGCGCATATATCAAATCCTTGACTTTCTCGAAGATTTTCGCCACTCGTGGCTCGGCGGCGTAGGCAGCCGAGGAGCGCACAATTGTTTCAAACTTCGCCTCGGTCAGGTTGGGCACGATCTTGCTGTCGCCCATTCCCTTGTAGTTGCCCGCGTTGGCGAACACGCCGCAGGCATAGACCAGAAAGCCGGTAAACTCATCCTCGCTGACTCCGGCTTGCAGAGCCTTGACTTTCAGCTCAGCCGGCTTCTCTGCCACAAAAATGCGGTGCAGCAGTGAGAATATAAGCGGCGCCTCTGGACTCGACTGGATGACGGCGATGAGGCCTCCGTCCCAGGAAGCCTTGCTAAAGTGGTGGGCATAGCGTTTCTCCTTCTCTGTCAGGCTCTCGAAGGCGTTCTTGCAGTCCAGATCGGCGATGGGCTGCGTGTTGGGCAGGACAAAGTGGGCGGGATTGTTAGCCATGTCAGCGAGCTGGGGAATATTTGCGCTGCTACTGCAAAGACAAAGGGTTTGAGATCGTTAGTTTTATCTATATAGATAACAGAGATAACGCCTGCCAAATACCTGTAGCGGATCGACAGTGGTCTGAGTTTGAGGGAGCTACAAACGCCGGATGCGTCTCTGTAGATTCGCGGAGTGTTCGGCCCAGAGAGAGCGAGAGTTCTCCTGGAATCGACTTTGTTAAAGCGGATTTGGCAGAGCCTGCTGCTCAGATGCTGCCGGCACCTCTGTACGGATCTAAGCCAAAACATAACTGGGGGAATTTCGAAATGGACCGACTTTTCTCTGAGAGTTTACATTACTCGTCGCCCAAACTGGAAAATGTAAAATGCTAAGCTTTATACAAATTTCGAAAGAAAAACCAACAAGTTTGCGGGGTAATAAACGTAACAAAAAATTGATGATGATTGCACTTTTTTTTCTGGATCACCAAAGAAACCAGCAGATGTGGCAATTAAGCGGGCGTTAACCAAAAGAATATGGGACTTAAGATCTGAGCCGGCTTAAGAGGATACCGCATGGATAACGAGCTACGAAGCCTTTGATCACACGGAACAATGTGGATGTTCAACAAATAATTACGTGCTGGTTAGTCAATCGCAAAACAAAACCCTCCTCCGCCGACAAGTGTATGGGGCAGGAGAAACAGATCGAGCTTCGAGCTTACGTACCTTGTGAAACAATAACTCAATAAATAAGCAGGGATTTAGCCGACAAATTTTTGCAAGTTGTACAAGTGCAGGCAATGTGACCAGTCCAAGATGACTGCTGAAATCTTACTTTTTCAGGGGAAATTTCAACACTTTGAGATTTTTTAGGCGAAAGGCCAAGTTTGCATCTGGCAACTCTGAGAAAACCCCCGAATTCAAAAGATACATTATCCAGTGATTGTTTTTGGCGGTAAATTGACATGCATATTTTTATAATTTATATACAATTTTACAACATTTTGCTACATTGGGGTTATTAACAATTTCGACATGCAGGAGGCTATAATCTATCCATATCTTATACAATAATTACTTTCCTATTCATATTATATGATCTGAAATTCAAAGTTTGCAGTTAAAGAGGAGAGTAATTCAGTAATTTTTATTGGGAGCTGAATCTGGTATCGTTTTCGAAAATCTCCATCACAAATAATCTTATAGTCTAACAAACAATTATATATTTAATTCAATAAGTGATTATGTATTGGAATATACTCAAAATTTCATCGTGGCAAGGTCTGTGGAACGCAGAAAAAAGAAAAACAAATTTTAAACAAACGAACAAAAAAAAATAAAAATAAATTCACTTCAAAACTTAACTTGAAAATTACTGCATGTGAAAAAAGGAAAAAATTAGCAAAACAATCATTCAATTAAACGTAAAATACAAACAAAAATATTATAAACTTCAAAAATAATAAGGAAAAACAACTACCACTTATGAAGCAGAAGTCAAAGTAAAGAATAGAATGCGTACATATCCCTGCTTCTCGCCTGCTACTAGTGTTAATACTAGGATTTCATTTTGCATTTGGGCTTAAAACTTGCGGGCAAAGGCCTGCTCTTTAAATCGCAGAGCCGACTGCATAGCTGGGTTTTGTTTGCCACTTGCTGTTGCCTGCAACGCCTTCTGTTTGGATCGCTTTTTGGAATGTCCAGAGGAAGCTGGGTTTTCTTGGAATCCGTGATTCTTTGGAGTAGCCGGCATCTCGCGGAAGTATTTCTGCTTCGGTGTAGCCGGCTCCACACGCATTATGCCCGAGCTGGTTTTAATTAGCTCAATAATCGGTGCTCTCGGCGGAGAATCGATCCTAGATACTGTCACAAAGCCGGCATTCGTGCGGAAACGATTTCCTCGCACGACATGGTTTTCCTCATCGGAACTTTTTAGCGGCGATGTCTCTGTCACCTTTTGCTTTTTGGTTTTCTTCAGTTTTTTGCGATCCGTCTTGGCCTCTAGGGGCGGCTGCGGCGACAGCTTACGTGCCAGAGAGCGTGGCTATGGAGGAGCAAGGGATGAATATATTTACTTCAAGGATTATTATTAAACTCACCTCTTTGTCGGCGATTTTGGTCGGCGCCAGGAGGCTAACGGCAGCCCCTACCGCCTGGCGAGCTGCCTGCAGGCGCTTTAAATTCTTCTTAGGCGGTGGGACTGGCTTAGAAGCCTGTTTCCCCGTCTGGATTGTCGGCACGGCCAGTGCTATCTTCGAACTTTGTTTTCCCGTCTGGAGTGTTAAGACTGGCATGGCTTGTTCGGATTTGCCAGCCGCTGACGCAGCTGATCGCTTCTGCTTCTTTAGCCTCTTTCCAGAGGCAACATCCTTTGAAAAAATTATAAATTGTTACATTTTAGATATACCGAGAATTCATTTTACTTACCTCCTTTTTCTTCTTCCGAAAGGCTTCATTGGCTTTTTGGAGAACGCTGTTGCAGTATTCTAGATAATATTCTGCAGTCTTGGGCTCACTGGAGGGCTCAAGCTTCTCCTTGGACTTGGAAGACGGAATCGTCTTGTCCTCCGTAGCCTCCCAAGTTGACTTGTGTTGTTCCTTGGACTGTGAATTATCCAAGGAAGTCTCCTTTTCTAGTGACTTTACCAAAGAATTATTTTCAGCGACATTTTCCACCTTATTATCAGGGGTTACTTCTGGGATGGCTTCAGTCTGCATCCGTTCTTCCACAAAATCTGATTCTTGGAAGGCATCCGGTTGAGATGATTCCTTTTTAGCTGAATGTTCCACGGTGGCTTTCTCTGCGTTGAGGTCATCATCGTCATCCTCCAAAGACTCTGTGGAATCCCCCTTGGAGCTTTTCAAGCGCTTTCGCTCATGATGAATTCCGCCCATTTCCTCTAGATCTTCGGCAGTGCCTGAAAAGCTCTTGGAGAGGCGTTTGCGCTTGTTCTTGATCCGCTTCTGTTCGGCTACCATTTCCACGAAGGACTGTGACGGACAAAAGTCGCTGCCAACCAGAGCACGGTCACTGCGCCGCTTCAGCTTGGGCTCTTTGGCTGCCAATTCATGGCTGGGCATGATCAGGGACTGGCGACGAGACTTCTGGAGAGGATTGAACATTGTCTGAAGGTGACGCAGATCTTTAGAGGCCAACTCTGCAAGCAGAGCTTCCTCGTCCGCAGACTTTGAGGATTTTTGGGTCTGAAAGGAGGTAGACTTTCCCACAGTCTCTTCCTCTGCTGCCTCCTCCTCACTTTTTGTTCCAGCTTCAGCTTCTTCTTCCCCATCTCCGTCTTCTTCAACTTCTTCGCCTCCGTCGCCGTCAGCGGGGCCTCTATCATCGTCAGAGTCCATGATCTCAAAGACACTCCTATTCCCCTTCTCTGTCTGGTCCGGCTCGTCCTCTTGATCAGTGGAATCTAGCTCCAAGACGCTAGCGTCCAGCCGCGTGGCTGTCTTGTTGAACCTCTCCGACTTGTTTAGTTCGTTGAGCGCCGCGATGCGCGAGTTCTCCAGTTCGGTTTCCGAGTTCGAAGTCTTCTCCGCGCTGCCGTTCATCATTTGGGCAGCTTCGCTCAGTTTGCTGGCATCGGACGAGCAGTTGCTCTTTTCCAAGGACTTTGCCAATTTGCTCGTGTTCTGCTCCTTGCCCTGGTTCTCATCGTCACTGGACTCGGCCACTAAAATACGGCGACGTTTCTTTTTCTCCTGCGACTCGATGTGCTCCACCTCATCCTCATCGTTGGTGGAATAGCAGAGTGGGTCCAAATCCTCCTCCACATCGTCGTCGGGAACGACAAAAGAATCATTCGTGTCATGCGAATCGGCAGAAGACTCGTCTTCAGTGTCCTGACTTCCCACGGATTCCCCGTCACAGGGAATCTCATTCTCCTCAATCTCCCGACGCTCCGAAGAGTCCATGGAATCGCCAGACTGGTAATGATCAGGCGCCTCCTCCGCTTCGTTATCAATGAACTCGCACTCATCGCCCTCCTCTTCATCGGCTCCAACCTCTTCCGCCTCCTCATCGCTATTCAGGAGGGCGAGAATATCGCTCACAGCTTTCTTTGGCGACATATTCGCTGTCTGCACCAGTGAGAATTCCTTTTCTTTCTCCAGCTCATCGAAGGGCTTGATGGCGTCAATTTGCAGCGGCGGTGGGTGCAACTCCGTCTCGTCGAGCGTCAACTCCGACTCCTGGCTCTTGAGTAAGGGCGTGGAGCTTTTCCGCTTCTGGTCCACGTCTGTCTTAAATGACTTCGGGGTGAAGTTAAGGGAAGGTGTGACTTTCTCCCGGCCCGGGGTCTTGGGAAACCGTTTCTTCTCCACATCGCCTTCCTCTGTGTCGCTGTTGAAGCCCACGAATTTCTTTGATTCACCACGTGAGTTGATGTCCGGACTTGAAATAAGAGAATTCTTTCGATTTGGAACTGGAATTTCATCTTCATCTACATCCATAGGGGTCTCTGGCGGTTTGATTTCCTCCCCAGGATCCGCAATAAGTTCCTCTTCTTCTTTGGGACTCTCAATATTTGCTTCTTTGCGTTGTGGACTCTCCTGACTAATAGTTTGCTCTTCAGGCTCAGCGATATCTGGTTTCGGCTCAACCTGCTGTTCAACTTTGGAATCCTGTTCCGTCTCAGACACTCGTTCTTCAGGTTGGGGCTCATCCACTGGCACCGATTCTTCTGCATCTACGAACTCTTGTTCCTCCAGGGAATCGTTCTTTTCAGGAGTCCGGACAGGCAAATGTGCTGTGGCAGCTTCCATTTTCCTGGTGTCTTGTGATGGCTCAGGGGAACTAGATACTGTTTTTGGCTCGGCTATGGGATTGGACGCCTCCTGGCTGTCATTGTTAACGCTCGGCACTGTCTGGGATATTTCAGAATCCAGAGTTGAAACAGACTGTTTGTGATCATCATTAGGTTCTACGACCTTCGTGTTTATAGGTGATTCCGTTCTCTTCTGTTTGGTTTCCTCACCTCCCTCGTGTTCAGCCAGTTTGAGCTTCTCTAGCCTCACTGACACCTTGGGTGTGTGCGCTTTTAATGGCGCCGGCGTCTTCACTTCCTTCTCCGCTGCCGCTGGCGTCTTCACTTCCCTTTCCGCTGCCGCTGGCGTCTTCACTTCCTTCTCCAACACTTGTGGCTTCTTCGCACTCTCCAGCTCCCGCTTGGCTTGGTCTTCTGAGGAAGTGATCAGATCGGGCTGCGATGAAGGTCGGGCAATGCTAGGCGGTGTCTGCGACATGGAGCGTGTCACTCTCTTCTCGCCAGTGGGCGTGGGCGTGCTCGTTCGCGAGCTGGGTTTCTCAACCTGCTCGACCTCCTCGGCCTCTTCCTTGAGCGTCAATTGTTGGCGCACTGATTTGGTTTTGGCCGGCGTGCGAGCAGTTCTCTTCACGGAGGAGGGTGTGATGGGCTCTGGGGTTTCGCCGCGGGCCAGAGAGGCGCGTGTGGGCCGTGTCGGAGTCCTAACATCCAAGGTGACCGAGTTTAGGCGCGTGCGGCGAGTGGGACGCGGTGAAGCTGTGCCTGGAAAACGAAACAGTAAACATTACGATCTGCTAAGGCTTAGGCTTGGGGATTTCACGAAAACTTACCCCGATCCGATGCATTGTCCAGCTGTGGCGTTCCAGGCCGGCTATCAGTATCAAGCAGCGACATCCGGCGAGTACGAGCCCGCGTCACTACGAAAGAGATCAAGTCAAATAAGCAAAGGTATGGAAAAGCAAGGAAGAAGCGGAGCACAAGGAACAATGGCTGGCACTGGCGTACATGTGTATGTACATAGATCCCGTTGCTGGAGCCTCTGTGTTCCCCAAATTACCCCCCATTTAGCTGTATTTTAAGTATAACAAATTAACTTAACTTTGGATTTAATTTAACGATAAAACTAACTAATATTGTCCAAGAAATTAGGTTAAACATCGTAAGTTCGTACACCGGTTTCTACATACATAGATCCCGTTGCTTTTCACGGTCGCCTGCTAGGATTCACGCTCGATCCACACATTTGAGCCACTCACCGCGCTGTCCCTGCACCTCCGTGTTTTCCGTGTTCTCCTCCATTTGACTCCGCTTTCCCGTACTCCAAATGCAATAATCTAAATCAAATTGTGGTAGTTTGTACTCGTCCTGCAAGGAAATGAGCTGATAAAACGAGAACCAACGCCGAACAAATGAAGTGAAATCGACATGTGCCCAACTGGGCGTTTTACAGCACTGGCCTGCAGTTGCGCTTTTTCTCGGCGGCTTCACTGCGACCGTTAAAATTTAAATGTTTGTCGGCCCTATCTCGAACTCTAAGCTAGTTAAGACAAATTAACGGGGCTCTGGACAGGATACATCTTACATTTGCAATTCGTGGGCTTTTTAATTGATCTATTATTATTCCCACTAAATAATTATCTTGAGTTTGACGCCTTGCAGCACTGGCTCTTTTTCTCTGAGTAGATTGACCGTTACCTTCAAACCGGATTAACGCTGATTTCTAAAGTTAAACCAAGCGAAGCAAACAATAGTTTCCATCCGAAGATTAATGGTAGTAAAGAGTGACAAATAGTAATTTTTCTTTCCACCAAATATGTTTTGTTGTGTGTTGTTTTGATTAAATCATTTTCGGAAATAAAAACCAAACCAAAGTCGAATACAGTTAAAGCAAAAACACTAGATTTACTCTATTTTTGATTAAACTATTTAGCCTTTTATTTACATATTTCAATAAATTATCTTTTATATTAAAGCATATTTTGTTTCGCGAGCTCGGGATTGAACTGACTATTGTATTTCTGTACGATTCTAGGCGTTGGCGCCGGCGTTGATGCGGCACTCGGTGCCACTGCCGCCTCTTTGGGTGCGAAAAGAGCCTCGGATCGCTGGCGCTCGGCTGCCTCTCTCCGCAGACGCTCCTTCCTCAGCCTTTCCAGTTTCTCGCGTTTGTAACGCTCCGCCTGCTGCTCGGCCTCCGATACGCGACTTGAGCTCTTGTGCTTTTTTACCTTGCCGTCGCTCGATTTAGTTCGCTTCTTGTCCTTCTTATGCTTCTTGGACTTATGGGGGGAGGCCAAGGTGCAGGTTGCAGGTGGTGATGACTGATGAGAGAGAGTCCTCGCACGCTTTATTTTGCTCTTAGAATCTTTTTTTGCGGGCGGAAGAAGAGCATTGATCAAGGTGAGCGGATCATGGGCCACCTTCTGCTTTAGATGGCTCTCAGCGTCGCTGGTATTGCCCACATCTAACCTCTTGGGAGCCATCTCGTACCAGCTGCGCACTTTCAGGGCCTCGTTTGTGTCCTGTCCCAGATAAGTGAGGTAACCGATCTGCTTCTCGTACTTCTCCTGCTCTTCCTTCTGCTCCTTCTCCAGGTCCTTGTTAGTCGTCTTCACATGGCTCCTATAGTCCGCAAAAAGGTCCACTCCCTTGGTTTGCTCCGAGTCGGCGTCATCCTTTTCCGGGGCGGAAGACTGCGACGCTGAGACCTTTTCTGGCAGTCCCGACTGGCGACGCAGGAAGTTTATGCGGGCCTCGCTTTCCTGTAAGAAAGATATGGTCATAAACAAAGGAAAATACACTAATTTCTTGGTAATTCTTACAGCAAACTCCAACTTGTCCTGTCGTATCTTCTCCTCAGCTGCCGCTGCTGCCTGATCCCGGCGCACGCGGGCAATGTTGTCCTTTGTGCGCACATGCCAGCTGCAAAAGGCGGAGAGTTTGAAACAACTCCAGTTAAGTTAAACCGTTTAAACTCACCGTTTTTTTGGCAAAATATTCATTTTAGTTTTCCAACTAAAGAAATCAGCGATGTGGAAAAATAAATAAATAATGTAAATATCGACTATTCGATAATTATACAAGAAGTAAGTTCTCCACTTTCGCATTTTATATTTATTATTTTAGTATATTTTAAAGGAATCTTGTAAACATAGTCTGGTCACACTGTTCGCATGGATACACAATGTTTTTTTTTAACGAGGGGAGGATTTTTGTGCTGTTTTCGTGCATTTTAACCAAGCGAAAGCGAAGTCCGAGCATTTGTTAATTCGCTGGACGCTGCATTTGTATCCCGTGCACTTCCCCCGATTGATGTCCAACAGTCTAACGAAAGGAGCCGTCGCCTGGGCAAACGTATTTACAAGCACAGCCGCAGAAATAGCACCCCAGCGACAGCTTGCAACTGTTTTGGAGTAGCCAAAATAAAACGCAGCTAGCGCCAGAGCAGCCGCCGATCCGATCCGCTTCGAGGTAACTCTTGGTGGCTATTAAAAACCCGAGTGTGTGCAAATGTTTAACAAGAGCGCTTGTTGTGCTTTTCTCGTTTCTCGATCAAAGGGAGCAGGTCTCATTGTTCTGCCCTGGTGACATCGTTTGCCCGGCAGCGGCAGCTGTTCTAAAAATGGAGTGGACGCGAGAGAAAACGTTGACGCTGATCAGTGAGTACCGCTCCCGTCGCGGGCTGTGGGACATGACGTGCGACGAGTACAGAAAGAAGGACGTTAAGCAGCGGCTCTTGGGCGAAGTCAGCCAGGCTCTCGGCGGGAATATTCCGGTGAACGAGCTAGAGAAGAAGTTTCACACGCTGCGCACGCAGTACCACCGGGAGATCAGTCGCATGAAACGCAAGGAGCCGTACAACTCCAAGTGGTTCGGTTTTAAAAACCTGGTATTCCTTAGCTCTCCCTACGCCTGTCGATCCACAAAAGGTCGATTGAAAGCCGATCTGCAGGGCGACGAAAGGAAGTTTTCTGTGGGAGAGGTCAATACGGAGAACCACAGCGAAAGGAGCACTCCGGTGAACAACAGCAACAGCAACATGAACGAGGAGTATTTGCGCAAGAGTCACGCGAGCAGCCGGGCCCAGGAGTTGGAGAAACTCATTGAGGAGACAACCAAAGACGTAGATGACATCGAAGAGCAGGAGATGGATGATTCGGAGTCCAAGCCCAAGCTGGGTAAGGATCTTAACGTGCGGTACGTCAGCATAGGTGAACAGGAAGAGGCGGAACCCCTGGAAAACCACCATCAGCAGCATCAGCAGTCGCTAATTGACATGCACCACTCGGCCAATGCCATGGAGGCCGTTAGCTTCCAGGCGAGTGAGAGTGGGGAGCTTCACTACCAGTCCACGCCATCACAGAGTAGTGCCAACAACTCGGTGCATGTGGTACCCACGCGCATTATTAAAATCCAAAGGCGCGATACCTCTTGTCATGAGGACGGCTACTTTGATGAGCACACTCACCACCAACTGCATCCGCCGGCGCCCAAGCGTGTGTACTATGACGCCGGCACAACGCCCCACATCTTAACGCCCGCATTGGAGAACAGCTCGAATGGAACAGCCAGTAGTGTGCTGACTGCCTCACCCGGGATTACGATGAGCAGTCTGCGATTACCCAAACTGAACACATCACCATCCCCCAAGCCTGCCAGTGCAGCCATTCCCAGTCCACCCTCGCCGACGGTTGTCAGTCTGCCGCCGACCCGCGATGAATTCGCCACTTATGGGGAGTATGTGGCCAACGAGATGCGTGCCATTGGCAACCGGGAGGTGCTTATCGCCCTCAAGCACAAAATCAACACGGCCATCTTTGAGGCCAACATGGCCGAGCTCCAAAAATAGGCCGCTCTGGCACATGATTATTTTTTAGCTGTGGCTATCAACTACAATTTAAGGTTTAAATATGTACGTCTCTATACATGATGTCCTTTTGTGCTCATTCTCATTTAATTGTGTACATTTAATGGATTTGTAACAATCTAATTACTTAAGCCAAATATACGATTTAATGGTATTACATATAAATCTGTAACCGGCAGCAGGCATTTTGTTGTCATTTTCTTTTTTGTCGTAAAAATTAATTCGTTTCGGGTTTCACTTCAAGATGTCGCGTACCATTTGCGATCCGTTCACAAACCTGCCAGTAAAATTCGACATAAAGCAGCTGATAAAAGAGTTCCAGCCAGAAGTGGAGGGGGGTCAGGTGGACGAGGACAAGACGCCCCGCGACTTCCTCCATCAGCCTGATGAGAACTGGGTGGTCCTGCCAAGCTTTAAGTACCAGTTGGAGCATCTAGTACCGTATCTTTCTTGTCGCAGAAACCCCTATATGCGCTGTCGATACCGTAAATTTCTAGACAATGTCCCGAGCAGTTACGTTACAATTTCTGTATATGGTTCCAATGTCAGCAAGTAAGTTTTTGAACTCAGGTTCTTTCTCATCTAAGCATATTCTTTAGAAAACTTCAAGTGTTATAAGGTAATATTTTAGATCGAGTTTATTTTACCAAAGTTTACCGATTACTAAAGTTGTATTGTGTGTTCTTCAGTTATTATTTCTCAATACCAATATAAAGGATATTCATTTCCTACATATTGTTCGTTAGCATGCCCAAGCCAAGACGTAAGAGTTTAAATGGCCAGTTTTACGGCGTGGACAACAAGTTGGCCCCCATTCCCGTCGTCGCAGACCCCAGATCTCCACTTCATCGCAATTGAACATGACTAAAATACATATAATTTCGCTCAAATAACATTCAAAATTTTCCAATAATTTGAAAACTACTTTTGAGAATATTCACAAACTTAATGAATCAGAATCAGTTTGAATGTGCGCGGGTTGCCTCTGCCAAGTTACCACCCTGTACCAATGCCAGAAAACCGCCCCCATTTCAATTGAAGGGGCGGAAATTTCCCGAAATATGCCATCGGCCACGCTGGGAACGAAAAATCGATAATGCTGAAATTGCGGGCGAAAAATGTTTACAAAATGCATTAGGATCTGTGGTACAGCGTTATTCTTGGTTTTCTTCACCTGCCTTTGTGTCGAAAATTGCGGTAAGCATTACCTGGTCGAAGTTATGATTTGAAACTTCTGAATAATGATTTTGCGGCTGCATTTTTGTAGTTGCCTTGCACAGGACTCTGCGCCATTACGAAGTATTGCACAAGGATGATGTGGTGCACAGAGTGGTCAAGCGGGGAACCAAGCACAGCACAAATCCCTTTAATGTGATCAAGGAGGTCGAGTTTACCACTTTGGGGAAGAACTTCCGCCTGATCCTGCATCCGCACAGAGATGTACTGCATAGTAAGTTTCGGGCCTACGCTGTGGATGCGGATGGCAACGAAACCGTGGTGCATATGGGTAAGATCTTAATAGCCTTCCCCTGGTTCTGTTGCACTGAAAGCCTCTCTCTTTAGATCACGACAGCTTCTATACGGGTCGTGTTTTTGGCGAACTGGAGTCCTCAGTGCGGGCTCACATTGAAGACGGCACCATGACCATGTCCATTCACCTACCGGAGGAAACCTATCACATTGAGCCTTCCTGGAGGCACCTGCCAGAAGCCAAAAAGGACACCTTGGTGGCCTACAAGGCCTCAGACGTGAAGCTGCACAAAACTGATGCCGGATCCGTCCCAAAAACCTGTGGCTACATAAAGGAGGGTCTCGAGTTGGAGGACAAGGAAAGTGGAGACGAATTAGACAATGAGTTGCATTCGCGGCAGAAGCGCCAGTCGGACCAGTATGAATATACGCCCACAAAGACTCGATGTCCCCTGCTTCTAGTGGCGGATTATAGATTCTTCCAAGAAATGGGCGGAGGCAACACGAAAACAACGATCAATTACTTGGTAAGCATTTCTAAGATATTTATTTTTATACTTTCTAATACTTCGGAAATCCTTCAGATCAGTCTCATCGATCGGGTGCACAAGATCTACAACGACACGGTTTGGCAGGACCGCTCCGATCAGGAGGGCTTCAAAGGCATGGGCTTTGTGATCAAGAAAATTGTTGTGCACTCGGAGCCAACTAGACTGCGTGGAGGCGAGGCCCACTACAATATGATCCGCGAGAAGTGGGATGTGCGCAACCTTTTGGAGGTGAGTTTGCCTGCTTGCAACAACCTCTCTTGTCGTATAGTTGCTGATCCTCATCATTGTCACATGAGTAACTCTTGTCTTGTGCTCTCTCTCACTTTAATTCCGATTCTCCATGGCTGCCATTTAACCTGTTAGGTCTTTTCGCGGGAGTACAGCCACAAAGACTTTTGCTTAGCCCATCTTTTTACCGATCTCAAGTTTGAAGGCGGCATCTTAGGCTTGGCTTATGTTGGGTCCCCGCGCCGCAACTCAGTTGGCGGCATTTGTACTCCAGGTTGCTAACTCCAGAAACTCACGTTTTCATTTCGCTTTAACTTGCTTTTTCCAATTTTTGTTGATTTGTAAATCCCACCACAAGCCCTCATGGAAACTAACCTTTTCTCCGTTCTTTTCCAATCCTCAAGAGTACTTTAAAAATGGCTACACCCTATATTTGAACTCTGGCCTGAGCAGTTCCCGCAACCATTACGGACAGCGGGTTATCACTCGCGAAGCGGATCTGGTGACAGCTCACGAGTTCGGACACAACTGGGGCTCAGAGCACGATCCAGACATTCCCGAATGCTCGCCCAGTGCCTCGCAGGGCGGCAGCTTCCTCATGTACACCTATTCTGTTAGCGGTTACGATGTGAATAACAAGGTAAGTCTAAAAGATACAACAATGTCCATGATTGGTTAATGCAGTTTTGATTTCTCATCTATTCCAGAAATTTTCACCTTGCTCGCTTCGCTCCATCCGCAAGGTTCTTCAAGCCAAGTCAGGCAGGTGCTTCTCGGAGCCGGAGGAGTCCTTCTGCGGCAACCTGCGCGTGGAGGGCGATGAACAGTGCGATGCCGGGCTGCTTGGCACGGAGGACAACGATTCGTGCTGTGACAAGAACTGCAAGCTGCGCAGGACCCAGGGCGCCATGTGCAGCGACAAGAACTCACCGTGTTGCCAGAACTGTCAGTTCATGGCTTCGGGGATGAAGTGCCGAGACGCGCAGTACGCCACCTGCGAGCAGGAGGCTCGTTGCACTGGAGCCCATGCCGAGTGCCCCAAATCCCCGGCCATGGCGGACGGAACAACCTGCCAGGAGCGCGGACAGTGTCGGAATGGAAAGTGCGTGCCATACTGTGAAACCCAGGGCCTCCAGAGCTGCATGTGTGATATAATCGCGGACGCCTGTAAACGCTGCTGTCGGATGAGCATCAACGAGACATGCTTCCCTGTGGAGCCACCGGATGTCCTCCCGGATGGCACGCCTTGCATAACTGGATTCTGTAATAAGGTAAGCACGGTCGATAGTTCGAAGGTAACTTCATTAACATAATATTTCGCCTAACAGGGCGTTTGCGAGAAGACCATACAAGACGTTGTTGAACGCTTCTGGGATATTATAGAGGAAATAAATGTGGCCAAGACCCTGCGGTTCTTAAAGGATAATATAGTCAGTAAGTACGATACATAAATCGAAAGATAATAATAATAATAACTAAGGTGTACTCATGAATTCCAACAAGAATGTAATATAATTTAAAGGTCACAATATAAACATTTTTCAATTCTCTCTTTTCAGTGGCCGTGGTGCTGGTCACCGCAGTATTTTGGATTCCCATAAGCTGTGTCATTTCTTACTTTGACCGCAAGAAGCTCCGCCACGAAATGAAGCTAATCGAGTGGAGCCAGAAGCTAGACCTAATTCATCCCAGCGACGAGAGGCGCCGAGTCATACACATACGGTAACTTAAGACAACTTCAAGTATTTCGCTTATGGAGTAACCCATGTACTTTCAGAGTGCCGCGCCAGAAGATATCAGTGGCGCGAGCTTGCAACTAGATTTTAACAAAGTGGCTCGCCCTTCGGCCCTCTTCCATGAGCATAGTCTTAAAACATTCACAAATAACACAAAAGAATAAAATTCCGTATAGTATAGTCCCAAACGTCGAGCCAACTTATTCCAACGTAGTATATATTTACGGCGTTGGTCTTTTTATTTACTTGTGTGTATATTTTGTTTTCTTAACTGGTAGTTTACTGTGGTTTTACTTCTTTTTATTGCTCTTTCCGTTCGTTTGAGGGGCGGCCTCTTCATCGAATTCCACTTCGCTTTCTTCCTCATCGTCTGAATACTCTTCTCCGTATATTTGGCCGTCGTCAAACTCGCCAAAGTTCATCTCCGCCTGAAATGATTTCAGTTACTACATGGGAAGTTCTCGAAAGGACGATGTGGAACCTACCTTGCCGCATACGTAGACTGGTCCAGTGCCCTGCACCAGCTTGAAAGTCACTGATCCGTTGGGGAATTCAACGTTTGGCCTTAAGCTACGGGTCTCGCCGACCTTAAGAACGGCAATGGGAATCTTCACTGTCTTCTTTTCGCCATCCTCGTTCACGTTTGTCTCGGCCTTAGAAAAATATAATTCAATTATTTAAACTATATCAAAAGATTAAATACAATATAAGGTTTTAAAGATAAGTATTTCTAATTTCTAGTTTAAATAGATATTAACATTTTTGTCGTCGAATACATCTGATGTTTTGTTATAAAAGATAATCTACAGACTAATTGACAACTTAGTAGAAACACGACACAGTTCTTGAATCATATAAAACCGAATATTTTCAAAAACATTACTTTTTGCAATTAAATTATGCAAATTAACATTTCCGGTAAATGTAATTAGCTGAGATAGTAAAAGTATTTATCTTTAAATTGTTAAATTTATATAAAACTGGACCTGAATTGGTGGGTTGCAGTTTTTTTTTAGAGAATTATTATCTTAGTTGCTGGTTTACTTCTTTCACGTTTACTTGAATGATTGACAACAAACATGGGCATAGGACATGTGCCAAAGTTGATATACCCTTGCAGTTAGTTCAATAAAAAACTTAAAATTGTCATATCATATCACCTGGACAACGTTGAACTCGCCGGTCTTTGCCTCAGATCCGAGAGAGATCTGTTTTATGATGAGCTTGTGGGAATGGACGATATACTCCTCTGGTATATCTGGGACGTCGAACTGTGCGATAGGCTCTTTCTCGCTGAGAGTAACACCTGGAAAGTGGATAGGCGGAACAAGGGTTGAATTTAAGTTACATACAAGTACTAGTTTTGCCGGCTGGAGGAGCACCCCAGAGAAGCCTGTAGACCACATCTACCGGGCCCTGTTGGTTGCTCCTCAGAATGTGGCAATCAAGGCTTACCATAAAACGACTCGGACTCCATTTCTATGCCTTAGACAGCGAACGTACAGTTAAATTATTAAAAATTGTTTTACTACACGTGCCTAAAAATGCGATGCGGCTGCGATGTTATCTTCGATGAGTTAAAATGGTGTTATCGATGTTTAGACTTCAGGTAAGACGACGTTTTTTCACTTTGGCTGCATTTTGCAATTTGGTATTTTAGGCATTATGCAGCATATCACATTTTATAAATATTTCTAAATCAATAGAAACCACTTGGGCTGCTTAATCAATCATTTATAAAGATACAAATGATGTATTTCTTTTTTCAAAAAGTTAAATGGAGCTTATTCAATATTAAACATTTAAATGAATTTTAAGTTAAATTTTTGGCTATATAGCCAACTACTTAAGATTTTTTAGGGGGAAAGCCAAATTTGCATCTGGCAACTCTGCAGGCCCAGACCATCACCATTTTGCAAAAATTTTTTACTCAACACGTGTTTGCCGCTTGTTTCGTGCATTAATACTGATCAAATAAGAACAATGGCTGAAGAATCATTTTACGGTAATTACATATTGCATGTGCGGGTCAATCTGCATCCGGAAAAGCCACCAAATGGCCGGCGGGTGTTGTATTTATACCCCAAAACGGGCAACTATCCGCGACGCTTGCCGGTGTTTTTCGTCAAGGTTGCGCCAGGCTTATTAGTGTGTCTGCACCCACACCCCTCTCACATATGTACACATCTCGTTCGCAGGAGTTACTTTGACCGCCGAGAAGGACAGTGTGACATGGGACATGGACGAGGATTACGGACGCGGCCAGAAGCTGGTGATCAAACAGATTCTACTGGGCGCGGAGGCCAAGGAGAATGAATTTAACGTGGTCGAGGTGAGTCTCACGAGTGTCTCATGTGTGTATAGTTAAACACATAAATTGGGTATGCGCGCGCCGGTGTCTGTCTGCTTCCTGCATGCCGGCGATGTCTGGACCGGTTTCCCATTTTTCACCCGACCACCAAAGAGGGCTTTCTCGCATTTTCCATTCTTTTTTTTTTTTCTTGCTAAGGTTAGGGTAATTTTGTCTGTACATCTGCGCAATGCAAATTATTCGGTACATATGTACCTATGCACATTGCTAGGTACTTGTTACCATGCCCAACATCGGTATCCACTGTAATCTTACACAAACCAAAACCTGTGAAATTCGTGAAGGCAACAACAACTATTATTCTCTTTAATTACATCGTTTACCCAAAGTATAGAAATTTACTTTTCCTTTCATACCTTATAATGGTTAAAAAAGTTCAACCTTTTATCTTTATCTAAACAATGAAGGTTCTACCAAAGATGGTAGGGTTAAACTTTAAAGTCAATGGTTCTACACAAACCAAAATAAAATACTTATTGACTTAAGTCGACGGCTGTACACGAAGAGTCAGCTTTGTCTGTCATTATTTGCATTAGGTCGAGAAAGCTTTCTGAGAACTTAAACATACTTCGCAGTTTCTTATCCATCCGGCAAATCACTCCGGCTGCCGGGATGCTCCAGTTCCAGCACAGCAGGTCGCACTGCAGAAGGGCAAGATCTTCGCGCAGCGATTTGAGGTTCTATGACGGGGGAATTGGGTTCAAAGGTTACAAGACACACAAAAGTGGGTGAATGGGTCTTACCAGCGCCACGGTCGTATCAATTGAGGCGATCTCGTGCCCCTTAATGATCACCAACGTGGAAGCGGCTTTGTCGCCGTTTCTACTCGTCACGTGAGACAGAATTGTCATCTTCAAATACTCGGCTGCTGCGTAATCCACACTGCCCTTGAGGTCGGCAATAGTCACTTCGATGCCGTTAAACTGTTGGTTAAAAAACAAACATTAATATAAAAAAAATAAATATTGTAGCTTTACCTTTTGGATCTCCAGGCTACACTGTGGCTTCATGCTCTTGTAAAGAAGAAACAGAGCATTAAATACAATGCCAACTACCATTCCGTACTCCAATGTCCAAAAGACACAGCAAAGCACTGTGACCAGAAACGGCAGCATATCGCGTTCTGGAAAGGCCAACAATTACTGGAGTGTCGTAAAGGGTTGAGAATCCTTACTCTTTGCTCGCCAAATCTCCCCGATTGTTTCATATTCTACCATGAAAAACATGGCTGCTATTATGATGGCCGCCAACGTAGCTTTGGGAATGTAGGCGAAGGTGGAGGTCAGAAAGGCGAGGGTCATGAGAACAACAGCACCGGTCACAGCCCCGCCCAGTGGCGTCTTCACTCCGCTGGAGTTATTGATAGCTGTCCGTGTGAACGAGCCAGTGATGGGCATTGATGAGAAGAAGCTGCTGAGCACATTGCTCATGCCCAGGGCAATCATCTCCTGCGATGCGTTCACTATCTTTCCCTTGGCTGAAAGTAGAAAATGTGAGTCTACTACTCTATTGAGCGTGTCAGTGACTAACTTACAGAAGGCCTTTGCCACAGCAATGCTCTCCAATATGGAAAGCAGTGGTATGGATACCAAAGCGGATGCTATGTTCGACACCATACCTCCGAAGCTGATGACTTCTCCAGTGTCTGCGTCTTCCGTGTGAAAGGGTGGTGGACGGAAGGGCGGAAGGCCAGGTGTGATGCTCCCGCTGACGAGGAACGGCAAGTTTCCGTCTTTCTTAAGCAAGTAGCACAGGAGGATTCCCACCAGCACTGCTACAGCATTGCGAGACAGCGAAGTATACTTCAAAACGCTTTTAAAGCGAAATGGTAAATCTTTCAGTTGCTAAATGACAGAAAATACATCAAAACATGTTTCAATTATTAAAAATGTTAAAACTGGTTACCAACCCGCATGAGGAGCAGCAGGACTAGTGTGCAGCACCCCAGGATAGCGTCATTGCGGCGCGTTTCCGTTATATGTCCAAAGAAATGTATCCAGCAATTGAGAAATCCATTGGCACTGCTTCTAATGCCAAACAGGCTGTTAACCTGACCAGTAGCAATCGTTATGGCTGCGGCCATCGTAAATCCCGTCGTCACTGGCACCGAAATAAACCGCATGAGCACTCCCAGGTTAAGCAGTCCCATGATGGTGATAATGCAGCCTGAGAGGAAGCACAGCAGTACCGCGTATGCCGGATCCCCGTTCACGTAGGGGCGCACCATTAACGCCATGATGGCTGTGGGTCCTGCTCAGAGTTTTAGAAGTTACAACTGTTTGGCTAGCGACGACTGCTGATAAGCCGAACTCACCCACTGTGATGTCTTTGCAGGTTCCAAGCAGTATGTAAACAAATCCACCCATGAACGCTGAGTAAAGCCCATAGGCAGGCGGCAGGTTGGCCACAGATCCATAGGCTATAGCCTGTGGCACTGCGGTGAGACCCACGGTGAGACCCGCCACCAGGTCCATGGGAAGGAAGTTCCACTGATATTTCGGCAGCCAATCGGTGACGGGCAGGTATCTGTGAACGGAACGCATGCTGCAGCAGTTTCGGGCCTTGGAGCCCACCGCGCCGCAGACATCCGGCAGGCGCTCCCGATAGAGATCATCTGGAGGCGGAGGCACAAAAACAGGCAGTGGGGTCTATGTTAAATCTTGATATCTTGGTCAGTTAAGTGGGTTACTTGATTGAAAATTGTTTTTATGTATACATTTCTATAATCGCTGCACATGATCTGAAGTACCTTGATGGTTTTCTAAGGCTGAATAGTCTTGTGACTTCTGGAAAAATACCTTAAGATGTCGACAAACTGATAGACAAGTTCATCCATTCCCAATCCATTCCATCCATTCAGAAGCAAGCTTCTCCTTCCAAAGAAGGTTAAGTTAGCGAGCTTTGGAATTTTTTTTTTAGCTGTCATTAATATATTAAATATCTTTGAGTCGTTTGTATTTCCTGAATCTCTGATTCTATTATTGAGATAAAAGCCGGGCTGATAGACAAGTTCAGTCCAAAAGAAAAGCATTTAATTTTCTCGGATTATGTTGTCATTAATATTGTAGCTCTGATTTCCTTTTGTCTACATTTATAAATTAAATTCTGCGTAATCATTTTTTAAATTGATTATTCTCTTTTCAAAGGACCTACATTTTTATACATCCCTTAGAAATGCAATCTGCAAGGATTTACAAACTTTGGCCGAATTTAGCTTACTTTATTTTCGTCTTTCGACATATAAAATATTTTCATGAACTATATTATCCTTGAACTCAATATTAGATTATTTGTAGATTTCACACAATATAATTCGCAGAACTCTTGTGGCTGATTACAAACTTATTAAATTGTTGCTGATATCTCCGACACTTTTGAAAACGATTTCTACTTCGATGAGTTTTCAGGAATTCGCGTTGCTTTCACTTATGTTTCCTCCTCAGGTGAAGCACTTACCCTCATTTTCGCACATGGTCAGCTTTTAATAACTCTTTACAATCGACTTATACAGGAGTTTTGATTTTTATTACAACACGTTTGCTGTGGATGATTAATTAGCGGCCACTTGTTAGATTCCCACTCTTAGGAGCCAGATTTGGATTCAGAAGTGGCTGCAGGGTGCAAGGTTCCTCCGAGCAGATTCGAACCGATCAGCACCAGCGTGGGCAGACGAATGGTCAGCCGGCTGTCAGTCGACGGGGTAACTACCGCAAGCTGCCGAATATGCGAATGCGGCAGCGAAGACAGTTATCTATCGGACAGTTTGGGGAAGGTGCTCGGTGCTCGTCTGGCAGAGATTACAGATAGAGACGAAGAGGTGCGCTGCAGAGCGATAAAGTGGGAAAGTGGTGATGAACTTTGTTGTGTATTTCTATTTAGATCAAAAATTCGTGTAATCTTCGTTTAACAACTATCAGTGAGCCACTTAAAATGCCACTGGCGAGAATCTAACTAGGTCCATCTGATCTTACCATTTTTTCTACTCTTACGCAGGTTGTGAGCACAATGCAGGGCAATAATTGATCAATTTTAGTTAAAATTGTTGTGACTTGCTAGTTCAACAATCAACTATCTGTGCGCATGACGCGAGTCAATCTAATTTACTTATTTGCTAATTACCATTTATTTTATCAGGTTAACACAGTGAAGGATTCGGTGCAAATTCCCATTGCTGTCTTGAAGGCCGGAGAGACGCGCGCCGTCAATCCCGACGTCGAGTTCTACGAGTCGAAGGTGACGTTCAAGCTGATCAAGGGCAGCGGACCCGTCTATATTCATGGACACAACATCAAGGACGACGTCGAGGTGGTCGACATGGAGGAGGAGGACGAGGAGGATGACATTGGCGAGGATGAGGAGGACGAGCACCCAAAGAAGCGAGCCAAGATCGAGAACGCTGCCGACGGCAAAAATGCTAAAAACAACAAAAAGAAGTAATCGCTAAGCCGCCAATCATCCATCAAGGTTTAGGATGGCATGTGTAGATTTTAAAGCAAAACAAGTTTTAGGCCCGATAATACACTACGAGATGCAAACTGGGAATACAATCTAGTTCCTTTTGAACAGCTCCTTTTACACTTACATACATTTAAATTCAAAGACAACGTTGTGTGCTCGGCTCGTGTTATCCTATAAGCGAAGTCTGCCTCTTAGCCAGGAGTTGTGCTCCCAGTTGGGAACAGATCAAACTGTGACTGCGACACACTAATCGAACACACAGATTTGTATATATATATAAAAAGAAATCGAAACTAAGCCGCACTACCTGTACGCGCCCATTCATATTTACATTATGAAAATAAACTGTCGTCGAAATACAACTGAATGTCTTTTTAAAATTATCAAACAAATTGCTAACTAACAGCATTTATCGCCCAGTCACCACCTGTTCTTGGCGCAGTGGATATAACTTAAAGATCTGTTTGTTTTTGTTTACAGTTTTATTTCTCAAATTAAATTTTCATCGTCAATTAAAATTAGAAAATTTGGTAATGCTAAGGGCTAATCGTGGTTGCAAATCTAAAAATTTGATAAAACAATTTCGGGAATGCCTTCAAAGAATGCTACTAAGGGATGCTACCCAGAAATTGTTTTCTATAGGTGGCGATGCTTAATTTGGACTTGGCATCACCTTGATGCGCTCGAAGCAGTCCTTTTCCAAGGCTTCGCGGTGCTTGGGATCGGCGATTTGGATGAGTTCGTACATTCTTTGACGCACGTTCTTTCCAAACAGTGAGGCAATACCGTGTTCCGTGACAACATAGTGGACGTGGGCTCGAGAAGTGACGACGCCAGCGCCTGTTATGGATTTAGAATGGATTAGAATTCCGATTCAAATGAAACTAAAAGTTATACGTACCAGGCTTCAGGGTGGGGACAATTTTGCTCTCGCCTTTGTTGGTAGTCGAGGGCATAGCAATAATAGGAACACCCAAACCATCGAGTCCTTCCGCGGCGCCACGGATAAAGTCCACCTGGCCACCGAAGCCAGAGTAAAAGCGAGTACCAATCGAGTCGGAGCAAACCTGTCCTGTCAGATCAACTTCAATGCAGCTGTTGATGGCCGTCATTCGGGGCTGTTGTTTCACGATGCTGGTGTTGTTCACGTAGTCGATGGCATACATCTCTGACAGGTTAAAAAATAAGAAATACAATGAATATAATCTCGTAAGAAACCCTTGGAAGCTCAAATCAATTCACAATTAAATTTAGGACGAAACTGATTATATTTAAAATCAAAGTGCCTACCGATGAAGGGATTATTGTTGACAAAGTCGTACAAAGCCTGGTCACCGATTAGGAAGGATCCGACAATACGACCTTGGTGCATCTTCTTCTTGCTGTTGGTGACACAGCCCTTCCTCACGAGCTCGACGACGCCGTTGGCAAACATCTCGGAGTGGATTCCCAGATCCTTGTGGTTGTGCAGGGCGGCGAGTACCGCATCAGGGATACTGCCGATACCCATCTGGAGGGTAGCACCATCCTTGACGAGGTTCTCGGCGATCAGCTTGCCAATTTTCTGCTCCACAGCCGAGATCTCACCGGTACCGTGCTGCGGCAGGTCGTCGTTTGTCTCGATGGCGAAGTCGAAATGCGACTTGTGGATAATGGCATCGCCGAATGTGCGCGGCATCTTGGGGTTAATTTGAGCTGAAAACGTGGGATCAGTAAACTCATTGCTTAGGCCAAAATGAAATCACTTACCAACAATAAGCTTCGAGTTTACGAGAGCAGCTCGAACACAGTCAACACTGGTGCCTAACGAGCAGTAGCCGTGGGAGTCAGGCGGCGACACGTGGATGAAGGAGACATCAGGCTTGACAATTTTCTTGTAGAAGAGCAATGGGATCTCGTGCAGAAATATGGGCACGTTGTCTCCACGGCCCTCGGCCACGGCTTTACGGACATTGGCACCCATAAAGAACGAGTTGGAGCGGAAAATATCCTTGTATTCCGGCTTAGCGTATTCTCCTGGACCCTCCGTGTGCATGTGGCACACTGTCACATTTTCGAGCTTGTTTTCCTTCCCGTGTTTGGCCATCGCATTCAGCAGCGCCACGGGCGTGGCAGCAGCGCCCTGAGCAAACACCGTATCCCCTGGATTAGAGGTAAGAAAACCGCAGGTTATAGATTATTTAGTTAATTTGCACAACACTATGTTAATCTAAAGATTTTAAATTATTTAGCCAACATTTATGGAACGTTAATCTGCTAAACATGTTCCGAGTCCACTACGGACTACTATATCGTTCATGGTAATCAGTTGTTCCAAAACGATTTAACTCTCTTTCACACCCTGGGGTATTTCTCTAGCTCTTTTTGAAATCAATGTCTGTTTTAATGTCAGGAAAATTTTTTAATTTAAAAAATGGTGAATTTTATTAATGTTAAATAAGTACTGAACACTGAGACTCTTAACAGTCAAAAGGTTATAATAATATTAGTCAGAAGTTAGCAATGCAGTGAAGGAGACATTTCCGACTCATCAAAGTCTAAATATTCTTGAACAGCATCACCAGCCGAGTAAATCTAGCCATATTAGTCTGTCCGATTATAAGCAAACTAGTCCGTCAGTTTTGAAGCTATCTGAAAGAAACTTTGCAGATAGTCTTCTTTTGAATGGTGTGGTGGGTGCTTCTACTGTAGTCGTATTCGAATTTTAAATGAATGACGCCATTTTTATGTTGTCAAACTACAAAATTTAAATATTTTAAATTTATTATTATGTTGAGTCAGTGTGCAAGACTTTTACTTAAAATATCTTAAGTTCCTAAGTTCACTCTCGATGCATACGGTTTGCATTTCTATTTTCGGAGCGCCTTCTAGAGAGACCG
Source organism: Drosophila punjabiensis (assembly GCA_008042585.1). Lineage (NCBI taxonomy): Eukaryota > Metazoa > Arthropoda > Insecta > Diptera > Drosophilidae > Drosophila > Drosophila punjabiensis. The sequence goes on from VNJR01009488.1 coordinate 378,679, forward strand.
GCATGTCTGCGTTTGTACTTCTTTAAGAGAAACCCACAAAGCTGCGGTAGAAAAATTGCACGAGCCCCTTCAATAAAGTATGAAATCATACGATAGGTGAGATTCTTATCAGCGACGCCTGAGCCACGTCGACAACAAAAGCGTCTGCCTTGAGGGTTTTGCATTCCGAATGGCCACAATAAACGGATATTCGCTTAGTGCGTGTGTCTACTGTACTTATTATTATCTGCAAGAAACGTGCCAAGCGAAAAAAATTTTCCAAATCAAACTGCGTCGCAGATTTGGCTCGTGTCGGCGATTTTGGCTAAAATTAGAGGGGCCCGAATGCTGGGGTGACGTTTGGCCAAACACACACATACATTCTCAATTAGATATGTCGCTGCGATTTGCCACCCCATGATGGTTTATCAATTGGCACGGACCTGCTGATGAGAGCCCATAGAGGTGCTAAGGAATTATGATGTTGATGGGCGTGTCCGAATTTATTCCAATTGAGGGAGACTGCTTCTGGCAGTGCTTTCACCATCGAATTGATCATTAAGTGAGCGAGCACACAGACCGGCTGTTGTATTCGTTGCATAACGATGTCTCCATCTAGTATAGTTATAGAAGCCCTTATCAGCACGACAACTAAAGGCCGGTTGTCCGGACTTGTTTTCGAAAGACACATGCACACGAACTAGTTGTTCTTGCCCCTAAGCTGAGCTTTGCATCTGGCGGGCTTGTTGCTATTGCTGGCCTGCCTCTGGTTCGGGTACAAAGTACAACTTTCGCCTGGAAAAACATCTACAGTGCAGATCTTTGTACACACACTGAAAATAGATGCGGCACAGCTGTTTTTAAAATATTTAATTAATATAATTATCACACCAGATCGCCTGAAAGTGTGGGGTGTAAACAAATAACTGATATCCATGGGCGTAGATTTTCACCGTTCCGTGCGTGTGTATGGGAGGGTGGGGACTTGGCTTTGTTCTTAGATAACAGAAAGGCAATCACATTTCTTAAGCAAACACAGGTCATCAAGGGTCATTAAAAACGAGCACATAATGGTATCATCTTGAAATTGGTATATATGTATAAGTATGCACATTATTTATTTTCCAATAAAATGTACCTAGCTGCCGTGGCCCCTAATTCCCCCCCGAAATCACAAACATTTCATTGTTTTCAATATTGAGTGATGTGTATATTGAGCACCCTGTAGCTGCCCTTCCCTGTGGGTCGGTAGTTTGAATTATAAGCGTCGAATTACACAAACACACACATGGACTTACACCCATATATTTGCATGCCCGGTGTCTGGCCCCACAACCCCGTGTTCTCGTTTTGTTCTGGTTTCCTAAGCAGGCCCACTAAAATGTTGCATAACCAAAGACATTGCCTTCACGCGAGGCGAGCCCTCATAAATGAGAGCCCGCATCTGCTCCCCCCAAATCTCCTTTTTGGGAAGTAGGCACTCACCGGATTTGATGCAGGCCACAGCCTCTTCCGGCTTCACAATCGGTGGCTCGCGGGCAATGGGATGCGACAGCTCATTAACGTACGTGAAGAAGTTGTTGTGGGCGGACCCAGTGGTCGCCGCCGCCGTCGCATTGCTCAGGAGCTTGCCGAGCTGACCCACATGGCGCGCCAGTTGCTTACTCATGATTACTTCAAGATGGGCACACACGCACACTCAATGAACAGGATGCGAACAGTTGTTACGCGGCAAGGGTGTTTTATGGATTGGATTGGATGAGAGCTCCGTTCGCTGCGGCAACGCGTTGGCTAGTGGCGAACGGTCCCCAAATCTAATCGCGAGAGAAAAGCTTTTGCGCAAAAGCTTTCCTCCCCGCTACCCTGGACGATCCTATACTGTGCCTGCCCTTATTGCCCGGTTTATGTATTTGATCTGTTCATTTGAGCCTCGGTGGCTTACCCAGTTAGGACCAGGTCTTTTAAAGTTTGCTCCATTAATTCTAAAAAGGTAAATCTTTGCGTAGCTTTCGGTCAGGGCAGCATGTGATTGCAGTTTCGATAAACCGATAGACAAGCTCTTAACGGTTATCAATCGAAAAAACAACTCAACCAGCTGAGATTCGAGTGACGAAGGCACTTTCAACTCCAAAATGTTTTGATATCAAATTTTAGGACCAAAAAATACATTTTCAATAAAATGACTAGTTTTTAATTTGGAATTCTAAAAGATTAATGGCTAGCTACTTGGTGGTTTGGTGCCGAAAACAAAAAGTTAAATTATTGGAAATGATTGATTGATGAAGACAGCTTAAATCTAAAGGACTTCTTATACCCTTGCAGGTTATTAAAATATAAGAGTCAGTCGGCTTCCCGACGTTTCCTTTCTTTTTCTATAATTACCCAAGACCAAGATAACATAACAAAGTTGACCATAATTGGTAGAGCATTTACGTTGCGTTTATTCTAAGATTATTCGTTTTGATTAATCGAAAATTCCTATTAGATACGTTTTTGACTAACGAATAAAAAATAACAAATTACTTTAGTTCTGCGTTCTTATATTAAAAAGACCTTATGCAATTATACAAAACAATTAAAATATGTACAGGCTTAAAACATATAACCATAAGATGTATCAAAAGGGTGATCTGATCAATTTATTTATTTGCGTGCATAATACATTGCTATGACTAGTTTATGCGATTTGCTGGTATCTCTAACTCGAACTACATCATGACCATTTACTAAACGGTTTCGGCACAATCTTGGGATACGAGTAGATATATATTCCTTATATGTTGCTAGTAACCGTAAGGGTTCTTCTGTAAAAGGGATTGTTTTGCCGTCTCACGGAACTCGAACTCTTCCGGTCTTGAAGTCTGGACGGAGCCTAAACAATATAAAGTGATTATCCACGAACTGAAGAGGGAGGGTTGCAAGAATGCGTTTTTAAATATGGGCGTAAGGCCGTGACTAGATTATTAATTTACTTAAACGTAGTTTTAGGAGTTGTGCTGCGCCCAAGGCGAGTATCTTTGGGCTTCTTTCTGGCATTGATTAATTTCGGTTAGTTAGCTGATACAGAGTATTTGCCGAATGCTTGTTCGTTTACAGTGTTTAAGGCTACTGCTTCGTATTATTACTTAGATAACATTAAAAGCTACGTTTCTTGGCTATTGACTGGTTCGATTCTGTGTCCGATTGCGGTTCCTTTACCTATTCGACAGCGTCATGTTTAGGCACAGCTCGTGATCCCGGAGGTCGCCCCACCCACCGTTGCCCTTGCGCAGCTTTGACTTCTTCATCAGACTGGGCACCGTCAGGGTGAGGGAGCGTGGGAAGAGCTGATGTGAGTTCCGGGCAATGCGCAGGACATGCTGCACCTTTGAAATAACCTGGTTGGACTCGCAGTTCTTGTTTTTATGATGCACCCCACTGCAAAGGGACATTGAATTAATTCAAATTAAAATACTAATTCTGACAACTAACCATTCTCCAATGTGAAAGACTCTGGGCCCCTTGACGATCATCGCATGGAGTTTGCGGTGGAGACACTGCTGAGAAACATGCTGCAACGACCAGTCCCAGTTGTAATCGTCGTAGGTGCAGAAGTGGCGGGCACACTTCCGGATATTCGTCCAGGTGGTGCGGTTGAAAGCAAATCCCATATTGTGCTTGCTACTGACCCAGGGCATTACCTCCACCTGCAGAGGAAGAAACTCGGTTAATACGACAGAATGGAAGAGATCTCAGTAGCAAAAACTTGTAACTAAATATATATAAAAAGAAAGGAGGAGGGGGTGTGACATGCAAATTTATTTCAATTGGATTTGCCAGATGTTTAAATTGCATTTAGAGTGGACACTCCATAGTGCGCCGCCTTCGTCTTGGACTAACCACTAGTTGGATTTATTATGCCGGATAACAGGGCTCGGTACGCGCCATACCAAATACCTGGCGATAGTCTTTGATGATGCTCTGCCTATCGATCTTCTGGGAGCGAATGCGGGCGTGCAACTGGCAGATCAGGTCAGAGAATAGGACGGGGCGGAGTTGTGGCATGCCATTTCACAGACACATATAGACAAGTACAATTAAACACACAAGAATACAACTTTACAGCAACAAAAATAGACAGTGATGGAAAAAATATGTTGAATTTCTTTTAGCACCTGAGGTGCATTGCTTTAGGATTTGATAAACGATAGGTTTTCCATCACTGCCATTAATAAGGTTTATCAGATATAGAGTTGAACGTGCAAAGTTGCCAAAGCGTAAATGAATAAACTATGCAACAACCAATGGGGACGAGGAAAACATCTACTGCAAACAACAATTGGGCTGGGGACAGGTTAGCAAGTGTTTGGCTAAAAATGATATGGAGTTGGGAAAGCTGGGCTGGTGCGGTTAACGGGAACTAACGCCCTGTGCTAGCGGTGCAATATTGCTACCTTCTGATAGACGGAATACAATGACGGCAGGACATGATAGTTCCATGTTTGTGCACCATTTTTGTTGCTGCTATGGCTACTTTGCTCATTGTTGGTGTCGGATGTGGCTGCGGTGGCGGTGACAGTGTTGATGAGGTTGCCCCGTTTAGTACTGGTATTATCTCTCTTTAAGTCACTGGCTTTCTGGTTGTCAGCGGTGTCGCCCACATAGACTTTGGCGGATTTGAGAGATGACGTGGATGATGATTGCGCAGCAGATGATGAGGAAGAATAGGAGGACGACACGGCTAATTGCACAGAGTTTCTATTATTGTTATTCCTATTGTATCCTAATAGACTGCTCGTCGAGATCAGCGAGGAAGCATAGGATTTCTTGTTAGTCTGCGTACCAGAATTCGGAATAGAATAGATACAGATATGATAAATTACAGTAGTACAATGATTAACTCGTGTGTTGTGTGGTCGTCCATAACCCATATAACCCATACATCCCAAAAATGGATGAATGGGCGATTGTGTACGGAAGTAATATGTATGGATGCGTGTGTTTAGCAACAGAAGCTTAGGGTATTTATTAGGTTGGTTAGCACTCTCTCTTTCGCAGCCAATGGTCTCTAGCATTGCATGGGTGGCCGCCCTGCGCCAGATCTTACCTTGCTGTGGTAGGTGTAATAATTGAAGGTCTTGAGATACGTGCCCAGGGACAGCACATTGCATTGCGGGCACAAGTCTTTGGTTCGTTGCTGCATCATGGCCAGCAGGTATAAAAAGTCTTCGGCCACGTAATGATCCTCCTCGAGGAATAGGACCAAGCCTGCGGTAATCAGTGTGTGATGGTAACGTGACTTTAAACCATTGGAAATCCTGTTTACCTGTGTGAAAGCGGGTCACCTCCAGCTCATTGAAGACACGGTTCGCCTTCCAAATCCAATGGTGTTTCGTCTGCGTAAACTTGGCCTCCCGATAGTGACCATAGAGATCGGGGTACATTGCATTGTTGCAATTGCTGATCAGAGCTCTGTGGAAATAATAACAGTTTTATATGTTTTCATTATCTGTACATAAGAAACTTACTGCTCCTTCTTGATGTTCCGCGGACAATCGTTGGGATCCACTCCGGGATACTCGTTCGGATGCGTTTGAATGGAGTATGGGTAGAAGATCTGCATAACCTTGCAGAAGTCTATTTGCTGCACTAGATCATTGATATCGTCGTCATAGTAGTCGTGGGAGAACACAAGTAACACCTTTGAGATGTCCTGCGCCTGAGCCAGGCTTACGATCAGATGACGTAGGTAGGTAATCCTCGTGTGCACCTTTACGATGGAACTTACTGTTTATAAATCATAATTCTTGGCGGGAAGCCACTTACCTGGACTACAATTATCACAGAATCGTTTTGCAGAGGCCCAAATGTGTCCTCGTTGAGCACGAGCTGCATATCGTTGTACCTCACAATCTGACGCTTGATCTCCGTAATATTCGGAGGGTGGTAGACGTCAAAGCTGAGTGTGGTGGCAGTCACGCCTCCGGTACTACTCGCATTAAGGAGCAGGGCTGTGATAAAGAATCAAGTAAATCAGAAATAATAGTGAATTACTTATAAGTACATTTCGTGCATAATCAAAACGTATGCTAGAGTGTATTTACTTAATTAATCCAGTATATATCTTCTGTTATCATTACCTGCTCCGGCTCCCAAAGTAGTGTGATTGCGGGAGTGCGGTGTGAGATACTTGTGAAGTGTGGCGGGCACCATGGCCAATATGGCATCGTCAGAGTCGTTGGTGACCGCATCCCCCAGCGCATCCCGCGAGTCCACTGCAAAAGGGAAACGAGGGACGTGAATACTCTGCAAGAAGCCAGAGATAAGACCAGATCACTTACAGTAGTTAAAATTGTGATATTGTAGCAGGCCGAAGATGCAGAGGGCCAGCAGGAAGAGGCTGCGCATATAGAAGTTGTTGCGTTTCCGCCCCATCGCTCCGGTATTAGGAAGTGGAATCAAAATGCGACCTGTTCAACATTAAACAGATTTAGCATGGCAAGCTGTGATATGCATATTCTGTGAATATTTACCCCTTGTTTTCGACATGTCTGCGTCTGGTCTCTGGTTTCGCTGCGACTGGATTACCAGCTAGTTATTGAGGAGCGGATTCATTTCGCCATCTGGAATGGAATAATGATTATTTTTCGATAAGTACTAACTCTAGTCACTCTACAAATAGTATCTTTAATAACCAGATGATTCCTAAGTTTCTACAAAGCTCGTTTAATCGGCAACTGTTTATGTTTGGAACTAGATTATTTTGATTTATTGAATAAAATGTTGTAGATGTAAAAATTAGAATACAGTTGTTTACTGTTTTGTAGGCAGACGCAATCTGTTCTAATGAGCTTTGTAAGTACTCTCAGTGCTCTCCTGTGCGTTTATCCGCACAATTGGAATCAGAACGGGAATGTTAATCAGAAAAGCAACTAGTACGCAAATTCAATTGTATGTCGGGCAGCCTCCGTCGCGCCGCGATCTCGGAGCCATACTTGGTACTTGACTTTAATTAGCAATAGAAGCTCACCAGCCAAGTGAGGAAAAAAGGGGCTGGAGGCACTGACGGGAACACGTAGTCACAGCATGGAGCCCCAGCGGAGAGCCTGTAAAAGGGGGCGGCGCGTACTTCTCTGTCTGCCGTCCGTCCACTGGCCGAGGCCTCGCCAATTGGCACAAAAATAGATTCGGCTGGCGGGCGGAGGTAGCTCAACAGAATATATTATCTTCGCAGGAAACACTTTTCTCTAGGAAGATCTTGTGGGCATATTCTCAAAAGCGACGTTAAATTGCAACATTTTTTCTGCAAGTCTTCATAGGCTCCAAATGAAATGTTTGATTTAATTCATATTATTCAACAAATGTTCGAAAAAATCAAGTATTATTTTTTAAGTGAAGGTAATATATATGAAATAATAATAGATTTATTACACTACTAAATTTAAAGTTTAAAGTAAACCAGCTGTCGCCAGCCTGAGTATCTAGTATTATTTTTTAAGTGAAGGTAATATATATTCAAATATTTAGAAGAAAAGACGTAAGAAAAAATAATAGATTTATTATACTACTAAAATTAAAGTTTAAACTAAACCAGCTGTCGCCAGCTTGAGGCAGTTTGGTTCACAAGTGAAAATTTGAAATCCAAGTCACATGCTTATTTTTTTTGTAGCAACTACTACAGAAATAAACCAATTATCTGCTTAGGGCAAGAGCTCTCTGCCAGGCAACGATGTACACATAGCTTCCTGACAACCTGGCGACGCTTTCAATGAATAAAATCAATGGAACCAAGTTTCTAAGTTTGCTCCAAGAAGTATTAATAACCTGTAATTGGGACATTTGCGACAGAACTTGACTTTGAAATGTATGTGTAAAAGGGATAACTCACTACACTGAAAAGAAAAGCGGTTTATGTTTGTGCATAAATGTACATTGTACATACACACACATATTTTTACATATACAAACTAACTAATGAAAGGAATCATTTCGAAATTCATCAAAGTAAATAGGAAATCGACTGGTGAAAAGTAATGAAGAAATGTTTCAGTGTGCGCGGGATCCAAGGGGGCGGCAAGGCGACAGGGGCGAGGCATGAGGTCGAACAGGTATTTTTGGTTTAGTTGTTACGAAATAAATGGCAGAAATTGTCATGCTAAAGCGAAACCAAAACAAAAACGACAACCGAGCGAATGCGCCATTTACTTTGCACTGTTTGTTGTTGTTGCTTTTTACGACCTTTTGTCGTTTTTTATGGTCATGTTAATTGGGTGAGCACCTAGACCTCACCTCTGGTTAATTTTCCGGCCAAGTGACTGAGCACCGTGCTTCTTCAGGAGACTCCAGCACCAACATCATTATTTGCCGCCCGGATTGGCTGTTGTGGTCGCCAGTTACTACGGCAATCGATTTTTCAGGCGCCTCCGAATACCAAGTGCAGCGTAATGAATTGGTTAGCTCTCGAGTAGGCGCCACTTGCCTCCTCCATTGGCATTTCGAAAGTGTCACATATGTCTCATTCCGAACAGATCCAAAAAGATTTAACTAAATTAACATTAACTTTCTGGGACCAATCGACGAATCAATGCACTTTCCGCACACGCACATACGGCCAGCTGCTACAGCGGCAGCATCTTTTCATCTTTTCTTTTTTCACTTTGCACACACTTTACAAACATTCCGCATTCCGCTCGAGTTTCGTTTCTCTGCACGGCGTATGGGGTTTGTGCTTTATGTAAATTTTTGTTCACTTTTCGCTTTCGTTTGGGCAACAACAAAACGCTTAGACCGTGTATTTCAGGTTGCCAGAACGAGTATCTGTATCCGTGCGCGCGGAGAAACATAAACAGCTGGTCAGTATGGCACAGTGTTGCCATATGCAAGTGTGGCTTTCCCCCTAAAAAATCGCAGAAAATACAATTTCCTGATCTGGCAACACTGTATCATAGAGTTGAATTCGGACCTTTTTCAAGTTTAAGAAACAATTTAGTTTAAAATGACCTCAAAACAGCTTCATTCCACGGTTTTTGGCGTGTGCGGCTTTGAAGACCACACATTCGCGGAGATCTCCGGTCCCTCAAAAAGCGGAAAAAGCTTGGTCCTCCAGCAATTAATTGCGCATTGTCTGGTGCCTTACAGATTTGGCGGGCGGCAATGGAACGTTTACTTGATCAACCTGAGCCACAAAATCTCCCGGGAATCCTTGGCAAAGGTTGTGCGCTCAGAGCTACAGGCATTTTCAGGAGAAGGTACGCCGCCAGACGAAGAGGAACTGACCGAGATCGCAAAGGAGTGCGTCGGCCGGGTCAGCTTCATGAAGTGCTTTACCACCGCGGATGTAAAGTATACGTTGTCCAATATCCCATACGAAACTTTGCGGGATCGCAGCGTGGAACTGGTTGCCATGGACACACTCAGCGAGTTCTACTGGCTGGATGCAGCGGACAGGAAGCCGAGTCCTTCCATAACCATGTACAGGTACTACCGGCAATGCCAGATGCATCTCTACAGGATCTGCCAGGAGGCGCTCGTGTGTGGCATGTACACGGTGGACTCCAAATTTGTGGAGTCGAGATACAATGAGAAGATCACGGGAGCTAAAATAGATTACAACGTTGAGATGAGCAAATCTCGGGGAAGCCTAGCTCTGAATAAAAAGCCAGTGTCATTTAGTAATGGTGTAATAGAAATATGCTAAGATGATTTATGTTATCATTAAAAAAAAGGGCGTAGTTTAAAGCTTAGAAAATTGATTGGTTTGTCGGTAATAAGTAAACTCCAAATTAAAAACAAAACAAACGAAATTCCTTCATATATTTAATTAATAAAAGAAAAGGGAACTGATACAAATTTTACTCAAAAGAAGTGTCATTTATAAATAATTCAAACGCTGTCTTTTATTTCTATGTATTTTTAAATTGTGATTTTAAAAAATTACACGGTTTAATTTATTTTTGCCAGCCCTAGTGGCAACCGGTTCCGCAGCTGCCACCCCTGATACCACTGATTGAACTAGTTCGATTTCGAACCACGCAACCCTAGCATGTAATCGTTCGTCTCGCCTAGTGCTGGCAAAAAATCGATGTCTGCCACTATCGACTTTTTCGATGTTTTGAAGGAAAAAAACATCGATACTATCAATTTTTCATTAAACAAACAAATTTTATTATTTTAGTTATATTATCATAATATTTAATAATGTTTGAAATGTAGTTTTCTACATCTTCTTTCGTATCTATTTGTATTTGTATTAGGAAAATCTAAATAATAAAATAACGAAATCATTTTAACAAGTAAATTACATTTCAGTTGGTAATATTTTATTTTTTAAGTAGAAAATACTATTTGTATTTGTAATATGAAATTCAAAATTATAAAATAAAATAATCAACTGTTAGACACAAAAAATGTACCTTTCAGTTTGTAGTATTTTCTTAATATTAATATTGTAACGTAAAAAATTAAAAATTCAAAAATATAAAATAGTCAAATGTTTTAAAGAAAAAAATATTTCTCTTTGATATTTTTTATCATATTATATCATGTTTCAAAACATCGATAGTTCAATAGTGCGATGTTTTGAAAAATGGTTCCCACCATCGATAGTATCGATAGTGCCCCGATGTTTTGCCAGCACTAGTCTCGCCGTCTAACATTTGTGTCGAACTAAATTTTGTTTTGCCATTAAATAAATATATTATTTACCACAAAATAGATAGTGCCGAAACGCACGAAAAGTGTCCGCGCTCGAGGCATTCGCAGCACAACGAATCCGCAACATTACGTCCATAAAAACCAAACGGCAGCAGAGCAGCAGCAGCAGGTCACAGCACAGGCAGAGGCGACAGCAACAAAATACACAAAATAAGAAGCAGAAAGAAAAGTGTCTAAATGCCCGGAAACCAATAGAAGGGCGATTTTCCCAGATTTCCAGTGCGTTAAAGGGAACACAACGAAAATGCTTTAGACAACGGTGTCTTGTTCGATTTACTCTCTGGCCAAGGGACTAGAGTTGCCAGAGAACGAGACAACTCCTGCCATGTCCACAGCCAAGCCACAGAAAGCTATATAGATCGCACCCGTCTCGTCCGAATCGCCGGACTGGAGGGCAGAGGTGCTCCATTAAGGGTCCCGATCCCCGTCAGAAACCAAGTGCTGGTGCTACCCCGATTGGCCTTCGTTAGCGTTTAGTCCGGTCGCCGTGCCGTGCTGAGCCTTGTTACCACATTTTGTTGTTTACGTTTGTTTGTTTGTTGAGCTCTCGTCCTTCCACGCGTGCAATCGCCATTAATTGTTAGTTACGAATATCCCTCGTTGAGCATACAAATCAAAATGAAAGCATCCTCCTCGTCACGTTCGTTATCGGAATCGAAGCGTCCAGCCGCAAAAGCTACAATCAAATTACTCCCGTCCAAACCCACCTCGTCACCGCCATTTATTATTAGCGCTCGGGCCGCCAGGATTTCGCCAGGACCAGTTTCTCTTTCAAATTGAAGGAAACCGAGAAAATACGAATCTAATGGTAAGTAATTTGTTTAACAGCGATTACAAACTAATAGCACTCCTCTTAATGTCATTATTTAGTCTGCTGGGTGAGATCCATCGATAGAATTATTAGACCTGGTGACGGATGATCGGACTTGCATGCCACCTTGACATACTATTTAAATTCATCAGCAGAACAAACGTATTCTATCGACAGTACTAAGATCTATACGAAATTCTGGCTCACCAGTCGTTCACTTAAAAAATGTCCTTACAATGAATTTTATTATTTATAAACATACAAAATACGTAAGGCCTTGTGGCAACCCTGAGTTATTATCCCTTATGAAATGAAAGGATTAGAAAATTAATAGAGACATTGGCATAAGTTACTTATATCTATATAACTGCCATGAGAAAATTTAAGACAACGTACAAACTGACAAAACTTAATTTTTTAAATATTCTGGGGTTTGTTGTACCCCAGGAGAGTATTCGAATTTTAGTTAAAGGTTAGCCATGCAGTATGGAAGTAATTTCTTAATTAGCATCAATTTACGACCCTATAAGGTATATATGTATATTCTTAAAGAGCATCACCAGCCGAGTAAATCTAGCCATGTTCGTCTGTCCGATTATACGCAAACTAGTCCCTCAGTTTTAAAGCTATTTAAATGAGACTTCGCAGATAGTCTTCTATATACTCTTACTACTACATAAGCCGGACCGGTCAACTATATTCTATAGCTGCCATAGGATCGATCGACAAATTTGTAGAAAAAGATTATAACTTTGTCAGTTTTCAAGATATTTTCTTCTACTTTAAGATATAAGCATTTTATATTATTTCAGAATTTTATTTTTAATTTCGTAAAAATCGGACGTCTTTAGCATATAGCTGCCATAGGAACGATCGGTTAATGTGGACGAAAATTACATTTTACTTTACATGTTAAATATGTAAATTTGTAAAAATTATATGAATATGAAAGTAATTCATATTAATTTAGATATGGATAAATTATAAACTATCCAATGGCAAGTGCCGAAATTAGCTTCCTTTCTTGTTTAAATATTAAATCAAAAATTCTGGAACATTATAGAAAGCTCATAGCCGAGAGTTGGTCAAGATATGTAAAAAAACAGCAAAGTTTTATTTATTTTTCTACAAATTTACGGATTGTTTGTATGCCAGCTATATGATATAGTTGACTGATCAAGCTCGTTCCTACTAATATACGAAAAAGATTAAATGCAAATCATTAAGCTTGCTTCAAAGCTGTTGATGCTGATCAAGAATATATATATATACTTTATAGGGTCCTCCTTCACTGCGTTGCAAACTTCTGACTGAATTTATAATACCCTGCAAGGGTATAAAAATTAATGTCGTTTAAAAGATAAAACAAATATTAAATCAAACATTTGCATGTTCGCTTTAGGTAATGGAGAGAATTTAGCTAGGAACAGTTTCCCTTTAATTGTGCAGCTCAGTTGTTGTAATTTTGTTAATAAATCCATGCTTTTAACTGAATTATGCAGGCAGAAAATAAATGGAAATTATATTTGTAACCCACAAAAATAATAATGACAAAAATACAAGGGAAATGCGACTTAACAACTTAAAAAATACCTTAAATAATACCTTAAATACCTTATCTGGAAGCCAGGGTTCTTTGTGTACTCCATATTGCAGTTTTAATAATCTATTCTAAACGTTTTCCTATTCCATTCTAGGTACAGCATGTACTACATCAAAAATAATATAAGCTACATAAATAAGAAGTAAAGCGAATAAGTGGAACGAAGAGTTGAACATTTCTATTAACCGGACAGCAGGGGACTCACCTATCTTGAAGGACTCCGAAATTAAATTTTATATGTTCTCAAGCTGTGACCATTTCTCTTTGGAGTTTAACCGGCTAGTGCTTTCAGACCCTTAAATTCGTAAGTTGTCTTCAAATGCATTCTTTATATTCATTTAAGCGTAAATTGTATTCAGCCGTGCGAGAAATATTTTTGTCGCCCCCAAGAATTTTGGTTATCCAATAAGCCATACCACACATAAACACCGATGTGTGTTTGTGGTGTGCGAAGTAAAAGTGACATGATTGCTGCCTTTAAAACTTATTGAATACTAAATCAGGAAAAACGAAATATTTCTTTAAGATAGCGATAAGTTTTAAATATCCTTGATTGGCTTAATAATTTGTTAAACAAATTAATTGTTAAGGGATTGCATGACTGTAGAAATCTTGTATCAAGTTTTTCCTTTAACTTCAAAGAATGTTACATTTCTAAGAATGTTTTATGCGTTTAACCGTTTCCCCAATTCAGATTATTTCCAAAGTTATAGAAGTACCGGAACACTTCTGCAGTATTTGTTTCTTGTGCCTTTTTCTGCGGTACTCAACAGGACCCGAACAGTTTATTTTCACCTGAAACCATTGGCTGGTAAATGACGAGGGATGATAATTTTTTATTGATAGGATAATTAGTATAATTTATTCACAAGAAACAAAAATTTTATTTCAAAATCGGCAAGTTTTCGTTTATTTTAACTTATATCATTCACTAGATACATGTATGTACATAGCTTTGCTGCGATTTGCGGAGGTCTGTAGGATATCGGCTGAGGGGACGCAATCTCGGATTTTTTGTAGCCAAACAAATTTAGTAACCGCTTAATAACTTTAAAATTTCATTACAAAATTTCCTACAGTGAAATTGGTTAGTGTTTTTATACCCCTGCAGGGTGTATATGTAATTATAGTCAGAAGTTTGCAACGCAGAAAAGGAGGTATTTCTCTATTCAGTATATCAATTCTTGATTTAGCCATGTCCTTCTGCCCTTTTCTATGCAAATCTAAAATCTACATGAATGAAACTTTGCAGATAGTCTTTTATATACTGTTACCACTATATAAAACAAAACGAGCCGACACGGGCGACTATATTATATACCTTATATATAAAATATCAGAGATAGTTTTGTATTATTCTAAAATTTCGATAAGAATTTTATAAAAATTTTAATTTTTCAACCCAGAGCGGCACATGGGCTCTATTATTTCTTTTCGGGGACTTAACTAATTTAAAACCTTTAATATTTTGGCACAATCCGTATTATGATGTGCTTTTTCGAGGTAGAATTCTTTAATACTCTACCCGGCGATGTGGCAAGGTGGTCGATCGGGCTAAAAAGGAACTTGAAAAGCATAAAATTCCTCATATATGTATGATTTTTGGCAATCATTGGTATTGATATACCACCAAGAAGATCCAGAATATGTGCATCAGATTGTTAAAATATCATAACTAAGCCGAAAAGCTTTAATTTTAATTCGGAAAAATTTTCTTTATGAGTTTTTAGGTCAATAAATCAGCATACGAAGTTTAAAACTTTGTTACGCATTATAAATTATTTAAAGTAAGTAAGGAAGCCTAATTCGTCTCGCCGAAGTTAGCAGATTGGAATTAGATCAATAATATTTTCTCCATATTTAATAAAACATGAATTAGTTTCATATTCATATATTTTTTACAGTTTTACATTTTTCCCTACATTTACCGATCGTTCTGATGGCAACCAAATATGTATATGATATAGTCATCCGATTTTCACAAAATAAAATCCGAAATTCTGAAATTGTAATAAAAAAGCTCATATCCCAGATGAGATGAAGATATGTTGAAAAATGGTCAAGTTAAACTTTTTTTGTAATGGCAGCTATATGCTATAGTCGTTCGATCCGGACCGGTCCGACATTTTTAGTAGTGAGAATAGAAGACCATTCAGATCATTCAGCCTCAAAACTGAGAGTACAAAAATAATTCGTAAGCATATAAACCAGCGATTCATGGTCCCGACGGGGCCAGTCGCCCACAGTGATAGCTGCCATAAATATTTTTAATCAGAATCAAAAGCTGACCCAATCTGATAGTTCTATAAGTCATACTTTTTAAGGACTAAAAAATAATTTTATAATATGAGATATGATTTTAATATTTATTTATGATTTGTTACCAATTTTAAAATGAAATTTAGCTTAGAAAAGTTAAAATGACTTATACCATTCTCAAAATTGAATGCGTGACTTTAAAAGTTACATCAAGGAAAATTTTTTGTTGGTAATTAACAGTACATATAAACTAATTTTATTGTAACGAATTAAATTATTAACCTATTTGTATTTAGGAAAGTAGAGGGTTTGTGGAATGTTAGATCTATCTTATATTTACGTTTTTCTTCTATATAATGTATACAATTAACTGTAAGTAATAAGTTTTTACATTAAAAGGATTAATAATAATTGACTATAGACATTACCAAATAAAAAAATATTTTGCTTAATTTTATGAACAGACTGATGTTTACCTCTATCAAAATAAACAGTAGCTGTATTTTATTTTACAAGTTATAAACACATTTTATTGAGGTTATTATCATGGTATCCCGCTAATCTTTTCAAATTATGTTATTCTGTTAGGATTTTATATGAAAAAGCAAAATCAAGGACTGATATATCTTTGGTAATAATATAACTAAACTAGTTTTGTTATTTTGAACCACTTTAAAACTTTATTCGATTCCAAAAGCTGTTTCAACATTATTCCACCTTTTATATAAAGAGACACAACCCAGAGTGCAGCATCGGCGGCCTTGCAATGGGCATTGTACCTGAAAAGTGTGCGTTTCCGTAGCGAACTTTCCTGGCAATGCTGGCAACTTTGCCACAAGCAAAGTACCACTATTGACCTTCGGCAATACTCGTAGGCGTAACGAGTTTTCCCCCGTAAGTTCGCCGGCAGTCTAGACCGGCATCAGACGCTCAGCTTAGCTGGCAGTTCGAAGTTCGTAGCAATGGCGGTCTTAACCTCATTAAACAAACGAGGCTGCTGCCGGTCGCCCCTCCCTGTTGTATTGTTCTCAAACTTATTTGAAAATAATTTCCACATTTGTTTTTAGTTAATGGTGGTTGCCACTGCCGCCTGCCCGGAAGGGCAGGAGAGAGAGCGATGAGATCCAGAGGGTTGTAGGCACAATGGAGTGGGCTTTCGAGCGCAACCCTTACCCCGTCTGAGCATTCACAGTAGAAGCGAACAAAACCCAAACTCTGCTGTTCTGCTTATATACAATCGGGATGGGCGTGAGGCTTGCTCCTTGTATTGGGTCTCTGGCAGTGGGCCAGGCCAGGATCCTTATCGGAGGGTCTGGGGACTGCTCCTGGACCTGCGCATATTGGTTGCACACACAATGAGTCCTATTCCTCTATGTCGTCTCGCTCGCACCGCCGCAACCACGGACACTTTGAAAAGTACATCTTTTGTGTGTCGTTGTACAATGTACATGAAGCATCATTATATTGAGGGTCGTCTCCCCCACGGACTGCTGGGCAGTCGCCCATCAACAGCTGGTCGGAAGCTCCACATGGCAGGGTTTCTGCACGTACAAAAATATATCGAATCGACTAAGAAATATTTTCAAAAACAAAAATTAAATGCAACTAGTGACCAATATGTAGAATGAATTAAGGCGCTATCTATCAGTCTACTTATGTTTCGGTCAAATAGTGATTAGTAAAACTTAAATAAAAGTGTACAAAATGCTGAAACTGTTCAAAATCGATTTGTATTCCTACTCCCTCGTCAATTAAACTCAAAATCCGTATGTAAAGGACGTAATCGCCAACCTGAATGTCCGCATGCAACAATTGTGAATGGAAGAGCGTGCGGATGCGGGTGGTGGTAAGAGAGCAAAAAGCCGGGCAACCCCGAAATGGCTTATATACTCGTGTCTGATTCATCCCGGGCGCACGTACGTGGCTGCCAGGGTGAAATCTGAAAGCGCTGTCAACGCGGAACTGAAGACTGAGGATTCCGAAGTCGGGACACTCGTTCAGTTTGACTTTCCGCTTGTCAAGGCATTGTCACCGAATACCGTGTGCTCCGTGGCTCGTGGCAAGATTTTGTCAACAATTAGTGTCGATAATAATCCTTAAAGTCGCTGGATTCTGAAGTGAGCAACCTGTCGAGGTACTGTAAGTGCGCGGGCAGAGATCTTATGTCACCTAGCCTACGGCAGGGGACGACAATTGGCTTGGGACTCGCACAAGAGCGAAAAATTCTTAAAGTGCTGCGGACACCTGGCAACCGTTTTCAAGCAAAACTGCGGGAATAGCCTACGGCAGCCTGCGTTGCAAAGCCCTTATCTCACGGTAGACTTACCTGCCAATCATCAGGACTCATAACTTGAAAAGAATAGGGAATTATCCGGCCATGCGTATGCAATCCAATAGGGATAGAAAAATAATCATCTGCCTTCGAGCATCTCCTCTGCTCTGGGCCTTTGTTGTTTTTGAAACTCACTCCTCTCTCCCTCATCTGAAATCAATAAGGATTTACTTAATTATTTCATAATTCCCCTTCAACTGCGAAACAAATATTTGTTAGCAGACAAAACGGGAACAATGGACTTCTCCGCTATAAAATCTTTGCAATATGGAATTGAGTTATAGGACAGAATATTTGGGCAGTGTTAAAGAGTAAAAGAGTATCCCTACAAAAACTATAAGTAGGCATTTACCATGGTCTTTAAAATCTGTTCTGTTGTTCACGGTTTACCTACGGGCGAACTTATTGGTTAAACAGCACAACACTTATTGAAAACTAATTAATTATTAATAAAAATTATTATTAATTAAAATTATTATTTATTATCTAATTATAATAATAAAATATCGAATTTAAAGTAAAAACAAAAAAGGAAGATAACTTTGGCGTGCCGGAGTGTATACCCTTGCACATTGCAATTGAATCAGTTTTACATTTTCCTCTACATTCTCCTCCGATTCTTATAAAATTTAATTTGTCCATAGCTTCATAAACT
Organism: Drosophila punjabiensis; assembly: GCA_008042585.1. NCBI lineage: Eukaryota > Metazoa > Arthropoda > Insecta > Diptera > Drosophilidae > Drosophila > Drosophila punjabiensis. The sequence continues at coordinate 397,010 of VNJR01009488.1, forward strand.
CAATTTTACCAAAGCTAAAACCACTTAGTCGAGGCTAAAGCAAATTTGTATAATTATTAATAAAATAACTTACAAGATTATTGCTTAAAAGAATATAAAAATTGAACAAATGTATGATGATTTTTGTCATTTCTTTTAATGTTGTTTCTTTAAAGATCAAACTACGCGATAAAATCTATTTCAGGGGAATGACTAAAAATTAACAATGACAACAACTAAAAAAGTTCGGATATGCAACAAATCAAATTATTTTTGGTATATACTTTAAAATTAATAATACTTTTACAGTTTGCTATATGATATATCGTCCGATTTTCATAATTTTAATTCAAAATAAAATTAAATGGGCCTGTAAAGTATATAAATTCTTGATAAGCATCACCAGCCAAGTCTATCCAGCCATGTCCGTCTGTCTGATTATACGCAAACTTTTTCGCTAGCTTTGAAGCTATCTGAAAGAAACGTTGCAGATAGTCTTTTATATACTCTCACACATATATAAGTCGGAACAAGACGGATCGGTCAACTATATCATATAGCTGCCATAGGAACAATCCGAAAATTTTTGGAAAAAAAAAAATTAGAAATGCACCATTTTTCAGCATATTCTTATTTACTCTGTGACATGAGTTTTCCATATTATTACAGAATTCCGGATTTAATTATATGCAAATCATATAGCTTCCATAGAAACAAACAAACAAAAGAAAAATTAATAGAAAAAAAAAATCTAGCTTTTACCCTTTTTTAACATATCTTTATATACCTTAAGATATGAGCATTTTGTATTATTCTCGAGTTTCAGTTTTAATTTCATAAAAAACGGACGACTATAACGCATAGCTGCCATATGAACTATAGGTAAATGTAGAGGAAAGCGTCAAACTGTAAATGTAAGAAATTAAAAAAAAAAAATTTATAAGTATACAAATTTACTATATTTATTTTACTATTAATATTATTTATATTCCGTTCAATTTTTATAAAATTAAAACTAAAATTCTAAAAAAATATATAATGCAAAATGTCCATGTAAATAAAGAGATGCAGAAAAACGTCAAAGTTATACTTTTTTTTTTCTAAAAACTTCCCTAATGTTCCTATTGCAACTGTAAGATATAGCTGTCCGTTCCGGACCGTTCCGGACCGTTCCGACTTATCTAGTAATGACAGTATATAGGAGACTATCTGCAAAGTCTCATTTAGGTAGCTTCAAAACTGAGAGACTAGTTTGAGTACAAACAGATATGGCTAGGTCGAATCGGCTGTTGATGCTGATCAAGAATATGTGCACTTCATAGGGTCGGAGACGACTCCCTAGAAATTATAATTTTAAGTTTTTAATATTGTTATCTTCTGGTACAAAGGTCCGCTCGCTCCTATCTTAACAATAGGAGTGTCATCCGTTTTAGATTTTTTGATAGCTTATATTACATGCTATATGTGTTATACTGTTTGTTATATAATATTATATAATGAAGTCGCCCGATCCGACCCATTCCGGCTAAAATACTATATGCAATAAAAAGAAGACTACCGCAAAGTGTCCTTAAAATCGGTTTACAAAGCAACGGAAAAACGGACATACGGATAGGCTTGATAGACTTCGCTGTTGGTCCTGCACATGAATGTAAGAATATATTCTATATATAAAATGAGAGCCAACTAATTTATTAACTTCATTTCTTATCAATTCAATAAAAACCTGATTAGACATATAAAACATATAGAGTTTTGTTTAGAAGAGTCCTTACAGTACAGTATCATAATGCCATGATAGCATATGGAGAACTAAGCTTTGGGAGAATGCAGCCCTTTGAGGTGGAACTAGAAATTGTCAACAAGATACTTTTAGTAGGGATTATGCCATTAAAGTAGAAGTGACTCTTTGATGTTAACATTTCATAATCCCAAGATGAACGGTATGAGATGAATATAAGATGCACTAAAGGAGCACAGATTTCCTTTTCTCCTCTTGCCATTGTCTTTGCCATTGCATGGCCACAAGGAGAGATGATGCGCCCATCAAGTGGCCGAAGCTTGTCCTTCTCCTAGAAACAACGCCATTGCTGGCCCGCCCTAGTCGCTCCCTAGTTCGGTTCCTTTGTGGCGCTGAACGTTTTAATTGTGCCTGTCTTTGTTCTTTTCGCCGTAATGGAGTGCTATGCAAATGGCGAATGAGTTTCCTTGGCTCTCCTCCGGCGCTATCGCTTTGTGGCTGTTCAGTTGTTCGCTTGTCATGGCTCTTCAGCGACAGCAAACAACAGCATTCATCCCCTTGTATCACTGCGCCTGTGTGCGGATGTGTGTTTGTAAGTCACGACTCGCAGGAAAGTGCCGCTCGGCTCAAGTTCGAACCCTCTGCTGTCCCCCTTTCCTTCCCAGGATTCGCTTTTTCACTATGCCAGGACTTTGCTCATGTCCCTTGCTCCTGGTTTTTTGTATTTGTCGCTGCTCGGTTGATGGCAGCCGTCTGCTCCAGAGATGCCCGATAACTAAGCGCGTAACTAGCTATGTAAATCTTTAAATAAAAAACTTATATTTTTGTGTCCTTTAAGTTAGAAAGGCAACTTTGCAAAATCAATATTTTGGTTATGACATAAAAAAAATACAAATAAATATAATTATTGCATAATTATTATTGTTTTAAGCCTGATATAAAGTCATTTATTACGAATTTAAAATGATATTTTATATTGTCTTTGAAATATTTTGTGACTTCGCTGGAAAATAGCTGAATTGCTACCACTGTTAAAGGATACCCGCTGCTAAAGGACCAAGAAAAAAGGGAATATTTTTTGATTTACCAAAAGCGCGATGCGATGCGATGCTTACTTTCTAGTTTTAGCCAGCTCTCAAACGCGTCAGACAACGCCAGGGGAAGCAGCAGGGTTTGTTGAGTCGTCCTCATCACCATCCCCGGTATTAGGGCGGGTGTGTGTGTGTGCGTATTTTGTGTTCAAATTTTGTACATAATGGATTATTGTCCTTTCCCTTTTTCGTACTTCTTCCCCCTTATCATGCGCCCCGACTGCTGCATTGGTCGATGCCGTCAACCAATCAAAAGCGCTCTCAAAATGGCCGCCGTTCGATTCCTACTTCTGCAATTTGTTTTTGGCCTTTTGATAAGAAAGGAGCTGCCATTGAGACCACTGAGTGGTCATTTGGCTTCCGCATCCTTAAGGAATTCCCATTAAAGTTCCAATTACGACTGTACATTCGATTGATATTTATAACTTTATAGCTTTTGATTGTGTACAATGGTTGGGTAACAATATAAAGATCAAGGTCTCAGATTTTCGGGTTTAGTAGGGGTTATCTTTTGGGACTCCGATTATAGTGTATCTTTTTAAATTATATATGATCCCTTTGCTTTAATCTCATTGCAGGCCTTGTCTAATTGCCTTCCAAATTCGCAAACGTACACATCTTCCATGCCCCAGTTATTTGTAAAATACGGGCGTTTGTGATTTGAGCCAGGAAAAGAAAACACGAGAACAAGAACGTTCAGTAATCACAACTGGTATTTGTAGAGTAGGAATAGAAATTAGTTAGCAGCGATCGCTCGTCTCGTGCAGCCAATTTGGAGTGGCATGAGTGGCCATCCATCGTCGGGACTCCGGAAAAATGATGATAATGAGTGTAGTGGGCCACGACCACCTGTACCCGGAGAAGAGAGCCGTGTTAAAAAGGTAAAAAGTTGACTTGTTCTATAAAAAGGGGCTTAGCTTAAATTGTTCCTCGCTCAGATGACCGAAGGGGCAGCAGAGACCTCGAAGAATTCGCCGCCATCGTATCTGAACTGGGCTCGGACGCTGAACCACTTGCTGGAGGATCGCGATGGGGTCGAGCTCTTCAAGAAGTACGTCGAGGAAGAGGCGCCCGCCTACAATGACCACCTCAACTTCTATTTCGCCTGCGAGGGTCTCAAGCAGCAGACGGATCCGGAGAAGGTCAAGCAGATAATCGGAGCTATCTACAGGTAGGCTTAGCGCCAGTTAATAAAAGAAGTATAGAGTGTGGCCTTGTTTCGATGTCTTCAATTAGCAACTTACTTCCATTATTCATCTCTTTGCTTGATTTCCCAGATTTTTGCGCAAAAGTAAGCTGTCCATCTCGGATGACCTGCGCGCCCAGATCAAGGCAATCAAGACGAACCCCGAGATCTCGCTTAGCCCGCATATCTTCGATCCTATGCAGCACCATGTGGAGGTTACCATTCGGGACAACATATACCCAACGTTTCTGTGCTCGGACATGTACATCGTGTATATTCAACAAATGTCCGCTCTGCAGGAGCGCTGCAGCAGCAGCGGCGCGACGGGATCGGGCAGTGCCGGTAGCAGCGGTAGTGGTGGCAGCAGCCTCGTCGGGGCGTGCGCCCTGCCTGCAGCCAGTGCAAAGCAGCAGCAGCAGCGACAGCTCCAGCAGCTAGTGCCGCCCGGTGCCTTCATCAACCTGCCAGTGAGCAGCGTGAGCGGGCCGCCAGCTGGCACGTGTAGTGCCAGCGGCAGTGTGTACGGTCCCTCGACGTCGGCCAGTTCAAGTGGTTCCATCAGCGCCACTGACACACTGCCACGCAGCTCCACGCTGCCCACGCTGCACGAGGACTCGGTGCTGTCGCTCTGCGACGACTTCGAGAAGGTGCAAATGCGGGAGGGTGGTGGATCCGGAGGGGCACGAGCGCCTGACTACCCGATACGACTGACGCGGGACCTACTAATTGCAACACAGAAAAGAAGACTGGAAATCCGACCTCCCGGGTATGTTTACATATATTTTTCTTGTAATCCTAGTCCTTGGTTTCAAGTCACTTAGGCTAATGTAGTTTATATATAATCAGTATTTTACATATATACTTATTAAGACAACTCGCCAGAACTATACCTGTGTGGGAATTAATGTAGATAAATTAAATGTATTATATGCAAAGTATATTATTTATAACTTGAAAGCTAAAAGTAAGAAAACTTTAAGGAACACTCACAAAATTTGATGTATAAAAACCACATGTTTGCACATCAGACGCGATCCACCATACCCTCTGTTTTGTTTTTAAGTTCTTACTTAGTTTAATGATTTTCTGTGATTAACTCCTAATTTGTTACTTTTGTTTCTTTTATTTTTCCACATATGCCACACGAACGTTCACAAATACACAAATACGCACGCCCCACACCCACCTGCATACTGAATACTGTGCACCACCTGCCCCACTTCACTCATTGGACTTACCACACTGCCGCATATGTGTTGTACCTATGTTTTTGTTACACCACCACTGACGAATATTCATTGCGTTCTCCTTTTTGATTTGAACATTTTTGTTTGTGGATCCCGACGATTCCCCCACAACACACATATGTAAACACGATCACACAATTGGACGATATTGCATGGAAACTATATGTCCTGGTTCGATCTGCATGCGAATAGTGCCCACGGTTATGTGTACACAGCCAGCACGAACACCTCCTATGTGCCGAATTCGCGGGTTGACTCGGAGAGGGCCAGCGTCAGCTCCGGCGGACGTACCGACTCTGACACCATGTCGCTCTCCAGTTGTTCAATGTGAGTAGGGGAAAAAAAGGAATGAGCTGGCCAGCGATAAAGATAAATGCTAAATTCTAGAAGGTAGAACTTTTCGCTGACAGCTCGCCTGACTAATGTATCCTCGTTTCAGGGACGGTCGCCCGTACATACAACGCAGACACAGCTCGACGGAGAGCAAGGCGATACGCCAGAGCGCGATGGCAAATAAGGAGACCAATACCTTTCAGGTAAATGCTGGTCAAAGAATATATTTTTGTATTTATAAACATTATAGATGCACACACAATACACTTTTAGGAAAATATGAATTTCTTAAGCGTCTCATTGTTAAATATTGTTGTTCTGTTATTAATATTACAAAAAACAGGTTATACCTCGCACACAACGACTACATTCAAACGAGCACAGACCACTGAAGGAGGACGAGCTTGTGGCTCTACTGATACCTAAGCTGGAAGAAGTGAAGCGAAAGCGAGACCTGGAGGAAAGAGCTCGCGAGGTAAGAAAAAAAAATATTGCCGGTCTTAAGCATATCAGTACAGGTAAAATCCATTTATTATAAATAGGTTTTTTTTCGTAAAGGTCTTATTTGCAGCAGCCTTAAGACTTCCAAGTTTTTATTATAATTTTAGTTAAAAGACTGCAACTAACTAAAGTCTTCATTTTAGACCTATAAAGTGATCAGCATCAACAGCCGAATCGATCTAGCCATGTCCGTCTTTTTGTTTTTACGCATACTAGTCCCAAAGTTTTTGAACTTTTTAAATGAAACATGCAGATAGTCTCAGGAAACGAAATACGACTGAATAACTGAAATAATTGGCGATAGTTAGGAAGTGTCACGATTTACTACCGTGTCAATTTTTCTGATTTTTAATTAGAATTGTAAGTTATCTAATAACCTAACTGTCTTCTACTACTTTCTCAGAGGAATCCCGGAGCTGCGCTGCTGACCAACGAAAGATCCACCGCCAGCGATAGGGCCTTCGCCGAGGCGATTCGGGAAAAGTTTGCATTGGACGAGGACAACGACCAAGACATTCTTGACCAGCATGTGTCGCGGGTGTGGAAGGACCAAACGCCGCACCGCTCTCCAGGAACAATGTCCCCCTGTCCGCCCATTCCGTCGCGAAGACGTACCGCTACACATGACTCGGGCATGGTCAGCGATGGCGCTATGAGCCTAAGTATGTCTAATAAAACCTTTACAGTAGATCATTTGACTTACAAAGATTCTATCAACAGGCGGGCACTCCATGAAGCACTCGAAATCCATGCCGGATCACAGTTCCTGCTCCTCGAGGAAGTTGACAAATAAATGGCCTTCCATGAATACGGACAGTGGTATTAGCATGTTCTCGGCCGACACTGTTACCAAGTACAAAGAATCGAGGTAGGTTGGGAAAAGAGTTCCTTTAAGGCAGGCTGAAACTTACCAAAACCAGCCTTAAAGGTTTATCGTAAAAACAAAATTTATTCCGATACAAATTAATAAAAAATCATAAATCCTTTAAAGCTCTAGATCAGGCTCAAGCACCGCCTCGAAGCTGGAGGAGGCGAAACGAAGACTGGAAGACGAGCCGCGACGCTCTCGTCGATATACCCAGCCGCCAATGCAGCAGGGACACATGGCGCAACCGCCTATGGCCTCCTTTAGCAGCAGCAGCAGCGGCGGTAACATTAGCCTGCCTCATCAGCACCAGCTTCAACTTCAGACCACGGCGGCGCCTCCGCCTCTGGCGGCTAAGCCGCCGGAGACGATCGTTGTCTTTTCATTCTGCGAGGAGCCGGTTCCATACAGAATAAAAATACCCGGTACCCAGCCTACCCTGCGTCAGTTTAAGGATTATCTGCCAAGAAGGGGTCACTTTAGGTAGTATTTATTCGGTAATAACATTATTCACTTGCTCACACACTTTGGATCTTTGGTTTAGATTCTTCTTCAAGACGCACTGCGAGGACCCGGACAGCCCAGTAATTCAGGAAGAGATTGTTAACGACTCCGACATACTGCCCCTGTTCGGAGACAAAGCGATGGGTCTTGTCAAGCCATCCGATTAATATTAAGCATTTAGTGTAGATTTTGTATTAAGGCAAATTGGAAGTGCGAGTGGTTTAATGCACTGATGATGCGGTCGGTAAAAAAAGAAAAAAAAAACGAACGAAAAAGCGGACGCACCAAGTGTACGACGCATCTTAGGGCCACCTGCCAACTGGAGAAGCTAATACCGAAAATCAAATGCGATAAGCTTTTGTGAGCATCACAAACTACTCTCTGTAAGGGCAATGTATTTTTCTGTACAACCAAAACTGATCTATTCAAGCCACTTAAAATGGTTCTAAATTTGTAAATCCGCAACTATTTGAAGCTTGAGCTTGAATCCCACATGAATATATCCTGTATTTATGTTTATACCTTGGAGGCGAGGCCATAAAATCAGTCGCTGTTGAGGGTTGTGTTGAGTGGGCCCGAAACAGGGCTGAGAGATTATTAGGAACTGCACAAAATCGAATGTATTAAGAAGATTTAAGGTATGGATTTTCCTCGATTGGGATTTGTTTGTTACTTTTTACTAACTACGGACTGCCTGCAATAAATTTTGTTAATATTTTTGTGATGTGCATTTTATGATGATATGATGATGATATTAACAAAGTTCTATTCAACTCGACAAAAATCAAAAGATAATCTGTTTTATTTTTGTATAATCGATAACGAAGCATACACAAACCACACACTTAAATTTTATGTATTTATACAATGTATTTTAATTGTAATTGCGTCAATTGCATCTACCGATTTACCGAGTAATAACCATTAGGTACATTTCATTTTCGAGAGCGATCAGTCCAGTCCAGCGACATGTTAAAGGCCAGGCGGCCGAGACGGATGATGTTGACCGGTCGGTCGGTCGATTGATTTATTTAAATAAGTTAATAATGCATAAACCACATACTATACTTATTTTTTTAAGAAATCTGAAATAACCGCAGAAATATGCCAATAACAGATACATTTATTATATCAAACATATTTTATTTGTGAGCAAAATGCATATAGATTTAATAAAAAAAAAAGTACATGGATAGAACATAATGTACTCCTTGATCTTTTTCTCCTCATATGATGGTACTGGAGCTGTGTGCTCATCGTGAAATGAACTCCTTGTGGAATTGTCTAAACATAATTTATATTATTCGATTGTGCGTGCAATCGCTAGACTGCCGTGCAGTCGTCGCGTTGCACATGGCTTATGTAGTTCTGTTCGTTAATGAACGTGTGCGTGCACTTACTGCAGTGGAAGCGTCGATGGCGATTGGTGCCTGGACTCTCGTGCTCCCGCAGATGGGCCTTCATGTTGTACATCTGGGAGAAGCGTTTGTTGCAGACGGGACAAGCAAAGGGCTTGTCGCCCGTGTGGGAGCGGGTGTGCCGCTCAAGATGAGCCTTGGTGCGGGTCTTGAAACCACAAACTTGGCACTCCAACCGTTTCGTCTCGTTGTCGTGGATCATCTTGTGCTTGTAGAGAGCCACCTTATGGACAAATCGCTTAGAACACACCTCGCACTGATAGGGCGTTTCACCGGTGTGCCAGGCCATGTGGTGCTTCAGCCGGAACTTGCGGCTGAAGCGTTCCGGGCAGACGGGACAGGCGAACTGTTTTACTGGCTCGTGGTTCTGCAGGTGCCCGATGAATCCCGAGTAAGACTGCAGCGTTTTGCCGCACTGATCACAGACGTAGCCCGGGAAGTGCTCGCGCTTTGTGTGAGCATTGTAGGCGCGCCGGCTGGTGAACTTCTCTGGACAGCTGGGGCACTGTATGTTCACTATGTAGTCACCAGAACTGTCCAAGTCTTGTTCGTTGTCCTCGGCATCAGATATTATATATTCTATTGTCCCATCCAGATGGTCTTCGAATTCACTCATGGTGTCCTCCTTGAAGAATTCACGATCTTCTGCTTCATGCTTTGTCTGCGGCACGACCTCCTCCTCGGTAGCCTCCTCATTTATGATTATCTCGTTATCAATATCTAACTCTAGGTCCATCGACTGGAACTCCTCATCCTCGCCTACCCCATCTGCCTCATTAAGTATAAAGGTGTGCTCGTCGTCCTCTCCCACCTCCTCCACAATAGTCGCTTGGTGCCCAAAATCCGTCTCCGTCACGCTGTCAATGTCTTCCCCGGCTTCCTCTTCCTCCACAGCAAACTCCTGCTCCTCGACGTCGGCGGTTTCCTCAATATTCCCATCGAACTTGGCTATGCGTTCGACTTTCACCGCCTCTTCCTTCGGCGGCGAATGATTCAGGTCCTTGGCAAGGAACGGGCTGTGGATGAGTTCCAGGATCTCCTGACGCAGCTTCCGCGCGATTTGTATTGACTTGTGGTAGCGGGCCAGCTTCTCGCAGCACTTCTTGCATATCGTCGACGACTCCTTGGTCAGGACGTAACTGGTGCCCTTGGTGCATTGCAGGACGAGTTCGCTGATTAGGACCGGCGGATTCCCGACTGTCTCGGTGTGTATGTTCTTAGGGGTGCGCACAGAAAACTGGCAAATGCAACAATTCATTTCTGGGACTCTTCTGCCAATTTATTTACAAAATATTCGTTAGTGTGACCAGATCTGCGAGTTATCGTACAGAACGATAACTGCACCAAAATAAAAATACATTTTTGACTGGTTACCAATACTGTTCAGATAAAATAGTTGTCGCTGTGCTTTATTTCATTTAAAATTTGAACTCATTTTATGGGCAGGAGGATGTTATAGTTTTGATACTTGGTCCACGAAAGTAAAATGTCCTTGGTCCTGCCATGAGGCGCTTCTCCGAATGTCTGTAAAGACTCTTAATAATCATAGTTTCTACACAAAACCCATTTTACTCACCTTGCAGCATCCATAGATCTGTATCAGTTTCTCCTTCTCCGTGTTTTCTATAAAGCCACCTCCAAGGGGATTTGTGCATATACCAATCTCATCCATTTGATTCTTAGTTTCCTCGAAGATCTCCTCTGAAAAGCAGATAAATAAATAGAAGATTACATGAACCGCTTTTAAGACCCAGACAGCTCACCATGACTTTTAGCAGAATCTCCGCGGACGATCGTCCTTCCGAATCTCATTTTGCCATGAATATTGATCATCATTAAAAGATATTGATTTTTGCCCGGTCCGACCTGGACTCTTGGCACATTTAACAAAAGAGCGTTAATCTGACTATTCATCATGCGAGACTGTTGGACAATTTGGGAGATGGGGACCAAAAAATTTAAGTTCCTCATTTTGTTAAAATTTGTTATTCAGCACGGTAATTTAGAATATATTTTCCGAAAGAGTCGTACAAACAGTAGGACAGCCCGAGTTCGACTGAAATACAACTCAAAGCCGAACATTTAAGGTATCAAATAAGTCATGGCACTATGGATCGATATTGCGAGCTGTGAATTACATTTGGCAAACGTAGTTAGCTATTATAAAATTTTAAATTAAAAAATATTTTAGAAACCATTTATTCCAGGTTTAAATTAATTTATTATTGCATTATCTAAACATCACATCTTCCCAGGAGTTGATTTTCTCTAGTTGCACCGCAACGTGTGGTCCTACATTTCCAGTGATGATCTCTATGATGTCTTCAAGATCCTCGGCGTTTGTGAGAGACCCCAGCTGATATTCCGGTTCAGTTAAGCTATACATTACATGGAAACATACATACTGCCATTTGTGGGAGTGGGATTATTTGTAAAGCCAAGCATAAAATTATAAGAAATAAAACGAATTGTTCCATTCCGTTTGCGATTTTTATTTTTTAAGAGATTAAGATTTCCGAAGCTTATTAATCGACTATTATTTGAAAGTCCCTGAATGTGGCCCACGACTGTAGTATATTCTTCGTCCTGTAGTGATCAGCACTCCCGAATGTCTATGTCAAAAGAACTACTAACACAGCTGCTCCAAGAAAGATTATATATACTTACTGCACTAGTGCCATATATTCGTATTTTTTTGGCACTCACATCATTGTGAATCATTCCACCGCCAAGGCATTTCGTGCAAATTCCCTCCGGTTCCATCTCCTCCAAGGCTTGGTCGAAAATTGACACTGAAAAAAAAACAAATGTGAAATCATTCAAGGACACCTAGTTCCAACATTCGACTTACAGTGGTTCTTGACATCAGCGCCCCGAACGATGGTTCTTCCAAACCTCGTATAGCCATGCGAGTGAGCCATAAGCAATAAATAACGACTTTCGCCTTCCGGTATCTTAACCCTAGGAATGCCTAACAGATTGGGCAGGTCGGTGGAAAAACCTTTTTCTGAGGCAAAAGAAACAAGAAACCGCTTTTATTCAGCATCGAGTATATTATTTCCTATTGGTTTTTAAGCTTACGCAAAGGGAGAACAGATCGTGGAAGCAGTACCACTTTCCTTAACACTTTCATATTTAAAGTCAACAATTTTTTTTGCGCACAATTTAAATAATTTGGATACCAAAAAGTATAAAACAAACCGAAACGCAACTGAAGGAAGACTGATTTTTCATGAAAACCTACATCTTTATTGCCCTTCTCACAAATGTCGTGGCACACTAGAGCCCAGAAACATTTCAGGATGTATTTCTTAGCTAGTAACCATCATCAGAGATTTCGATCCTGTAGTCCGGGTACTTTGTTTCCAAGATTTTCTTAGATTGGCTGTGGTCCGCTTTTCCAAATCCCTAGAAAAACAATCGCTTTTGTATTGTCGAAAACTAAAACCGGCGCCGGCTTCTTATGTACATACCTGCGAATACCCGTACACCTTGATATACTTCTTCTCCGGATCGTGCTCGATACGTCCACCCCCAGGGCAGTCGGCTTTGAGCTTGGATGCCGCGAAGATCGCCTCCTCGCGTTCAAAGATGTCGGCTAGAATAAAAGTTTTAGCATGAATATCGCAGTGGCGGAGATTAGCAAATTTGCAGGTACCATGCCACTGGCAATCGTCGAACCCACGAACTACAGTCTTTGTCGAAACGCCGTCAGTGACATCGATTAGTATATATTTAAAGATACCCTGGGGGCTGATATTAACCAGGGATATGTCTTCAAGTGGTCCGGCGGACATTTTAGGTAAATTTTAAGAACAAAATAAATTCGTAAAAACTCTTTAGTGTGACCGGCAACGATACAAATTAGGGATGTGAAAAAATATGTATATCGTAAAATTAGCAGTCTGGCAAGTCTAGTTGATGTAAACGAACAGTCTCGAAAAACAGCTGTTTTAACAGGAAATCCCCAAAGTGTATTCGGAGAAAATATTGTAATGCCAGCAGCCCAGGCTGTTTGTTCTCTTCTATTTAAATACCTCCCCAAAATACTTCGTTCTCGTTAAATGTATTTATTTGGCTGATTTATCGTTGCACCAACACTCCGTTCAAATTGCCCTCCGATTGCAATTTACTATTCGCAGATCCAGGCGACACACGCACACGGCGAATGGCAAACACCACATCTGTCAGAAACATAAGGGCAAAAGGAAAAGCGCTGCGCTGTGTCTTCTCGTTCCGAAGCAAGAACAATTGTGAAAAATCCAGAGACTCCGGATCCAGGACACTCAACTGCAGTGGCGCGTGCATGCCACTCGCACCCCCACATTCCCGGAATGGCCACGGAGCAGCACCACCAGCCGCAGAAGCGAGTGCTCAAGCAGGACGGCTACCTGGAGCTGCCTGGCGCTCCCTGCAAGATGCGCAACGTCTTGTATCATCCGCAGCTCAACGTACTCCTGCTCTTCGACTGCGGCAACCTCGTCAAGGTCCTGGACGCCAACTCCGGTGTGATTCTGCAGACCTACGCGCTCGGCACCAATGGTGAGGAAGTTGGGGAAAAAATAGCCACACATACACCCATGTATACACGGGCATGGGCACGCACACAAGCCCAGGCAAATGTCAATACAGTGGAGAACTGCGAATTAGAACCCACACAGAGAAAAAAACAGTTTTACTTTGACATTTTTAATAAATGGCTTTGGCGTTAAGTTTTTATGTGCGTATATTTTTTTTAACCCAATATTAGAAAAAAAAAAAAAAAATATTGGTTTTAAAATTTAAAGCTTTTGACGTCAAACATTCTCTTAAAGAAATCGTAGCACAAATCAAATTTGCTTTCTTCAGTGGCCACTGTATTGCATTTCCGTAGGTAATTGCCTTGCACTTGCCAGCTTGTGTGTGTTAGCCGTTTTTGTGTATGCGTTCGGCATTAATTTGGAAGAAAGCTCTTTGTTTTGGGCAAAATCCGTAAAGGCGAAGTGACAGTCCAATCTAGTTAGTTCATCCCACTGAATCCGGATCTTGCTTCGGCCTGTCCTATCGCAACGCGTTTGTTATTGTTTCCAGCAGCATGCGTTTTGCCCTCTATTACGCAGTTCCGTGTGATGACCCCCACCACCTCCCCCTATAAAAGCTCGTTCTACGGAAATGTTTTTTTCGGAAGTGTTTTAGGTCAAAAGTGATATCAACACCCAACTTGACTTAAATCTATTCAGTTTTCCAATTTTTCAGAGGTTTCATCGTTTTTCGAACTCTATTGTGTAAATATGTATGAAAAATTAACCATCAGACAAGGGTTTGTGTGACTCTTCCATGTCATATCTATGAGTGAATTAAAATATAACATTCTTTTCAGCTGTATTTTAGCAGGACTAAATTCGTTCATTAGTTTTTTGTATTTATTTTTTCTGGTGAAATTAGCTTTAAATGAATGTGTCAATTGACTTCTCTAATGTATGATTCATTATTTCCTTTCGTTTCCCCTTGCAGGCGACAGCGTAGTAAATGGTCGATATATGCCATTGCAAGATAAGATCTTGTTCTGGGATGGCCATAACCTTGGACTTCGTGGAGACTATAATGGCGTCCTGCTGCTGGACACTATTCTGCAGGCGCCGATTGGGCAAAGCGACGAATACATCAAGCTGGAGATTATCCTGTCCGAGGCAATCATCTTTCAGAACTGCATCATTGAGCTAGAGAGCGAGGGCTTGGAGTGTCCCTGCGACATTAGCAACGAACTGACTCTGAAGATCAACCAGGCGCAGCAGAATGCCAGGAAAGGCATCAAGGCCCAGCGGGTGAGATTTTTTCTTCTAACATATGGGAGCAGAACTGATTGTTTCTTTATCTTTCAGTGGAATACCATTTGCTTGGAGGTGACCTACTCCAGCCTTAAGCTGGTGGCCAGCAATGTTGTCATCATGCTGAAGCGTCTGGAACGCCACATTCCTGTGCTGGCCATCGCCTCTGCTATTAACGAGCGCCTCACCGAAATGATGTTGGGCTCCCGGCTGCCGGACTACTTCAACTTCAGCAACTTCCAACGCGTGCTTATGCACTCGGAGGCATTGCGTCGTCAGACGTTCGAGAAGTGGCCTCACATGGACTACAAGTGGGCGCTGCCTGATCAGATGGCCCAGGCTGGCTTCTACCACCAACCCTCCTCCTCGGGTGAGGATCGCGCCATGTGCTTTACCTGCAACGTGTGCCTCGTCTGTTGGGAGAAGACCGACGAGCCGTGGAGCGAGCACGAGAGGCACTCACCCCTCTGTCCCTTTGTCAAGGGCGAGTATACGCAGAATGTGCCACTGTCCATCACCTACGCCACAAATCCTGCATTGGCAGCCCCCGGACTTGGATTCGACATTATCTCCAACAGTGACTACGCAAACGTGCTTTGCACCAGTTGTTCGCAAACCGGGGAGCTGAGTGTGTGGAGCATTGAACGCCACTTGAAGCTAATGCACAGCATCCACGTTCCGACCCTACTTAAAGACGTCTTCGAGGAGAGCTTCGAGTGGGCGAGAGTAACAGCCATTTGTGTTCTGCCGAATGCTCGGGCTCGCACTAAGGTAAACTATGTTTACTCCGCGGCGAATTACGGTGGTGTAGGCGGTGGCAATGGATCCGGTTCCCATTCCGGATCAAACGCCGGATCAGGGGGAAAGTTTGGAAGTGTGAATGCCCAACATATCACCTCAACCTCAACCCTTCGGGCTGGAGTCGTCGGCTCCAAGATCGTCCTGGGGGTCAGCGTACGCCAGAGCAGTGGCGAAGTGGCTCTGCGCATGGTGGTGCTCAACATCGTGGAGGTGGATCGGCATAGTGAGACATCTGCGACGGTAAGCAATGACAGCGGCAGCGTCTCTAGCGTTGGCGGCCAGTTAATGAAATCCTCGTCGCCGATGGTCACTGGTAAGTAAAATTATTCATTATTCCTTTTCTTTATATTATAATTTTAGTCAGAAGTTTAATTTTTTTTATTTCATATTTAGAAATGACTAATAACTTGTTCATCTCCTTTCCCAGCATCCAGCGAAGGCAGCAACGCGGTCGTGACACAAGTGAATCTTGAGTCAAAGGATGATGATAATAAAGTAATGACGCCTTACGAGAAATTTGCCGACGGCTTCGATAGCAACGGATTTGTGTCCGCCCTGATGACCTACAATAAGAACAACGGAGTCAGCCAAAATACCGACGACGCCTCCGTGCTTTACGACTTCGATCTGTGTACACTATCTCAGATCCTCGATCAGAATCTCGAGGACCCCCTTGTTGGCTTGATGGTCGGTTCGAACACTGTCAATGTCAGCAATCTTGGCATGGGTAACGAGATCGACAAGCTTGTCGACGATGCAGAGGTGACTCACCAGAACAATAACAACAATAACAACAACAATGAAGCGAATTCACTAGGCGGAAGTTCCTCGAACCACAACAACAATAACAACAACATCATGATCAACGGCAGCTCCACCGGCAGCAGCAGCAGCGACAAGATGACGGCTACCGAGGAAATAGACTGCGTGGTGGAGAGCTGGACTAGTGTGAAGCGCATGAATGCCCTGGATGGCGCCAGTAGTGGGGCAAACAGTGTGGCCCATTCGGTTCAGGAGATTATCGAGATTGCCGAGATCCTGCCCACAACGCCCAAGTGCAACCAGCTGCTGGTGAAGTTGCTGCGCACCAGGGCCCCAGAAACAGAGGGCAGCAAGATCATCATGGCCACAGTGGCCAAGGAGGAAGAGGACGAGGAGCAGCGGGCGGATGAGACAATGGACATGGGTAAGAGGGATAACCTCGACTCCGTTCACAAGGATTCAAACTTTATGTATTTTGTAGATAACGCCGAGGGGAATGTGGCAGCCCAGCTCCTGGTGTTCGACTACGATGACACTCAGATATCGAACGACTACACCTTGGCTATGACCTTCAGTCGGGCCAAGTGCCCCAAGCAACTGTGCATCCTGCCGCACTTCAACTCCTCCGCGGACCAGAAGGACGCCGGTTCCATTTGCGTGGTGTGTGCCGATGGCAGCGTCGAGATATATTCACTAGCCGACTTCCAGGGCACAATGGTGATTGAGGAGGAGGGCGAGCATTTTGAGTCTGTAGTGTACTGCCGGAACCTGGACAGGCTTTGCTGCTGTTCCCGCCAGGGCGGACTCGTGTTCTTCTCGCTGAGCGAGGGTGAGAATGACTCTGGCGACGAGCTGCTGGAAATGGAGGACGAGTGCAGCGCCACATTAACGCAGGCAGCGGCCGATCTAAGCGTAACGGATGGCGCTCGGCAAGTCTCTTGCGCGGATCTTATGGGCAAAACGCTGCTTGCAAGCGATTCCATATGCGTGGACGTGGGCGTGAGCGAGGCGGCGGCGCCCTCAGCTGCTGGACAGAGCGCCCATGTCCAAACTTCTCCCTCGGCGGCCTCCATGGCCAGTGCCAACCTCCTCGCCTACAAAACCGCCGATCTGACCCTCGACGATTTGAAGGTCTTTTATGCCCTCACCCAGTTTGACGACAAGCTGACAGTCTACTCAGCAGAGGTGCCCAGTTGCTGGAATGATCTCGGCCAGGTGCATAAGCACCGAAAGCAGTCGCAGAACATGAGGCATGGCGGCGACGAACGTGACTTTACCCGCACCTGGCGGCTGCATAACGATGCGTAGGTACACCATTGTATTAGAGATGATTAATTCATGGAAAATTTCCCTTTCTAGAACCACCTGGGACGAACATATCATAGAGCTCAACTTGGCCCAGCCCGTGTCATTGGGCCACATCGATCTTAAGTTTACGGTGTACCAACAATGCTCCAATCCCGCAGGCATTCAGGTGACGCTCCTCAAACAGAACACCAATGGATTTGGCTACAGAATGAAGGGACCTCACGTCAACTATAAGCCGAATGTAATCGACGACAACATTGATCTCTCCTATAGTAAGTACATTTCTATATTAACCCCAGACATTGGCTAATGATCGATTAATTCGCCTGTGCAGTTGCCAATGAGAATCCCGTGCTCAGTGAGGAGTATCTGCTGGCCCATAACGCGGAGGTCTTGGCCGGGCCCATCGAGCTGTCCTCATGCATCGATTTATGCGATCAAGGTGGCACGGCCACCTTGACCTCACCAAAACTATTCAAGACGCGCTCCCGGAACTTCTTGCTGCACATCAAGACGGTCTCTGATCCATCGAAAGAGGGCCAGAACAAGACGAGGGGTATGTTTAAGTGTGTGTGTGTGTGTGGGGATGCAAGAAAAAACAAGTACTGAGGAAGTTATGGAAATGCCATCCAATTCCAATTTCCAATTAGTTGCTATAACTTGCTTAGGATCCAAAAGCGTTTAAAAAATTGCACAAATGTTACGTGTAGGTCTTGCGAGAAGATACTTAGATGTCTCGCGAGTTTAGAAGTTGACTTGAGTTGAGTTTACCCACCGTATTTTGCAGCTTCCTCGTCACAGAAGACGCGATCCCATCAAGTTGAAGCAATGGTGGAGCAAAGCAAAAGCGGCATTACTCTAGCCAATGCGGTCAGAATTATCAAGAGAGCCGTACTCAAAGTATATCCCGTGACGAAAGCCGCCTGTAATTCATGCGCCCTTAATATTAATCAAGCACTCAAGCTCAAGCCGCAGAGCAATATTCCGGTGTTCATATCCCATGTCGCGAAACCCAAGCCACTGGGTCCCCACGTTCCAGTTGCTCCGTCTAGGGGAAAAGGAACGGAGCAACTGCCGCAGAGTAGGGAAGGTACTTCCTCGCCCCACAGTTGGCCACAGTTTTCTATGAGGGTGAATCCCAGTCAAGTCAGTCATTACTGTTTTTCTGTCTGTCTGTCTTTTTCGCAGGCTGCGACTGGCTGCACGAGATCTCCATCAGTGTTCGGGCCGTGAAGTCGCACAGTCGGATTGCCAACAGCAGAATGCAGCGTATAGCCATGCTGGAGAGCAACCATTTGCTGGAGCAGTTGCTGCGAATAGCCAGCGATCCGGGCTCGAGTCCGCTGGCTAAGAATATGTCGCTCGACGTGCTCAACTGGATTTGCTTCGTCCGGCTCAATCGGTTCCGGTCGCCCAAATCTGAGCGCCTCAAGGATCAGATCAATAAGCAGACAGCGGCAAATATCCAGGATCTGCTGGCACAGCAGTTCGAGTGCATTTCCCTCGCCGAAAAGAGCATTGAGCAACTACTGCGCAACTGCGTCATCTACAGTGAGCGGAGCACGGCCCACAAGTGTGTAAAGCTGCTCATCATGCTAACAGAGTAAGTGGCTAAACCAGAAGTTTGCTGGGTACATTTTAAAAACCATTAAAATTAATATATATGTCTTCCTGCCTGCAGGGGAGTCACCAATCTGCCGTCGGAACTGCAGCATCACACGACACTGGATCACAGTTTCAAAGCAGCCATATCGAACACCTTCTACGAGCTGCCGCGGGCGCAGTGCGGCAGCGTGGTTCGCTGGTACATGATGCTTACCTGCGCCACTTCCACCGCGGAGTCCCACAACAGTATATCCGAACAGGCAATCCATCTGCTAAGGAAGATCTCCGGTGAGATAGACAAGCGCTGGGATCCCTATTGTGCTCTATTGAGCACGCGCTTTGGCCTCTACGGCTTTCCTTTTGAGCCGGAGATCTTTGACTTTGACTTTCCCAACATCAATCGACACGGGTCAAGCTCCTCGGTGGCTCTAACCAATGTGATTCGCAGCAGCGCCACCATATTGCCAGTGACTGGACTGGACATCAAGCGACTAAGTTCGATAGGTATGATCGGTCTAAAGTGAATTCAGATCAACACGATGCAGAACATAGTTTTTAATGTTTTTATTTTTGCTTTTGCAGACGGCGTGGACTTCCGCACGTTTCCGTACCTCATCCGAGGCAAGAGCATCAGCAACCAACTGCGAGGATTATTAGAGGTGGTTCAGCTGCACTTTAATTGTGTGCAAACGTCGGAGGCGACTCGCATCGACAACATCGACAGTGTAGGAGCCAATCCCGCAGCTAGCGTTGTCATTGAGGATGTCATGATGATGCCAAAGCTCAAGGTGGCCAAGGAAAAGGATGAGGAGCTGGTAAGCTGGACTCCTTTTAATGGTGCAATCAAATATATAACGCAATAAAAATAATGTAAATAGCTCAACGATCTGGTCAACGATGTCGAGTGCCTGGTCGAGGAAATGAAGGAGAACGAGAGTAAGGTCAACTACGATGCCCTCGACGCCTATGGCTTTAAAGACAAGACATGTAAGTCATCAGTACAAAACATTTTTCGAATTATTTGTAAATCGATATCGAATACATATCCAGCCGTCTCCTCGCTTGCTGACCTGGAGCACTGGAAGGAGGAAGTTAAGATAGAGAAGGCAGCCATTATGGATAAGCTGAAGATAGCCAAGTTTCTGCCGAAGCTCTCTCTGTTCCAGAAGAAGATCAATGACCACATCACGTTCGATGACTTTGGGAAACTGGATAATTGGGAGAACGGCTCAGCACTGGCCAGTAATTTAAAACCAGGACTGGAGACTCCCTTGGACAATCATCCTGCACAGCAGCAGGCAACAACGACAGGGGCTGGCGCCATGGATGACGCCGCGGAAACTGAAAAGATCATGGAGAGCCTGAACGCCAATCCCTGTCAGCCGATTGCCTGGCATAAGCTGATTACTCCGCCGCCAAAGCAGATGATCGTAATCGATCGAATGCACTCGGGTGCGCGGCGTTTCGTTGTGCTAGACTTTTGCCAGCACATTCTGCTCACGGACCTGGTGATCCCCGCCTGCGATGAACTAACCTCTCTGACCATCGACATTTGGTGCTTTGATGAGGAGACGGACTGCACGCGACTGGTGCAGGTCAACGACATCCAGACCAAAACGCTGGTGCTCAGCGACATTCAACCGCCGCCAATTTGCCGCTACTTGAAGTTGACCATCATCGGACGCATGGGAATGTCGTCTACCAAGTGCAAGGTGCCCTTGGGTCGGTTTTTTGGCCATCCCGTGGTGCTGGAGCACGATGGCTACGGCGACCAGCTGATGAGGTTCATCAAGCAGCCAGCGCACAGTCTGCAGTCGCAGCTCAAGTCCCTGAATGCGCTGTACGAGGATGTGCACTGCCGGTATAGTCTGGCCAGTTGCAAGCTGATGGACTTGCTGGCTCCGATGCGCAACAGCGAGCTCTCGAACGTGGCTCACCTGCAGGCCTTTATCAACAAGCAGCGGGACGAGGAGCTGATCGGCCTGGACAACAATAACAAAGTCGTGTCCCTGTACGACGAGTGCATGCTGCTGCAATACCAGATCAACGTGATTCGCAATGTTGTGATCCGATTGGAGCGAGCTCTGTCTCCCAATGCCTTGCGCATGCCGCCACCTGGAGCGCCGTTAGCGGAGGACGTTTTGCGGGCTGCCTCGCGGGACAAGTTGCGAGTACTTAGTCTGGGCTTGGTGGAGGTGCTACTGCACTTTTCGATCGAGTACGGGATCAAGAACATCCTGCCAGTGCACCAGAAATTTAACGCGGCCACGGCCAAGGCCCTATTTAACTCGCTCGTGGTGTATGGAGAAGCTCAGCTGCAGCTGGCTACTTGCTCACTGCTGGTGCGTATGTGCTGCTTCCAGCCGTGGTGGGGCGACTTCCTCGCGGACACCTTCTGTAATTTATTCTCGGCGCAAAATTGCAAGGCCTTCCCGCAGGATCGGTAGGTTTCTTTTCTTTTTACCAATTAATTACCAATTTAATACAAAATTCCCTCATCTAACATATTTCCTTTTCCAGCATATTCTTTCTGCTGACTTATCTAGGACGTCGCAGCATCGCCATGGGCGCCTGCCGCTCCATTGTAATCGATGCCGTCCTCAAGACGCTCGTCAAGCTGCTGGCCCCCATCTCGCCACATTACAAGTTCCAGTCTGAGCAACCGAGCACATCGGCGAACGCTGCCGACCGCAATGCAGCCATGGGCACCTCGTCTGACATGCAGCTTATCACCTGGCTGCTTCTCTTTCTGTCAGTCTGCCTGGACGACAACGAGCGCAAGGATAAATGTAAGAGTTAAAGCATACTCCACTGCGACTTCAACTATTAATGGCATTACTTACAGCAGCCGCTCGCTGGGACTTTATGAGCTGTGAGAGCGACTTTACCAAAGCGAGACCCATCAATACTCCCAACAGCAAGCAGCTGCGGTGCTTTAAAAAGAGAATTATTCAGCAGAACAAGTACTCCGTGCAGCCATACACGGATTGGGGAAAGAAGATCTTCATGATTCAGAATGAAGTGAGTCTGTTTTTAAAAAATTAGGAGGATCCAATAATTAAGCGTGGAAATTTCTAACAGCATCCCGGCATATTTATGGAGTTGTCAACCAAGTCAAAAGGAAGTGGTGCCAGCAAGTCTACCTCCACGGGCGGCAAGATTAACATTGGACCCTCTGGCCTATGTGTTTCCAGCGGCAGCTCGACAAGCAGCTCATCCAAGACGCCGGCAGCCTCCACATCCTCGCCCAAACACCATGACATCATCTCAGGCAGCGATGCCGATCGCGACAGCAACTTTGACAAAGGACTGAAGGCACTACGTTTGGCCAACATTAAGGTGGTTATTCGCGGCCTCTTCGCCCTGCTCCTGGAGATGGATTTCGACTGTAACATGGATCAATTTCTGCTGACCTGCAAGGTCATTGCACGGCTCGTGGCCGCTTGTCGGCCTTCGGTGCAGCTGTGCAAGATTGTAACAAGCGCTCAGCTGGAGCAGCTGATCCGCCTGTCCGTGTGGAACGACCAGCAACAACCCTGGGCTGTCCATGCCATTACGTGTTTGCTCCAGGTGAGTGACTGAATACAACGTGCTTATTAGCTTTTATAATTATGCAATTGTAATTATTATTACAGGATCTTTTGGATGCTGACAAACAATTCAGGGATAGCGACGTCACGCCCACCAATGATGCCCCACGCACCATGGAGGCGTCAGTGCAGGAAACCCGAGATCTATTTAGCGACTATACGTGTAAGTATACTTTCACCACCTCCCGCATCATTCAGCTTAGCGATCCAAAGTGCAGGCAAATACGTCTGCAAGTAGCAAATAATTGCAAGGGTATCCTGTAGTCAGCGTTTGTTAAATTATGAAATTGATGCAGAAATGTCCTGATGTTTTCATTTTTTTAGCAACTGCTTCCTCGTGCTCCGAGGCACAATTTGAGATGCTGATGCCGACAGCAAGAGAGTTTTATCAAGAGGGTAAACGAGTTATTTCTTTACCGTAGCACCTACATATCCATACACCTGGCATGGTATTTGGGTACCTGGACAGGTTGTTTGATGGCTGGCCATCAAGCAGCTCTCTCCGTAGCCAAGCTTTTAGTTTGATACCCTATTGATTTTTCCCAATATCCCGTGGCCCCCGTTTACAACACAGTACTCACCCACCCTAACTGCTCTACTCGCTCAAATTGCAGCCGTTAAATACAATTACCTTCCTTCGCTGATCGAGTGCGACGACACTGAGTTCGACGAGATGCTAAATGACATCGACATGATTGAACGTACGAAGCCGGTGACCAGGAAGGAGAGCAATGCCCTGTGCAAGAACACCTTCAACTTCTTCTGCAAGTCGATCTCCATTGCCCTGGACTCCCGGCTAGATGTGGGCCTGGAGCTGCATGTGGAGACGCAGTTAAGAAGGCTTACGAATCGCACTTCTCTGGATCTCTACTCTTCGCTGCCCCAAGTGCTGACTAATGAGTTCGTCTCTCCGCCGCCAGAGGCAGCTCCGTGGCCGGAGTACCTGACACAGCTGTGGTCCGGAACAGAATACAATGGCCGCAATACCTACGTGATGTTCAAGAAGGTTTTCGACTCCATTCTGGCGGATCTGCACTACGAAGACACGTGGGTGCACCTGGAGCAGCTGCTACACATGTGGCTCACCTTGAACTGTGAGCTGGCGGATAAGCCCTACAGCAGTGGCATCACTCACACGGACGTGCCAAAGATCCCGTTCGGTGCGAACGCCGTGCAGGGACTTCTGCTGGCCCTGGCCTGGCACAACGACATCAAGCTGCGCACCTGGTGTCTCGGCTTCCAGTGCCTGTTTCTTGCTTGTAACTCTCTGCCCATTGGTGAGGATGCGGACTGTACGCGCATAAACGAGGTCATCGTAAACGATGAGAATTTCGAGAAAATGCTACTCAGATTCTTCTCCGGCTATGGAATGAGCTCCGCCATTATTACAAACCGATGTGTAAGTTTTGCGAGTGTTTCTCCTGTTGCAAAAATACTTTCATACCTTTGTGCTTTCAGGCTGGACCCACCATATGCAAGCACCTGCACGAGCTGCTGCTCTGGTTGCACAGCAAGAGCGAAACCAGTGGCATTCCCTGCAAGCGCCGGCTCAAGGATATTTTACTGCATGTTGTCCTGCAGCTGGTGCAGCCAGGTGGCGCCATCAGCAATCAGCAGGGACCCATCGATGCCCAAAACCAGCTGGTTCGCGACCTGCTCATGATGCCAAACGACAAGGGCGACCTTAACTTAGCGCTCAAAATTACCGAAAGTGTTTGTAAGTAGAGGGAAATTGCATTTCTTAACCGAATTTGATCTATCCTTGATATATTTCGCAAGCTTTCCTGGTGTACAACAACATCTCCAACGGCGACAAACTGCAGTGCCAGCGAGGAAACGAGAACAACAATGCTGGCAATAACTTTAGCAACCTGTTTGCCAATGTCTTGGGTTCAGAGAACCCCACGAAGCAGAACGCTACAATATGCGACAACTCGCTGATCATCAATCTGTTAAAGCTATCCTCGCACATGGTGCTGACGGAGATGCCCAGGCAGCCAAGTGTATGTCCTGCCCATTTGAATTTCATAATGCATCTTATTGGTGTGTGTGATTTCCGCAGGAGGTCACTATTCCCGAGGAGGAGGAGCTGTCCAATCAAAGTCAGACGGATGAGACCAAGGCGGAACAGCTGAATACCGAAGGACATCGTACCAAAGTGCCCTGCATAGCGGATTGGGGTAAGATTAGAATACTCCACATTCTTGCCTGATACATAACTAGTTTTCCGATTCGATTCAGTACTGCGTCACTTCCCTACAATGAAACGGCTCTTTGGAACGTTATCGCAGTGCTCTACCAACACGTTTACCATGATGACCTCCGGCTGCTTTTTTGTACCCAAGTCAAACATGGTACTGGATGATCCGCAGACAATCGCCGATGCCGTCTTTAATCTGATGATAACACTCAGCGACAAAGCCTCCAATCCACGACTAGTGGTGGCGCCCATCTGCCAGTATTTGGAAGAGAGTAAGTCATAACCCTGGGCTTCAGATACTTGTACTTCAGCTGAGTTTCCTTCTCCCTACAGCCACAATCCAGAGGAATGCCACGTTGCCAAGGCTTCCGCTTTCAGAGCCCTTCCTATGGTACATCTCAAAGGTGCTCGAGGTGACGGCAGCTGTACAGACATTCACCCAGCTCGGCGGCATACAGATCATCTGTCACAATATGGTGAGGCTCAATAAGACGATCATCAACATGCAGCCGGGATTGGTAAGCGAACAACTTGACTTCAATAATTGTGTTTATTTAACTAATTCGAAAAATACCTCATCCTGTCAGATCTCGTTGATTATGCAGCACATGACCCGGAATACCCGGCTGAAGCTGAACACTCACGCTGCTGGGGGAGCCAGCAGTGCCTGCAAAAAGACCACCGGAACTGGCGCTGGAGCTGCCGCAGCCAGTGGGGCAGCTCAACCGCCTAGGAGTGGTGCCCAGTACGATGGCCTGATTAACTTTGCGCCCTTCTCGCACATCGTGTCCGAGAACGATGCCGGCCAGAGTGCCGAGGTGCTCATTTCAAACCCCAATGCTACGCATAGAAGGCCACGCACTCCGGCATGGAGTTACATGTTCTACCCGAATGAGACGCACGTGGATCTGACCATAACGCTGCCCACAGCTATTTTGTTGAAGGAGGTCCAGCTGATGCCTCACACCTCCAGTCTCGCCTCATGCCCGTCGGCAGTAGCGCTGGAATTGTCACGGGATTATGGCATCGGCTCTATCCCAATAGGAGCTCCAATGGCTACCACTGGGCTGACCTGCATCAGGCTTAAGCTTTCAAAGGCAGAAGTGGCCACCAGTATTGTCTTAAGACTGTATAAGTAAGTAACCAAGAATCCTCTGCGAAATTCAGTAATCTTGAGGTTTTTGATGTTTTTCCAAAGGCCCAAGGATTGCGGCAATGTCGGTCTCGTGCAAATCGCCGTTCTTGGCCAGACAATATTTGGGAATCGTCTGCAAGGTTTGCGCTCCCCGGGCCCGTTTATCGACTCCCTAGTGTCCTGCTCCACGCCGCTACAATCGTCCGGTATGGGAGCCATGGACGCAGATGCGATGCCCGAGGATGATGCTTTTGCCAAGACGAGTATTGGCTGGGTTCGGATACTGTCGCGCTGCTTCCACGTTGCGGCCTTACAGCCTGACAGTAAGCTGGCGGATCTAATCGCCGCATATCCGGCTGCCTACCCAGGTTTCCTGGAGGCCTGCTGCTCGCTGTTAAACATCATGCCAATGATCCCCAGCCTGGCACAGCACCATCTCGAAACCATTTTGTTGAAGCTTGGGGCGTACAATCACGAACTTGGCCTGCAGCTGCTGCGGACGCTGCTATGGCACACTACGCCTCAAGGTAGGTGACTCGATTGCATCGTTGCCCTTCTATAATATTCATTCGACCTCGTCTTCTTTACAGTTTTCAAGCTGTCCAGCGATGCGGTGTGCGATCTCATACACGAAGTGGTCACGGGCTCCTCAGAGTACTTGCTGGACAAGTTGCGCGTGCTTATAGATTGGATAATGCAGCTGCGCGATAATTATAGCAAGCAAGCGCGCTGTAACAATCCGCAGAGCGGCTTCGTCAAAGTAATTGCCTCCATTCTGTGGAGAGTGCAGACGCAGCAGCAACTCCCCGAGCTGCCCCTTCTGATCTCGTCGGCCCTCTTCGAGACGTGCTTCGAGTGGATCTCGTCACTAGAGCACGATGAGCCGCTGAAGAGCAGTTTTGACTCGCTGCTCTGCGCGCTGTGTTTCATTAAACCGGAGCTGTTCAACCAACTGTTGGTCAAGCTGGGAGTGAAGCTGGAACCACCGTCGCGCGGCCAGACCGACGACAGTAAGGTGCAGAGCGGCAGTGCATGGTTCCGGCGCGAAGGCAGCGAGAATTTAACAGTTCTGCTGCAGCGGCCCACTTTCCTGAAGACCCTCGCCCTGGCATGCCAGTCGCCAGCGGCGGTGTATCAGATGCTGGACTCTGGACTGCCCAAGCTGTTGGCCCACGCTATCTACGAGTATTGTGCCCATCTCTTGCCTGGATCAGAGACAGCACTTTCAGCAGCTTCTGCATGTGCTACTGAAGGACAGGAACCTGTTGGTACCACTAGCAACCAGGGTGTTCTCGCGGATGACGAGGATTCGTCGCTGACGGACTTTGCTAAGGCCGAAGCGCATGTGGGCCACAGCACGCCACTGCTGAGCAGTGCGAATGTGCCCAAGGTGCTGGATTTCTTCGCCGAGTGTTGCGCGGAGGGGCCTATGCGAGATTGGCTGGGCACTATGCAGGGTTCCGTGTTCTGGAAGCCTTTGCTGCAGCTTCTTTGCAACACCCATGCCGCCCAGTTCAGCAAGACGCTGCCCATGCAGCAGTCCTTCATCCGCTTGGAGAGGGCTACCATACATTTCTTTACGCGAGTGAGTGCCTGTCATCCGGGCAACCAGGAGGTGCTCACATCGTTACTCATCGGAGCCATAATTTGCAAGCCACTGCAATCAAGCCTGGGTGTTCGACCCACTATCTCGGGATTTACCAGGCAGCTGGTTTTGCAGCTCCTCTTGGAGAACGAGCACATCACCGTCTCGGTGAGGAGTCAGCAGCCCTTGCAGCGGAGAGACACACTCTCGACCATTATGGGGGGCTCCTCGAGTATGGGAGCCAGCACGAGTTTACCCGTGGCGACTGTCAACAACCATCCGGCCAAGCGCAGCAGCGCTCACCACATGCTCTTCACTGTGACAACTAGCACCACGTGCCAGGAGATTATGCAGAATTGCGTTAGCGGTAAGCCACACGCAACCTATTGATACTTAAGGGATACTTGGTGCTTCACCTGCGAGCGTTCAACCGAATGGCTCTCTATAACTTTATTTTTTTTAACGGGTCCTGCCCAACATTCCACCGAAGACCAAAAAAAAGGGAAATTATGGATCTTTGTTTGTTAATTACGTGCTTCTTTTTGCTTCCTTTCATTAATTTATTTTCTTCGTTTCCGTTGCTTTCGCTTTTGGCCCCCCTAGTGTTTAGTAACCTAGTTTACCAACAACCAACAGATCAGCGAGCTGGCGAGGCTGCGACTTCGGCCTCCGCATCGGGCAGTATTGCGTCCAGTGCGACTGCCAAGTCCAGCGATGGAAAGCTGGAAAAGAACAGCTTCATGAACTTCAACAACGTGGAGGCAAGCAGCTTAGAGTTCCTTACCGTTGGAGCCGCAGTGGCGGCCAAAGACAAGAGGATCAAGGATGCGAAGAACCAAGCGGCCGTGAATAAGGACAAGGAGACTCAGACCAGCGCCATAAACTTGGCTTCCAGTAAGAACCAGCCTCGGGTCGCAATATAAGATTCGTTAATCGATCGTTTCTTTGCAGATATATTCAACGTAGAGGAGTTTTTGTTGCAAACGGCGAGTGCAGCCAACGGCAACCAACTGGTCGACCCGGAGTATCCCGGCATTCAGTTAGCAGGCGATGCGACCGTGTCCCAGGTTCTCGCCACGCTCCTGGAAGCTGGAAACTCGCTGTCCACGCCCTGCATTACGCTTAACCTGGTGCCGCAGCAGCGGGCCGATGAGGTCGGCGATGCGAAGAAAATCAAGGCCGTCTATGCTCAGCCTCTGCCGTCGCCCCTCCAACGGTTCTCCAGAAGCGGCGGGCTCTCGTTGCTGGCCCACTACCTGCCCACCGTTTACCCGGAGCACTCGGGTCGCAAGACTACATCAGTGGTCAGCGAAAAGGAGAAGAGTCCGCCGCTATCCGACTGGGTGAAGCTGGAGCCGAACGATGAAATCTATGAGGACCTGGAGGACACCATCTGCGAGCCGGCAGCCAAACAGACGACTGTCAGCTCTGTCCCTCAGCACTCGCTGGCGGCCTTTGGACTCTTCCTACGCTTGCCCGCCTATTCGGATGTTCTTTTGCGGGACAAGCTGCGGGCGCAGTGCCTGCTCCGTTTAGTCTTGGGCGTCACAGGAGACGGCGAGGGCAGTAAGTTCACAAACGTTTACACTTTCAATCTCAGTTTCTCATTTCCTATTTGACCAAACCAGATGACATCTATAGCCTGTCGCTGGCGCCTTCACTGCCCACACTGCCCTTCGAGGTTTTCCGCCAGCTGCTAGACAGCGTGCCGCTGTCTACCGACGATGGGGTACTGCTCCGCCGCGTTGTAATCGAGGTGGGAGCCATGCACTTAGTGCTCAATTGCCTAGGCATTTTCTCGCACCAGTCGCACAACAGCCGGATCGGGGCGCCGATAAATGAGCCGTCGGCAAGTGGGACAAGTAGTAGCAGCAATGGAAATGCCAGTGGTAGTGGATGCGGAAGCGGAAATGCTAGTGTCAGCGGTGCCAAGGGAAACGCTACGGAGGAGGCCCCGGCCAGTGCTACGTCGGATGATAAAAGCCACATGTACTGGGCCAAGGGCACGGGCTTCGGCACCGGGTCCACCACGCAGTCCTGGAACGTGGAGCAGGCGCTGATGCGACAGAAGAGCGAGGAGGAGCACGTGACGGTGCTGCTGCTCGTCCTAGCCAGCTACATCAATCCTGGGGACTGCATACCCAGTGAGATGCGCGGGGAGGACATTCTAGCCTATCACGCCGTGCGAGATGTGACTGGCGAGCTGCCACCCATCTTCCAGACTCTGCTGCAACAGTCTTGTCTTATCCCCGCTCTCAGCTCCTACCTGCGCAACGATTCCGTGCTAGACATCACACGCCACATTCCTCTCTACCGTGCCATACTCAAGCTCCTGCGCGCTCTCTCGCTGTCCAAGACGCTCGTCTCGCTGCTCCAGCCAGTGATTACTGGCAGTGGGGGCAGCACACCGCCAATCGCGGAGCTGCTCACGAATATGAAGACCTGCGTGGACACATACGCCAAGCGGTTAAAGTAAGGTTTCCCCTTTTTCTGACTTCACCAAAGGTATTAATTTTCCCTCTCTATTCGTACAGAGTCAACAAGAAGTCGAACATCAAGGGCCAAACGCATCAGTTGACGTTTAACATCGATGACGGCGACGACGAGGGACTAGCTCTGCTCATCCCGGATATCCAGGAGACCAGTCTGCTCGTGCAGAAGACAACGGATGCTGACGCCCTGATCAACATGCTGCACACCAACGACGATAGGAGCGGGCAGCTGGAGCCTTTGAGCAAGTCCATTGAGGAGCGCTACCTGGAGCTGATGAAGAAGCGCCAGTTCGACACGTACGACATGATCGTAGAGTCGGACAACAACAGCTTCCGCTTCGTGGTCGCACACCACTTCGAGAAGATGGTACGGCTCGCCGGCGATCGCTATCATCCGTCGCGAGTCAAGCGGCTCGCCCAGGAGGCGGTGACGCTGTCCACCAGTCTGCCACTTAGCTTCAGTAGTTCGGTATTTGTCCGCTGTGATACGGACAGATTGGACATTATGAAGGTACTCATCACCGGGCCAGCGGACACGCCGTATGCCAACGGGTGCTTTGAGTTCGATGTCTTCTTTCCGCCGGACTATCCCAACCTGCCCATGCTCATTAATTTGGAGACAACGGGCCGCCATTCGGTGCGCTTTAATCCCAATTTATACAACGACGGAAAGGTGTGTCTCTCCGTGCTCAATACCTGGCACGGCCGGCCCGAGGAGAAGTGGAATGCGCAAACTTCCAGTTTTCTGCAGGTCCTCGTCTCCATCCAGTCCCTGATATTGGTCCCCGAGCCGTACTTCAACGAGCCGGGCTTCGAGAGGAGCCGGGGAACTCCGAGTGGCACCAACTCGTCGCGAGAGTACAACAGCAACATCTATCAGGCCTGCGTGCGCTGGGCTATGCTAGAGCAGATACGCAATCCAAGTCCCTGCTTCAGAGATGTAAGTATCCCAATAATAAGCCCCGGGATTATCTAGAGTCCTTGTAACATTCCCGATATTGCAGGTGATCCATAAACACTTTTGGTTGAAGCGCGAAGAGATCTGCGCTCAAATCGAAGGCTGGATCGAGGAACTGAGCAAGCCGCAGTACACTGAGCGGGCGAGTCGCACCATCTCCTTTAACTCGATGGTACTACGCCGGCACTATCGACACTTGCGTGAGGAGCTGGCTAAGCTAAAACCGCCGCGGGGCCTCGAAGATTTGGATGCACCCTTTAATCCGGTAGCCACCTTGCCGCCGATGGACGTTTCTGCACCGCCTGCAGCGGCGACAGCCACACAAACCAACGCCCAGGTGGGAACGGATGAGGTAATGGTGCCGGACCTGAACCTACTCAACGAAACGGTGGACGATGCCGATGCCGAAGCCGATGGCGATACTACGCCGCCTTACTTATTCCAAAAGGAGGAAGGACTGCTGTTGACTGGCGAGGAAGAGGTCGTGGAAATTCTGAGTGATACGGAGAACGAGAGCAGTAGTGTGTGGCAAGAAAAGGAGGAGGAGGAAGAGGATACCCCGTGAATCCAACAGCCTGAAAAAGACGTGGGAGAAGCCTAAGCCGATACTGCATACCCCAAGCTCCGAACCCGACACTTCACCGCCCCAAACACCCTTTATTATTTATATGCTATGAGTTTTGTTTTACGCCTTTACTTGTGTCATTTTTTTGTAAGAGAGAGACTGCAACAGAACTTGGTGTGCTTTACTTAATGGACCCGGCGACACATGTGCACTCCCAGGAAAAAATTATAGCATTGCCAGAAACTTTCCATTAAAAAAAAAAGAAAAAAAAATACATGAATTTAATCCATTTCATGCATGAATGTATGAGATACTGTATCGAACTCTTTTTATAAATGCTTATTACGTAAACAGATAATAGATTCTATTGATTTATACAAGAATAGCCAGAATATAACCTTAGATGTGTGTATAGAATCGTATAGAAGAGCGGAGAGGGAAGTCACTGAAAATATCACAACTATGAATGAGTAACAACCAAAACCACCAAAACTAAATTAAAGTGTATTGAACTATGTATGTACGTAGTTATTTAGTTAAATATTGTCAGCGCTGAATGTGAAGTTATATTGTCCAATTTAAATTGAAATAAAATGCGAAATATTATTTCCCCCCAAAAGTATGCAGTTCAGTTCTCCAATGTGGTCCGAATCGATCATAAACTATTCTCATGGCCCAACGAAAACGAAAGATTACAATTTGTTTATCACATCTGGAAAATATTTTTGGGCGATATCTTTATACCATCTACTTTGTCGTTTTTATAGAGTAGCTTGAGTCCGTTTATAAAATAATTTAATCATTGTGTTTGCCAATTCTTTAGATAGTCAGCACTCTTGGAACATTGGGTATTGTCTGTTCTAAATACATCATTTTGTTGAAATAAAAAATCGACTCATTACAAGAGTGTAGTTACAGTGCTGAGAGTGCTTCACTATTTCTCATTTATTGTGAAAATCTCATCAACTGCAGTCGGTAGAGGCTCTGCTATTGCTCTTCAATTAAAGGCTGTGCTCTCGAAGACCTAGCCATCCGATATAACTGTTTTCTCGATCGAGAGAAGTTCTTGCTATTGAGTCGCGGGACCTTGTCGTGATCGGACGTATAGCGGATTTCTTCCGTGCTGGTGGATCGATAAGTGTCTTGACTTTATTGGAGCTCGCTTGCCGGATCATGGAGTTAAATAATGTCGAAGTCGGCGTAAGTGATTGGGTTCTTCCGCATTATGATTTTCGCGCGAGGGTTTATATAAGAGACTTTCCGCTCGTTGCTACCGATTGACAGCGATGTGTTTCTATTTTGATTTTCATTAGTTCCGCTTTGTGGGGCATTTTAACGCTCAATTGCTTATAATGCTTAATTGTTTTGAATTGCTAGTGACATTTCATCGATCTTAAAGGGGATCGGGATAAGAGATAAGTCCGGGGAGATAGCACCCCGCAATTAGCAGTTCATTCAGAAATATTCTATAAACGATTTAGGGGAGTGAGCAAATGCTGACAGCAGAAAATGGAACCTCAATTTGTCATAAGTATTTATGCGGCACAAAGCCTTCAGTCAAGCATGCTGGCATTGACAGCACCACTGATTTATTAACTGATTTAATACCTGATTGATTAACTCTCCCAGCCAATCTGATATTAATTTATGGACTGATTAACATAGTTAACCCTAACAAGCAAAAAGCCCGATACCCCGGCACTTTCAACAATTCGTGCACTGATACTCTCGCTCAATTAATCACTTTTGGCGACCGCAGGCGTCAGTCGATGAAGTCCCCTGCTCCCACTCTTACTAGGAATCGCTTTAAGCCATAAAGTTATGGAAAATAATGCGCAAATTAAAAAGCTATTCTCATAAATAAAACATTATAATTTCCCGCACTCTGCAATTACACAATATAAAGTCGGAATATCTTCATGCCGGCCAACGAATACTATTGCTTATTTATTAACATAAACAAATAAAAATTTGCATTAATAAATTACGAATTCACTGCCGTACAGCTGGTTTTATGAAACCATATTTTTACTAAGCTGTATAACTCAAAGCTATATTTTTATTTTGTCCTATTTCAAATTATCCTGAAAAGGAATAAATTCGTTTTGAATTTTCCTTGTAAAAAACAATTGTACTCTTTATGTGTGTGTTCAACAATTGTTATTAAGTTGTATTGCATTTAATTTCCAGGGTGAAGCATCCAAGTCCCACGCTCAAGCTGATGCCACACCTTCTGGTGGTGAGAAGTCCAAGCCGGATTTGCTCTATGCCATAAATGACAATCCGCCATGGTACCTGAGCATCTTTCTGGCATTTCAGCATTACCTGACTATGATCGGAGCCATTGTCTCAATACCTTTCATACTGACGCCGGCGCTGTGTATGTCCGACGAGGATGCAAATCGCGGTATTATCATTTCGACCATGATCTTTGTCACCGGCATCGTTACCTACTTCCAAGCCACTTGGGGTATTCGCTTGCCCATTGTTCAGGGTGGAACTATCTCTTTTTTGGTCCCGACTCTAGCCATTTTGTCCCTACCGCAGTGGAAGTGTCCGCCGCAGGCCGAGATGGATGCCATGGATCAAGCCGATCGGGAGGAACTGTGGCAGGTGCGAATGCGCGAGCTCTCCGGTGCAATCGCTGTATCCGCATCGGTGCAGGTCATCCTTGGCTACACGGGTCTGGTGGGCAAGATCCTGAAGTACGTAACACCGTTAACCATTGTGCCCACTGTGTCTCTGGTGGGGCTCACACTCTTCGAGCATGCAGCGGAGACGGCTTCTAAGCATTGGGGGATTGCCGTGGGGTAAGTATAACCTATGAACAATTTTTCTTTTCTACAAAATTTACATATCAGCATGAAACATGCCTTCGCCACTGTTCAACATAAAGTAACGGCTACTTATCCATTATGAATTTTCGTTTCTACAGAACCACAGGAATGCTGACGCTATTTTCGCAAATAATGTCCAATGTTTCCATACCGGTACCAGCGTATCGCAAGGGTCATGGAATAGAAATGCGCCAGTTCCAGTTGTTTCGCCTCTTCCCTGTCCTACTGACAATTATGATTATGTGGGGATTGTGTGGTATCCTGACGGCTACGGACGTCTTTCCCCCAGGTCACCCATCCCGCACTGATGTGCGACTGAATGTGCTGACCAGCGCCAAGTGGTTCTACGTGCCCTATCCGGGTCAGTTTGGTTTGCCTTCAGTGACGCTGTCCGGCGTGCTGGGAATGCTGGCGGGAGTACTCGCGTGCACGGTGGAGTCGCTGAGCTACTATCCCACCGTGTCCCAGATGTCCGGTGCTCACTCGCCGCCGCTGCATGCTATCAATCGGGGCATCGGCACCGAGGGCTTGGGAACAGTGTTGGCCGGACTCTGGGGCGCCGGAAATGGAACCAATACATTTGGTGAGAACGTTGGTGCCATTGGAGTCACCAAGGTGAGTTTAAGCTTAAATTAAGACGAGTGCTTTTAGCATTAAATAATCTTTTCAGATTGGATCGCGTCGTGTGATTCAGTGGGCTGCTTTTATCATGGTGCTCCAAGGTGTAATCGGCAAGTTTGGAGCCATCTTCATCCTCATTCCCGACTCCGTTGTGGGAGGGATCTTTTGCGTGATGTTTGGCATGATCATTGCCTTCGGCCTGTCAACGCTGCAGTATGTTGACCTGCGATCAGCGAGGAATCTCTACATCTTGGGGCTCTCCATATTCTTTCCCATGGTGCTGTGCCGCTGGATGCAATTGCATCCCGGATCAATCAACACCGGCAACACCACTGTGGATTCCACGTTGTCGGTGTTACTGGGCACAACGATCCTGGTAGGAGGAGTTCTGGGATGCCTCCTGGACAATCTAATACCTGGAACTCCAGCAGAAAGGGGTCTGATCGAGTGGGCCAACGAAATGCCCCTGGGTGATGACAATATCAACGACGGCACAGCCACCGACTATGATTTTCCGTGTGGTATGGATGCCATTCGCAGCATGCGGTGGACCTATTACGTCCCGTTCTTACCCACCTACAAGCTCCAGAAGCAGAGCTGAGAAAAAGTAACGATACTTAATTTAGCAATTCGGTTTGTAATTAATTCAAATAACAACAATTATAATCGGTGATTCAGTTTTAATTTATTTTTAAAATACACCGCTTCTTCCACGCCCTAAATACATTTTAAATTCCGAATTCGGATTCTACCCAAATGGTTTTAATTATTTATTTTAAATTCGCTTATTGTGTTTGACTCTTTGCATGCACTTCGCCTATTTTCTGTTATTTCGCAATAACATCAATAATGCTAAGCAATCGAACAATCCTTATTATAAATTTCGAAAACAATCATTCATTTTCTCTGTGTGATGCAGAAAACTCCAGTTAACATTATTTCATAAACATTTCAACACATTTTCGCACAAAAAACAGTATAGAAATACATATAAATTTCTGTAAAACATGTTTCTTTCTTAATCCTCATCTTAGTCCATTTTTGTTTCAGTTCCGCTAACCCGCTTACACACTTACAGATTAAAATCAACGTTATATTGCTATTGGCTAAATATAAAAACGCCGAAGGAACCAAGGCACAATCATTTGAAAATCGTATATCGAGTCACGATTTATGTCTGAAACAACAATCATATGACTATTTTGGCAACATCCAAAAGTCTGCACTAGAGTATAACTTTGACCTAGTTCCCATACAAAAAAATATATAAAAATCTCTAAAACCTAAGGGATTTGGGACCAGTCTAGAACTTGTGCTCCTTTGTGTGATGGTGATGGAGTAGGGGGCCAGGCTGCAGGATCTGATGGGGGGCAGAATGCAGTTTCTTTGGCTTTCTGGAGCCGCCACTGCTGGCGCGTGAGGATGATGACGAAGCGGTCGTGTTGGGCGGCGCGCTCAAGACCTGGCCATCTCTGTGCCCGTGTGCGCTTTCCTGTCCGTATTCGGAAGGCGCCTTCTTTCGCTTGGAGTAATAGCAGAAGATGCAGAAGCCATTCTGCGGTGTGGTACATCAAATGTTTGTGGGACTGCGCGTGGCAGATGAAGTCCGATAGCGCGATCCGGATCTGTAAAATTAATTTGATAACAGGTATGCATATATATTTTCGTCTAACTTTACTGACCTTGAAATGCTGGATGTGTAATCTCGAACAGGGGTGCGCGTCTCCCTCCGCTGGTAGGAGGAGGTGCCCTCTCCATTCCTGCTGCTTCTGCTGGCCGTCGGGGGCTCAAGTAGGGACATCGTCCTGTGGTCATACGCCCGGATGGATCGTCTGCCCATGGTGGCATAGCCATCAAGGTGACTGCTAGCTGCGCCGCTGCTTGTGCTGATGGTGGTAGGTAGGCTACCATTTATCGTGTAGGAGGATCGTCTCTTTGGATTGTAGGTGTTGTAGTAGCCACTGGCGCCCACCCCATTGCTAGGACTCGAGCTCGAGGAGCTCTTGTAGCGCATGGGCACGGCACTGTAGTCGGTCGGCTCATATCGCCTGCTAAGAAACGAGGGCGAGGTATTCCGAATGTCATTCAGGCTCTTCCTCGGCTTGCTAGTGGCTCCCGCCGAGGAGTAGTCCAGAGTAGAACGGTAAACAGGAGGCTTGAGCTCCGTTCCCACGGGACTCAATTTCAGGGGCCTAAAGAACTGCTGTGCTATATCCGGAGAGTGCGCTCGAACCGGCGGGGGATCCAAATCCGCTGCGTGCACCTTGTGACTGGAGCGCGCCTTGACCGCCGCCTGCTGTTCCCGGTAGTAGTCTCTAACTGCCGAAGGACCCACAATGCTGCTGGTGCGACGCGGCTTCTTCTGCTCATTGAATCGACTGTAGAAGCTGCGCCTCTTGATCCGGTCGATCACACTCTCGTTGGGATCGGAGCTCTCGGAGCAACGTGTGGGCGAGGACAGCGACGCCCTGGATAGACGGGAGACCGTGGGTGAGGGCGTAGCGTGTAGCATATAGTTGTCCTCGGAGCATATGGACCAGTTGTCAAAGTACAGCTCCGGCTCTTCGGTGGGCGAGAGGAACGTAGAGGTAGAGGCGCAGTCGTCCTGGTAGCTGTGCGAATCCGACGAGTAATTGGCAATGTTCTCAAAGGAGGGCGTGAGCAGCGTATTGTTCCGATTGATCTCGTGAGCCGAGGAGGTCCGGTAGCCGGAGGTCTGGGAGCTACAGTTGTGGTTTGTGTTGGTCGAGTTGTTGTTGGTGGCGTTCTCCATGGACTGCTGGCTGGAGCTATTGTTGGAGCTAGCGCTCTTGATAGCTCCCGGATAGGGTGGCAAGTTAGAGTAGATTCCCAGTCCCGAGTTTCCGTTGAACAAAGCTGGATTCGTCTTGGCTCCGCGGTAGCTGCTGCCGCTTGTTGTTGCGGGGGCAGTGGACAACGAGCTGGGAGCGGCGTTGCCCGACCCGTTAGCGCTGGCCAAATCCAGCATTAGCGCCTTGCGCTTCTCCTTGTTGATTGTCGCAGCTGACGGCGGCGTGTTGCTGGAGGTTAGAGTGCTCTGCCTGACGTTTTGGCTGCAGTCCGGGCACGCCGTCTCGCAGTTGCAGTTTTCTTCGCTGGCTTGAGTTGCAGGTGAAGCTGCCTTTGTCTTCGTGGCTTTGCCCACATTTTGGTAAATGGGCGAGGTTTGCAGCGAGATATCCCGCTGTTTATCCTGCTCCTCCCGAACCTGACGCTCAATGTTGCTGGTGGACCGGGAACTCCTTACCCGCCGCTGTTCGCTGCTCTCTCTATCGAAGCGGCGAAGAAGACCACCAAACATCTTGTTTACTGCTCCTCCTTGCTTACCCTGAGCCTCTTCGGAGTTCGCATGCAGTTCTTCAACGCTGGCCGCCCGCTTGGGACGTGCAATCCTTCCATTGGGTTGAGATCTTGGCACTGATCTTTCCCTCAGGGATCGCAGCATGGTGTCAAAACGGGATCTCTTGTCCACGCGCTTGTCTTCTAAGTTGGCCAGTTCTAGAGGTTTCTCTGTATCAACAAATTTCTTCTTTGATTTTTCCGGCGAAATGCGATTCTCAGGCGATCCTTGCTTTTGTGTACACGCTAAAGAAGAAGCTGCTGCGGTGGATCCAAGTTTTTTCTCCTTGCTCATGGCGGAGTCTCGTAGCCTCTCAAACTTTTGACCTAGCGCATAGAGCAAGCCCTTGCTAGGTTTCTTCTCAGGTGACTTTTCCTTTGCTTTGATTACTGGACTGGACTCCTTGGAGCTGTCTACGGGCGTGGTTGTTGTCGTAGTTGTCGGTGTGGTCGGCGTTAGTGGTGTAGGTGGCACCAGCTTTGACTTCTTGGAAACCTTGGTAATCTTCTTGATAGTGGTTGGTCGCGAATCGCTAGAGGAGGATCCAGTGTTCTTTGCATCCGTAACCGTCGTCATGGTTCCGGTCGGCGTGGCCGATAGTGATTTCTCCTCCGATGTTGACTTGGAACTAGTCGGTGTGTTTATAACCGAGGGAGCTGGGTTGCTTTCCGCAATTGCAGGTATAGCCACTCCGCTTCTCGTTACCTTGCGCAGATCTTTGGGAGTGGACAACTTTGTGGCCGGATAACTTTTCGGTCTCATCAGACGACTCTCTCGAGTAGCAGCATCCGTTGTCACATCATCATTGGTCACTGCTGAGGGAAGCTTGCTAGGCAGTTTGCTTGGTAAGATTGATTGATTGGTCGGCGTAGCCAGGTCTAAGGGGGTTTTTATACTCAGTCCCAGATCCTTCATAGGGTACGATTTTGGCCTCTTTAGCTTGGTTTCCCTCGGAGCAGAGCTAGGTAAGTCAGAACTATCCGCAGTTGTGCCTTTAGTGGCTTCGTCCGCCTTCTTGGCCACCTTCTTGACCTTTCTTACCATAGTCGTCGTTGTCGACATAGTCTCAGTTGATACTCTGGCTACTGCTGGTTCACTGGCTGTGGTCTCCTTGGGTTTAACCTTCTTGACTTTTCTGATCGTAGAAGTCTCGTCCGTTTTTTCAATATCCTTAGTCTGGTCACTTTGAGTCCTCGCAGCGGAAAGGAGTTTCAGCTCTTGCAGTATCTTGTCCGCCAGTTCATGTTTATCTAGATCCGTTTCCAGATCCCGAGATCTTGATGAACTTAGCAGGCGGAGACTAGAAGGCTTAACAAAATCCTGGACTGGTTGCGGTTCCAGATCTGGAAATAATTCCATGCTCTTATTGCGCGAATGACGCATGGATGATGGAATGGATCTTGATTCCAAAGGTGGCTCCGCTTGCTCCACATCTGGTAAGCTGTGCTTTCGCTGCCTCATATCCTGAGCCTGCAGCTGCCCCTGGTCATTGCGATCGGTGGACTTTTCCCGTACCTCCCTTAGTATTGTTTGGGTCTCCCGATCTCTGGGATCATCGAAGAAGTCGGGTCGCAGAAAACGCGAGATTCGGCGCTGCGAGGATCGTCCGATCCGTAGGGAGCTGGTGCCTTCCGAGACAGGAACTGGTGGCAGTTGAGGTGGAGGTGAGAGACATCCACTCGGAGGTCGCCCCAAGCCGCCAGGAGCATCCTTTGGAGCAATTGATGGACTCACGTTGGTCGACTTGCTCAAGTAGGGGGAGTAGTACTTGTACTTGTCGCTGATTTCACTGGTATATGTGCTGCTGCTGCACAGTGAGGATTTTCCGTAGTCGTCCCTGCACACACTGCTGCTCCGTATCTTAGTGCCCGGTGTGGTTCTGCTCTCCGATTCTTGTGCCGCGGCATGCGCGGGCGCCTGGCTGCGGCTGAGGCTTCTCCGGTAAATGACAGTGCTCGCTGAAGTGGTCTTAGGTGCATCGGTCTTAGCTGGATCGCTCTTAGATGCATCTGTCTTAGATGCGTTGGTCTTAGATGCATCGGTCTTTGGCTTGAAGTCCAACAATTCGTCCTGCTGCTGTTGATGATCCGGAATGTAGCCCCTGCCCCCACTCTGGCTGCGCTTGTAGATCTTGGGCGTGGAGGAACTGCTGGGTGCCCCGTTCTGAACGCTAAGGGTGCGTGATAGCTTCCGGGCCTGAGTGGGCGGTAGCTTCGCCAGAAGCTGCTCCTGGAAGCACTTGGGCAGCCCTGGAGTTATGCTAGACAAGGTCGCCAAGTCCTTTTTGCTGAGCTTCAGTCGCGACAGATCAAGATCCGCCAAGTCCAATGGCTCCTCGCTGTTTCCAGAAGTCGTTTTGGCCTCGGTAGATCCCCTTTCGACATGGGCAGGAGCAGAGCTGGGCTTTCCTTGGTGACCTGTGGAAATAGGTTAAAATGCCATATTTATGTTGAAATATCTGCATAGAAAAATAAAAGAAAATCTCTAGATAGGTCAGTAATGAAGCCACTTACTTGTTCGATGAGATGATGCTAGTTTACTTACATGACTGATCGATGTCCCCGTTCCTCCATCCAGAGCGATCTGAAACTATTCTTCTTGTTTTCGTTTTCGCAACCAAAAGATTCATTTTCTTAAGCAGATATGGCCCGAACACTTAACAAACTTGCAGGAAGGATTAAGGATCACAGTTCCAACAAAAGTTATCAAACGTAATCAAAACACAACAAATAGTATAAACTCACGTGCAGGGTACGGGCAGTAACAAATGCTGGTTGAATACGGATTTCATATTTTATTTCACTTTGTGTACTACTTAGTTTGTATAAAATTTAGTTCGTTATTCATTTAGTTCTCAGTTGTTAGGTTTAAATAAAATATTGCTTATGCTTGAAGCTTGAAGCTGTCTTGCTAGAGAAATCTCGACTGAGACTTGGGAATGTAGTTGAGTAGGGTGAATGGATGCTGTCGTCTAGCTTCTAGCCAGAGCATTTAAAATTACTTTAATGCAAAAAATCACAATTATACTGGGGAATGACAAACTCAATCGATGAATTAAAATGATTAAAACAATGTATTTGATTCTGTTCGATATCTAAATAAATGGTATCGAAATCACAATAATTCAATGGTGTACAACACTCGCTGTACTGGGGAATTCTTCGTGGTACAAAAATTAAGTTCATTTTGATTTAACTAAAAAATATAAATTACAATTTAAACAAGTGTCTGTCTTGTCATTTTTGGATGTCCTTCAGCCAATTCCAACTGCTGTCCCTGGAACTACGACTTTTAGAGCGCTTCTGGCACCGGAAAGTGTCGAAAATAAATTTTGAACGTGTTGTTTAAACAATAAACAATTATCAAATCGAATTTTGAAACAAAATAAACAGTCAAAGTGGCCATGACTAGAGCAGCACCACCACTCGCACCCCCAACCGTCACTTGCTGTTATGGCTTCCTGGGGCTTCCTACGGTCGGGGTTACTTTGCCCGGGTCACTGCTGGACGCGGGCATAGGCGCGGTTATGGATGAGCTGGCGGATCTTATGGCCGCGACGGATCTTATGGCTGCTTGTCGTGGAGGCTGCTTAGCGCCTCCGCCATTGAGGTTGCCGGAGTTAGTCTTGGAGTAGCAGGAGGCGAACATGGCTGGATGCGGTTTGGTGGCGGTTGTACTGAACGTACTTTGGTTAATGGTTATAACATGCTTTGTGGGCGTGGTGGTAGTAGTTAAAGTATTTAAACCTTCTGTAAACGAAAGTAAGTACAAAACATGTGTAAACGGCCAATAATAAAATTATTAAAAAAGTATTTGTTAAACATCTAATGATAGGATGAAATTGCATGTATAGGGAGGTGGTGTTGAAAAACAGGATTCTAATATTATATCATAAGGTGTTGTTCCAATAGTTTCCCCCGCTTCTTTAAATCTTTAATTAATATTCTTCCTTCTATTCTAATCAATGTCCCTCGTTATGCTTAGTAAATTGAAACAAAGTCAAATTAGGATCTACGTTTTTCATACAGCCTAGGTTATACGACCATACGCTTGTGATTGCGGTGAAATTGATTATGATCATGGCTTTCGGGGTTAGGATTCTACGGAATGATGATGAACGTAAACAGTTCGATTAGTAGCTGAGAATTTCAGTTCTGTACATTATTATCGTATTCAAAGTTTTGGACATTTTTTCTTCAGCAATTAATTGTTTGCTTGCTTG
The DNA here is from genome assembly GCA_008042585.1 of Drosophila punjabiensis. Lineage (NCBI taxonomy): Eukaryota > Metazoa > Arthropoda > Insecta > Diptera > Drosophilidae > Drosophila > Drosophila punjabiensis. The sequence continues at coordinate 439,724 of VNJR01009488.1, forward strand.
ATTGTGTATGTGCTTCATCAACTCTGTTTTGCATCCATTGGGAAGTATTATTAAAATTGAAACTCTGTTAGATTATTTATATATAAAGAAAAGCGCCCAGAACTCGGAAATTTGTTTTTGTTTTGTTTTTTTTATGTTTTTCTTTTAATTTACAATTTTAGTGCCAAGTTAGTGGTTTCTATTATATTTGTTTAGCTTGTTGGCGGTTTTGAACAGCGTGGACAAAGACAAAGGGTGGACTACATCGATAGGCTAGGCTAAGAGTGTGTAGGTTGGTTGGTGCGCATGTATTTATATTTGCTTTGCATGTGTGTGTGCGTGTGAGCTTAGTGGCTTTGTTAAAGAAATTATTTAATTGTAAAACACAAAAATTTTCGGGGTTTAATATTATTTTAAAAATCGTAACTAATGAAACATCCAAAAAGGAGAACTGGAAAACTCAAGTTGAAATTTTTTTTTGTTTTTGATATTCGGGTTAGCGCATTAGAATAATTGTTTATTTGTTTGTTTGTTTTTTTTTGGTTTTGTTTGTGTGTGTGTTCGAACGATTTTGTAAAAACTAAAACAAATTTAGGGTAGCGGGGCCAGTTGCATAAATTTACACAATGAAAATTACCAGAGAAAATAGTTTGAACATGTTCTTTTGGTTGCGAAAACAAAATCTCAGAGTGGTCACCACAATAATAATAATAATATAAACAATTGTTTGTAGAATTTTTGTCTTCTTTCATTCGGACTGTTTTTGTTTTATTGTCATCAATGTTTTTGTAGCTCTCACTGCAAAATGTAGTACATTAATTAGGTTGGGTTGGTTTTCCATTCGCTTTAGTTTATTTAATATAAGTATAGTTTCCCTTACATCATTAACAATTTCTCGCGTTTCGAGTAACATTTAAGTCGGGTTCGTCATACATAAATATATAAAGATATTTAACCATATTAATTTTGAGCGTAGGTGTGTGTAAGTCGGCGCTGGCTTATACAGAACTTTGAATACGATTTCGTGGCACTTTAATCCACTTTTACTGACTGGACAAATCTCTTGGCCTGCTCTACATGGCTTTGTTTTTAATTATTTTGTAACTTTATTTTCATCATCATCATCATTATCATAGCATGTAGGCTCAAAGGAAGAGAAGAGGCAACGCATAACGGGGTAAATAATAACTTAAAGGGCTGGTACTTGTCGGGCTTTCAGTTTTGAGCAATTAAAAAAGTTCCTAGACTCGTAAGCGTCGGCGGCATTAAGGCTTAATAAAGAAAGAGTTGTGCTTTAGGAAAGATAGCGTATTTTAATAGTAGTTAGGGAAAGATAGTTCACTAAATAGAGACAGATTTTAAAGTGAATATAGTAGATAGGAATTTACTTGCTATTAAAAACTGTGCACGCACACAAAACAGAAAGTCAAGTAAACAAATCAAGTAAACTATGTATGTATGTAGCTTTCAACGGAAAAATTAAATTTTGTCATAATGATTTGTATATTAATTGGCATTTTCACTCTATAATTACAAAAGACACTTAGTGATTATTTGCTATTGGTTGTTGTTCTTGTTTGTTTTTTGGGGACATTTCAGGGGTTTTGACTAAATCGAGTATTATTAATTTAATCCGTGTTTGTTTCTTTGTTTTTGTTGTAATTTTTGTTTGTTTAGCAGACATCAAACTACTTGAACTTTACTAGGTTTAGAGGTGAACAAACGAGTACGTGTGAATATTGGCATACTCTTATTTACGTAGCATACTTTGCAGTGCGCTGCTTTAGTTCTAAACAGGTTTTTTTTTATCTGTGTTTGGCGAGGATCTGGATCCACTCCGGTTCTGGATCCCGATCTGTCCAGGCCGCGTCTTAATCACTACTGATCTAGGTATTTACTCTTTATTCTGTGATATTCACCTCTTGGCAGCGTGGCCCCTGTGCGCGAGAACATCGATTCCATGTCGCTGCCCAAGTCCCGGGACATGCTGTGCCGCCAGGGCGCACCCAATCCGCTGCTGTTGCTGCTGTTATTTAGTCGACTGTGGAGGATATCGGATAAAGAGAGCAGGTGAGTAAGTTTCGGATACGCCAGGCGCACTACATACGTTCGCTGAGGGACTTGCACATTACACGGGCTTGCAACTTACAGGCAGCAGCCGACGTGGCCCAACCATCGGCGCAGCCGATTAGTAATGCCCAAGGCCCTCAACAAGCGGTCCCCGCATCTGAAAGCAGGCCAGGATTAGGCATGATTGGCCATTAAGCGGAATGCGAGGCGGTTCAATCGTTTCCTATATACTTACACTTTTTTATTCTCAACCGTCTCGCTAAACGTATAACTAACTTGGGATCTTTGCACACTGCGAGTGATTAGTTAAGCGTTGGTTTTGATTGTTAGATGAAGGCAAGAGGATGAGTGGCAGCATGTAAGAAATGGACATCAAATTTGCAGTTAATGTTCGGGTGAGGCTCAAGCACAGTGGTCGTGGTCGGTCCAATGGTTAAGCAAGGGGTCAAAGCATTAAGGGCACTGGCCCAAAATCCGCCCAGAGTTTATTATAATTATTAACTAGACCATGGCGTTGCATAAGCTGACTAAGTGATTGGTTGCCAACTCTAGTTGACACTGCAGCTTCCACTTTGGCTCCACTTTACTACACTCCCATAAAGTGCTCAAGAGGCTACGAAAAGACCCTCGCGGCAGACGGACTCACTCACCTAGCGAAGGGACCTCCTTGGCTCCAGAACGGACTGTGACTCTGGGCCTGCCGCGAAATATCTGTCAGCAGGCGACTAGAATGGCTGGGGAATCCGACAGGAAGGTCGCTGTTGACGTTTAAGCGATTCGTCAGGGCCCGTACCTATGGATCATAAGCAGAGAATAAGTTTCGTGAGCAATGGCGTCACATTAAGAAAGGAAGACGGACACTTACCCGCTGTAGCAGCGTTGAGAACAGATTTTCCGCCGTGAGTATTTCAAAGCCATCGTCGTCATCGTCGTCCTCCTCGTTGGAGCTCTGCGAGTCGTTCTCCTGACTAATTTTCTTGATAGGTCTTGAGCTTCTGCAGGTGCGCCAAATAGAAAAAATGGAATGACGGATATGTTAAAAAAATATGTATATGTAAGGAGTAAAGGAATCAAACGACAGTCAAGCAAGATGGCGAACCAGATTCAATTTAGCAAATCGAGTTATGTATCCATGACGTGCACTGGAAAAAGAATCAACGAAGACACTACTTGCAAAACTTAAATGTAATTCCCATTAAAGTCCATTAAAATATTTGCTTTTGTCAAAAGGAAAGATTTTAAGTAATATTTGGGAATTCTAAGAGACAACCAGTAGGATTTATTTGACAAATCTGGTGCTAAAAATCAAGTGTATTCTGGTCGCTAATGCTATTTTTTTCAAGTATTGGTTTAGAGTAAAGCACAAACCTGAGTCGGTGCGGGGTGAAGCGGGCCTCCTCCTCGGTGCCACCGCTGGCGCCATCCCGGGTTATCGAAGTGGTGCGCATGTTGTGGAATGGCGAGCCCTCTTCGAAGCCGGCCTCGCTTAGGAGTGAGCTGCATATTAAATCGAATTAGATCCGGAATACTGTCAACTGTAAGGACCCACCACCCATACCCACATCTACACCCACCATCACAGCGAGTGAGGAACGTGGACCTGGAGCTAAACTTACCTGATGCGACGCGACGGACGCAGGCGGCTAAAAGTGGATCGACTGCTGGTGTGACTCGATTCAGAGGGCTCAACGCTACGCTCCCGCGGCGTGACGAAGCCACCGCCCTCGACGGCAATCGGTATGATGAACTCCCTCGGACTCTTCTTGATGGGCTGCGAAGAGCCCTGGCTGGTGACTGTGGCCTGCGACATGTTCGTAACCGTGGTGGTAGCATCTGACTCGGATTCCACCGTCGACTGTCGGGACAGCGAGCCGGAACTGCAAAAGGTAGTGAAACGAGGTAAACTGAGTTATGAGCTGATACAGGAATTGGATGATATATTCGGATGAGCTGCTTGGACTGAGAGGTCATATATACAGGAAACACTAACAGGAACGCAAAAGTAGACGCTCAATTACTAATTTTCGTCTCTACTTATGCATAAGAATGGTACCTTACTTAGCTTCTACTTAGTAAAATCGAATCCTCTATAAAGTTTATTTAACATGGAATAAAATGAAGTACCATTCAAATGAATTAGCTTCCCTGAAAATGTAAAATTCAGCTCCAAACATAAGCTTCTTGTTTGATTCTATAATTTGTTCCACAAAAGTGTACAAATTATTAAAGGTGGGCACTGCTACTTACCGCGTAGTTGTATTGGATCCGGTGCGTCCGTAGGCGTGCTGCGTGGGTGGCCGCTGGATGGTGATGACGTGCTCTTTGGGCTCCAGACTGGTGGCCCTGGCCTGGAGCGTCGTCTTGATAGGGCTGTATGGGATAGGGCCCTCGCGGGGTGGGGCGCTACGCAGGTCAGCAACCGGATGCTGCATCTCTGTACTGAAACGCATGCCCGGCTGCGGCATCGATGGCTGCTCCAGAATCCGCGGTTTAATGTCCAGCTGCACTTCGGCCTTGGCGTTGATCTTGCGGCGGGGCAGCGTGGCCGATTTCAGCGTAATCGAGGCCGTCGATGTCTTCACCGCTGGTGGAGTGGGCGGTCCCTCCGTACCACCCGACGAGGCTAAGGAGGAGTAAAAAGTTCAGTGATTAATTTAGGCTGATATAGACTGGGACCGGTGTAGTTTACGGTGCCAGAGGAACAAGTTAGCAATTAAAGCATCAGTAACGGTGAGCAAAACACAACTACGGATTGAGGCTAGTGGAGAGTTCAGTCCAAGGCCCGAAAAAAACAGTGGTTAAGGCGCTTCTAAGAGTTTTAGGGGTTGGGTTAAGCTGAGGCAGTGATACCTAGACTAAATCAACGAGCACGAACAACAACAACTGCAGCAGCGACAACAAAAACATATATGACATAGCGAACAGCAAGGAACAACAAACAACGAAAAAAATAGAGACAGAGAGAGAGCCACATATTTGGAAAAGGGTTTTGGGTGTGATCAGAACAGGATTAAGGAACTGATTAGCCGCAGGGTTCGGGTTCTACGCCGGCCTTTTCCAGTGACCAAGTTGCGAGAGGAAAAAGAAAGGAAGCTATCTTCGGCACGCCAAAGTTTGTATACCCTTGCAGAGTGCAATTAGATGATTAACAATTTAATTATATCTACAATAATAAGAAAAAAATATATAAATTTCGTTTTTTATATTCATATTATATTAGCTTTACAATAAAAGTTTCGTATTTTTTTCTACGTTTCCTGATCGTTCCCTAAAACTGAGAGACTAGTTTGCGTAGAAACGGACAAACGGACATGGCTAGATCGAGTCGGTTGTTGATGGTTATCAAGAATATATAAACTTTATAGGATCGAAGATGACTTCCTTCACTTCTGACTAATAATATGATACCCTGCAAGGGTATAAAAATTAAACAATCGAGGAACACAACAGGAAACGGAAATGAATTGGGCGGGTTGCTTTTCGTTTTTGTTTTCTTCTTATTTTTTTTTTTTTTGCGGGCACACATAGCACATGTTTGGTGGAGTTCCGGATATGGATACGATTTTTGGATTTCTTAAGCCGCCGCCAAGACTTACATTTGAGCCACATGGCCACGGGCAAGGCGCATGTAGCACTGGCATTGGTATTGAGTGTGTCTTGAGCTTGATTATGATTGAATGGTCTCGTGCGCGATTTGACATTGTAATTGACATTGGGCATCGTGTTGAATCTAATGTTGTTGTTGTTGTTGTTGCTGCTGTTGCTGTTGTTGCTGCTGCTGTTGCTGCTGACGGGGGCGAGGCCGTGGCTGGGGGCGTACTGTGGCGACGGGGGCGGCGTGAATAAACCACTTGTCTTCTGATCCTGTTCCTGATCCTGGCACCGCTGCTGATACTGCTGCTGCAGCATCTTGAACGTTGTACCCTGCCCAGTCTGTGCTGGCTGGAAGATATTGGCCGTGCTGTACGAGGCCTGCGGCTGCCAGGTGGATGGTCTCCGATTCACAGGTCCGACCTTGTTGCCACCTCCAAATATTCGCTGTTGTATCGTTTGTTTGGCCGCAGCCAAAGCGTGGGGCGAGATCGGAACGGGCGGTGCCGCCTGAGGTGCAAAGATTGGCGGGGATGTAGCCACCGTTCCTCCGCCCATGAATTCCATAAAACTGCTACCGCTCTGGGCACGCTTGGGTGCCCCGCCCACCACTCCGCCGCCCCCAATGCCATTGCCATTGCTAAAGCCGTTGCCGATGCCATGAAACGGTGTTGGCCTGCGTATCACTAAAATTAAGATGATGAGTCAATGAATATGATGAGTATGTGTGCGGGAAGGGATGGGCTTGGCAATCGATTGAACAAGAATCGGAGCCGAAGGAATCCTAAAACTGCCTTCAGTGCTATTAACTATTATAGAACATTTATGATTATGTTGAAAGTTTATAACTTCTATCAAGTTTGGAGTCAACAAAATGTATTGAATTAATCCTCAATCAACGTGGTCGCTCAGCGCCTTAAACATTAATCGAAAGATATGATTTACAGATCCAAGAATGATTTTTAATGATTTTTATATTTATAAGAAATAGTCGAGAAAGCATCTTGAAACTTTAGATATAGATTGAGGTGGTATCGCAGAAGATTAAAAAAATATGTGTGTGGACTTATGAAGTACTTGCCGCAGCGCCTCCAGTTTTGATTGTTTCGGCAACGGACAAGATAGAGCTCGTAATGCTTTATGTTTTATATGGCAGGTATATGATATAGTCGCCCGTTCCGACTTATATAGTAGTATAAGTATATAGAAGACAATTTGAAGTTTCATTTAGATAGCTTCAAAATTTGTTTGCGTAAAATCGGACAAACAGACAGACTGACATGTCTAGATCAACTCGGCTGTTGATGCTGATAAAGAATATATATACTTTATAGGGTCGAAGATGACTCCTTTTAACTAAAATTATAATAACAAGAGCTTTGCATTATATTATATTTAGAAGATTTTTTTTTATATTAAATGAATGAAAACAACTTAATTTTCTGTTGTTTTAATGAATGAATAAAAAAACTCAACTCTCTTTGTTTTCTTTGGTCAACCCCAAGCGGCCCACCTTTAAGATGTGGTAGTCAGCAAAGAAGAGAGCGAGATACGAACACAGGTGAGTTGAATGTTGATGAAATGATGGGTGTATTATTGCTTCAGGACTTTCAATGAACTTGTTTCGGCTTTCGTGGACCACTGGCCAAGCAAAAAAGCAAAATGGAGAGGGAATCGCTGCGATTTGTTGGTTCTGCTTATGGAGTTCGGTAAGGAGATTATAAATTTCAAAAGCTGAAGATATTCCATGCAGCACTTGGCTTGCAAAACGTTCACATAGACATTGAAATTGGAAAGTAATTAAATATATGTGCCAAGGAAAGGATAGAAACAAGGCCAGGCGGGTTGCGGTCAGCACAAGTCGAACCTTTGTCGAGAAGAGAGATTACAGATATTGTTTTGGGGACCTATTGAGTGGTTTGACAGGGATCAAAATTATTTTACGAAATAAATTTAATTTCTTATAAATAAATAAAACTGTTTTGATTTTAAGATACAAGAGATATAGCCTATTTTTCCAGATAACTCAGTATTTGACTAGGAAATATAAATAGAAACGCAGTACATTTTTTACAAAAAACGATTGCTTCAACCTGAAAGGAAGCTAACTTCAGCACGTCAAAATTTGTATACGACTTAGGGGCTTAAAATGGTTTAGAAACACCGACATACTGAACTCGATCTTTTTTTGTTTCTTCTGTAACAGTTTTGGAATCTCCAACGGAACTTTCACTCGACTTGCGTGCCGACCTTCAACTACATATGTAGATCCCGGATACTTATGATAATATAATTATGTTGTGCTAGTAGTCAAAGTTCAAAGCTCTGCGTGGTTTAGCATAACTTAGGTACGGATATTATAGTAGTGGCTATCGAAGCTATTTTGGCTAAAGAATATAGGCATGCTGAGATCACTTACCCGGTTGGATTGCATTTCCAATGATGGCGCGCGCATTCTTCAACTTACGCTCCCGATCCTCCAGCGTCACGGGCTCGTTAACTCCGATGGTCTCCGTCTGGGCGCACAGCTGATCGACCTCCTTGCTGGATTCGTTCTGGGCCTGCAGCAGCAGGGCAATGGAGTTTTCCATGGAGCGACGCGCCTCGTCCAGCGAAATGGATGACACCGAGTTCTTAGAGTCACTGGCCTCGAGGGACTGACTGGCTACAACAGGAGATGCGGGTGGAGTTCCCAAGGCCTCGGCTTCCTGGGCAGCTGCAGCGGCTGCGACCTGCTCCTGGGCTCTCAGTTCACCGGGAGTGGGGCCTTCCGTGACCTGAGGATTAGTGGCCTTTCGCTCGAACTCCTTCTTAAAGCTGCCCACACTGACGCCCGGTATGCTGAGTTTCTTGGGCTTCTCTGCAGTCAGTGTCACTGGCGGTGGGGGCTGGAACTTCTCTGCTGTTTCCAGGATGCGGGATTTCCGGCGCTCGGCGTTGAAATTATTCAGCGTGGATTCATCCTGGAGGCTGCACTTGCGCACAAAAGGAGGAGGCGGCGCAGCTGCTGCTGCTGGCTGCCCGGCCTTGGAGGCGCACTCATTAATGGCATTGACCAGATCGGCCGTCTTATGCTTATTTACAAATTTCTTTATCACCTTAGTGGCGTCCTTCTCCTCAGGAATCTCCGCCACAGCATCTAGCTTTCCTCTGGTGGCCTGGCGGGCAACAGCGGATGGACCTGGTGGTGGCGCCGCCGATGGAACAGTGGGATTACCGACGCCGTCGCCAATAAGTTTCTCGCACAAGTCGCCGACCATTCGCATGTCTTTCTGGGAGTAACTGGGAGCTGTGCCCGCTTCCTCCGAAATAGGTGCAATCGGTTCCGCCTCCATTGGCGTGTCCTGCTGTATGCCGATAGCCTGCGGTACCTCAGTACGTGGAGCAACTTGTGGTGGAGCCGCTCTGATCACAAAAGAGCTGTTTGCCGGCTTCTCCTTCTTCTTGGCCGTGGTCCCTGCCGCATTCTCCATGGACACAGTGGGCTGCAGTTTCCTCTTGGTTTGCACCGGACTCTGGGCAGGAGTAATGGTTCTGGTAGGCGAGGGCATCAAGGCAGCTTCTCCTCCGGCTGGAAAACATTGGGAAACGAAGACAGAGAAAGAGAGAGAGAAAGGGTGGCGTGGTTTAATGAGTTTGGTTAAATGACTTTAGTTCGAAAGGTTTCAAGGGCACTCGCGGTGAGGGGCATTGGTTAGTTGGTTCGGGATTGGTACGGGAGGATCAGTTAGTGAGTTGGTCGGGTTGGGGATCGGTTTTGGTGTGGGGCGGCCAGTTAGTTTCCATTTATATACACAAGAGACTGGGACGGTTTGCCGGATTATTTCCTGTCTGATTGATTACAAATCCAGACAAAGCAACCCATTCTACAAACTACTCAAGAATTCGAACTAGGGTTGCGGCACGGGAACTTCCATCTCATATTCTGGGGATCACTTAAGCGATTTGAGAAGCGACAAGCTGGCCGACAAGAAGGTCTACTCACCGGCAACCATGTCCAGTATTCGGCGCTCCGCTTCCGTGTTCGGCGGTCCCATGTCCCGGATCGAGCCAACCGAATGCGATCGTGGAACGCGCTCGTTGGCTGCAGCTTTGGCAGCAGCTACTCCTTCCGCTGACGGTACCACCAACTGGTCCGCTGTGATGGCTGAGGGCGTGAGGGAGAGCAGCACGTCCAGCCGAACCGGCGTCTGGTTGGCCAGATCTTCTGCTAGGTCCAGGCAAGATACATTATCGTTCTCATTCACCCACCAATGAGAGCAGATCTGCTCGATGGTGGCTCGCTTCTTGGGACAGACCGTCAGCATATCACGGATCAGGGTGGAGGCGCGCGAGGGTTTTCGCGGCTCGTAATAGTCCCCCTGGCTGATTTGTTTCACCAACCTCTTAAAGTTGGAGCCATCGAAGGGCATGGAACCGTAGACCAGCGTATAAAGGAGTACGCCCAAAGACCAGCAGTCCACCTCGGGTCCCTGGTACGGGGTACCCTCCACAATCTCAGGCGAGGCGTACAGTGGTGAGCCGCAAAAGGTGCCCAGCAGGCGCTGGTCATCAAACACATTGGAGAGACCAAAGTCGGCAATCTAAAAAATGAGAACATGAGACTGGAATTATTATAAAAATGCCATCATAGTTATGCGCACCTTAGCATTGCCCTTTTCGTCCAGCAGTATGTTCTCCAGCTTGAGATCCCGGTGACAGATTTTGTGCTTGTGACAGTAGTAGACGGCGGTGGCCACTTGGCGGAAAATGCGACGGGCCTCCTCCTCGCTGAGAACCTTCCGCTCGGACAGGTAGTCGTAAAGCTCGCCGCCTGCGGCAAACTCCATGACCAGCACCATTTTCTCGCGGTTCTCGAACACTACAAAGACTCGGTTACTATTGGTATTATATAAACCGAAAAGAACTACTCACCTTCGTAGATGTGGATGATGTTCGGATGATGCACAGAGCTCATAATCTGCACTTCGCGGCGTATGCGCACTAAGTCCGCCTCGGCTTCGATTTTGCACTTCTTTATTGTTTTGATGGCCACCTCCTGGCCGGTCTCCTTATTAATACCTAACTGCACTTTGCCATAGGTTCCTTGTCCTAGCTTCTTAATAATATCAAACCTGAAGGTAAATAAACATATAAATATATAGAAATAGAAGAGACCGAAACTAATTAAGAATCACTCACCTTTGACGCAGCTTCTTGCGGTGATTGTTCATCTTGACGTTGCCCGTATTGTGGATACTGCTCATAATATTGTCTATTTGATCTTGGGGTATCCCCGATGGATGCGCTAGACTATTACCGGTGCCGTCGATTCCCCCAGGAGCTGCGGATTCTGCCGTGGCTCCCACGCCCGCTTCTCTCGCCGCACCATTGGGCGGCGCCTCGGGTTTGCTTATCACCATTGCTGTGGATGTGAATGCGGATGTGGCTTGGGGGGTTCGGCGTCTGCGACGTCTGCTTTCAAAGCTGAATGTGTGGCTGGGTCGGACGTCAAGGCAGCTCCACTAACAGCCGATGCAAATTACTGAAAGAGACGGAGACGAAAACAAGAGTTCTGTTAGTAAACTGAGGCAAGCACTCGGACAGCACTCATCTATGAAACGTTAAATCAAATATGCAACCAATTAATTATCCACGAGGCGCCAGCACACTCGAGTGGCTGCAGTGAAGGCAATCGCTCTCGGGCATGACATGTAGAAAAATTGGGAAAAAGCTTGATAGCAAGGGGCAAAGAAACCCGAAATCTAAACTCGACCCAGTTTAAATTATCCTACTTTCTGCTCTTACTCTTCCTAAAGACAACGCATATTTACCGTGCAGTATCATAAAAGTTTCTTTTAGATTTCGGTTTCAGCTGTATTTGATAAATAATGTTAAAAAAATATATATACACATTTTTCAAAGCTTCTTATTAATAGGATGCCAAAAGTTGTCAACGGTGAGTGAAATATTTCTCCCGACAGCAGGCAGAAATTTCAAAAATTCAAAAATTTGAATTGACTTTGGACGGACAATGGAGAGTTTTGCTTGCAGGGACTATTTCCGACATAAGCAAAAATTTCACAGTCAATTAAGTTAAGGAAGCATTCGAAGATGTTACAGATTGCAGTTGCATCTATCCATATCTAATATAATGTGAATTTAATATATATATTACAAATTATTTGTATTTATTATAATTTAACTTCTATTTGAACCTCTAAAACCGGAAAGGATTTGTAACAAAATAATTGTTTGATTTTCAGGAACTGAGGTTTTACTTCTTACTCCCTTAAAAAATACTATAACTCATATTAATTACCCACACTGTGATTCAAATAGAAGATATTTTTATTCTGTTAATCCTTTTTGATTCACTCCAATAACTTGCATAGTATTATCTGAATCATATTCATAGCAAGACAAAAACTCAAAAATTAAAAGTGGTGAAAAAACTGTTTAATTATCATAAATTTATTTGCGACACTTAAAGTTATAATTGAAATATAAAATTTTCACAGCACACTCTCCAAATAATAAACTATTTTTAAAGCAAAAAAATTTGTTGGGCAAAAAAATTTCGACGTTATGACCAGCAAGTCAAGAAAGAGGGATGGACTACGACACAGGAGCAGGGTCATAAGAGAAGCACCGATTAGATATCAGGGCACCCTTAGTCTAGGTATAAAATTATTTCAATCATAATACAATAAAACAACATTTTATGAATTGTTTGTTACCAGAAAACTAAGATTTATATCGTTTAGCAGTGGAGAGGCAGAGTGATAAAAGATCTTATTCTGGGCATTTGCTTCGGAAAGCCAAATTTAAAATAAGGGCAACGAACATTTTTCAAAGGGCGCTGAACTCGGCCCGATGCTTTCAGTATTGCATCTGCAAGATACAATAACATTGCGTGGCGTCCAGTTTTGGCAATACTGTGTTTTTTTTTCTTTTTTTTTTCAATTCATTTTATTTATTTTTATTTATTTTTTTTTTTACACTCAGACAGCACATGTCATTGAGCCCCAGCCCTGGGGCTGGGATGAGTTCCGAGGGGGCAGGGGCGGCGAATGGCACCCGGCAGAGATAAACAGCCAGAGAACTGCCCCGTTCCTTTTCCTTGGCCGAAGTCGTTGAAATATTTGCGCTTGCTTTTCCGTCAGTTTGGAATTTTTTGCATCGCTGTCGTGTTTACGTAAAGGGAAAAACTTTCTTATTTTTTCTGTTGCCATTTTACTTTTATTTGCCGCTGCGGTCCCGGCTACTGCTGGCTGCTTCTTTCGACAGGAACAGCAACAATAAATTCCATCCAGATAGGCAATGTAAATATGCAAATGAGAATGTTTTTCTGGGTCAAGTCAAGTGCGACATTTCGGCCAGCTATTTTTGCCAATAGCAAATATATCTACATATATATATCCATAAAAATATATATATTTTTTTCGTGGGTTTTAGTTTTTCATTTTTTTAAGCATTCAGGCAAACGGGAAACGCCTCATAAAATCGATAATAATAACATAAATTAATCAATGACCATTAACTAATGATAAAAATTGTGATCTGCACCAGAAACGTGCCTTAAATGAGATTCTTAAATTCCAGCTTCAATGTCATTCTGTGGAAGGCAGCAATTAAAGGGTAGGTGGCGAGTTGCAACAAGCAGTAACAGAAAGCGGCAACAACGAAGGATGAGTATATCGAGTGTATTGCCAGGTGAAATGACAAATTATTTGTATTTCAGAGGAATTCCACACACAGAATTAATATTCAAATGCGAATAAATCAATTTCAATGCATCTCCCTGCGAAATTAAATGGATTTATTAATTGGAAAAAGAACATTTCGGTTATGGGCTTTAATTAAATAATTTTATTGACATTTCAGGATGAAACAATGCCACGTTAAGGGTCTCGACAACAAAGTGAACAGCTGCACTTTGAAAAATTTATTGCAAAACACGAAATTTAATGAAACTACATTAATACAAACTTCGGAATGTTTAGTATAATATAATTTTCTCCTTTCAGGTATTAAGGCGAATGTTGGGTAATTTGAAGAGCAATGTTTAAAAAAAAAAAAATACAGGGAAACGGGAGACTTCAGTCCAAAAACCATTCAACATCGACATCTGGATGGTATATATGCAATTTATCGAAACAGCCAGGCTTACAAGTCAAAGGTCCTTGAGAGTCACTAGGTTGGGAAGTCAAACACAATTTTTACAATTTTTACAAATTGATCATATGGCAGCTATATTATATAGTCGTCCGATTTTCAAGAAATTAGCACCGACTAGTTTTCGTAGAAACGTACAGACGGATGGACAGACGAAGACATGGCTAGATCGACTCGGCTGTTGATGCAGATCTAGAATATATTCATATACTTAATAGGACAAAATGACGAGCTGTGCTTGGTTTTTATCTTTTTTAGGCTAAAACAGCAGACACAAAATGCGGCAAGCAAAATAAGCCAGCCAGCAAGAGGAACCAGACATGTCCGGCATTTCCTTTGCTTGCTCAAAAGTTGGCTAACACACAGATACACTCGCAATCGCACTTATACCACAGAGTTCGCGTATAACTAGAAAGTTTTCCACCGCTTGATGTGTGAGTGAGATTTGCTGGTGGAAATGTGAATTTCACGCTCCGCTTTTTTTTAGCGGTGCAAAAAGGAACTACGGGACCAGAAGATCCCGTTTACTCCTTATACGCATACACAAAAATGGCCATCAAGCCAAGTGTACCCAGGTAAAACTAAGCAAGGTGGCGAAGCTGCAATTGCATTGAGCTTCAGATTTGCATTAGTCTATAGACTATAGATCCAAGTTTTAAAACAGACTTGCAAAAGTAACAAAAATCTCAGTCAACTGAGAAATCAGTAAGAAACTCAGAACACAATATTGCTTATACAAATTCGTCTTCTTAGAATTTTTATTGAACAAGCCAAAACCAAAAATTTCATTACATATCTTATTATGAATGTTATGAATGTTAAATTTTTACCAACTTCATTGTAGGTATAACTTTGTTGCCTGATTTTAAATTTTAATTTCAGTGTTTGAGTAAATTTTTGTATTTCGGCTTATTTTCCCCCCGAAAATTCTCAGCTGCTTGGGGTTGTTTCGTTCAATTTTAAATTTCGTCATTGCCGTCGACGTATTTTGTTTGACACTTGAGTTGTGACATTGTTGCCATTGCCAGGCCAGTGCCTTTGTCTTTCTCTGCGTCACCGGCTCCATTTCGGTCTCCGAATATTGCATTTGACAAACAGTAGAGAAATAAAAGCTTTGCCTAATTCTCATTCGGGATCAATGTTCGAGTTTGTTTACAGTTTGACTTCTGCCAGGCAGCTTAAAATTAAAATTACATACATATTATGCGTAAAATTAAGGTAACCTTGCGTATACGTAACATTTCACGGAAGTGTAGAACTGCTCTTCCCTTGTGCCGCATGCTCTCAATAACCAAATAATGGTGAGAACAAGAAACGAAGCAAATAACTTGGAGGAGAGAGAGAAAAAGAACCGTGATAGATGCCGAATTAATTGTACCAGGCAGGTAATGCAATTTCAATTTGCTCATTTGCTGCATTTAATTTCTTCTATCAGTTCGCTTCCATTTAATAGAAATGCGGAAATCTCTAATATTTTGGGGGTTTTTCTTGTTGGCATTAATGCATCGGCGAGAGCCTCCGCCAGATACTGAAAATCTTTGAGAGCATCGACAGGCGGAGACGTCGTCTCCTCTGTATTTAAAGTCTCGTATCTCCTCGCAAATGAGAAAACAAAATTAAAAGAAATTTTTAAAAATAACTTTTAGCTAACACGCAAGAGGAATTTTTATTTGAGCAAAAGACCAGCCAGAAAAGCAGCAGCAGGCGCAGCATACGAAAAATGTAAAAGCACCCAAGAGAGACAGCCAGCTAGGAAACTAGAAAACATACCTTGAAACTAAATGGCATAGATGGGATGATGATGATGATGGGATGGGACGACGAACGAGGAAGTCATCCGGAGAAACGAAAAACCAAATTCGAATCCAAATCCGAAACACTCGTATATATCTGAAAGAACGCAACAGCAACAACGTTTTCCTCTACTTAAGATTCTTCTGGTTCTGGCTGAGACTCGGCGCTTTTCTTTCTTTTCTCTCGTATTTGGTTCTTCTCGGGATAATGCTATTATAGATACACACTGAGACCATTCGGCTGGCTCTGGCTTATTATTTGCTCACATTTATGGCAGTTTTTCTTTTTTCATTGTAACTTTTCATGACCAGCACTTGCACGCACACATCCACCGCCACACAAACACAGCCGAAAAATCAACATTTCACATTTCTTTTTCACATTTTCCTTTTCATCAAATTGAAAAATGGTCGCTTTTGCGCTTCCTTTTGCCACCAAAAGTAGTATAAATACGTTTAAATATATTTTAATACCGTGGGCTATCTCTGCACATATAGATATCTATAGCTTTTTGGGTATATGTGTGTATATATGACTATATATACAAATAATTCGCGCACTGGTCTTCAGGCGCCTTGCTCGCGTTGCTCTATGCGATCGACTGACACGGCGCTGAAAATTTTCCTCGATTTTCCCGAGCAGGAAAATATAGAAATACGCTAAATATCTCGCCTTGCCTTGCCGATGCTCTTCGGGGCCCATTGTTGTCCTAAAAATAAATGCACTATTCTCTCTCTCCTAACGCTCACGCGTGAGACCTATACCTATCCTCTCCCACATGCTCTTCCTTTTTCTCTGTCTCTGTCTCGTTTCGGTCTATGCATCGCTCGGTCTCTATCTTGATCTCAGACTCTATAATCTCTCCATCTGACTCTCCCGATTTTAGATTTTTCGACTGAGGCGCGTGCCGTGATTGAGCGGGATAATGTGTGACCCTATCGCATTCACGATCACTTCACAGCAGATATTGGGGTGTCTATAATGCGGCGTTTATGTGTACATACACATATGTATGTCCTTTCTAAACAGCTGCTTGAATGGGGGGGCTTTGCTAACGAGCTATATATTAATTTAGATATATTTTTCACATTTCCCGATACGTAGCGGCGGAGGAGGAGGAGCGAGTCGTTTGCAATAATTCTGTCACATATAGGAAATACTTCCAAGAAGTTTAACATTTATCTATCAACAAGGTACGTTCAAAATGTATCTTTAAGGTAAGTTGAATATTTATCTATGTAATTTCAGGCGGAGTAAAAAATCCTTTTGGCCCTAGATGCTCGGAGGAAAGCTAGAAAGTCCTGTTTATCCAGCAGACATAGGTTGCTCGGCATTACTCAAAGCTCAAATGGGTGGCCAACAACATTAATCAGCAAAGTCGAAGCGCACAAGCATGATAACTCTGGGACCTGGAACTTTGTAACCATATAGTTCTAACCATCTACAAAGTCCCCTGACGTTTCACAGTGACTGGTGTGGCCCTGACTCTAAAACTGGGACTCTCACTGGGCTCAAGCACAGTCTAGCTACACTAACGAAAAAAAAGTCTGACCTTAAATAAAAGTAGAACTACAATCGATCCAGTTCGACATTTTTGTTATACAAGACAGCAACTATTAAAATTAATAAATTTCTTATTTTAAAATATAGTAGCATTAACTATCTGAAATATACACCTTTTTTTGTGCACTGTACCTTCAGCTTACACTTGCATATAAGTGCAAGCTTATCAGCGCTGGGCAAACAACGGCCTTCAGACCGCGGTGGTTACCGAGAATATGATGGAGATGGCGATGATGACGATAATAATGATGATGCTAGTCAGTGGAGGGGGTGGCAACAGTATTAGTGCATTATATAACCTTTTAAATGCCTGTTCAAACATTAAATAAGACATAATGCCAAATTTATCACCATTTAGTGGAAGACAGGGCAAATATATTTCCGGCTAAAAGTGGGCATCCTGTTCCGTGTTTCCGTCGAGGAAACGTCTAAGAAATTGAGAGCGCTGCCAATCCGGGTCGAGTAATGTAATTGGGAGGACACGGTCTACGGAGTAGGAGCACATTTATCTATATATATATAAATAGTTCGACTGGAAGCAGTAGTCAGTCGGTCAACCAGACGAACTGAAAGTTGGATTGACCGAAAGGCAGACAAACAGGCAGTAAGTCAGTCCTTAATAGCCTAAACAGAGAGCCTTTATAATTTCCGCATGCCAGGATAAATCAGCCAAGAAAGGCACTGCAATCCAGAGAATTTTTTCTCTTTCTAGTTATTAAATAGTTGGTTTTTATTTTGTGCTTCAGGTTAGTTTAATTGTGCATGAGCCTGATCTCCATGATCATTTAATGACGAACTTGTTACAAAATAAATTTTGTTTTGGTGACCTAAAAGCACCTGAAATCAAGTACTTTTTTTTCGCTGTGCTGGTAAATACTTAACGGGTGTCGCCGGGGCTTACGTGTGTGCGTGCGCCATCAAATGATCGACCTAGTTAAGACCTCGCCTCGTTTTCGCCTCATGCCTGTGTCTGCACTTGGCGCATGCAACAGCAAAAAGTCACTCAAAATAAAGAGAAGTGAGAACAAGAAAGGAAGCTAACTTTGGCATGCCAAATGTTGTATACCCTTCCAGATTGGAATTTATTATTATTTTATCAATTTTTAAAATAACAAAAAACATATATATATGTAAAATAATATTGATATATGGACGTCCTAAATTCATAAAATAAAAACCGAAATTCTGAATCGAAACACATATCGGAATAAATAATGCTCATAGCTTGGAGTTTATAAAGATCTGTTAAAAATTGATGAAGTTATAATTTTGTTTCTAAAAATTTCCTTCCTATGGAAGCTATATGACAATGTCGACCGATTTTTATTAAATTAAAACATAAATTATTAAATAATATATAAACCGCATATCTAAGAGTAGATGAAAATATGTTGTGTAGTTTTTGTATAATCGGGCGGCGGAAGGACAAACAGGCCGACATGTCAATATCGACTCGGCTCTTTATACGGATTAAGAATATATAATATATACATACTTCTGACTAAAATTATAATACCCTGCAAGGGTATAAAAAGGAAAGTGAAAAACCTGCATGCCAAAAACGTCGCCTACTAAAACAAAAGCAGCGTAAAATCAAAGTGCGGGAGGGTCGATGCCGGAGCGGTAGTATATGTACGAGGGTGGCAGTGGCACATGTGCGTGCCAGCTTTTCGGGGCCTGCCTTATAAATAAACGCGACATAGCTGGAATTTTGTTTGTACGCCAACTTCAACCGGAAATGCCATTTTCGCTGGCTGCTCAACTTTTTGTTGGTTCAATAAAGCTCGACGGGAAAGTGGAAGCCGAAATATGGGGACAGAGACAGGATTGGTGGCAGGGGCAGGGAAATAAATGTGGGACGCTCGTACGTATACGTAACACGTAGTAGTATTTTGAAGGCGCTCATAAGTCACCAACTTTCGCTTGAATCACCTGCATACCTGAAATAGTTTACCATAAAAGAGAGCTGCGATTATTAAAAAACTCAACTTGTATGAATTTAAAAAGTTTCCCGCTTTTTCGCACATATTTGCCACGACTCTTACACCTGCTTTATGAGTTATTTATTAGGACCATTCTTATGTATAAGTTTAGCGGGAAATTAGTAATTTAGCGCCGAATTAAATACATTTTTGTGTTTTATATTATTTTTTCCTGAACTGTATAAATGAAAAAACAAGAAAGGAAGCTGTAACAGTCTATTAACTAAACAGTGTTTTGCTATTAATATTTCTGGTACTTAACTTTACAGTGTTTGTATAAAAAAATAAGACAAGTGTTAAGAGATCGATAAAATGACAAAAAATTACCATAAAAATGGCCAAATTTCCCATAGTGCGCTGGGGAGAGCTTTAGTTACGTTGTCCTCACTCACGGCAGGAAAATTGCAATAATTAAATTTCTTTTGGTAATTGCAATGATGATATTACATGTAAGTCAAGCGTAATGGATTCAAAGAGAGTGATTTTAGCGACAACTTTGTGTGCCCGAAGTGGATAATTATTTAGTGTTTCGCTCACTTAATTACACAAGTAAGCCACTCTGCCAAGAACAATAACATCCGCAACATCCACAAACATTTGCAGCATTAACGGCAACGGCAACGGCAACGGCGGCTGCAACACCAACTCGGTTTTCACTCATTTACTTAATTGAGTTGTCGTTGCCGTTGTTGTGCTCTATTTTGTTCCGTATGGGCATGGGCTTGTTTCTTTTGTGGCCAAGTTTGCAGACCGAGTCAAAGCGGGCGAATGCGTTGGGCGTGGCATGGGCTTGGGCTTGGGCTTGGGCCTGAGCGCTGCGACTTCTGTTATTGTTGCCACTGCCGTTGTTGTTGTTGCTTGTAGCATAATTTACGGTTGTAATTGTCGCACATCGTGGCTTTGCCGGGCCTTTTGTAAGTGCCCCGTCCTCTGCCTTCTCGCTCGTTTTTGTTTTTTTGTGCACACACACGGTGACACATGTTGAAAGTCTCGCGCTTTGCTTGACGCAAATTGCCTGCGGCAGCCACTTAATCAGCAGGCAAGAGAAGAGAGGGGAGAGAAGAGCGAAAAAGTAAATAAAAAGGTAGCCACAGCATACGCGGCGTATACGTAATGTTTGCAGGACTTATTTGTGTTTTCTGTTTTTTGTCGCACCCTTGAGTTTGACTCTTTGATGAACTGAAAAATATAAAGCTTATTGTCATTTATTTATCATCAAATTGTGTTGCCATCTTTTCGGAGTTTAAAATAAATGCTGCTGTAATCCAAAATAAAACTGTATCTAACCATATCCCATTGTATCTTCAGAGCCAATATGAAATTTGTACGTAAACAAGAAAGAAAGCTAGCTTCGGGGGTCCCTGCATGAAATATAACTATGTATTACTATCTATGTTGTTGAAGAATTTATATAATTGATAGGATCGGAAACTACTCTTTCGCTTAAAACTAATATAATGCCCTAAGAGTATACAAAATACAGAATAACTGATCAAATATATAGGGTTTTAATTTATACAATTATATTTTTTAGACTGAACAACTTTATTGGCCCATAAATTTCCAAAATTAAACGCACTACTGGCTAACCCGGCTTCTGGCCAACTTTCACATATTTATGCGTTTTATTTATGTAATTCTTTTGTTGGCGTAAAAAGCTTTTGATTTAGAGTCAACCCCTATAAAATGTGCAAATAAAACTGTGTTGGCAAGAGCACAATGGCTGAAACATAAACATTTTCCCTAGATTGAGGCGCCGCATGTCCGAAAAAGTAGTGCAACAAGAATTAATAAAAAGTTTGCTCCTGAAATAAAATTAATATGGCAAAGAGGAAACGAAAATGATTTTATTTTTCAGGTGCTTCCTATAAAGTTTTATAGTGGAATGAAGAACGAAACGAAATATTTCTTTCTACGATAAGTTATATACATATATTTCACTCATTTCCCCTAGTAAACAGAGTCCACTAAAGAATCCAAGAGGGCGTGGGTGGGTGTGTGTCAGAAAACTCCGTTAATTGGAAAAGTTTTTAAGCTAGAAATTGATTTTGCATGCACCATTGATGGAAGTGCTCATTAATTTCGAGCTGCCACCAGAGCTGCGTACAATGCATTTCCCCAATGGTTTCTTGCCAATTATTTGAACAATTTGTATGCGTTTAAGATTTCTAGAGAGAGAGTTTGTGACAAATGCTCCTGCAGTGTTTGTTCATTAATTTCGACATTTAAATGAATGTGCGCAGAAATGACAAACTGTCGGACTGCTTATCTCGGAGGAAAAGCCAACCCACCACGAATTAGCTCTAAGCAAGTGATGTCCACAAACAACAAAAACAATAAAATAAAGGCAAAAAAGACTTTTAAAATTAAATCTTAAACATAAATAAAGGAATAACTTATGACTTTAAAATTGACTTTAAAATTAAGCCAACATATATCAACGCATTGTTGTGTTTTAAGCCAAATTTTGTTAGCTGTATCCTTGCAAATAAATGTTAGAAAAGGCTTATGGTGAATCCATCTATCGAAAACTCAAGTAATCGTTCCTATTGCAGCTGTATCATAAAGTCGTTCGATTTTTAATAAAATAAAAGCAGAAATTTTGAAATACTACAGAATGCTCATATGTCAGAGAAGATGAAGATATGTTGAAAAAAAGGCCAAGTTACAATTTCTCATTATGCATTTCGAAATTATTTCCGTTGCTCAGCAATCAAAAAACAAATCTTGCTTCTCTATAATAGAAAAGCTAACTAAAAAATGGCTAGAACGGCTGCACTTTCCCTTGCTACCGCCCACTTTCCCTCGGCCTGTCAGTCGAAGGTCGCCAGCATTCTTGTTGTTCTGATGGTTGTCACTTGTCGCGCAGTCTGGCACACTTTTTTAATTGTTGTCTTTTTATTCGCTGACCGCTGTTCACTTTGGTTCAAAAAATAAAAAGTACGCCGGCCGAAACAAACCGAAAATTAATTTAATTGCTTATTTGTTGTGCTGCCTTAAGCACTTTTGCCCATTAAATTGAAGCACAGACTGTGGGACTCAAGAGAGCGCAGGGAAAGGAGTCGTGCCTTCCCACTGAGATGCATGTAATTAAAATTGCATTTTAAACTTTTGTATTGTTTTGTGCTTTTCAGCGTGTGCCCTCTTTTGTTCAAGAGTTTTCTCTCTTTTTGCGAAGGATTCAGCGCAGGTGGCGCTGGGAGGAGAAGGGTGCTATAGTTTGGCCACTGTTGTAATTATTTTTGTTTTTAAACCCTAGCAGGGTTTTTAGCTTCGGCGTATTTCATTTTAGAGAAAAAAAGCATACAATAAGACATAAAATTAACGACCAGGTATTTACTCGATTTTTGCTATTAAAACCTTATATTAACAATTTATCATTTGATCTTTGGATTAATCGAAATTCAGCGAACTGCAGTTTCATTTTTTTGGTTTCAGCTAGTTTTTTTTCCTGTAGTTCGCAAACCGTATATGTAACTTGCAGCCCACCCAGAAAAATAAACAATAATTAAATGCAAACAAGAACAAGTGAAAACTATAAAAGCCACGAGAAAACCAAGCGGGAGGAGAAAGCAGCTGCAGCAACGAAAACAACTCAAATTTTGCCAAATAAATTGGACAGACGAGCGGCAGTTGAATTGCCAACTCAAAACGACGCCTCGCTGTGCGTGTGGGCGTCGCCCAAAAACCTTGCCCCTCTCGCCGTGACTCCCCCGATCCTCCCCAGAACTGAAATGAAAACCAAACCTAGCCAACAAACTGTCGGTTGTTCATTTTCATTTCGACATTTCTCTGTATTTAGTTTTCCCATGAATTTATAGGGAAAACTGAATTATATTGTAGAGCTCGAGTTGCATTAGCTGATGCAGAAAACAATTTGTTTTTAAATAATATTTCAACACAAATGACTTATTTTTTGCAACACAGACAGTTCTTAGATTCCGTTTTTATTCAATTTATGGATTATTATACCGATGAAGGGTATTATAATTTTAGTCAGAAGCTTGCAACGCAGTAAAGGAGGTATTTCCGACCGTATAAAGTGTATATTCTTGATCAGGATCAACAGCCGAGTCGATCTAGCCATGTCCGGCTGTCCGAATTTCCGCAAACTAGTCTTTCAGTTTTAAAACTGAACTGAAATAAACTTTGCATATAGTCTTCTAGATAT
Organism: Drosophila punjabiensis; assembly: GCA_008042585.1. NCBI lineage: Eukaryota > Metazoa > Arthropoda > Insecta > Diptera > Drosophilidae > Drosophila > Drosophila punjabiensis. The sequence continues at coordinate 463,031 of VNJR01009488.1, forward strand.
AAAGTTTTCTTGTTTAACCTGGAAAATTCCGAAAAAAAAAATACAAACAAAGTCCCCCTTTGAAATAAGAAAAAAGCTACCTTTCGAAAAGATTTTAATTCTTTACTCCTGAGACTTAAATCCTTGGAGGAAAGCTATGATTAAATATATAAACAATCACAAATTATGCTTTGATTGCTCTTTTGTTTTTCATTTCCCCTGCGCTTAACCTGATATTTAATTATCATCAGCTTAGCAGCCAAGCCCACATGTTGCAACTCACGCAAACTTCAAACTCAAAAATGACGGCCGCCGGCAAAAGCAAATGCAATTTTTGTGCAGCCGCAGCCGGAACAAAAAACATGCGGCTGCCATCGGACATCAGGACATAAGGGGCAGGAATTGTGGGGCACATAATCAGCGTAGAGCACGGCCAGGACCACGCCCTTGGGAGGACGGCGTGGGCACGGAAATCGCAGAATGGAATTCGGGAAATTGGGGCTAGGTTGAGCTTTCGCTGCCGTGCAGCCAAAGGAGTTACCGAATGTCCTTGACCTTATTTACTTTATTTTGGGGTACGGAACGAACAGAAATTTCAGCTTGGTAGTAAAAATTGTACCAAAAAGGTGGGAGTCTAGTTGAAGTGCCATTAATGCCAGCAACGAGAGTCGTGGGTGTTGCTGCACTGAGAGAAACCAGTATACATATTTTTATGCCGTGTAAGCCATCGCCTTATATATCGGTGGGATTAATGCATTTTATAAAATTAAATCCAAAGTTCTAAAATAATATATAAAGCTCAAAATCGAGAGTATATCAAGATATGTACGTATGCAAGGGTATAAGAACGCTTAACATGGCATTTTCGTCAGCTTCGTATCTGCCTTCTGGTTGTTGCCCCGCCGAACATGTGAATTTAGTGGCATATTTCGCAAAAAGTGAGACTGAAGGCAGCAACTGCGGCTGATGACAGGCAAAGGCTGCCGCAGCGAAGCGACAAATAAACGTCAGTTGGCAGCACTGACAGCCTTGACCGATATGCGAGCGCTAAACACCGACACAAAGGCATTAAATATACACACAGGCAGACAAGAACACAACAAACACACACCCGCAGCGATGTCGAAGAGGTAGTATAGAAATGAGAAGAAAGTTTCGGATACCTTCTTAGACATGTAGCTATGGTCCGCTATGGATTGAAAGATATCCACAAAAGTCTGCAGCTGCTTGATTGTGTCTGTGCTTTGCATATTTGCTACACTGCCCTAAATTGCAAGTCGTCCGATTTTTATGAAAATAAAAATAAAATTATAAAATAATAAAGAACGGTTGTATGTCAAAGTAGATGAAAATATGTTTAAAACTGACAAAATTATAATATATTTCTAATATCCCAGCTATATGATATAATAGGTAAATTTTTATAAAATAAATCTGAAATTCTAGTATATTATAGAAAACCCAAAACCGAGAGGAGATCAGGATATGCTAGAAAACAGTGAAGTTATATTTATTTTTTCTCTCTAAGAACTGTTGGATCGTTTTTTATGGCAGCTTTATTATATAGTTCACTGATCATAAGAAAGTATTAAAAAAAAAACATTAAAATAATTACTTCATCCTAAAACCAACTTCAACAACTAAATAAAAAAAAAGGTAGGAAAGTATTAAAAAAACATAAAGATTAGTTTATTTTGTAATAATTGTTTAAATGCTTAAACGCAACATCCTGTGGCACTTCAACCAGGACACCTAGGACATTGAAATTTTTGTCAGTTGATATTGAGGTCAAATCTAGCTTATATAACTACTCAAAATATTGAAGCCACGCCCATTTTAACTCGGGCTAAAGAATAAAATTTAAGACTCGATGTTTTTAAGCTCAAAAAGGAATTCATGTGTGTCTATGCACGTGGTAAGGATTGTGAATTTCATTAAGCCCACAAGCAGCCTGCAGGAAGAGCACTGGAGTAGGAAAAGCGGGACAGAAAGTAAGGAGCATGTGAAGTAGCTACTCAAGTCGACGGTAACTCCCAGCGGCACCTCAACGAACTAACAAAGTGCAAAGACTGCCAGGTGAAAGATCCTCCAGAGAGCGAGGGAGCGAGCGAGGCGCGCAGCTCTCGAGTTTGTTTGTTTTTCTGCTTCTTTTGTTTGTCTTCGTGTGTGCATCTGCGGGCAGAGCAATGCACGCAAAGTGCTTTTCCCACTGCAATATTTAAGTAAAAAATATTTCTGCAAGGAACTTTTCTCTATGCACTAAGTAGGTCAGCCGATGTGGTCACAAAAATGCCCCGAAAATCTGCTCACAAACTCAATATAAGCAAAGAGCAGCGGTGCTGAGCGGGGGCGAGAATAAATACGCTCACGTTGGCGTTGGCCAAACAAAATTCACTTTAAGCAAATCAAATTAAAATCAATTAAAATTAACAAGCAAGCAGCCGGTAAACCGAAGGAGACCCACCGCCCAACACCCACACCACTTCATCAGCGGCCACCCCTACCACCCATCGAAGTACACACAGAGAAATAGGGTACAACGACACCTCGTCTTACACTGTATATATATTTTTTTCTTTAATTGCCTTTCTTATTAAATTTAATAAATGGTTTACGAGAGTAATCGCTAGACATAATACAATTTATTTATTTATTTAATATTTAAAAAACACGTTGGGAAAATAGGAGCTTAGAAATGTAAATTAAATAATTATATGTACCAAGGAGAATATCAAAAATTGGCAAACGATGAATGTAAAAAGGATCCTTTTTAATATTAAAATGATTAAGGAGCCCTCATTTTATCCAAGTGTCTGCCACAGAAACAACGAAAGCACCAACACCAAAGTCGACATGCCAAGCGCATGAATCATGAATTTTTCATATTGTGCCAGGGCGCTGCTCTTCTTTCTCACCTCTCTTATCGTTGTTGTTGCTGCAGCGGTTAAGGTGCGGCAATAAGTAAATTGAGTCCCCGCAAACATTTAGGTAAACCCAGTAACAAGCGCACCTACACCAGGGTATAACTTTTAGTAGGTTAATGAATTAGGCGGCCAAAAAGAAAAGGCCGCCGGGGAGGTGCAGAACGAGAGAGTACATAATGTACATACATAAGTGTGTGCAAGTCCAGGTGAGCTGCTGCTCATTTACTTGCAAATATTTACGGCACCTTATAGGCACGTATTAATGTTCACGCATACATAAGCACCAAAGTCAATTTTAAACACTGGAAAAATTTAATCACTTCTGAAATATAAGGTAATACGGTAAACCAAAGTCAATCAAATTTCTGAGCTGAATAAAGCTCCGCTTCAGTGTTCCCAATTAAAAATAATTATATTAACATCATTTCTGATTACCAATCACCCTTTTTTCTCCAGTGCATTTTCCGCCGATCAAATGTGGGCTTTTTTGTGTGCGTAGAGAATGAAAAGAGCCGAGCAAAGCGAGTGTTTTAAATCGAGTTGAGTCACCGGGACGTTTTTAACGGGCCCACTCAATGCCCACACACACAGCTGTTCTCTCTCTCTCTCTTATAGAGAAGGTGTTGATCAACTCAGCGCCAACCAACTGATAGGTAGATAAAGCGAAATGGGGAGATTAATTGGGAGCACGCTGCAGGCCGGCGCCCGAAGCCACCTAGCGGCACAGCTGAGGCGTAACCGAGATGTCTAGCCGAAATAACTAGCCAGAAATTAAGTGCCGCTAGACACACACACTACATTTTCCCCCATTTTCAACAGTTTTCCCCCGTTGGCACCCCCACCATAAATATACACTGGCAAGTGGAAACTTGTGTTAGAGACATTTTAAGTGTGCTGCACATATTGTGTTGTTCTTTAATTTTATTGGCACAAGGTTAGAACAAAGAGGAGACCAAAGAGAGGAGACCAATGCCAAGTGGCAGCAGAAGGCGAAGATGAGGCACAAATGGCAAAGTTTATTATGCCAGGGCGACGACGACATTTTGTGCAATAAAAGGGGGGTGAATGCAAATATGGCCGAAAATCTAAAAACACAACTGAGTAAAAATTTTACTTTTAAATGGAGCTGTCCATCTGCAGCCAATAATTAATCTAGTGCTTTAATGCGTGATAAAAGTGGGTAAAAAATGTACTATTTTTAAGCTCAATTTGTTCACAGGGAAAGTGAAGCCCTATCAAACCGCAACTTGGGGTTTTGTCTTTTTAAAACATCCAAAATAGTTCATTTCAGTGCTCAGAAACCAATTAAACATGCATTTTTAATGAGCAACATCTGTACGTTTGTCTACTGTTTGATTAGAAGATTTAAATTTTTCAAAAATTCCAAATGTTTCACACAGATGAAATGCGTGGGAGGGCATACGCGGGTTTTTTGGCCAAAATTTTGTCATTTTTTGTGTAAAGGCAGGTTGTCGCAGTAAAGTTTAAATAAGTAAGTGTAGTTTGAAGCATTTTTGGCCAAAAGCATAAAAAAGGATATTAAGAAGTGCGACGGCAGGTGCTTCTTAAACCCACTGTTAGAAAAACCGCCTTTGTAGTGTAAACAATTTCAAATTATCGTGAAGCAAAAATGCAAATAGATTGCATTTCTAGACCAAATTCGGAATGTTATGAAAGTTGAATTGTATGCCAAAATTTCACGTTGCGCTTCCCCTTACAGTTACTGGTCTTGAATGGAAACCTTGGTGCTGAAAGAAGCCCAAAATCTGAGGTAGAGATGAACGCTCACGTGCACAAAGCTTCGGCCTGGGAAGACGGGCTCAGCTCAGCGCTGACGCTTCTAAAGAGCGACTTTTGACGTGGGCGACTTTGCCAGCTTCTGCTTACGTCATAATTCTGCAGTGGTGTTGGTGTCTTCGCCTCGCCAACTATAAAAAAAAATTGTGTGGTCTGGCTTTGTGTGTGTGTGTGGCGTTTACAACGCCTGTTTGCTGCACATTCACAAAGGCCCGAAAGCACCAGAAACAGCAAAATGTTTTTAGAAAAGCGTTGCCACTGAAAACTACCCGCACCGCCCCCACACAGTGAAACCACCTGGCGAAGGGCAAACAATTATTACAGATCATAAAGCAACAAGAATGGAAGTAATATAATTTTAAATTTTAGTTTTTATCAAACCAAAATCGAAAACATTTGAAGACATTAAGAATTACTATTTATTTTGTCAAACTTAGTGAACAGACTGACTTATACCACTATTAAAATATAGAGTACATGTTTTTTTGTTTATTAACCAAAATGTAAACACGTTTTATCGATTTTTTAAATTTTTTACATTCTTCAAAATAAAGGGTACATACAATCATAAATAACCAATTTTTGGAAAAACTCTTCAATTATGTGTTTTATGACATTATAATTAATAAGCTAACATTACTAAATTTAGAGCGCAAGGCTTTAGGGTCAGAAACTTGGCAACGATCGAGACTAAAAAAAGAGAAAGAGACGAAAAATGTGGGCGAAAAATTCATAGTATTCGCCGTTTCTTCTTACTTTTCGTTTTCAGAGCGAGGGAGTTTATCGCATTTTCTCTTTTATTGGCTGCCTTTGTGCGAATCCCACGTTTGATTTATAAACCAGTCATACACATGTGTGCGAACGAAATGGAGAGCGCAACTGGTTAAACCACAAGAAATCAAATCCCATCGTATTCTTTCAATTAATTCTCATAATCCCCATCATAAATAAAAGAAAAACACACGCGGAGAATGGAGATGGAGCACTCTCACTTTCGCTTTTCAAGGTGGCGACGAAAAAGAGACATTATGTAATCCGCATTCCTGCTACTCAAACAATAATAACAGTTAATGCCAAAAAAAAAACGAAAACAGAAAAGTGTAAGAGGCACCCACACACGGCCACATTTTCTGTCTGATTGGGAGGTGCGGCCCACACACAGGCATATATATGCATACCGACAATTACTCAACACACGCACCTACCTTGTGTTGTATTGTTGTTGTTTCTTTTTGTTTCGTTTGTTTGCCTTCGCTCTCTTTCGCTCTCGCTAGCGCCTTGTTCTACCAGCCGTTTTGTTGTTGTTGCTTCATCTTCTCCAGCCGCTGGACCACAAGGGCTTCCATTTCACATTGATTTCGCCTGCAGGAGTGGGTTTCATTCAATTTAAGCACAATGCGTAATAGCTAATTACGCCAAAAACAACAGCTGTAACTTATTATGATTTCACATTTTTTCCCAGTTGGAACTTAGCTAACACTCACACACACACACACACCAAAATGCATCTGCCGGCGTTGCGTTTACGAAGCGCTGCGCAACAACCGAGATACGAGGCGGAGAAAAAGACGCCTACACCGCGAAGGGTTTGCAGAAACACATTTACACTCGATGCACTTTCCGCGACGTGTTTTCTCCTACCATTTTCGTATGTAGCTCCAATTTTTACCACCACGCCATCCGCAACACACCCGCTTTCGTCGAATTTTTTTTGTTTTTGCGCCCCAGTGTTGCCGATTTAGCCATTTGCCCGCTAAATTTGGCTATATAGCTGGTTTCTAGCGATAAAGCGAGATTTTTAGCTTTATAGCCAAGTATCAGCTATATAGCTAGGCAGGCAGTTTCCAGAGTGGCCAGATCAATAAAATGGGAAAGTGCGGTCACACATATTTTTAAGTATTTTTTATTTTTTATTTTCAACTGCCACAATTAAATAATTCGTTTTATTTTTTACCTATCTGTCATCTGGCATGACGAAGCATATTTAAAACGGAAAATGCATATGAAAATTCACAATTTACACGTTTTGTGCTCATATGTTGCGGAATATATATATATACATTTATTCGATTTTATTAATATAAATATAATATATTCACAATATCCAATATTAATGATTTAAAATTCCAAAAAGACCGGTAAAAAAAATTAGCCCCCCTTTCATAATTGGCATTTTAAACGCTTTTCTGTGAAGTTGAACGGGTTTTTTATTAAGAACATTAAATAAACAAAGTTGAGCATAAAGGTACATTAACAATTTTTTGAATAAGCTACTGATCATAAAATAATTTAGTTTTAAAACTTAATTGTGTTTAGTACAGAAAATATACAGAAAGTGTGACCGTAATCTGGGTGATAAGTAGAAAGGTAGTATTTGAATATATTTTTATAACGTCTTTTTTTAACCTTATTATTGTCTATATGGGAAGTGGTTACCTATGAATTAGGTTAAGGATTCGTTAGTCCACCCTTCTATACTATATCAGCTTTAATCATTAATAAATTCATATATCAGTACGCTTTCCAAGCAAATCTTGGTTCGCATGGCGTCCATTCTTATACATTTTGTGTGTTTTTCGGGTTGCTTAAATATGTAATACAAACCATCTAGGTAAATGCTTTTGTTGTTAATTTAAATTTTAAATAAACTCTTAAATTTTGTAAAAATTCTGTAATTTTTAAACCATTTATTTGGTCGTTTTTGACATTGAATAATAAATATCGCCGTGTTAAGCGGTTAAGTTAAAATGAAAATAAAGCTTTAAAATAATAGGGAAAACTCAATTAGTTTTTGTTTATTCATTTCATTTTTTCGCTCACTTTTATAAAAAGTCGTGTAAAAAATTTAGGTTTTTTATATTTTCAAATTATTTTATTACCTGCCATAGCCATTGAGATAAAGATTAAAACACCATTTATTATCTGTATTTCGGATTATAAAGATTGGCTAAATCGGACTCTTTTCTTTGAGTGTATTCGTTAATTTTAAATTTTTCGGTTAAAATAATTATTATTTTGGTACAACATGGGCAGCACTGAACAGGATGTCTGGCAACGCCGGTCATGCTGCCAGACTTCCCGTTCATGAGCGACCAGCGATGCCAGACTTTTGGGTCTCGAGTCCGGGCGTTGCCAGACTTCTCGTTCATGAGCTGTGTGCTTGGAAATCCGTCAGATTCAGCGGGAAATTAGCTAAGCTGGCGTCGCTGATATAGCCGTCAAATAGCCAAGTTGACATTGCTGTTTTGAGCGCATTTTGCGAATAAACAACAACAATAATAAGAACGATAAATGTAATTAAATGGACGGAATTATCAAACGGCGTTCGCTGACGCTCAGCACTCGCCTGCTGCAGAAGCGTCACAGTGGTAAGTATTGGCTGTAGATGCGCAGGAATGCCCAGTAATGCCAAATTTCCCACTAGCCTCGCCCCAGAGCTGCGGGCGCCCAGGAAGCGGAGGCGGACAGGATGCGGGCTGCTCCTCGGAGGCACCCGGATCGCCCTCCTCGGTGGTCAGCATCGCAGACGATGTGGAGAGCACACCGCCGCACAAGCGGCAGCCCAGCCTGGACGACAGCGTGGACTTCTCGCCGCGCCTGGACGTCAGTCTGTCGCCGCACTGCCTCTTCTCGCAGACGCTGGCCATCGAGAGCCCCGAGGTGGGGTGGCGCTGGAACCGCAGCAGCAGCAACGCCACCACGGACAGCGGCTTCGACTCGGCGGAGCTGAGTGTGCGGGACCGTCGCCGCCAGATCGCGTTCAAGGGCTGCGAGGATCGACGCAGCCAGCTGGACAACAGCCAGTGGCGGGCGCAACAGATGCGGGCCCGGGATCTACTTAAAGAGCGCTGTGACAAGCTGCACCGGCAGCTGGACCAGGTGGTGGTGTCGGAGCCGGTGCCCGAGCCGATGGAAACCCCAAAAGTGTCTGCTCCTGTGGCTGCCCGTACCAGATCGGCCAGCAAGAGGCCTTCACCGGAGCCTGCGCCGGCAACTGATCCCATGGCGGACTTCCTGAACGATTCGGAGACGGACATGTTCCTGCTTGAGGCCTCCCAGCAACTAGAGTCCAAGCTGGCGGCACAGGAGCCGCCAAAGCCGGTGGGCACCACACCGACCAGTCACCACAAGGCCAAGCGACCATCGTTCTACATGAAGTTTCTGGAGGACGAGAGCGAGAGCGAGGACTGGCTGAGTGCCCTGGAGGAGGCAGTGCAGCAGGCAACGATGCCCAAAAAGCCGCGCAATTCGCTGCAGCGCTACAAGTCGATGCCTACGACCGGAGACTCGTCCAGCGGTGTCTCCACGCTAACCAATGTGATGGCCGGTAATGGACCGGCCACCTATACAAGTGCCTCCTCCGCTTCCGGCTCTGCGGTGGCAGATACACCACGCATCAAGCGGCATGCCAGCTCCCACGCCCTGTCCCCGGCCACGTCGCACGGTGAGTTTTAACAAGTGTTTTATTTTTGGAGAGTTTATCATCTTATTGCTTTCCCCAGCTCGTGGCAAACTCTTTGGCAGCCGGAAATGAAACCTAGCGACACGGCTAGGAGACCAGAGCCTGCTTCCCCGAATGTGATGAGAGCGTGGATAGGTGTTAAGTATTTTGGTTTTGTTCCCCATTTAGTTTCAGTTTCATTGCCTGTTCTCCTTGACCGCTCGCCAGAAAGGCGTGCGCGCGCTAATTGATTCATGCAGCTGCCAAGCGTCTTTGTAAATGTAAATTTAAGGCTAATTAAAAATTAATTGTAATTTAAAACGGGTCCCTCAATTGTCTGTCTCGAATGTCTGCTGCTTGTTCGGCGCATGCGACCCGCCATATGCTCGGCATTATCAGGCCGGGGATGCGCCGCCCACCGCCTGCACAGGTGGCAGGGACAGGTGGCTGCGACTGGCCAGTCGGTGTGCCGTGTGCTGTCCCCCCACTGGCTGAGCTTTCATTCACCGATTGAAGGGCTTTCATTGAGTGCGAGAGCGTTTTAAATTAATTGGAAATGCTGGCGGTGGATTTCAGTTTTAATATCCCTTTTAGTGGCCCTATAAAGGTCAGCTCGAATTTAGTACGGCTTTATTTTTGCTTGGGAAGTGACATTGTAACTTCAAAGTTCACAAATTTACATTATTTTTTAACTCTCTCGGATTAACTTGCATTTATCTAAGATAATTTAGCTGTAAGCCAAGTATTGTTATTTTTTAATTACTCAATTTGGGTTTGATTTTAAATATTTAAGAACATGTTTACTAACAAAGAAGTGAAGGTTAAGAGATTATTTACCACTCAAACTATTTCTTAAGAAAGAAAAATAAAATTGACGTTTAAGTGAAAAGATATCCTTAATTAAAACCAAGATTGTTTATAACAGCTCGTAGGATGGACTCAACTTTGATCTTTTGACTCTATCTTCCAGATTGACTTAGCAGAATTCTAAAAGAAATTATATCTCTAGTTCTTACGATTAGAAGAGACAAAAGTTTTCACTCTTTAAACGAGAGAGAATAGAAGAGGGTTAGAAATAAGATGTTTCTTTGAATCCGTTTTTAATCGAGCCTTTGGGTTACCCGTTGTGTTCCGAACCTTGGGATCTGTGGTGTTTACTCTTAAGTTTAATAATTTAGCAAATTTAGAAAGAAAAGTATACTTATGAGATTTAGAATGCAACTTTTTTGGGTTTTAGGTCATTATTTATTTAGCATGAATTAGGGTTCCTTCAATTAGTTTCTCCTCAAGCTTAGGCCTACTATTAAGGGCTCTAAGCTCAATACCAATTTAAAGTTTATTCCAACATTCATAGTTGCTTTGTGTTCATTCGTCCTGCGTCAATATCCCGAGAAGTTCATAAATTCAACTTGAAAATTTGATGGCTTATCCGGCATGGGGATTTCCCTGGGCAGAAAAAAAATTTATGGCAAATGAAATCAAAATATGAGAATTCCCATCCGCACTTAAATGCCGCTCCGCCGCTCCGTTAAAACAATCAAGAGAAATTGATGGCAACCGAAAAGCCGGCGAAAGTTGTCTTGGCTTCGGGGCTGCAGTTTAAAGGCTTGCTGCCGCTGCTTGGGCTCGAGACTCGGGACTCGGGGCTTTATGAACCTATTTGGGCTAAGGTCAAAGTTGAAGCCCTTTTGCAGCCATTACGCGTAAGAGGCAATTGCGTTCATGTTTATGGATAGTCCACGACGTCGTCGTCGTCGTGCAATGAGAAGCTGGCGAGGCGACATGCTGCCATATGTTGATGGAGCGCAGCATAAACCAATGGCAAGACAGTTGCTAAATTTTAGCACAAAGCCACAGGGACGGTGGAGGTGGCGATGGGGGAGTAGCGCCCCAAAGTGGTGACGTCTACGGTCCGCGGAAACCGTTGCGAAAAGCCAAGCCAGCCGGGATGGAAAGTCTAAGTCAGTGGGAAAAGCCAAAGCGAAAGCCCAGCTGGCATAGCTTAGTAATTTTTTCGGCTGTCCAGGGGCGTATTTTAAAGGGGTTTTAGAAATATCATATCATAGTTCCTTGTAGAAATCGTATAAAAAGTAATTTAATGTCACTAAAAAATTATCCCTAAACAGAATTTAGTGGTTGTCAAAGGAAGTTATATATCCTTAAGACATCCCCCTTGCTAAAAAAGTAAATACCGCCCCTGCCTTGCGAGAGCGGGACAGCAGCTGGCATGCTTCGGGGGTGCGTTGAGTGGGTGGCAGGCGGATTGGCAAAGCTTTCGAGCGAGCTTCCTTGGCCAAAGCTTTCGGCTCGGCTGCGGCGCCTGGCGGACATTCATAATGGCGTCCGTTGATTCCGCCGACGAACAGTTCTCAGCGCGCAGCGCCCCAGTGAAGTTCGTGGCAGCGCACAAAGGTCCCGACCAGAAGTGAAAAGCCCCACAACCCCCCACCACCACCAAGGGAGAGCACAACAACAACACAACAACAAGAAGAAGCACTGGAGAAGAGCCCAAAATACACACACTCGGCAAAGGAAAACAAATCGCAAAACCACAACAAAGGCACTTTGCAGGACCACTGTAATCATTGCTGTTCAAGAAAAAACACTATACGTCACACAAAAAACTCCAGCGTGTGCGACGAAGCGCGTCCTTTCGACACCTACCAACGACGACAGCCCACCAGCAGAACCGCCGCCACCCCCGGATTTCTTCTGTTTTGTTGGGCTGCCAGTGTTGCCCCATCGTCGCAAGCCAGAGCCAGAGCCAGAGCCAGAGAACCACCAGGAGGACAAGAACTCGCTTCACACTGAAACCCATGGCAGCAGCCGCATGGAGCTGTCTGCTAAGCGCCGGACTTCTGGCCCTGTTCCTGCCCCTCCAGCTGGCCAGTGCCGGGGCGGGAGCGGGAGCAGGCGGCGCTGGACTTAGCGGTCCGTCCGTGTTCACCAGCTCGTTTCTGGTACGCTTCCGGCGCGGCGTGGACAACGGATTCGCCCATCAAGTGGCCGACAAGTACGGCTTCGACAACCTAGGCCCGGTAAGTGGGAAGACTGTGTGCGAAAAATCAATTATTATATTGCCGTCGGCTGAGCCATGTTGCCAGCAGCGTTTCGAAGGGGGCGCCAGTAGCAGGAGCAAGAGCAGGAGCAGGAGCAGGTAGCCTGGCTGCAGTTGTCAGGCGAGGCGCTAATTGTGTCTGCTCGACTGGCGAACGTGTTTACGTGGCAGGAGCGTGCTTGGAATGCCAGGAGCAGGAGCCAAAGTTTTCGGCTCTGCCATTGGCCAACTTCCGACGGCCGAGCGGGGTTTCCGCTGCATGCTGCCAGGCGCGTTGCATGATAAACAGCCATTGCATTTCGGGGCAAGGTCAGAGAGAGAGAGAGAGTGGCAAATAAAAGGGCAAAACACCAGTTACACAGGACAACAAATAAAGCCAGAGTCGTTGAGGATATGCGAAGGTTTAAAAATATTTTTTGCGCAGCTTAAACGATACTCTTACATCATAAATAATATTTAATATATGTATACTAGAAGAGCATAGAAGATTTTTTGTTATTAACTTTTTAATGAGATTTAAAAATTTCAGCATTACAAAAAGTGTTTCTATGAAACAGATATCAGAAATTAAGGAAACTTAAAGTAAATACTTTCCTTTATTAATTAATTTAAAAGTAACTATGCCACAATGTACTTCCATAATTATTATACCGCCTTAAGATTTCGCTCCGTGCTTGCACATAAATATGCTTTTACTTTCATCCCTCCAACCCGAAAGGGTTGAGCAATCCAGACGGCGCTATGCCGCCCACTGGGACTGCGCCTGGCATCCGTCAAAATAATGCATAACCATTGCCCAATTCTGTCAGAGCCTGACAGCTATGACGCGCACTTGTTGCACGGTCTCGGAGATTGGGTCAATAACTCATTTGCAGACGGCTAGATTAATGCGAATTCAAGGACTGGAACGGGCGCCATTAATTAGGGACATCAATTACAACTAGGAGTCGAGATTCAGGTCTAGGAAATAGGGAAATAGAGAGCCTAGATAAGGCAGGCGCTAAATCCAATTAACTGTCCTACGCTTCGGTAATCTGATATCCAGTCGGCACCTGAGGCGCCCATCCTGGGAGTCGGGAGCTGTCCTTGTTATCCTCGCTGGCTTTATTGCGACATCGATGCTGTTTGCAATGGCGCAATCTCATCGCATCCTCCATCCTGCGTCCTGCGACAAATCTGATTGCAGGCCATAGTTGCCATGGACACGGCTCTCTGCCGTTGCACAAGCCAATCCGTAAATGTATACGGGTGGGGTCAAGTGCCAGGCGAGCCCCATTGTTGCTAATTGCGTCGGAATGTTTTTTTCAGGAGAAGATAGCAAATGGGACAGTGTTGTTGTTGTTGTTGCAGAATCCGCACTAATTAAATCTCTGCTTCGGGCTAAGTGAGTTTAAAAACGGCTGCAATTTTCCAAGAAGTAATTCCAGTTATTTTTATGACTGCCAGTTGTAAGCAGGGTTATGCCGGCTAATTATTTATTGATTTTTATAATAAAGCCCACACCAAATCCCACGGATTGCTAACTGATTTAGCTTGTCAGAAATAGAACCCAAATTTAATTACAAATTGCAGTTTGGACTCGAACTCGAACTCGTTTTTTCGTTTTTAGATAATTGCCAAAAATCCCGCACTCATCGTGTGTGTGTGGGTGTGGCCCTTGTAATAAAATTGCGGCACATGTATCAGTAGGAAAAAACAACGAAAAAAAACTCGAAAAAAAAGTCAGGAAATCTGTTGCTCTTCCTACGTCAAACGCTATCGTCCAATACAAATCAAAATGTATCCCAAAAACAGAGCGTGTGTGCGGGCGAGCGGCAGGAGGCAGGAGGCACTTCAGCTCCCTTTCCCAATCGATATTGCGTATACGCCCCGTGTTCGCCTTATCTGCAGCAGGACTTTGTGTGTGTGTTTGTTTAGATTTTATTGCCTTTGATGTTACGACCTTATCGGCAGTAAAACGTTAGATTCCGATTCAGTCAGCTATTGCCGTGCAAATCTAAACAAATCTCGAACTCAATCGCGATTCCTGTAATTGCTGGCCGCCAATTTAAATAAGAGCCAAGGGAGCCAGCGCCAAGCGGACCCTCCGAAGGATGATGGAGGTAGAGATGAGGAGATGGAGAAAGCAAAAGTCAATTTCTTGCCCAAGTAAATACATATGCTGCGTTGCGGCCCACGCCGGATTTGCGTCCGCCCACGCAGATGGCGGAGTTTGATATGAGCAGCTCTGCAATTTTATGCCCACTGGTTGCCCAGAATAATATCCAAAGTTCCTGCTTGCTGCCGCTTTTTCGTGCCTAATGCCGAGAGCAGCGCGTTGTCTTTGGTGATTAAAAGTTTACCAGGGACCAGACATGCACAACACACTCTGTGTGTGTGAATGAATGGTTGCTGTGTGTGTAATAACTTTAAAAGCTAACAAACTCACCTGTCAGTAAGCAGTAAGTCCATCCACCTCCCCCTTGAGCCGCTTGTCGTCGTCGTTGTCGGGCTGTGAGCCAAATCCTTGCATAAGGCGTTAAGTCGGGGGCTCCTTTTGACGTGGCCAACGGCAACAGGCGTCAGGCTGCCGCCTTTATGCTTACCCCTGTTGCTTGCAAAGCGCTCTTAAGCCCTAAGAACAGCAGCAGGAGCAGCAGCAACAATAGTGATTGCAGAAGCAACAGCACATTGTTAGGTGAGCATTTACGGACACTCAAAGGAGGCAGATATATAACACGACAAGGAAGATAAATTTGCTTCGCATAAAAATAGATCTAAGTTGGTAACTTGAAACGTCTTAAAAATCTTTACAAGTATAAAGCATAACTTTTAAGTAATTTTCATATATAAAACTCTCTTGATTAAGGTTAGCTTCCTATTCATTTTTCCCGTGCATCTCATTGCTTATGCCGTAAGTCTATGTATTTGCTTCCTTTAAGCTTGTCCTACATCTGTCCGACTCCTCGGAAATGTCAGAGCTCATCAGCTATGCATAGTTTCATATTGCTCAGTGCTCCGTTCATAGTGCTCTCATAAATTATGCAAGAGAGAGAGATGCGACCTTATTAGAATGCAAGCAAATATTCGTTCTTGGCCTGCATACTTGCCACTAAGGCGAGAACTTGGCTCAAACCAAACTGGGATGTTTTTTCTTTTTGGCAAAGATAAATGTAGCAATGACTTTCCGGACTGACATTGGCACATTCGTCTCCGTTTGCTTATCGCTGGCTGGCTGACTGTTTTCCTTTCATTTATTATGCGAAATGAAAAACGAGTTTACAAATTCGGTGGCCTCTCGCTCGCCACCCAGATGGTTGCAAATTAAAGGCACGGACATTTGTAACCCAGGGCTAGCATATGTTGGCAAATACAAGACAAACAAAGGCGGCACACTGGGCAAACAGAGACGCAGTTGGAGTTCAAGATGGCAGGACAGGACAGGCTGGGCCTGGGAAAAGGTTCCCCGAAAACCGCAGACACACAAAGGACATACACACACAGGACACTCTCTCTGGCCACACAGGACACCAGCACATACTGCACACACGACACCCGCACCCACACAAGGCCTTATCACGTATACGCACTGTTGCGGCCCAAGTCCAGGCGCATTATTTATTTATTTTTAGCCTCGATGGTCCTTTACCGGACAAAGGCTGCTCTTTTTCCAAGGACCCGATGACAGCAATTTCTCACAGATGGAAGTTTTACGACTTTTAATGCAGCAATTGGCTCTGAATACTATAGTTCTGCCCATGCGGTTAGCCAACCATTCTTAATCTGCCCAAGTTAATGGTCAGACCTTTTTGAAACCCATTTAAAGCTGAAGAAATTAAAAATATGCACGCATCATGAACTTCAGTGATTTAGAATAAAAAGTGTTGATGTCTTTCTGGAGTTATTTCACATTTACGATGCTATTTATGACGCACACTAAATGCGGTTTATGTTCATGGTCCTGCAGCTTGCAACTGACATAGATAGTAAAAGATCAGATACATTTCAGTTAACTTAACAACCTTACCAAAAATCACATTTCAGTTAAAGCTATCCCTTCATCCCCTTCATTATAATGTAAATCAGGGCTTTCTTTGTCAGATTACTCTAAAATTTGAATTAAAAAGTTGACATTGGCTCAATAAAATTACCGAAAAGTTCACCCTCAGCATATTCACCTTAAGCGTGGCAACTTTTCACTTTCCCCCTCACTTTCCCCATGTAAAAACGAGACGAGGACGGAAGCCCAACACATCTGGCAAATATTTGACAACTTTTCGTTTGCATTTTGAGGATATCGTATTACGCAACTTGGCCATATCATTTGGCCAAATGTGTGTCGTCAACTATAAATTTGTTAGATGAAGAGCGGGGCATGGATTTCATTAGGGACTAATGCTAATTAGAAAGTTTTTGGGTCGCGTACAGAAAAACTGTTGGCCATTTGTCATCCATCCTTCCAGTGGCAGGCTTTAACTAGTTCTACACGAGTCCTGTTCAACTTTTTCTAGATGTTTTCGCCGGGATATTCAGTCGAATGGGAAAACGGAGGAGGCACTAAAAATAGACAAGCTGTAAACAAGTTGGCTGGCTCAGCGTGGATCAGCTCCCATAATGGAACCAATGGACCGTGCTCCAGGTGTTTCTGTCGGACAGGTGTCGCGCAAAGCACACACTCCTCACCTGCTGCCGTCGCCGCCACCGCCACCCACTCCTGGCAGCTGGATGTCCTTGGCTGACAGGATGGCAGGCTGCCACTGTGGCTAAGCAATTTAATAAATCAACACTTGAGCCAAAGTTTTGTCAAATATTTTGGCCTCCACAAAGGAAAATACTTGCGAGTGCCATAAAGAGTCCTAACGAGGAGCGACCGAGACCGAGACCGAGGCAAACACAAAGCCCAAACGTGCCGCTTGCTCTTTATAAATAATTAAAAAACTTTTCAGCCCCGTCTGCAGTTGATAAACGAGTGTGTGAATAAAACACAATGCATAATTACGTTTCGCTCTCGCGTGTATTCTGTATTATTTGTGCCCTGCAAATGCCAAAGGTCAGTTGGTTAGCAGAAAATTTCATTCTTATAAAATTAGATGAGAATCTTGAAATTTAATTAGCCAACTGCCATCTGGCGAGGGTCCGAAGACAGAGAAAGAGAGAGACACAGAGCTCTTCTTGTGACCATAAAATGTCGCGTCTTGCCCCCTCTGTTTGCTTTGTTTGCTTTGAGAAATCGCTCATACGCAGTGTATGCCCGCCCAGTGCTCTGGCATGTCAATGTCAACAGTGCGCTAGATAATTATGTTGTTGTGCGCCCGGGGGAGGGGCCAGGGAAAAGCTGGCTCTGGCCTGCTCCCAATAGAAAAGCGCCTTAGCTGCGTTCTGCTCAATTTCAGGGCCCTACATTTGACCCACTTGGAAAAAGCGTTTGCGATTCATTTAAGCCTTCTTATGGCGGAAAATAGAAAGCCATTTCCGAGGAACTTAATTGCAATCAGAGCTGGCGACCCACGCAGGATTAAGTTGAGTGTAATGCCTGAAATGACAGTTGCAACTTTCAGTGAAATGTCACAGCTTCCTGCAATATAAACTCTAATTCAATTTGCACTTGAGCAGACCAACTTTTGCTCAACTTTCAGCCAGCCAGTTGGCCAGCAAATCAAATGGCACAAGCACTGGCACATGCCAAGAGCCTCAATCAAGGCTTATTAGTTGCGATGTGCGCAGCTGTTTGTCTTTGCAGCATCCTGATGAATTATTCACGAGTCCCACTCATTTGCATTTCGCTCCATTCCGTTCCATTCCGTTCTTTCTCCAATTTGCCACCTGCCACGGAGCTCTTCTAATTTTAAGGCTGTGCAAATTTGCATGCCATTTAATGACGACTGGATTTGTGCGGATCGCCAAGCTGTCAATCTAAACACGCTTATTTGCATTGTTTTGCCCCGAAGAGACAGACGTGGCTTATTTTTGTCTTTTTTTTGGTCTTGTTTTGCCTTCTTTTTGAATTGAATAAAAGTGTCATTCTCCTTGGATGAAGGAAGGGAGAGAAAAATACTTTTCATTTTGATTGCTATCGCCTGAATGGCATTTCAGCAGCCTGCACAAGTGATTTTCGCTTGTTGCGATAAGTTATGCAAACACTATAGCGCCTGCCTGCAGTGGTTACTGATCGATTGATTGATTAATTGCACGGCCGCGAAGGGATGGAGAGGCAATTTTTCCTAATTAACGCCGCTGCACCGCGAGTCGACGGAACGTGAACACATTTATCACATTGTAACGCGGCGGCTATCTATATTGTGTGCATGGCAGTAGTTATTGACGGCTAATGCCAGTAGGAAAATTGGCCAGCTACTTTATAGCCTAGCTACTGATAAACTGACTGACTGACTGACTGATCGGTGACCTGCCCTTGATAAACGGCTGCTGCTGCTGACGTCGGTTAAATGTAGAACAAAACCAGGCCATTGACTAACTGAGCGGACCAATTGATGAATGGTTTTCCCTCGCAGCCTTCAATTTGCGAACAATAAATGAAAGGCGACGATTGCGTAATGTCTTTTGTTTGACTTGCGGTTTGCTTGATTGACAAAAGCCTTGTTGCCTACTTTTCAGGGGACTTACGAAGTGAATTGAGATTAATGTGCTGGAAAAACAAAGTGATTTTTATATGGGAATCAACTTTTAAAGGGAAAAATATTATGAGAATTTATTTTAGGGAATGTTTGAAAGAGAGCACATATTGCAACGAAGTTAGTAACAATTTATAACATTGAAATGTCGAAAGAAACATTTTTAGCTTTAAAATATTTTTAGGTAGACTTATTGCTCTTTTAGATTTTTATTGTAAAAAGATGCACTTTTTAGTTATGCATAGATTATAAAAAAAATTAAAAATGAATTTTTAAATGAATTCTATATATTTTCATGAGAAGATCCTTTGTCTTAACATCTTCTAGTGAGATGTTAAGTTTGTTATTTATTATAAAAGTAATTGATTAGTCATGGTTTTAGTGTTTTTGTTGATTGACAATCAATCAAAGAAGTCTGCTTATAATATAAAAAAATCATATAATAATAATTTCATATTTAATTTAATATAATAATAATTTAATATTAAATTTAATATAATAAAAACTTGCTCTTATCGCCAGAATTCTCTGAAACATTATTTCTTTGATCAAAAAAATTCATTTGACGTCATAGAAAAATAGAAAAATTAATATCTATCGATAAATGACTTAAATAACATATTTAATCCAAAGAATACAAACAGCGCCCAGCACTTTCTCTTTAAATAATGCTAATGAATGCACATAAGTTTATGACGTGGGCTGTAAAATTTTTCTTAGCACAATAGTTGACCAACAACAGAGTGAATTAAGGTCAAACAATTTAGGCAACTTCTTTGAGGGATTAAAAATGTTATTCTAGCATATAACTACCAGCACTAAACTGCTGTCTTAAGCAATTTAAAGTCCATGTGTGCAACTTGTTGAACTTTTGTAGCAAGAATTCAATTAAGGTAAACAAAGAGCTTATGTTAAAAAAAACTAAAGTCCGCAATGTGTGCTCGGGACACACAGAGGACCGTCCATTGTTGAAAGCTATTTTTGCTGACACTGCCACTGCCACTGCCACTGCAAGTTATCTGCTGCATAAATATATCCAGGCTGCGTCCCACTATCGAGGCTGTCCAGCGTCAGGCACAGCGCAGCTGCTGCTGATATTTTCGCTTTTTTTATTTTCTGCGGGTTTTTTATTCACCTTTCCAGGGATAACCATAAATTCACTGATGCTGACGTGCCATGAAAGATGACGTGTCAGGGCAGGGCGCGGGCGAGATCTATTCCCAGTGATGTAACAGAACAGCTGTTGACCAAGGTCTGTGTCCTGGCACCCAATGAGAGCGTGAAAGTTCCAGCAACAAGTGGCAAAGATGTCAATGGCTTCTCGCCTCTTGACTCATTAATAAAATTTGCTTTTTAAATGCGCAAGTCAACTAATTATAGACAACATTTTTGGCCACACAGAACAGCACACAAACTTTGGCTTTGGCTTTGGTTTTGACCAACTTTTAGCGAGAAGCGTGTGGGCGCCGTGCCGTTGAGCTTGAAATAACTCACACACACACACACACACACACACACACTGAGACAAAAGGGGGACAGAACAGCTGCCACTTGCCACGACGCAGTGTCTGTTTCTGTGCGGCTTCTGCGCTGCTGCTGCTGTTGCTGCTGCTGCTGGCTGCCGTTATCACACCCATTGTGACACATTATATTTATAATGGCGGCCACACACACTCACTCACTCACACACGTCCCCAGGACAGACACAATGGCAGCTATATTGCTACATTAGAGCGCCCCGCTCGGTTGCTCTTATTATTCGTGTCCCTCACTCATGTCCTGGCTTTTTTTTGTTTTTACTCTTACTTTCGCTTATTCCCTGCTGCCAGCTCCATATGCTGGCTTCATGAAGAGAAATCCGCAAATTATGCGGGGGTACATCTAAAAATATGCACGCAATTTGGCGGCATGTGGTCTCGGCCAGATTAGTTAATTCCCATTTGCTGTTATTTGTGTGTGCTGAAAGTTCAAGAGCGTCCACTGTGCGTATACGCAATGCTATCGTTATCTATAGCATACTTTCGCGCTCATTGCTTTTTTCGCCGCTATTCGGGAAGTCCATTAAGGCGGCGAACCCGGCCTAGCCAGCTGGCCAGCTGTTGCAGTACCCATTGGATAATTTACACACAAATTAACAGCGCATAAAAATAGCTCAACTTCCTTGCCCTTCTTGGGCATCGCCAGGCTGTCACAGAACCGTGATTGACAGCAGTCAACGGATTGATGGCCCTCGAGCGTTGCTGTGTCCTGTGTCTGCTTACTTATGCGCGGCACTTGGCGCCTAAGTAAACTGGCGAGTGGTGTCCTTTTAGCCCCCCGACTGCCGCTTGGCTGGACTCCTCTATTGACTGGCTGGCGGTTGGCTGACGTGGCTGGCGAGGAATTTATCAATTTGTGACGAAACGCCGCCGCCAGTAAATGAAAGCCGAATTTATTCCGCCCAATTTCCGAAATATTTATGAAAGATAATACACGGAGAACAAAAACGCTGGAGGGCGGAGATTTTTGTTTACATAATCGAAAGGCAAAGCTTTGAGTCATATTGAATTTATTAGAAATTAACTTTGCTGTCGTCAAACAGCAAATGTTAGCAAGAGAGTTGAGGATTCTTAGAAGGCATATAATCTGAAAGATGTTTAGAAATTTATTGAACATTCATTCACATTTTTGTGTGCACATTCCCAAACATAAAAGTTGCAGAAAACTCTGCAAATACTTTGTGTGGCGCCAAGAAGGCGTGTTTTTCTCCAGAATTTTACTCGAAAATTATTCAATTCAACCCTGTTGGCTGATCAAAGAAAATTCCTTTACTCTTGCAACCTGTTCGCTGACCCTTATTTACTTGCGGCCGCGACATAAAGGCATCCATTTTTGCGCCTCAATTTACTGGCCCCAAATGTCCTTATTCATATTTAATGCTGCGCGGCAGGCGCGAGAATCCCTAAAAGGGCTGTGTGGGCTGCGTTTTGCATAAGCCTCACGTTGATGGAACTCCGACAGGAGCCTTTGTCGCTTGGCTTAGGCAATTATCCACGTGCAGAACCCCTCCTTGGCTCCATCTGCATAATTTTGCGGTTCGGTTCGGCTAATGAGCGACAACGATGATGGTTTTAAAAATAGATTCCAAAGTCCGGTTTCGGTTTGCCCGGAAATTGATGGCCATTGTCATCCCCGGGCGCCATTAATGCCGCCTTTATTGAGGCGAATTTGCGCGAATTATGAATTGATAGCAGCGCCACTCAACGCCGCACAGCTGCTAATTAATCACGATGTAAGCCTGAATTATGCAGGACGCCAGACGTTGTTCCGTTCGCCCAAAAGGCCAAAGTTAAACGACGCCCAGCAGCTGTCCGGCTGCCACTTGAGCCTTCGACAGGGCCAAGAGATGAGCAACATGTTGCAGGCACAGCTACACTGAGGGAAAGCATGGGAAATTAGAAAGAAAGTTCTACAATGAAATGAAATACAATAGTGTTTCCTTGAGACCATATAACTACCATCCTTAGAAAGATAGATAACTCTGCTTTTCTCCGTGTAAACCAAAAATAGTGAACATTTCCCAAGGGCAGGCCTTTGCAACTTTGCCGTTAGCAGCAGGCCAAGTGAAAGTGGGTTTGGCCCGAGGGCCTGGCACGTATCGTAGAAGAAACTCGAGATGCCTTTCACTGAAATTGCAGCAGGCCAAAACGGAAAATTACTGGCTCAGTCCTGGCCCCCCCGGCTGCCTGGCTGCCAGGCACTCAATTTACCAAAGCCAACTAATGATGATGATGTTGGAGTTGCTGCTGCTGCCACTGCTGGGGGAATCTGCTCCTGCAGATGATGATTATGACTGGCAATTTAGAGCACAATTATGGGCACACTCACACACACACACACTAGCACTGGGCTGGGGGAAACTCAATTAGAGACCAATTACGGGTCACGCTTCTAGGCGCAAAACAAGCACAGAATTAATGTGTTTTCCTCAATTAAAAATGCCGAGGGATCTAATGAAATGTTTCTCTGCATTCTGGAATCTTTACAGCTGGTCGGCGCCGATGGACACGAGTATCACTTCAAGCACCGGACCCTGCCCCATGCCCGCTCCAGGCGGAGTCTGACGCACACACGAGCCCTCAAGAGTCATCCGGCGGTGAGTAGAAGCCATTCCATTCGTGGAAACTGCCATCAAGGTCACTTGACACACTTGCTGTTAAGTTTGCTGAGGCGAAAGTAAGGTGAAAACGTGTCCAATGCAACGGAATGCAAGTCGATTGTATTTATAAGATATTTTTCTATATAATTTTCCGGATATTATATTTCTTGTGAAATAATATTCTGTAAAATTCCTCAAAGGGACTTTTCTCCGTACTATCAAATGCCAGAGTTCAGGTCGAGCATTACCTCCTCTGTAGGTGGCTCCCAAAAATAGTTCATACCGGACATTGGTCCGTTTTTCTGACTGCACATGTCCATTGACATTGATGGCATTTCAATTCGATTCCGAGGTGCGTCCATTTGTCCACCGGCCTGTGACATGGAACGTGCCATAAGGCCATCGTCGATAATCAGCATGCAAAATGCAAATCGCAAACAGAGCGTGCAGTATGGAAATTGGCATGCAAACTAGGTCGATTCCTCTCCGTTCACAGCTGTTTGCCCAGCTCAGAGGGGCTCTGCTCTCGATTCTGATTGCCACACACGCATAACAATGACCCGCATGCATTGGACTTACACGGGCCTTAGTGACAGATGGGATTCAAGCCCCTTGCGGTTGGCCATAGCGATGGTTCTCTAGAGAAAAAATCGTGATGGGAAATCGACAAAATAGGAAATAGGAATTACAACGGAATAAAAATCTGTATTCAGCATGCTCTGTGCTATCGATTTGATCGATTTTATATCGAAAATCCTTTTGTGCTATGACACTACGTAGCTGCTTTCGTATAGATACATTTAATATATACATAAAAATATATACAGATACATGACAATAAATATCACCATTTAGTATAGCTAACGATTTGATTTATAAGATTTTATTTCCACAATCCTTAAATATTTCTGATTTGATTATTCACGATGTTATGACACTACCTTGTTATTCCTTTTTAGAGTATTATAATAACAAAAACAACTCCCTTTTCCAAACCTACCTTGACATTATTTAAATATTAACCCCAAATTTCACAGGTACATACGGCCGTGCAGCAGCCCGGCTTTAAGCGGGTTAAGCGCGGCCTCCGGCCAGCTGTGCCCGCCATCCATGGCATGAAGTTCGACCTGAAGGCGGGCGAGGCCAATCGGATCGAGGAGGAGCCCACCGACCCGTACTTCCCCATGCAGTGGTACCTCAAAAACACCGGCCAGAATGGCGGCAAGGTGCGTCTCGATCTCAATGTACAGGCCGCCTGGGCCCAGGGCATCACTGGGAAAAATGTTACCACGGCCATCATGGATGACGGTAAGTATTTCCGGAATGGCATATAAAAATCCCATCTACTGTTTTATTAACTTTTCACTTTAATTCGATTTCTGGCACGCGCGCATCCCAAAAGGCGTGGACTACATGCATCCGGACCTGAAATTTAATTATGTGAGTCTGAAAAGTCCATTTGCAGTGGCATTCAGTTTATTTACGTCGGTGGTTTAAGCTTTTTAAATTATTCATGCAGGTATCATGGCATTGAAATTGCCAAAGGGCTTAATTTCATTTTCGGTTTACTGAAATCTATTGGCATTGGCACAAATGGAGAAATCAATATCCAGAAGTTGACTTTTATAGATTCTGTTAATTAAATTGATTGCAATTTGACTTTACGGATATTTTGATGTTCTAGCTTGAAAGTGATTTAATTTAATTCAAAGAATACTATAATTATTAAGAATCATTGTTATCCAAAGGATATTAAATGACAATCTAGCCTTATTTGTTTCTGCGCATTTAAATTATATATATTTCTGTATACTTCAAACAATCGATTTTGCGTCAAAAGAGAGCTCGTCAAAAGACTGATGAAGCCTTAATGTGCACAAGAAAGTTGGTAGGAAATTGAAGCTGAAAGCTTCAACTTTTCCCGTCATTAAAACTTTCCGCCATCATCATTGTCAAAGTGTCTGCCATGCATATTTAACCAAGCGTAGCAGGTAGCTGGTAGCAGGTCCCTTTCACAGGACCTAGCCCAGTTACAACCGAAATTACAGTATGAATTGAATAATTTTTATGGGTGACTTGGCCCGCAGACTACACCGAAACGTACTTTGCCACACGTGTAGCCGAATCTCATTCCGGTTCCCCTGTTTTTTTTTTGTTTTCAGAATGCCGAGGCCAGTTATGACTTCAGCAGCAACGATCCCTTCCCGTATCCCCGGTACACCGACGACTGGTTCAACAGGTAAGTGAAAGTGGGGAAAAAGGGAAAGTGAGAAGAAAGGGAAAGCAAGAGGGAAATGGAAAAGCCATTGATTGGCCAGCGTTCTCGGGAAGTGTCCTTGATAGCCACCTGGTATTTATTGTACACATAAGTTGATTTGTTTATGCCGTAAGGATTACATCATTCGGGGTTTGGAGTTGGCCTCGGTACGATTTCAATAATTAAGAGCGGTATAGTGAACTGAGGACTTGAGTGCAATTTTGTGTTGAAAAAGGGGGGTTCCCTTTCCCATCCTTTTCCCTATTTGTCTGGCAACTTATAATACGCACTGCATAATGGATAGAGAGAGAGAGGAGTTTTTATTAAGCTGCTTATCCGCAAATTCCCCGTAAATGTGTAACCCCTGTTTCCTAAATATATATATTTTGCAGCCATGGGACTCGCTGTGCCGGCGAAGTGGCTGCTGCCAGAGATAATGGAATTTGCGGCGTTGGCGTTGCTTATGACAGCAAAATCGCAGGTAAGTGGCTTTTGGGCGGGATGAGAGTCCTACGCATACACAGCCAACACGTCTTCGAGGACCTGACCTCGAAAGTTTTGTTTTCTTGCGTTGATAAATCGCATTACGCATACGCAGCGTAATCCGCCGAAAGCGGGGTGAATCAATTCGCCAAGCCATAGCTATGTACGCGTCGAGTGTGTGTCTTTCCCAAATGAAAAGTTCATGGAGCGCGTGCCGCCATTGTAAATTGAGCCTCGATAAGCCATGGAAACCTTGGGTTATCCCCGGGGAGGAGGCGTCAGGGGGGCAACAAGTGTGGTCACAAATCCGGTCGTGTTATCTGTCATTTTTATCGTTCGTCAGGGAGGGAAAATCATGTGAAAAATCGGGGAAAATTTCGAACTGCCACGAGTGCAGTGCAATTTTTATGATTGCCATAAAGCGACGACGAGTGAAAGTGACTTGTGGCGACGGCGCTGCTCGTATAAATATTGATTTATAATTTCCGCCATTAGATTTAATGCATATGTACTTACCCTCGCCCTCGGTCTCGCTCTCGCCACAGGCATCCGCATGCTGGATCAGCCCTACATGACGGACCTAATCGAGGCCAACTCCATGGGCCACGAGCCGCACAAGATCCACATCTACAGCGCCTCCTGGGGTCCCACCGACGACGGCAAGACGGTGGATGGTCCGCGCAATGCCACCATGCGGGCAATAGTCCAGGGCGTCAATGAGGTATGGGAGTCGGGAGTCCCTGTATTTTTCCGAATTTACTACTAATCTTTGCTAACCCCCGCAGGGTCGCAATGGTCTGGGCAACATCTACGTCTGGGCCTCTGGCGACGGCGGCGAGGAGGACGACTGCAACTGCGATGGCTATGCCGCCTCCATGTGGACCATTTCCATCAACAGTGCCATCAACGATGGCCAGAACGCTCACTACGACGAGAGCTGCAGCTCCACGCTGGCGTCCACATTCAGCAACGGTGCCAAGGACCCCAATACGGGCGTTGCCACCACGGACCTCTACGGCAAGTGCACGACCACCCACTCGGGCACTAGTGCGGCGGCGCCCGAAGCAGCGGGTGTCTTCGCCCTGGCCTTGGAGGCCAAGTAAGTATTCAAACCTGATGAATCCTAGCTAAGTCAATACTCACTGCGAAATTGATATACTTTTAAATTAATACAAGAAAATACTAGGAGAAAAACCTCTAAGAAATGTTTCTATTGAAAAACTTTATTTAATTACTTTAGCTTATTGTTTTTATAAACTTTATTGCTAAGAAGTTTGGTATTAAAATGTTTTTTACCTTGACATTCAGCCATCCTATTTTTCTTGTCTGTATTTTTCTTGACACTTTATGAATTTATGCTAATCCATTGTCAACCCACGCATATTCTTTGGCAGTCCGCAGCTGACTTGGCGCGACATCCAGCATCTGACTGTGCTGACTTCGAAGCGCAACTCTCTGTTCGATGCCAAGAACCGCTTCCACTGGACAATGAACGGCGTGGGATTGGAGTTCAATCACCTTTTTGGATTCGGAGTGCTGGACGCGGGCGCCATGGTCACTCTCTCCAAGCAATGGCATGCAGTGCCTCCGCGCTACCATTGCGAGGCGGGCGAGCTTACGCAGCCACAGTAAGTCCATTCCGGGAATACTTTCTTTGTGGATTTTAATAATTCATTGAATTTATCCTTTACTAGAGCTATTATCATGGGCCGATCGCTGTTCTGGGAGATCAAGACCGATGCCTGCAAGGGCACTGACACGGAGGTCAACTACTTGGAGCATGTCCAGGCGGTGATATCGGCGAATGCCTCGCGACGTGGTGATCTGGAACTGTTTCTGACATCGCCCATGGGCACCAAGTGAGTGGAAAACTATAAATTATAATACAGGAGACTCTTAAATTTAAAAGTTGACTAATTTCTCAAATTATTCATAATGAAACGCTTCAAGTTATTAGTATTATTACTTAAGTTTGCAAATTTTTAATTATGAAATATGTTTTCCTACAGATCTATGATTCTGTCGCGACGCGCTAATGACGATGACCATCGTGATGGCTTTACCAAGTGGCCCTTCATGACCACCCACTCCTGGGGCGAGTATCCTCAGGGCACCTGGAAATTGGAGGTAGTATTAAGAAGCTTTTGATTTATAAACGTTAGATTTAAATGCCATATTCCCCAGGCTCGCTTTAATTCTCCGCAAACCCGGCATGGCAGTCTGCTGGAGTGGTCCCTGGTCCTCCATGGAACCAAGGAGGCGCCCTATCGCACCCTGCATCCATCCTCGCCTCACTCCAAGCTGGCTATTGTGAAGAAGGCGCACGAGGACAAAAAGATGAAGTAAGCCGAGAGGAGGAGAGTAAGGAATCAGGAGCAGGAGGAGTCAGGAGGAGGAGGAGGGTCAGGTCCAGATAAACATCCGCGTAGCGACGTCCATTAGGCAGCTTGGCGTTTTATCAACGAGTTTAGTGTGAGGTTCAAATAAAAGTGCTGGCTGTGTTTTATTTTGGAATAGGATTGATTGAGATTAAACCATTGATTTGCCTGCATTTTTTCTTACTTAAATAACTTCAACTTGTAATCTTTTCCAAATTTTGTGTTGGATCTGTGGAACTAAAAGTTCAATTTACCTAAATTAAATTAGTTGGTGAGCTAGCGCCCTGGGTGCCATATGCCTTTAAATATTTGTTAACTTAATTTTCAAGGTTTTTTAATAATTTCTGAAAATTGCAAAGCGCACATTTACCACAGTAGAAGAGAAAGAAAGGATACACCCCAAACTGAACACCAAAGCCTGCCCAGCGAACTCTGTAGTGAATATCAATGAAAACCAATAAATATGAACAATGAGAAACAGGTATAGCAGGTATATGAAAGAGGGGCTGAAAACCAAATAAATGAAATGAAAAACAACTAGAAAAATGAATCAAACGATGATAATGATAATGAAACCAGGAAAAACCCTATGTAAATGTGTAATATCTATATGTATACATACCCTATCTTTAACAGCGTCCTATGCCGTTAGACTCCTAAATCTATCTAGTATAAAATACAAACTAAACAAAGTATTTACACGTATTTTAAAGCTACGTCTTTTGTTTTCCATAACATAAATCTATATATAAATATATATTGATATACACGAATATACCTACTTAAAGGATACTTAGCAAGAACATAAAATGTTAATCCCAAAAGGCGGAACAAGTTTGTCGCTTCTCTTTGGTTGCAAGCTGGATTCTGCATTTGTTTCGATAAACGCATTTACATACATCGTTTTCCTTTCAGTTTCTTTCGGGGGCCAAAAAAAACAGAACATAGTAACATTAACAGTATGAGAACAAGGATCACAAGCAGAGCGAGTGTTAGGTAAAACATAAACCAATGTTAAAGTACAAGTGCTGAACCTTCGAACGGTGAGCAGAGAGCCTAGAGTCTAGCAAGTAGCGTCAGATACAGATACAGATACAGATACAGATTGTTTTACCTAGTCTAATAACTGAGATAGAGCGCATTGTTAAAGTTTATCGATAATGTGCCGAGGAATAAATATAAAAAATATATATATACACATATTTACGGAACCATATATGAGTACATACATGTGTAATTATTAATCGAAAACCACACAAAAAGATGCGGGCAGCAACTGTGGCATAACCATTATATACATACACCGAATATTAAACTATATATGCATTAATGTATGATACAGATATATTATATACCACGAAAATAAACGCAAGAGTATCTTATGTGGATGTTAAGTTGATCTTTGATGTTGTAGATACAAAGCCGAACGAACACAAACACAAACGCAAACAAACACACAGTAAACCCGAGTAGCACACCGTAGAGTTACACCCAAAACACTCGGATCTCCATAGGAACGTGCAGATCCACACGAGATCAAACACCGATATTTGATTGCATATTCAATGAGTTCCCATGGCGTTCCATATGCTTTCGTCTTTTGGTGCGGTTTTGTCATTTCCATGTAATTGAACAGAAAGAGAATTTAATTTTGTAAATAAAAGTTAAGAAAAAACGGAATACAAGTGTTTTGTTGCGGTGGGAAGATAAAGAATTACGTTTCCTTACATAAGATTTTGTATTACATTATTTGAGGATTTTAAATTTATTTAAATTATTTAAAATTTCCTCCAAGATAAACCAAAAAGAAACTCAACGAAGATTCTCTCTCGCGCTCTCTCTGTTGTGTTTCAGAGAGACTAAATGCGTAACTTTTAGAGAGTTTAGCTGAAACGAAACTCTCTCGTTCGTATTTTTATCGTTGTTGCTGGGATCTGGAAACATGTCAAGGGAGCGAAGTCTGCTCTCTTACTTTAACCAAGAGATAGAATAAAATATGACAGAGTTGTGTTGTTTCATAAATTCGGTTTTATGACAAACTAATAATGAATTAAAAACCAATTTTTTATGTATCTCTGAAAAATATTAATTTAAGTGAATATTTTGTTGAGTGTATTTAATAAGCTTTCAAAGCTCTATGCAAACTTATGTCCATCGTATACCTGTGTCCAGGATAACTCTTGGAACTTATAGAATAAACTTTCTTCGAGCTTTTCAAGCTTTTCACAAACTTAAAAAAAAAAAGGAAGATAGATATACTTGGAAGCTTTGTCCCATTGGACTCTGACTGAGAATTTATTGACCACTCTTTATATACGTTTCCTTAATATTATCCACATCAATTAATTATGGGGCACTATTTTAGCCACGTCCCGGACACACTTTCAAAATATAATTAATGAAAGCCAATTAATATGCCAGAATGAGTATGTGTTGTGCTGCAGGACGTGCAGGGCAAGGGGATTTGGATTACTGTCCTGTCTTCGATATGGCAAAAAAGATATTGCTTATGACGCAATACATGTTCCGAAACTATGTTTAATTGCTAGTGATTTATAGATATTCAACACAAGACACACACAGTAGTCTAATAATGGCGGCTAGCGGCTAAATTCGGAGCATTATGCAAAAAGGGCAATAGTTTTAATTGTTGACCCAACTAATTGCGCGATATCCGCCTAGAAGTATCGCCGGCAGTATCAGCCTTGTCCTGTGTCCGGGCGTGTCCTGCCAACCATTTGTTGTTCCGTTTGTTTGAAGCCGGAAATATTTATTAACTAGAAATTGCATAGCACAACGGCGACGGCGACGGCGGTACAGGAAGGAAGGAAATGGGCAAACATGTGACGCACCCCCAAAGGCAAATAAATACAAAACGCAAGAAGAGGCACACCACGGCATATACATAATGTACGTACGCAACGTGTCGGCTACGTGTTGTGTTTTTAGGCCTTCATAAATCATCTGGGCTGCGGGCATATGATAAATTGTCATACTAATTGTTTTTAGCGTCCGAGACAGGGCCGCGCAGTAACGTGGCCACAATGTTTCGGGCCAAGTCCGAGGAGTTTTTCTTAAAAGAAAACAATTGCAAGCTGTATTTTTGAGTCCCATTAACTTGGCCTGTCAAATATCGCATATCATTTGGAAGCAAAAGCTGCCAATTAGTTTATTTTTAAAGAAGATCTGTTATTTTGAGTTGAACTAAGACGAGAAAAAGTGAAAACTTACTCGGAAATTAACAGATATAATTATTTAAAATAAAGTAATTAACAAATACTCATGTTGTTCCTAAAGATATGTGGAGTTTAAGACTTACAAGTTACAATTATTTGTACAATTTATTTTCGCTTCTTAAACTTTAAAATATAGTATATTCTATCTCTAATTTACACTTTCTAGCAAACAGTTTCACTATCTAAATTCTGGGAACTGTTTCTCACTTAACCTTCGCCTAAATGCAGACCCTTACCCTCATCCATCAATCATAATTAGCGGGCGCAACTGGCGATATCATGTGCCCATCGATGTTATGGCCCATGCGTTGCGACGATGACCAAGGGCGATTGTGGTTGGGAAAAAATGTAACTGGGGAGCTATTTGGTTACATGCCCGGTCAATATGCAAAAATATGTTATGTTTTTTACATGGTAACAAGTTTTTGATTTATGACACATTAATCGTGACAGACCGCCCGCCTTCCTGCTTTTTTGGGTCAGGTCAGTTGGGCGGGGTCTTCGCCAGCAAAAGCTTCATCGAAGCAGCTTCCAACAGAGTGAGAGCGAGAGAGAGGGAAGAGGAGCGGGAATAGCAACAGGTTTTGGCCGTTTGCTGTTGCTTTCGGGCCACTTTCTTCTTTGGGTCTTCGGTTCGGACATGTCTGCGGGACAAAGTGTTTGACACTTTAATGAACTGCCCGGGGTCGCGTGTGTGAGCAGTTCATTAATATTAATGCCCCGGGAGCTGGTACTCTGTTTTTTTTGTTGTTGTTGTTTTCCTTCTTTGTTTGGAGGCATGTCGCAAGCCATGCGAAATTGGTAGAGCAATTCGCTCTGGGCCAGACACAAATGTCAATTGCCGGCCATTAACTAATTTTATTAGTTAATTTTTTTGGTAATTGCTCTTTAATTAATTTGGTAATTGCTCTTTAATTGAGCACGACTCGGACTCGATATACGCCTAGTTCTGGCCAGCCCCCAATAGTGGGTAATAATAGCACTCTGACCTGACCTTTGACCACTCAGATACGGGCCGATCTGTTACCTTTAATGCTGTCATGATTTGTGTTTTTGGCGCCCCACATAATGGCCCTGATTATCTGACTGTAATTGTACTTGGCCCGCCCCCAGGGTCTACTGCTGTTGATGTCATGATTTATGGCCTAAGTCTCTGGCCCACGTGCCCTACAAAATTTTAATTAACAAAGACACCCACCACACTCCATGACCAAGTCCCGAGCCAATCACCGCGATTGGTCCTATAAATAAATCTTATCATCATCATCCCACCACCGACTTTTGACGTTGCCAAATTGTTACTGTCATTGTTTGGCCTTAGTTTTGTTTATCTTCTGTGCAAAGATAAACAGTAAACAAGTTGGGGGGCAGGGCACTGGCACGGGCACATCACCAGAACAACGGCCATCAGCAGGAATCCCCGGGAACGAACTGATACCTTCCTTTGGCCCCAGGACAGTGTATTTACTATTTACTTTTGGACACGCAGCTTTTTGCTGGTGTCACTGTCAACAGGCTGATAGGTTTTGGCCAGCTCTTAGATGGAAAAGCCTCCTTGGAAGTTTTGGGAGAAGGAATGAGGAGTGGAAGGAGCAGTCCTTCCTGGCAACAAATTAAATGAATTCGCCCCGGTGCCAATGGGCAAAATGATTAAATTAGGAGGGCACCTTGGCTGGAGTCACCCCCGAGGCCGTTTCAGGATTTCATTTGGCCCCCTAACAAATTATGCATATTTATAAATGTAAATGCTGGCCACTGGCCATTCGAAGCTCGAGCTGAGGATCCTGCTCCTGCTCTTGCTCCTGCTCCATCTCCATTTCCATTTCCATCACTGGCTGATGAGCAGCCGTCGGCAGCTGTAGCCCCGCAGTCATCCCTGATGTATGACTCCTCATTATGCGCATAAATGGGTATTGTTCGGGCCTGGCCGAAAAGCCTGTTGCTGCTGGCCAACGGCCATGCCGGCCTGTCTGATGGAATGTACTGGTGATTTAGGCCTATAAATCTGAGCAACACAATGGCGTGCACTGGGAGGAAACTCAGTTCAAATCAACTCGACAAATTTATATTGATCAGAATCAATATAGTTTTCAGTGATTTAAATGTATAAACTATATATCTTTTACACTTTTTCTATAAATATATTGAGGAAGTTACATTTTTCTTTGAATAAATCAATATTATATCGGGGAAGGTACAATAAAATCCGGTACATTTTCCTCCAGTGCTCATACTAACTAGTTTATGATGAATTCAATTGGTTGCTTTATACGTTGGCCAGACCGCCTTATCAATTAGAGCGCCTCGTTCCCCATCGACCACACACTCCACACACACAGGCACACACACATAAACACACTCGAGATTTATGGACAACAATCAGAACAATTAACTGGTCCAGTAACTGCTCGGTCCAAGGAAGTGAGCTGTATCTGTGTGTCCTCCGTCTGTCCATTCGTACGTCCTTCCGTCCGTTCTCTATTTATTGTTAAATATTGTTTATGCAATGCTGTCCATTTGTGGTCTGCTGTGTGCGTCTCCAAGGCACCATTTATACCTAATTGAAGGCATCTGTTGTTGTCTGGAAGCAAGGAAACCATTGCCAGGGTAAACAGAGACAATGTGTGAAGATTACAGAAGGCAGAGTCAGCCAGAGAGTATCCTATTTCACTTGCTAAGACAAATTTAAGCTTTAATATATTTTAATTTGGAATTTTACTAATGTATTTAAGGCATATTTTGAAATGTTTTTCAACTATAATATAATATTTCCTTGGCAACTGCTTCCTTCATTGCTTGTCACTATTTTGACTTTTAAACTATTTAAACACTCGCCTTAACTGTTGCTGCCGAAGCTCCGGCGATGACTGAAGTTATTGATTGAGTTGATGATGAGCTCTGGTAACTGAGCGCTGCCGCAGAAAATGCAAATCGCAATCGTCGTCGGCTAATTAATTAATTATGCACATTTTGCACAGTCGTTGTTGCTGTGGCAGAAAGTGGCAGAGTGGCAGAAAGCGGCGTTTGATGTTCGCCCGCCCAAAAAACACGAGTAGTTCCGCAGATTTATGTAAGACAAGCAACGCCCTAAGGTTGCATGTCGCCAAAACAGGTTGCTCGATCCCGTAACCCACCGTGTAACCCTCCGTAACCCGAGACGGCGCTTAAAAGCTCATTTATCTCCGATTACCTATTGCCAGCGAGTGTGTTGCAGCACCGAAGATGAAACGGAAACCGATGCGATTCCGATCCCGATAGCCAGCTTGGCTCAAAAACGCTGCCCCACTGCAGGCCCATCATTTGTCATATTTCCAATTTCCCCCTTTTCGAGCTGCCGGCTATTGGTTGTATAAATATCGGCGAAATGCAAAAGGCAAACGCCAGTTAGCAAGCGAAAAGCGTTGTAAACAGATCCTCAGCACCTAGACATCACCTAATCCTGCTCAAGATGCGTGGATTTCTGGTAAGTTGTGACCAAGAAAGTTATATATACAAAGTGTTAAGATATAAAACAAGTGTTAAAATAGTGCAGACATAAACTTAACAAATGTCTTAGTGCAGTGTTCTGTTTTCAAAATAAATAGTATTTATGATCAAACTTTAAAAATAGTTCATTGCATAATTTGTGCTTGAAAATTTTAATGCCTTGATAAAGTGCCAGTAATGGAAATATTATTTAATTTAATTGAATCGTTGATTATTATCTTAATTTATTAAATTTAAATTATTATTAAAAATTCTCTGTTTTCATAGTCTTATTAACAACCTCTTCCCCTTTTCAGTTAATTTGTTTCTTAGTTTCCGCTTCGGCAGCCAAGTTGGGCTACAATTACCAGGCTGCTGCCGGCGATCGTCGTTTTGCTGGACTCATCGATGCGGAGGCAACGGGATTTAGTTCCACTTCCTCGCAGCACCAGCAACAGCAGTTGGTGCAGCCGGAAACGCAGCAGCAGACACCTGCAGTTGTGGATGAGTTCAGCAAGGAGTTCTTCACATACTCCGCCCCCGAGGAGGAGTTTGCTGACCACGAATCCACCGAGCACATTGCCAGCATGCTGAAGCGTAACCTGCGGGTGCTGTTCATCAAGTCGCCGGAGAACCAGGGTCTGACCAATGCTGCCCTCCAGCTGGCCAAGCAGGCCAGTGAGCAGCGCACCGCCATCTACGTACTCAGCAAGCAGGCGGATGTGGCCCAGCTGGCCCAGCGGATTCAGAGCGAACAGCAGGCCCAGGCCCAGAGCCACAAGCCGGAGGTGCACTTCGTCAAGTATCGCACGCCCGAGGACGCGGTGCGAGCCCAGCAGCTCATCCAGCAGCAGTTCGACGCTTTGGGTGGAAGCTCGCGCAGCTCCGACGAGGGCGTGGCTCCTGTCTTAGACTTCAGCTCTGCGCCAGCATCTGCCGCTGTGGCTGGACAGGATCAGCAGCAGGCTCAGGGTCTGGCAGCTCCACTTACAAAGTATCTGCCAGCAGCAGCACTTCGCAGCAGATAGTTGAATGAAATACGTCCAGCTGTGATTCGCTGAAAGTTTGCCTGCAGCAATTGCGAATGAATATGGAGAAAACCCAACTGAAATGTCTCCGGCAGTCACTTAACCATGAACAGTGACAGCTTTAACGTGAAACTTTAAAGGCGATTATCTTTGAAGGCAGCTGGTTCTTTCCCTGCCACATCCTGGCCACTCAAAAGCGTCTGCTCCTTCCCCCCTTAACCTTTCGTGTATTGCTGCCAGAGGCCAGAAGGATCCTGTCATGTGCCTTACTTTTCCTTGCCCTCCTTTGGCTGCGAGGACGACAACGACTCTGATTTCTATCTCGCATGTTTCTGTCATATTTCATATTTTAAGTGGCCTCGGGCAGATGGCAACCGGCCCCCACACTCATGAATAATTTAATAATATAATAATAATTTCGAGTATTGAAAACAATTTACAGTTTTCCCAGGCAAATGGCCTTAGGGGGTTAGGTTTGGCATTGATAAAATATAAAATATGTGCTGTCGTTAAGGCTAATTAGGGGGCCGGTCGGTCGGCAGGTGAAATTTCAGCGACAGACTTGAATTTCAAATGCCGGTCTATTTATAGACAAATGTTCTATTCTTTCAGTTTCCTTTTTTCGTAACACTCACACAGGATTCACTACCTATGAGAGCTCTTCTTACATAAGGCCAGGCCAACCTGCCGGGCTTCCTCCTCTGTTTATTTAGACGGATTCAATAACAATTGCTGCCTCATTGCCCTGGGACTGCCATTAAGTACACTGGAAAATATTCTGATACAATTTATAATTTACTTGGAAAAGAAAAAACTTTCTGAGAAAAAATTTAGAAACTGTCCTCGAAGTTTTTGAAACTACTTCTTCGTTTTAAGAGACCTTTTACTTAAGCAGAAATACTTTAAATTGATCAAGAATTTTTAGCAACATATAGTTAGCGATAAAATAAATATAATTTCATTCCCATAATTGATACTAAATAGTACAATTTACAAGTTTCTCTCAGTGCATATATGCGGTGGCGTAATTTCAAAGGAAACGCGATATAAAAGCACACAAAAATGGAGCACTCCTGCGCGTGGAAATAAAATGTGCAGGATATAAAATGAAGTGCCGACAAAATGTCTGCCATTTGGCCCGGTCGAGCGGGCAACGTCTCTATATATATTGTCTATATCGGATTAAAGCGTAATTCTTATTCAATTAATACAAATGACTGCGGCAGGATGGTCAGCTCAACGTCCATAACTTGCGGCATCCGAAGAAGGAAGGGGAAGTGGCGCTGGGAGCGGGACTGGAATTGGGTCCTGGCGAGCGGAAATAGGGCAGCATTTTTGTTTGAGCTTGCTTTTTGCAATTTAATTAAACAAACAGTTGGCGCTGCGGTTTGGAGCAGCAGCAGCAGCAGCAGTGGCAGTGCTGCCAGTGGCCATGGGGAAATGTAATTTGCGGGACAACAACGCCAACTATGCCGGAGAGCTGTAAAAATAGCCAAGTGCCGACGTGTTGTCGACAGCTCTAATCCTTTGTGAAAAATTGTTATCGTTTTCGGTCGCTTGGGGAGGGGTTTTTTGCCTCGAAATTTAATTGTCCATGAGGAGGTTGAGGTTGCCTTTGAGCCCCGGCGGTGTTGCATATCGATTATTTTTAATTACTCTTTGACACACACACCCCCCCCCCCCCCCCCCCCCTTCAATCGTTGTCCTTCGGGACATCTAAACATGTAATTAGTTTGCCATGTGGGAGGGTCCTTTAAAGCGCCCCGAAGGCGGAGAGAAATCGGAGGCTCCGCAGAGCCGCATTTAAGTCGCATTAAAGTCGAGCCAACAAAGGGACAACTGTTATCCTCGCGTGTCCTGGCTTCGCTGGCCTGTCACTCACTGCTTATGTCGTTAATGTGGCAAAAGCTTTCGCAGTGTCTGGACAAAAAGTGCGAAGTCTAATTTGCTGAAATGAAAACCGAATCGAATCGCAACAAAAAGCGAAAGCGAAACCAGAATTCGGCACTAAGCCACATCATTCATGCGGGCGGGGGGTGGTGCTGCTGGCCACCTTTACTGGAAAAGTAATGAAAAACTGCCATAAAACTTGAAGTGCTCGTAAAGTTGCGGTGAAAGTAAAAATAGTGCTGCCTACTTTCGACCGGTGTGTGTGAATGATTTGATGACGCGGCATACGTGGCAGGACATGTGTGTGTGCTTTTGGGTGAGTGTGTGTGTGTGTGTTGGTGCGTGCCTGTGAGTGTCACATCGCAGCCAATTAATCCGGCGGAAAGAAAAGACACGGCGAAGGCGTCCAAAGGCAAACGTGGCCAAAAGTCCCAGCTGAGCTTCCGTTGCCAGCGTTCCGAACAAGGGAGCAGCGAGGATATGTCTACAGAGAGAGAAAAGTGTTACTAGAAAAGTGAACTTTAATTAAGTTAACTTTGTTTCTTATTTATTAAGTCATGGTTTAGGGAATTTACATATCATTCGGTTTATTACAAAACATTTCAATATGATTTTAACTTTAAAAGAAAATTGTATAAGTTCTAAATAGAGCCCAAGAAATTAATCAGAACTTATATATTTTTATTATAAGCAAGCTTAGGTCACAGTAAGCTTAAAAACATTAAATCCTTAATTAATACAATTCAAAAGACATCAAATAATATTAAAACAGGAACAGCCTTAATAGCTAAAATGTAATTAACAATTTGTATCATAATGCTCCCTTTACTTGCTCTGTTGAAGTGTTGCCTGCATGTGAAGCCTATTGGCCACTGCCTGGTTTACTGTTGACCAGGTATCCTGGCTGGAGCCTGCTGTGCGTATCATTATCCCTTTTGTTTTCGGCCGAGCAAATGGCTTGTGAAAGGGGGATTTCCCTCCGCTGCCGGCGGCCCTTGGCTTACCCACATGACAGGCCAATGGGCCTTGGGGCAATTAGCCTTTCGGGGGAATCGATTCGTTAATGCCTTAATTCGAAAACACAGGACCCGGGACCAGGACGCAGGACTCGTGAAATATTCAGGCGAGAGGTGGCAAGTGGGGATCACAATCGCTATCGAATTATCGATGACAATATATATACAGATTGGCCGACAAGTCAATCATAAATCGCGCCTAGCTGGAGAAGGGTTTGTGGGTGGTTTTTTGGGTGTGCTTTTGGGTGGCTTTCTGTGTGTGTGTGTGGAGGGGCGAGCAGGACTGTGGCTTTATTCCGTTTGGCCTAATTTGCTTTGCAACCACTTGACTGCCGGCAAATCGACAAGTCCCGAAACTCAATTGAACCGCAATTTCCAAATCGCACCCTAATACACGTAGTTAAAGGGGGGTGGTGGTGGCGGCAGTGGCAAGGACACTTCATAGACAGCAGCAATGCAAATGGGAGTGCCTGCAGGGAATTGGGGTTTGACTAGGCGCCCACCTTCCCCGTCCCCCCTCCCCCCTACGGCGGCAGACAGCGCCCAACCGAAAGGCAGCACAAAACGGAAATGAAACTTATTAAAAGATTTGGATCTAATCGATTTTCGTCCTTTCACGCTGAAATGAACTTTGCCGTTACTCGGCTCGTTCCTCGCTTTTGGCTTTTAGCTTTCAGCCCTTAAAGTCGGTCTGCCCTCCAACTAACCCCTCTTTACACAACCCCCTCTCTGCACAATCCCTCCATGACCAGGCCCCTCTCGGTACCCCGGCGTTGACCAGCCATAAATTTAATTGAAAACCAAACTGTTCGCCTGTCTGTGACAGAGTGTATCTGCAACTGCGCTCGCACACACATGTGTGTGTGAACTGTGTGTACATATCTATGTTTACTCGGACACTCTACTGACTTTTACTAAATTTGATTTGGCAGCGCTCCTGAATTTAACTGCAACTTGGTGGAGCGGACGTGCCAGCAGGAAGCAGGAAGCAGGAAAGGACGAGCACCTCGGCACTCCCGAGACAAATGCGATTTAAAGTAATTTGAATACCGAATGGATTGTGTGCACTTATCGGCACACATTCACATTCGTTTTTTTCCACAACACACACACACAGAGGGAAAATATGACTTTTACATGTCGTTCGTTTGGCACTTTGAAACGATACTTTGAGAGTTTCAAAACTTATGAGGACATTTCATGCTACTCCGTTCGAATGATGCCATAAATTAAGTTTCCTGAATGGAAATGTAGGGATATATTGGCATTTTAAGTGCACTTTTAGTTTTTGTATTCAGAAGTCATGTATTTTAAGGAAAATCAAAAACAGTTTACAAATAGTTTCCCATCGTTATTACTTCAATATTTCCTGGATATTTATGTAATTTGACCAACTGCAACAATGTGGAACTGTATTAATCGCCTTTTTTCTGTCTGTGCAGAAGATGCACTGGCTGCAGGGTTAAACAGCCAGGACCAGCCAAGTGGAGAGCATCAATTGTCCATCTGACCATGGCGAACTCTGGGGGTAAATGGTTACGGCACAACGAAAGCGCAACTCGGCAGGATCTCACCGTCCCTGCTTCCTTCTCTCCTTTTTTTTTTTAAATCGATGTAACGCTGCGTTATTGAAATCGCCCAAGCAGCAAAAGTGTTTGAGTGCACTCAGGCGAGCACCTGCAGCCACACTCGCCATCGCAATTGCATTCACATTGGCAGCCCCATCGACATTCACGATGCCCATTCACACTCGTTACGTTACGTGAGCGCGTAACTCAACCCAAAAGGCAGCCATAAGCGATGTTTTCAACTGTATTTCAGTTTTTATTTGCATTAGCATACTATACTACCTAGCCGGGCAGTTAATTAACACGTTTCTCGCTACAAAAAAGCCAACGAATTTGCATTTAACAAAACAGCGTTGGCCAAGTGGCAGGAATTGAATGGCAAATTAAGTGCCAATCAGGCTGGAAAGCCACTCTGCCACTCTGCCGGGTAATATTTTTTGCTGTTGACTTGTTGCTGCTTGCTGACGGAGTATCCTTATGTTTCAAATATTGCGTATGTCTGCCTGTATTTATGGCTGAAATCGAATCCGATTTCGTGTCTACAATTAACGATAAATGGACAACCAAATTGCAGCGTTGTGTGTGCTTGTTTGCCTCCTGTTTTCTTCTTTTCCCCATAAATTTTTGCTGGCATCGGCAGAAACCAAAGCCAAACGAGACGAAATTTGGACTCTGGATAAATCTGGCTTACTCTGACTTAAGGCTTTCTGCAACTTTCTACAATTAAATTACCAGAATTGAAAAGATTTATATAAAAAGAATAAGGAAAATCAAACAAAAACTATTACAAATTAAAGTACCATTAAAACTTATACCATATTAAATTATGCCCCAACAGGGAATTATTATTATTTTTGCATGAAGTAGGCAATGAATTTCATTCATTTCCGACCTATTGAGGTAAATTCTTGATCAGCATCAACAGCCGAGTTAATCTAGTCTCTCAGTTTTGGAGGCGTCTTAAGGAAACTTAGCAAACTTTAAGTAAAAACTTAGGCATGCATTGCTTGCTGAAAATCTATAAAATCTTTAAGAAATAACCTTTCCTCCTGCACCCATAAGTACTCTCTCTCATACAAGGCATGCAATTAACGCGCATTACGTATACGCCCCTTGTGACAGGAACACGATTGAATGGCTGAACCGAATCGATTTATGCATTCAATGACTAGACAAGCGGCTGGAAGCGTTGAAGTCAACCATTCGCAGACAGATATATGTATACATATGCACTTCTTTGTGTGTGTGCTTACGTCAAATGTGTGTGTGCGAGTGTCGGTCGTGTGTCGCGTTAAGATTCCCGCTTAGTCGCATTAACGTCATTCAGGATGCGCGTCTAAGCCGCCGTCGCACACCACGCACGATTGCATACGTTGCTCACACTTGAGCGGCGAATTGTTGCTGATTTTGGGTCCTGCGAGCACAGCTCCTTCCAGCACAGCTCCTGCCAGCACAGCTCCTGCGTTGCACAAACGGCATACAATGGCAAATGCTGCTCTCGAGCGATGGCTTTGCCAATGTCGCCGTCATTTGGCCGTGTTGAACACGTTTTCAACACATGTTCCGCACATCGCTCGCCTGTGACTGCTGGAGGTGGTATAAGGCACTGGGGGAAATAATCTTAATTTGAAGTCAAGAAATGTCATTTTGATGAGAATTTTCTAGCAGAAAAATTAAGTAGAGATCTTCAAAATATTATCCTTAAGTTTTTTCTAGATTGTATTATGTATCTTTATATTATATTTTCTGATTAGTAACAACAGGTATAGCTTCTTTACCCTAAATTTTCATCGAAAATTCCTATTGAATAGTTAACTTTACATTTCTTTTCCCCGTGTACTGACGCTCCTATGACTGGGGGCCTGCAGCGGAAGTCAGTTTGTAAAGCTCGAGCTGGAAACCATTGGGGCGCTGCAAAAACCAGACAAAACCAGAAGCCAACCTTTCTGTTTCTTTCCGTTTCTTTCGGCTCCTCCTCCTCCCTGGTGTGTGTGTACATTTATTTTTCGCTCCGAGCCTTGGTGGCTGACGGCAGCTCCTGGCTCGTTTTGCTGTGCAACTTCTGCTTTGTTCGATTTCAATTACTACAAATGATTTCTCCATGTGTTCTCTCGTACGTTCATTTCTTCTCCTTCTTCTCGGAGCCTTCATAGTTCGCATTCGCTGTGGCCTCGGGTTGCCCATATCCTATGACCCCCTAGTCCCCCCCGCCTAGCACTTGATTTTCATTGACTTTGCACCTCGGCGTTTTTGGGTTGGCTTTTTCAATTGCTTCAGCTTTTGGCTTGACTTGGCAGCGCCCAGAGTCGATGAAAAGTGTACCAATTTGGGTTACAACGGTGGCAGACGAAGCTTAATAAATTACCTGGAAGCAACTTGTTTACTTTCATGTTGAAAATCACAAACTTTTGTCCCTTCGGCCATTAAGTTAAATTGCGGGAGTGTGTGTGATTATAATCAGTGGTGCCAGAAACCTATTTAAGAAACAGAACATATCAGGGGAAAAATAAACACAATTTTTAATGAAAAGAAAGCAATGTTATTTTGAAAAAATAACATTTTGGATATGAAGTTTAATTATTCAATTAGCTATAATTATTAATAAACAAAGGAGGTGTTTGTGTTGTTATATATATTTTAGTAATAGTTGTAGTTGTAGTTTAATGTCATGCCCGCAGTGAAACATATCGTAGATAAATTCAAAATAAACTAATCTTAGCCTTTCTTAGTCAAACAAATTAATATAAAATTAAATTGATACAACATTTTTATCAATTACATAAAAAACATCTCTTAAAATATACTAAAACTTGGCTTAAATATATCCCAAAAAAGGACATGTCGCCATCACTGACTCGTATCTGTGAGTGGCATCAAAAGTTTCCCTAGCCTTTATCCCCCGCTCGCCTCGACTTTTTAATTATGTATCACTGTATTACAGGGACCCACCCACACAGGACGCAGGACACTGAAAGCAGGACACTGGACACACAGGACGATAGCTGGACCCACACAATGTCAAAGTGGCCTGTCAACAGCCGTTGACCACTCGCCCGAGCAATCGAGCGGCCATCGGCGCAAAGTTTTGATGAGGGTTGTCATCATCAGCGTCAAACAAATGAAAACATATGTAGCGGCAACGGCGCATCATCAGTAGCAGTGGCAATAGGAGCAAGAGCAGGAACAGCAGCAACTGACCAGAGAGCGTCCGTATTAATATCAAATGAACTGTGAGCAGCATGATGAGCTCGGTTGGCCATGTGGGTTGCCTTGGCAGCAGAACGTGCTCGGCGAACTCCATTGTGACAGTTGATACATGACCCGGATTCGCCAGCGACAACAACAATGAAAGTTAATAAGATTTTACAAGAATGAGCCCATCATCATCATCATCGTCACTGGGAACGGTCACAAAATCAACAAGCTAATGTCGAAGGAGACATCACAACGAACGACTTAATTCTGTGAGGGAACTTTTGTAAAGGATTATTAATGAAACTGGCCAAGTTTATCCTGATTGATTAATGTTAGAATTAATTTTTGATTACCAGATTTTTGTTGTGTAAAAGCAATATAGATTTTTGTAAAATATATACGGAAAATAATAATTTTATAGGTTAT
This sequence comes from Drosophila punjabiensis, assembly GCA_008042585.1. Taxonomy (NCBI): domain Eukaryota; kingdom Metazoa; phylum Arthropoda; class Insecta; order Diptera; family Drosophilidae; genus Drosophila; species Drosophila punjabiensis. The sequence goes on from VNJR01009488.1 coordinate 506,921, forward strand.
ACAAATAAAATAATATATTTCAGCAATCTTCGATAATTTATAGATCTTTTAAAAGTTAATGTTATTACTTAGAATATCGATATATTCAAGCTCTATACAAATATATCCCCTAAAGAGATATTAACCCACAAATAACCCCTTTTCCCTGCTGTCTGTCCACCGCTCAATCAACAAATTGATTTAAAAATTAATGTCGAAAAGTATATTTTGCTGTTCTAGCCCCGTTCTATTCCCCTCTGATTTCATTGACACGCATAGGCAAATAATAACACGCCCTCATGTTCAATCTAAATAATAAAGCTGCCAGCAAACAAAGGACTTCAGTCCCCAGTTGTTGCATTTGAAATGTCCTGAGACCAGTCCCAATCGCCATCGAGTTCAATTGCGGAATGTGTTAAATGACTCTCACCTCTCCAGTCTCGCTCCGTGTGCGCAGTGTAAAAATAATTGCGGCCGGCTGCTCAATTTGCCGGACTCCACAGCCCGGGGTAGCCGTTGGGGTACGATGTCCGTGCCCGGTTGTTTGTTTAGTGCACATAAATAAAGCAAACACTCGGACAACTCGCATCCAGTTCACGCACACGAACACACAGGGTTCGGATTGCTTCTGGTGTGATGTAATCAAGGACTATCGCATAGCGCACTCGAACAGGTCCTGGGCCAGTCTAGCCAGTCCCGGCGGCTGACCATCTAACAGAGGTATACCCAAGAGGGGTTTGGAAAGGATGAAAAGGATTTCAATCTACAGAAAATCTTCTGAAATACATTTCCCTTGATATTGGGTCTTATTTTTAATCTATTTAAAGAGATAAATATAGGAAATATTTACCAAAACTTTAGACTATAATTAAACAAACTTTTGTTTTGTTATTTCCTGAAAAAATACTACAATTTCAGAGTGTTATTGGAATGCCTGTGCCCCTGGTAAAATTTCCTGCATTCGCCACTGACCTCGTCCAGAATTCTTTCGACCAGAAAGCCTTCGAAGCCAGGAGTGCTCTATATACATATATGTGTGTGTAGGTGCCAGTGGCTGTCCATCGAGCCGCACTCATTCAACTGGTGTGCAATCGCCTGCCTCGTCCGTAATGCACCTCCACCTGACCCCGTCGTAAAACCAACTCCTGCAGCTGAGCCCGGACGTGTGTAACTTCATTAGGCCCGAGGCTGATTTGCAGCGGGTAAATTGCTCGTGAAGTTGGTGGCCAACGAGCGGCGACGGCGATGGCGACCATCGACCTGGGCGGCATATCTTCGAAGCTGAATCTTTGACTCAATTACCGGCCATGGAGGCCAGGTTGTTGATTTTGTCAGCTGCAGTTGACTTACCCGCCCGGCCCATTTATGCATATGAATTTATTCAAATCAGAACCGGCTCGCTTGTCCCGTCCTCCGTCCTTGTTCTCGTCGTCCTCGGCCAGAGGAATTTGTTGTGGCGCTGGCGGCTCTAAACTATTTTACATTTAGAGCAGCCCAAAGTTCGGGGCATTCCTGCGAAACCGGAGCCAATGTGGAAGCCAAAACCAGGAGCTTGGCCCAAATACGTGCCAACCACCGGTCTATGGCTGGGTTGGCTGCTAGCCGCGTTCCTGTTCGTGTTCTTCTCTCAGTGTGTGTGTGTTAGCCGCTTTGTTCACATGTTTTCACTTTGTGCTTAATTTGCATTTAAATGGTTTTTGCACTTAGGCTATTTCCCGTGTAAATGAGCTTTGTTTGCTGTTGTTCCCGTTGCTTTTGCGCGGCTCGAAAGCCAACCCAAAAAAAAGCATACTAAAGGCCGAGCTTTTACTTGCATTTTTGGCCAAATCCAAAGCGCGTGTCTCCCTGAATTCTGCGGCTAAAACCCTGAAAATTGCCTGGGGGCCTGCCAAGTCTGCTGCTTGGGTATATTTTTATTGAAGCAAATTCGTTATGACCTCAGCCAATGTGATTTGGCCGGAAAAATACCCAAATTTGTATGAAAATTAAATCAAAAAACCTCGATTTTATAATATTTACAAACGTCAAATCATTTTTAGTTGCTTTTTAATTGCAGACGTTGCAGAAATTATGCGCCCATCGAAACGCGCTGCAAATTTACATAAACAAATACGGGCAGGCGGCAATAGGAATAAATATTTGTGTGTTTTTGCATTTATTCCATTTTCAAAGCAAACTGGGAAAAATGACAGCAAACTGATATTTGTGTAGTTTTTGTCCTGCATTGGGTCCTGGCCCTGACCGAACGATACTGGTCCTGATATCATCTCTGGGCCTCCTCGCTGTTCGTTGGCTGTCATGTAGCCATGCAAGGAGTATTGGTAGTTGGCATAAGTGAAGGCCGGCAAAATAATTTCGCAAATTAGCGGGTGCCCAGCTTTTTATGACTTAATGCCTTAGACAAAATATGTGTCAGGCAAGGCAAAAAAAAACACAAACACTAACATCAACACACAATGTGCCCATTTAGCGCAATGTCAACTCTTGTGTTGTGGTCACTAATGATGACAGGATGGCAGGACAGGCAGTCAAAGCCCGCGTCCAAACACACACACAGCAAAATGGCGGTGGCGCAGCGCAGGACCTTGTCGCCGGAGCCCCGACAATGATGTGGCCGTGTCCGGACGAGCTCTGCCAGAGGATAGAAAAGCCGCGGCGAAAAACACAAACACAAACTGATTTGATTGTTTGTAATTAAAAGTGGACGGACGTCGCGAAAATTAAATGACCATGCGCAGGATATGCGGACTCATGGCGAGTCCTGCGCCCTGATCCTCCACATAAAAGTTTATGGCCATGTGCCATGACGGTGTTCTTTGCTCCGCTCCGCTCTGTCGTTAATTTAAAAAGTAGAAATCCCATTAAACGCGAGAATGCCACCAAGTTCAACACGTGCCGCAGATGGAGGAAAGACGCTGATAGAGATCCGCGTGTGTGCCTCGGTGTCTGGACTTCTTAAATGGTTAATTAGCCTAAATAATTCCGTGTTCATTTATTCCATCAAAACTTAAATGCCACTCGAACCGTCTGGAGGCCTAGTGACAGCAGCGTTCACTTGTGAGAGCTCTTGAGAACGGAATCGGAATCGGGGTTGAATTCGGTTTCCGTACGGTACAGGACACCTGTCAGCAAGGATACGTTTGAGAGAATGGGTAATTCATACGAGGGGACAAAAATTAGGGAGGAGTTGCATGAGTTTGAGGATTATAAAGGAGCTTCTATAAATTCTATAACTAAAACAGCATAAAACAATAATCTATTAGCAATTTATTAAACATATTTACCACTAATTGAACTACCTAATTTCAAAATATCTACAATTTTAAATTAGTTCAAATATCGCAATCAAATGCAAGCTAAATAAACACTTTAACAATCAAATAAATGCATTTTAAACAATAAAAGAAAACATATCTTAATTCCATTGTATATTGCCCCCAATTCCCTATGTTTATTTTCATTGGAAATACTAAATAGAACAGTAAAAACATTTATTCATAAACCACTTGAGTAAATCGCTCAGGTAATTAATAAGACATCTTAACAGATTGTATAACACGAATCGGACACAGTTCCAAATAAATGCATTTCACAGAAAAGGGGGAATGGCCATGCAATCAACAACTTATAATTATATAATTCGAAATTGCAATATTTTTCCAGAAACCAATTACAGTCAATTGCTGAGGCAATTAAAATAAAAAATATAACAAAAAAATTAAAATGAAAACAAGGCCGCAGGACGAAAGCGGACGTGCCGTCAGCAGAATTACCCACGGCTAGGCCACACTTAATGCATTTAAAGCGACTGCTTTGCCCGCCCGCAAACAAACTGGCAGTGGAAAGGCCAGGACAGCCTGTTGATTCAGCAGGACTCTCGCCGGAGAGGGGCCGAGGGAGGAACAGGGGTCACTGGAACCGGCTGGGGCCAAGACAGGGAACGGGGAACTGTTGCCGTGGCGCAACAACTGGCCGGATAACTGAGAGGAAAGCTCGGCTCGGAGCAAAAGCTCTCTCGCGAGCGACATCTTGCTGGAAAGCCTCGACTCCCCCATCGAGCTGGTGTGGGTGTATCCTTTCCAGGCAGCCAGTGCGTGGCGTCGCCTTCGGTCCACTTCAGTCTAGGATAAACGCTTGCGACGAGCACAACAAGTGCGCGCATGCCAACAGCTCCCGGAGTGGTTTTCAGTGGTTGCCAAGCCGAAACCGAAACCGAATCCGAAGTCCGAAATCCAAAATCCGAATGCGAGTCCAACTCCGTAACGGAAACCGAAACCGATAACGTAACCGAAACTGTGTAGTGTAGTGTAGTGTCCGAGTGAAAGTGAAACTGCGGCAGGACGCCTGCCAGGCGAGAGAGGAGATCCTGATCCCGACTCCGATCCCAATCTGATCTGCGAGTGCGCGCGATTCGCCCGAGTTAATTAGCTGCGCGCGTTCGTAAAGAAGATGTAACTCCCCGCTCGAAACTCCAATCGATATTTGTTGTGCAGGGCCTGGGAGGAGGTGCCAAAGAGAGTGTAGAACCCCCCTACCAAATCCCCGAACAAGCCACCGATAAAAAGAAAATATTGCTATTTATTTTTGTGAAGATAATCAGAGGGCTGCCTGCACACTCACTGGATATAATTTGATATTTGAAAACGTTTCGTGCTTGCATTCCGGATTTCAATCTAAGGCTATACCCGTCTGAAGCCCACTCTAGCAACCAATACGGAAATATGAATAGGTTTTGGATAATCGCTTTACTTTTAGGATTACAGCAAACAAAGCCAATAAGTAAGTACTCACACAGAGTGTCCAGTGGATGTCATGTTTGCTCAATCCATTTGGCTTTTTCGATGACTTTTTCGATTGCCTTTTCCAATGATTAGCTATCGAGGGGGAAACGGGTCAACCCATGAGGCATCCAGAGGATTTTTAGATACGAAATGACTACAGTTCCTAAGGAGTTGTTGTGATTGCTATAAATCAATTCACAGAGTATTTTGAATCCACAAATCCGAATTTTTAATTTCGGTAGGAAAGTTGACATTGAGAAAGGGATTTTACAATACTGAATATTTAAAGAGGAAAATAATCCAGTTAACTCTTGTTGGTCAGCAAGTGAAGAAGGAAACTGTATCAAACAAAGATAAAAAAACTTTCAAGAAACCAAACAAGGCTTAAAGGCTTCCAGCTTAAATTTTAGGTAATTCATTAGAGAACAAAAGGCCAAATCAATACAGGAATCAAGCAAACTTATACTTTGTAAACTTGAATATAAAAAAATCTCTTCCAAAAATCACTTGAAAACTCATTTATAAATTCCCCCATTTAACCCCTTTTCTGCATGCATGCAAAATGGCCAAAACAAAAGTCCTTCTGGCTAATTGCAAATGGCGCGCAGGTATGCCGGCTTGGCATAGGCCTTCTTGGACCTCCGAAAAAAGCCCAGTGTCACGCACGTAGCAGAGGTCCCTTTGGGAGACGGCGGCAAAGGCGAACGACGAGGGGCGTGGTAGCAGCCGGACGCATTCTCAGCACCTGCCACCTTTGGCTGCTGGCTTTTCCATAAGACTCATGAATAATTCATTGTGCACGCTTCGATTATTTACTTCATAAACATTCCGCCGGGGTCTGGTCCGGCCGGTCAGAGGTGGCTTAGTTGCAGGGGAATGGGGCATGTCCGGCAGTTTACAGGCTGCGCATGCTTTTAATTTTAATAAATTGTAAATTGGTAGCTTATCAGCAGGGGACCTGGAATACAGCACCTGCAGTATGCAATGTGCAACGTGCAACGTGCAATATGCAATGTGCAATGTGCAATGGCAGCTTGTTGACGTGTTCAATGAATTGCAAATGTCACGGCTAATGGGAATTGCCTTTGGCCTTTTGGCAATTTCATTTGATTAACGAACCAATAAGGGCCCCAAAGTATGCTGCTAAATTAAATTTCATTACAGCTTCATTTGCGGGGGCGAAAGTTAATCAAAAATCCAATGAGCAGCTCGTAAAACACAACGACGCGGTGGCTCCCCGGCTATATCTATTACATGTTGTCGCTGGCAACGTAATTGCTGAAAAATTAATACGCCAAGGAGCCGGGATTCGATGCAGGAGTAGGAGCCGGGACCCCCGACGTTGAGGGGGGAGAACCGAAGATCATCCCGTCGTAAAGCACGTTTTCGCCATTTACCCAGACGGAGTCTTGGAGTCTTCAATAAATAAAATGCGGCGGTGCCACAGCGAAATCAATTTCAAGTCATTAAACGAAATGAATCTTTATGGAGAGGAGAGCAGACCCACAGATTAGCAGCCCGAGTGTGCGAGTGTGTGTGGTTCTTGAGAATTTAAACACGCTGCTCTGCCGCTGTAATGGAAACTGCCCCCGGACTTCAGACACTTGATGCGATTATTATTGATTTTCCGTGCTGAAATTGTTGTGATTGAATTATTTATGTGTTGGGGGGTGGAGAGCGGTAAGCGGTGAGCGGTGAGTGGTGAGTGGTTTTTGGTTCGTGGTTCCTGGTTCGGCTTAATGGCGGATCCAAGTGGAGTTCATTAGGTGGCCCACTCAGCAGCCGCTCGCTTGACAGCTTAATTGAGTTGGCAAGCCTGTCGAGCCCGGCGAGCACTTATTTTCGGAGGCAACAAAAGGCGCACGTGACGGGCATACTCGCTCACTGCTCACAGCTCACTGCCACAAAGGAGTAATCCTGCCGGCGCAACTCTGTTTGCCCTGCCCTTGATGGTGGATTTAATTTTGCAAATTAAAGCAAAACATAAATCAATTTGACTAACTAAACAGACGGCGGCTGCTAGTGCAGCTACACTTAAATTTGAATAAATATTGTGGCAGGCCACTTGAGCCACTAGGCGGCAACAGCTCGAGGTTCTAGCTGGCCTTCGCGTCGTATACTTAATGTGGCCACATGTCCATACAAATGTAATAATTGCAAGAGCGCCCTCAGCGGCTGAGCACTCAGTGCAACCTCAATGGCACGGCTGTCCCCGGGCCAACTGAAGATGTAAATGTGGGTGAGGGGGCGGCAGGATGTGAATGGAGACGTGGATGTGGATGTGACTGTGCCTGTGTGCCAGTGGATGTAGATGTGACTGTGGCTGTGCCCAGTGTACACACATCACGCCGACGACAGGCAACGACAGATGCGGAGCAGGATGCTGGGAGGCAGGAAGACGGACGCCTGTAGCCTGCAGCAGACTAACTGACTGACTGCCTGCCTGACTGCCTGACTGCTGGCTGGTCCTGCTGCCAGGATGGCAGGATGCCGGGCTGCTGGGCTGCCTGTCTGCCGTATGACATGTGACGACTTTGACAAAGCCAGCCAGCTGCTTCCTTCCCCCCGCTGGGCCAAGACGCTTTTGGCATATCTAATGAAACTTTCCCAGCCTGGCATTGCACTTTAATGGACTCACTTTCTGTGGGAAAAGGAATGAAGAGGGACGAAAATAAATACGGAAATAAAGCAAATAATGAAGGCGAAATGTTCGGGGCGCGCCTTGCCAATCGAAATAAATATTGTAAACGCTCTATAAATTGTTGCTCCGCCACAGGCCAACTTTTGACCCGCCGCCAGCCTGCTGTCGAAGTTAACTTGAGTGGCAGAAATCAGATTAAGCCAAATATTATACATGGCAGGCGCACAGTTCGCAGGTGAGAGAGACAGAGAGCGCCTTGGCCAGGACCAGGAACAATTTTGCACACAAATTTGGCGCAAAGACAATCAAAAAGTTATAAAACAAGCTTCGGCGAAACAAAAGCAAGGCTCGAGTGGCCGCAGGCGGAATCCGCCAAGGAGGCTGGCTGGCTGGCTGGCATCTGGATCCTGGATTCCCGGATAGGTGTCTCAGAGGCGTGTGTGTATCGGGCTGTAAAAACTTTGGCCAACTTTTCGTTGATTTCATTGTTTTTGCCGCCTCTGCCGTTCTTTCCTCGCTCCTCGTTGTGTGGTGTTTTAAGGCCGTGCCATTGCGCATACGCCGCGTGGTCTTATTATCAGCCGCATCAGCGGCGCCGTAAAGTAAATGCAAAGTGTGCAAAGTCTATAAACGAGCGTCAAACTTAAAAGCCCCAAGGTGGCGTCGCCTCGCCAAGGACGACAAGGACTTAAGCTTGTTTTTGGGCCCACGCGCCTGGAGGAGCATGAGACCATGAGAGCATGAGGGGGAGCTCTAACAGGAAACAACAGACTGAAAGAAGTACAGGAAGCCAGGTTTATCGGCGGGCAATACACTCCTCTCTCTGGCCTATCAAAAAAAGTTGCTCACACGACAAATTGTCACAGAAACACAGAGGAAGCCCCGCCAGGAGCAGGCAAAGGAATTTTATATTTCGCCGTTTTCTATTATTTGTATTATTTATGGTGCTCCTGGCAATGTCGTTAAACGGGGGCCCATTAAGAGCCTCCAATAAATATGTGAGCCAGGGAATGTGTGTGTGGGTGACAGATGCCAGATGCTGGATCACAGCGAGCAAATAAAAAAGCAAGCTTCCGCAAAACAATTATGCCTAAGTGTGGGATCTAAAATATTTATAAAGAGAGAAAGAGAGAAAAAAGGCTCTGCTGTCGGAAAAGCCAAACCAACCAAAGGCGATTGTCAGCTATTTTCAGCTGTAAAATTTTGCGCAAATAAACGTCAAAGCGGCTAAAGAGACTTGGAAAAACTATTAAGATGTCAGCAAATAATTACGCATGAAAGCAGCTGCATAAATCTGGTCGCCTCTTATTGCCAAATCCGCCACTAAAACGAACTGAACTGGAAACTGGGGAGCTGGCAATCTGGGAAGCTGGGTAACTGCGAAGCCATCGCCCATCGCCTTGAAACGGACATAATGCGACACTTGAGTCGAGCAGCGAGGACGGAAGGCACTTTATCAAAAGGGATTTGGGGACCCGGAGGAGCTGAGAACTCATGCATTTGCCTTCCACTTGGCCGGGGTCTCTGACAGTTTTGTAATAACAATGACCGCAAAAAAAAAGCGGGAATCGATTTGCCATTTTTCACAGAATTTATGAGTTTTCCTCTTGTTGTTGTTGTCCGACTACCATTTTCCGTTAAAGGCAAACTGATGACATATATATTTTATTACCAGAGTAGTCCCAGCCTCCAACTCTCGCTTTGCACTTAATCCAGAGGCGGCCTTAATGAGCCTTAATAAGGCCGCTCGGCTCACAGCAGGAAGCAACTGCAGCATAAATCTCGTCCCAACCCTAATCACGGACACGACCCGAAATAAATTTCGCGAAAATCCATAAATTCAACTGCGAACAGGGAGAGAAATTCGCCATCGAAATGTAAATTCATCGTCCAGTGACAAGGAGGAGTGCCGAGCGCTGGCGATGCGTTAATTATTCAGGCCCACATGCCAGGAACCAGGAACCAGGCACCAGAAACCAGGCACCAGAAGCCAGGAACCGAGAAGCATTAGTCCACAAAGTGCCTGGCCGCATTCATCATTATCCACAGTTTGATTTTCGCCACAAAGTTTTTCGGCCTCAAAACTTTTGACAAAGGTCGGAGAGCAGTTTAAAGCAGAGCCAAAGTCAAATGCTGCCGGCAATTCCTGCAAAATAAATGAATGATCCACAGCCGGCCGGTTAGCAGGGGCAAGTTTTTCCCTTTTTTTGAGGTTTTAGGGGATTTGGCAACGGAAGAACACAAAGAGCAGCACCAGCCAGAGCAGAGCAGGAAACGAGCCCGGGCTGGCCGAAAGTGATGGGGCATAAATTTGTGGACCGAAATCCGAAAGAGCTTAAGCCATAAGCGAGGCGTGTGGTCAAGCAAATCAAATGACAGCAAAACGCATAAATTGAACCTGTCCCGGGCCATTCGAATCACAGAAGTACAGCCACGAAGCAGTTATGGCCCGAGTTCAATCTGTGAGTCATTAGGAAACGGGTAATGGCCAGAAGTGGTAGCAAGTTTGGCACTGATTCGAGGCCACACCATCGTTCACTGGGAAAAATAAATCAAAGAAAATTAATGGTGAAGATAGCGGAAACCTATTCTGCTCAATTTTATTCCCAAATTTATGTAGCTTTTCCCTCAGTGCTTTCCCAAAGAACCATAACAATTTAATCACTGCCAAAAAGCCAGGACAATTTAAAGTCAAGTCCGGGGGCTTGTATTTTATTTTATTGCCGTGATACACTCGCAGACAGGCGTTATAAAGCCGCATGGTGCGCATCAGAGCGATTCGCCGCCAGTAGGCAAAATTAATTAAAAAAAGCCAGTGTCGTCGCTACCCATCTCCTCCGGCTCCCGTCCTCCCCGTCAACTAAATAAAACCATGTCTAGGCACTAAAAAGTTTATTATTGTAAGCCCAAGTAAAAAAGAACTCGCATTAAATGGCCGAAAAAAGGGAATATCTCGGCGGAAGAGTGGAGCGGCCTGAATGGAAAATTAAACAGAGCCGGATATGTCACACATACTCGTACAAGCCGCACCCACGGAGCCAGCCAACAGCAACAAGGATAACAGCGCGGGCGGGACAGCAAGGGCGGGAAAGGCAGAAAAGGCAGGAAAAGCTGGGAACAAGAACAAACAAACAATAACGATGGCAAATGCCTGGAAAAAGGGCTAGCAAAGTTGGCCGACTGGCGGCGGCAAGGGGGGAGTGTTGGTAAAATGTGTGTGAGCAGGGCCGGGAGAAAAAAAAAACGAAGTAAACTACACATTTTTATTATGCAAAGGGGGCGCAAATGAAAGGCAAATGTTTTGTTTTTCCGCCCAACCCCCCATGTGAGTGTGTGTAATTTTATTTTAGTGCAGTTGTGTGTGAGAGTGTGTGTGTGTTCACTTGAAAGTATTGTTAACGGAACGCATAAAAGCGGGGCAGCGGGGTGGCGGGTTAGCGGGACAGCGTAGGTGGAAGGCGAGAAAGCGAGGATCCTTGTACGAGTGGAGCGCCCCAAAGTAGGCAATAAAACACTAGCTGAAATCTAGGCACGCGCTCAAACGCATGACAAACAATACCAGGAAATGCGAGAGAAATGGCAAAAAACTGAAGAAGAAAAAAAAGTGAAGTAAGCGAGCTCGGGTCGAACTTGTGCTTTTTTATGAACACCAGAAATGAGACAAATAAAGTGTGATTACTGTAAATTGAGTGAGCTGCATGAAGTGTGTGACAAGCAGCCAAAAAGCTCGTGGCAAAGTGTGAAAAGTCGTTTCGTAATTTGTAGCTTTGCTCAGCGACGGGAAGCGAGACGTAAATTAAAGTGAATCGAATCGAACCAATCTAAATAGCTGCAGAGTCTGTAAGAAGATTTTCCCATTATCCCCCGGCTAAAAACTTAAGCAGTTGAGCGCATGTTGTCAAGGAAATCGGCAGATAATATATACAGTTTGTACACTTTTAGAAAATAAATATGCAAATTTATTGGGGATATAGTAAACACTTTAACTGTTGCTGTACATTTGCGATAAAATTCCAATTAAATGCAATTTGTAAAATTTTGTGAATAGAAAAACAATATTTTCCTTAAGTTTCTTCCTTGAAATAAATGACTTCTCTTCTCCGAGTGTCCTTTTGAAAGACCCTGCCAATGCCTGCGTATCTCCGACTTCGGGAAGATTGTTTTCCCAGCTCCTCTGGCAGCTGCCTAATTAATTGGACTGACTCTTCGTGTACGTGCAGTGTTTGCAGGCCAATGATGTGGCTTTTGAGCTGTTACTCAGCTGGGCCAGGACCTTCGCTGGAAAGGCAAGGCAAGGCAAGGATATGGCGCAGCTCGACAGTATTTAATGCCTGCAGTTAATATGCGGCAGGTGACTCAGCGTTCTAGCTGCTAATGACGAAGGTGGCGGATGAATAAAGCATTCCGAGCGTTAAATTGAATTAATAATGTTAATGGCTGGTGCTTATGAATATGCGATCTCGTGCCTCCTTGACTTGTGGCCGGGCTCACGTGTCGTGTGTGCTTGCGTCTCAGCGCCTTATTAATTGCCCGCATTTGTGATATTTAAGCATATGAAGCCAATTAAAGCCCGAGCATTCATCGCATCTCCATTGAGTGCTTGAGCTTTTAAAATTCCACGCCAGGCCTAAAGCCCACATAAACGTTCCGGCTAAGAGTAAGGCTAAGCTGCTTATTATTCAACAAGCTGAATTGCTAGAAATGGCAATCACGACGCCGCTCAATAATTGTGCTTTATATAAGCTGCAGAGCACAAAGCCAAATACGCGTCAATTGGCAGCCACATGCGCACTCAAGTAAACACAATCCTCGGGGTATTACCAGCTGAATAATGGGCCAAGAGAGTGCCGGAGGATGCTTAACAATAATGGCAGCGGGGTGGAAATGAAAAGGAAAAGTAAATGGAAATGGAAATAGAAATGCACGCGGGGGCGGAACCAAAAATTAAACATAAATAAATAACATCTGAAAATGCGTGCAAATTAACAGCAACTGAATTTTTGCCAAAAACCAATTCAAGGAGGCTCCAAATATATGCAGCGTTGACTCGAGAAAAGGCATTTGGGATTTTGGGAAAACAAAGGCCACCGAAAAAAAAAGGGAAAAACTGTCGAGGAGCCAAAACCCACGCACACACATTTACCCAAAAAAAGAAAGAAAAAAAAAGGCCGGGTCACACATAAGTACACGCTTGAATGGCTGGCACTTCTGTCTTTGTAATTGCGGGCCCAATGCTAATGCCTCCTTTGGGCTGGCCAAAATGAAAATGCGTAAATTATTGATTACAATCGCCAGAAATCATGCAGTCCAAACAAAGGCCGTACATATAGATTTTATGATGCCCAGAGAGCTGATTGTTATGCCTTTTGTGCGTATAGAAAATTTGCTTTTGCTGCACTGACGGAAAAGTATTATCTATTCACGTTATATTATATTATATACTAAGAAAGAATTTAAAAGTTAAAGAATATTTTGGTGAAACGAATTTATTTTCAGATCAGAGTTCTGGATTTCTGTGACCACGAACTCCGCAAACTAACCCATAAAACCATAGTTTTTCGAATCCATTTCGCTTGACTTAACACACTTCTCCAATTTGCGTTGCCAAATTTATATCAAGCTGCTTCTTTCTTTCTGTGTGGCTAAGCGTTGGGTAAAAATAAAACTGTGCCAGACCGTGAAGAGAGGGAAGGAGGAGTGTGGCCGACGGGAAGCCTTCGCATAATGAAGGCACTTTGTGAGCCCGGCTTGGGCGTTGATTTTTTAATGGTGCCTCGGGCCAGCAGCAGCAGCAGCAGGAATTGGAATTTGGATTGGTCTCGGGATTGGGTTTGTGTTTCAGGGAAGGAGGGGGAACCGAGAAAGCGGGAAAGCGAGGAGGAATTGGAATCGTAATGCAAACAAAGGCCGGCTGGCATTGATTGTGCAAGGACTTTTGTGCTACGCGCATTGTTTCAACAAGTCCTCGGCCAAGGTTGACGAGGGTTTTGCTGTCGCCGCTGGCTATGTGATTTCAGCTCCTTATTAGGCAGCCAGCGAGTATTCAGCGTTCGGAAAACCGACTAATGCGCATTTTCCAGCCCAGCCAGGAGTCGTATCACATGTTCGACGTATCCCGGCCACGGACACAAGCCACATGGCAGGTGCGGCCGAGTGTCAACACAAATTGTGGCCGAATTGTAGCAAAAAACAGAGAGAACGAAAAAATGCTGAAAAAAAATTAGGTGAGAAGTGAAGAAAAATGTCAAAGTTAGGGTCAAGCATAAATGTCAATATCGTCGGGAGGCACTGGCTGCGCTGCAGGCTCAATGGCGTCATTTTAGGGCCTGCCGGCTGTTTCCCATCTCATGTTTGTGTCACAGGACTAATTCCTGTGTAGATTAGAGATTAGCCGGACTTCAAAAGGCCTGTGCTGCTGCTGGCTTGAATTACGAATGCGAAACATAATTGTGACGCTGGCAGGCTCAACGTGATGGCGGTCAGGACCGCCGGCTGGTTTCGTTTGGTTTGGACAGCACGTGGCCACGGCACCCATTAATTGTCCAGGTGGGCGGACGTCTGCCACTCGACTCCTGTGGCTCCCCTCTTTTTTTTAGTGTGGGGACGAGAAAAGTTTTCAATTTTCGGAAAAACACCGAACAACAGCTGCGCATGTCACCGCTCCCCATTCCCCATTTCCCATTTCCACATGTCACCCATCATTCCCGAAAAAATAAATAAATAATTCTACGCATTTAATTGTTTTCGGCAACTAGAAACGAGACGATATTGAATCGGCGGACTTGGCTATAAACAAATCGCGGCCCGAACAATTTGCGGCCGGAAAAATGTCAAATGCAGTTTGGAATTTCACTCTCCAGGCCGCCAGCTGTCATGGATGATTTAAATGTGTGTGTTTGCCAAACCGATTGCGGGATGTTTTTCGCGGAATATGAATAAATGTAGCGACCGGAAATGAGCCATACCCCGCCCACACAAGTACTTTTTAAAATTGCATTTTCCGCCAGCTCGTACTAAACATGTATTTAAATGAGGAATTTATGCTTGAAACTGAAACCCAAATTTTCGGCCCATCTAATTTGGCTTACCCGCGACGTTCCCGCTTTCAATGGCGGCCCTGTGGTCGCTGCTGTTTGCTGTTTTTGTTGCCGACCGGCCCCCCCATTAATAATAAATAATTCCCCTTAAAAGTAATTTAAGCATTTTTATGTGTTTGCCAACGCCGACGCCGTCGTCGTCGCAGTCTCAGTCGTCGGCGTTTGCTTTTCATTTCTTTAATGGTCTGCATCTTTACGAGGCAGGTCCAGGTTCGCGCTTACTGAAGCGGCAACTGTTGGCCATCTAAACACATCTACACTCACACAGGACAAGGGCACGGTGGGCTTGAAATACTTTGTAAAAAAACTATAACATTTTTACGGGTATAAAGGTAAAAACTAGCCTAAAATATGTTTCCTGCAAGTCTGTAGGTAATTTAATTTAATTCATTATTGAAATGCCCTTCTAGCAGTCTCTTATTAAATTGGGTATCAATTATAATTGATTAATAATTTATCAAATTATAGGAAATTTTATTGAGCATTAAATGCAACTAGTATTTATAATTTAGTTCACAGATTTCTGAGTGGCTTTCAGTTATAAATTAATTACTGGGAAAGCACACAAACAATTTGAAAATAATTCAATGGTGGGCATTAAGCTTCAAGTTATTCCAAACAACACTTCAAAAATAAAGCCATTTTATTTAATTTAATTTCTAGTATATAAACATATAAAATGTTTTTTAAGTTTTTAAGTGTTAACATATTTATTTTGTTAATATTTAGTTTATTCAATTACAAAACCGTCCCATTGTGCAGTGGCTCGTGGCGCATGTCTAACACTCGTTATGAGATTCATGGCCTACATGTGTTTGCTCCACGGCCTTGTAAATGGGCGCGGGGCGTGTTGTCGAGTGGGGTGTATGTACTTTACGTGCTGGGCAGCCCTGTGGGCGTGCCTGGGCAGGGCAGGGCAAGGCAGGGCATGGCAGGGCAGGTCCTTGTTTGTGTGTAGAGAGAGTTTAGTGGTAGTTGTGCAGCCGCCAGCAACAGCAACAGCGAGGTGTCCTTGAAGCCATTTTCTTATATGTACATATAAACGGACTCTGGTCTTTTCTCCGTGCTCGGCTCTTTCATTTTTGTAGTCGCTGCCAGGGCCACCCAGATAAAATTTTCAACCAGGAAGTTGGCTTCCTGTGGCGCTCTGGTTCTGGCTCTGGCTCTGGCTCTGTTCTGGTCGTGATTTTGGCACTGACTCGGTCCGAGGACTGTGGACCGTATACCGTGGACCGTGGCCCTGGCCGGTTGTCCGCAATTTCTTTCATATTTTGTTTTGGCCATTACATTGGCTACTTTTGTCGGTCACGGCTTATACTGTATGTGTGTACGGCTGTGTAAGTCGTGGTCCCTGTTTGTGAGAGACATTCGCGTTGGCTATTTTCATTTTCATTTTCTTTTGATTTTGATTCCCATTCATGGCGGCGGCATTCGGCTGTGATTTAATTTCAGAAATGTGACTAAAATGTGCGAGTGAAAATTACGAAAAATGAAATAAAAGGCTGTGTTTGCGTGGTAGGAAAATGTTATTTTTAAAATCACTCGCTTAAAGCCGTTAAAGTTTGAGTATCCCACGAAGTTTCTCCAGCTGTGACGCAGGCGATTTGTCTACCAGGAAAAAGTCTCATCTTTACTCAGATGGGCTGGGAGTTTTACATGCATGAGCTAGTGGAAATCTGGAATTACACACCCGGCTCAAGGCAGCTCAAGGACCCTCTGCAGGCCACAATCGGCCATTTTTCTCTGTCCCACCAATGTTGCGTGCCTCCGGCGGCGCCTCTCCGGCCGAGTTATTTGAATTTCACGCGCGCATACACTGGCACAGGGATAAACTGGATTTATATCCGCTAATGCCTGTGATTTGTTCTATAAAATTACTTTATGCCTCGAACATGCCGTCGGACCTTGTCTGCCTTTTATTTTGGCCTTTGTTTTCGCCACAATCCCCATCCGAAACGAGGCCAGGAGCCAGGACCAAAGCCCGTGCTTACGCTTTCTGAGCGAACGCCTCGGCAGCATAACGACTTATGGCCTTATCCTTTTCGGTGGCCCTCGAGAGTGGGTAAATGCCGGGTGTTTGCGTTTTATTGTTTGGCTTATGTTGCTGATAGTGTTTCCGTTGCCATGGCTAGCAAAATGTTGGCTTTGTGTGCGGTCAACTTTAAAAACATTGTGTCAGCCAGTCGGGCAGTCAGCCAGTCACGAGTCCCAATCAAGCGTGTATTTAAATTGGAAAGCCACATGGCCACAAATCAATTAGAAAATGGCACAGACGGCCACCCCCGACGGATAAGGTATTGCACGTTGAAAATTATTGACAGTCACGCCCTGGCCTCGGCCTCGGCAGCCCGATCCTCGGACAAACAGCCGTAATGAGGACAGGAAATCAGTTTTGAAAAGTATGGGTTGGGGGCTAGACGACAGGACTTGGATGGCGACTCCCTGCCCAGGCCGCCTTGGCAGCTGCCCGTGTCTAATGAACTCCATGGAATGTGCCAGCTACGAGTATTGTCTGCCACTCAGCCATAATGACTCCGAGCCACTGGGGGCACTGGGCAGCCGGAGGCGGTGGTGGTGGCGGTGGTGGAGGTGGAGGTGGAGACAGAGACAGCGGCGGAGACGGAACTGACAGCTGGACGGGCCAAGACAGCTGACCCCAAGTCGATATTATTATTTCGCTGTTAGTGGCAAAATGCTGGAACATCTATCAAAGCAATAATATTTATGGGGTAAAACCATTTTAAAAGACATTTTTGGAAAAATAAGAAATTGCAGAAAGGAATTGATGATAATGAAATGTTTAAGTTTTTAAAGAAGCTCAACAAAAAAAACACGTAAATCTACTTAAAATGTTAGAAAGTTTAAAAATAAGACTTCATAAAGTCAAGATTTGGTCTTTTGGCAAACAAAACCTTAATGCTTTAAATAAAAGGCTTGTGAGCTTCGAATGAAATTCTGCTTTTCAAAAGTAACAAAAAATGTGCAATTGGTAATAATTGTAATTAATTTTTAAAGGCCTCCTTCAATTCGTTGTCAATATTGATTTCGCAATCACAGGACACAGTTGATATCTTGACGGTTCAGTGGTTTATTATTATTTTTATTTATTGATTACGTAAATGACAATTAGCGGAATAAAGTTGGCCAGCAGTAAAGGGGGTTCTTTAATTATTGTCTCTCTGGACAATCAATCATTTGTCCAGTTATTGCTCTTAAATTATCCAGCGGCAAACAATTATTGACTTTAATAGTTTGTTCATTAATCATGGCTCCGAGTGGCATATAGAATTGAATGGAAAACTCGAACCCAAACTCCTTGGCAGCGGTCAGTGGCTTGTGGTCAGCAGTTTAACTCGAAATTGGAATGCAGACTTCGGGAGAGGAAGTGGAGCTGGAGGTGGAGCATTTATTATGCTTTCGGTCTGCGGTTAGCCGTGTGTATTTTGGAACACCTGGGTGCAAGCAAGTTTGTCTAATGAAGGACTCTGAGAAGGGGCGATGGCAATCAGAAAATCGAAATGAATATGGAAAGCAATAAAGTTCTAAGCGATGAATCTCTTCCAAGGCACTTGAAATCTATCTAGAACCGAATTGAGTTTGTGGTTCTTGTGCAGCTGGCGATAAATATCAATTTCCCTCGTGGCCTAATCCAGTTGTTAAAGTCAAATCGAAGACCACGCCCACTCGCCTGCAACAGTTGCCCACTTTCCGGCTGTCCCGGGACACACAGCGTTGATTAATGTTGATTGATTGATTATTTGCGTTTTTCTGACACGATGCACGCTTTATTGTCGCTCAGCCCGTGGAAAATCATCAATTTCCGCTTGTAAAAAAGCACAAGGCGAGCCACGAAGCGCTTTTTCCCAACCATCCATCCAGTGAGTGGTGGAAAAGTAAAGCCTCCTGCCTGCCAAGCTTGTTGCACAACACACAGAGGGGAGGAACAGGAGCAGGGTGAGGAGAAGCCGGAGTAGATCCTTTTTGCCAGAGTTAGTAATGAATTTTTTTTCTCCTTTTACGCCCGTCGCCTGGCTGGCAGTCAACGCAGCATAATTGCGGCTGCCAAGCCGAGCATCTTGTCAGCGGTCGTGCAGTTCAAATTCGTTATTCGTTTTGCCGCTTTTCGTTTGTTCTCCTCAACGGCTGTATATTGGCCAGATGCCAGGGCTAAAAAATGACGTGAAGTATTGCGACATTAATGTCGAAAAAAACCCGACAAGATTATAAAGCCAGAAGCCAACAAAAAGTTAGAATACACTTGAAGGATTTAGAAAAAGATTGGGTTTTTGAAGAACAAAATATGGAACATCTTTTTAAAAATTTTAAAATATTAAATTTCAGAGGGTTTTGTTATATCGATATTAAATCGATGTTTGCAATATATAAAAGTCTACAATATATCCGATATCATATTGGAAAGAACGTTTTCGTCGATAATTGATTTCCGACTTTTCTTCTTAATGTATAAATTTAAAATCTTGGGATTACCGCTCACATCTTTCATAATTAACAACTGTTAATTGTTTTATTTGCATAAAGATATTTTCTTCTTATGTTTATGGAATAAATTAAACCTCCAAAAGCTAGAGAAATTAAATTAAAATTTCCCTGAGTGCAGTTCTTTGGCCCTTCAGACGGCAGCGTTGTCTGGTGTCTGACAGCGTTCCTCCTGTTGGCCTGCGGACCGATGCCTTCTCCTGCTGCCTGTGCCAGGCCTGCGGCTGGCTGGTGGCTGCGGTCTGGGTTTGGGCCATGTCTTCGTCCTGGTCTTGCTCTTGGCCGGCCGGGGTCATGATTGAATTTTCGCAAATTTCGGCTCGTTAGCGTGCGGCACGAACACGTACGTCATGCTGGGGGCTACGAAACCGTTCCGCTGAAGGTTGGCCATGTTTATGCCATGTATGGCAACAAGTTGTCAACATTCGCATCGAACGTATATATATACCATATATATGTATATGCACACTTGACACGCTTCATTTCATTGGGTTTTGTTCTCGGGCTGCTCGTTTTGCGTTATCCGATTATTTCCATATTTTTCGCGCTGTCAGACACGTTTTTTACTTACTCAGTCGTTGACATTTTGCGTGACTGACGATGGACGCGTGGTGTGAATAAATGAAAATGGAAGCGAAATTGGCGCCAGTGGATAGGCCTTTCCTCCAACTGGGGCAATGTGTTTGCCCTCGGCCACTTTATGTCTTAATTATGATTGCGAACGGGCGGAAGCACTGCCACTGACACAGGCACATTCAAAATTCATTTATCGATTTCCAAAAGGAGGAGTCATTTACAAAGTGTTGGTGGCAAGTCAATTGATGAAATTGGCAAAAATATTCAAGGAGCAGCATCAAAAGTTTGTTTTGAAAGAAAATATTCTTGATTTTTGTTTGCCTTAAAAACTGACAAATGCTTACTTTAAAGCTTTCCAAAAACCTGCTTGCTCACACATTTCATAGACTTCCTACTCCAACCTCAACATATGCAAAGTTTTCAGCAAAATTTTATTTTATTTGCCTACAAAATCACCGAAAAACGACTTCATTTAACGTCCTTGTTGTTTGGCCTGAACACATACTAAATGTCATCAACTGCCGAGTGGACCAAGTGCCGGCATTACGTATACGCAGCGTGAGCCCAGCTGGATGGTCAGCCACGTGTGTAAACTGCGGACAAATATAAATTTTCCATTTTTTTTCTTTCTTTTTTTTTTGGATAAAGCTCACTTTGCTGGTGTACGTGCTGGCTGGGAAAAATGCTTGGGAAAATATCGTTTAAGCGGTAGCATTTCCTTGGTGTGAAAAATGGTGGCATGGGGCGGAGTTACGGGAAGCTGCAAATATTTGACACCCAGACGCACTCACTCCAGGACCAGAGTGGCATGCAGGCGCAGAAATTTCTCATGTGCAAAGTGCACAAACAAATTAAGATTTATTGAGCCGGGGCCAAAGGACGATGTACCGTAATCTGGCAGGAGTATCTGCTCCTCGTGAGCTCGGTTTCCGTTTGAAATTCCTCGAGGGCCACCCCATTAAATGGCCTGCATATTTGGCACTGAAGTGAGCTCTTACAATTTTCTCTTTCGATTTCTTTTCATTTGTTGAAGCCTTTTAATGGGTTTTCAATTAAGCCACAATTGGACGGGGCGGTGATTTTCATTGTTATTGCTCTTTGTTCGCCCGCCAGCTGTACTTATTTTTGTGTGTATTCTTCTTCCGCCCGCAGATGGACAATCGGATGTGGAGGTGCAATTAGTGGTCCCCAGATATGTGGAGCGCGGCTCGAGCGCCACGTTCAAGTGCAGGCACAACGTCCAGCCGGAGATCCTGTTCAAGGTAAGTGGCAGCCTGGATTGGATTAAGTCCGTTTCGCAGTCAGCCATGCATGCGCATATAAATTATGGAAAGCGCATTAAAAACTTTAAATTGAAAAATAAAAATTGCCGAGCACAAAGAAAGTTTGCTCGCCCGCTCGCTCGCCTTGTGCTATTTTGTGGGCAAAAAGTTTCCGGCACTGTGACAAACACAACCAGACCACGGCCGGATCCCCGGGGGCAGGAGCCGGGAATTTCAGCAAGTTTCGTGCCGCAACTTTGTGGCAGTCAAAGGCAGCCCGCCTCGCGGACCCCGTTCTGCAAAAAAGTTGCACTCAAAGTGCCATTCCGCTCCATCGAAGCGGCCGAGGTGGGCCGTAAACCTTTTACCGCTTCCGTCTCAATATCGACTCAAGTCGCCGAGTCTCTGAGTCTCAGTCTAAGTCTCAGTTTCGGTTTTAGTATCGGTAACAGTCTCGGTTTCGGTCTGGGTTTCTGTTTCGCTTTCGGTTTCCCAGACGCGGCAATTAATTTCACTTCAGTTTACTTAATTCCATCACGATACATTGGCGGACACGCACTTGCGTATGCCAAAATCATGGCCAATCCTTGCCATAGAATTTATGGCCAACATACGAAGTACTTGAAGTACACAGGAAAATAACTCAAAATCAAACAAAATCAGAAAATTAAAATCAATTTAAAAGTTACTTAATCTAAAAATTAAATAGTAAAGAATAAATAGTAGTTCAAAATTGTTTTTTAATTTTTTCCAGTGCTGAGAAAACTTGACCGAATAAGAGAATTATAGGGCATACTTTCAATTTAGTTGTGAACTTTTGTGGCCAACACTATTCACACCGCTCCAGTGGGCATTCCTATTTCAGACCAAGGTCGAAGACTCCAGCTCCAGCTCCTCTAGGTTGTCGTTTTGTTCGCTCTAAGTACCATAAAAAAAGCGTACAAATTTTATGGCTCATGAAGGAGGACAGCAGCAGAGAGAGCACTGGCCAGGCCAACATTAGCCGTACATATATTGATTATTTTTTTCGTGGAACTAAGATGGATTTAGAACACAAACGAATTGACGTTGACACACTGCGGGGTTGGGGGTCTTGAGGTGGATTGTACTTATAAGCGGAGTGGTGTCCATTGTTATTCGACGTCCGAGAGAAGGCAGAGAGAGA
The DNA here is from genome assembly GCA_008042585.1 of Drosophila punjabiensis. NCBI lineage: Eukaryota > Metazoa > Arthropoda > Insecta > Diptera > Drosophilidae > Drosophila > Drosophila punjabiensis. The sequence goes on from VNJR01009488.1 coordinate 528,919, forward strand.
ACACGAAATTCCATGTCGTGTTTCCGGATCGTGACCCGGGGTAACTTAAAGCCGCCATTGTGGTGTCTCATTTGCATGGAAATTCGAGGGTAGTCCTGCTCCTCCTCCTCCGCCGCCTCTTAAGAGTGTCAACTAACAAATTTAATGCGCCACTGAGCCGGGCAAATGTGAAATGTGTTCCGGGGCGGGAAACATGCACAATTAGCGGACTAACCAAATAACCAAATAGCCAAACAGAGTCAGCCGGAGCCCCGCGCAGATGTAGACATTTATTTATTTGGCCAGTCCACTCGGCCATTCGGGTTGTGGTCGCCGGGGCGATAGCTAATTAGTATAATTAACTATATAAGCGAGTGCGCTCGCATTCGGATTGTTGCACGGAGCGTGGCAAATTGTGTGGAAGTGGCACTAAAAAGGCAATTAAAGTCCCAGTGACGGGATCATGTCGCCCGCCTCCCACACATGTAAGGCATAATTTTTTGTTCTTTTTCTGTTTTTTTTGCGCCCCAAAAATTACACTCGCACACATTCAAATTAAATAAACTAATTACGAAGTGAGCCTGCGAATCGGTACCGCAATCGGGACCCGAGAGCGCATTAATGAGCTTTTGATTTACCAACACTTTTCAGCTTTTGTGTATTATTTGTGACGTCCCACATGCTCCCTCACATGCGGGCGGACGGGGCTAATAAGCCCAAATATAAACAAAGAGCGAAAAGGCAAAAGAAATAAAGTCAGGCACAGGCCCAGGCTCAGGCACAGTCACAGGCACAGGCAGACACGCCAAAAGCAAACACATGCCAGGCTAAGTTCGTAAAGGTAAATATTTGGAGTGGAAGGGCTGCCAGGAGCAGGTGGAGGGGAGCAGGGAGCAGGGAGTAGGGAGGGACCTTTGTTTTCATTACTTTCAGATCCATTGGCAATATTACGGGCGATAGGGAGTTGCATGTCAAGTCGAGGGAAAATGTTTGAAACGACCACAAGTGGTTGATAAAATTTGATGCGTGTCTGGCGGTCCTAGAGAGAGCGCTAATGGCCGCTCGTTCCCAAGCCCACAGGCCACTTCTCTTTGGCCTCCTGGTTTGTTTGTGTTTGCCCTCTCATTATTACCCAGTGTGTGTGTGTGGCCTTTATTGATTGACCCGCACAACATACACACACATTCACTCCTGCTAAACACACACGGTCTACGCCGCAGGCTTGAGTAATGGCAACATTTGCGGCACAAATTACGCATACGCCTCGCCTGCCGCGGACACATTCAATAAGCACATTAATATTATTAAGTTGCGTGCAATCAATGCAATTTGTTTGGGAGCGTGTCAATCAAGCCATCAGCAGACGCCCAGGCGACACGTGGAGTACCAGAGTCCGTCGACCTGATATACAGGTGTCTTAAGTGCAATGTCCTGGTAGGAAAATTAGTATTTCAATGATAAGAAACTGATATGAGATTAATTTTAAATAATTTAAATTCAATGGGAGTTATTTCAGAATATTAAATGAAAGGAAGCAAAATGTTTAACTAAATCCATTCTTAAGAAAAGATATTTTTAAACAGTAAATTAAAAATTATAAGAGCTTAAAGATTCTAGTTATTCCCAGAAAAAATCAATTACCTCTCAACTTCGGTCTAAACCTCATCCTATACCAGCTTCTAGCTTTTTAAAGAGCACTTTTCTGTCAGAAAAAATAGCATTTCTAAGACGATTAACAAGTTATACAAACTTATAACTTTAAATTTCGAATTCAATGAAAATAAAGTCAGTTAAAAGAGTACAAAAACCATGACGAATTTCCACTATTCAAAAATACTCACACAAGCTCCCTTTTCACAGTAAATAAAAAATGAAATTGCGGTCAAAGAGTCCTGTCGCTCCGCAAGAAAAAATAAATTACTTTTCAGCTTTAATCTGGCGCTCAAATAACGCGCTGAAATGTGATTAAAATAAGCTCACCAAATGCGGGCGTTAAAAAATATGCATAATAAATAAATGCTGGGCGTAATTAAAAATTGTCGACAAGAGCCGCAGAACATCCGGACCTTTTCCGAGTTCTCTAGTTTTAAGTTGAATGTTGGAAAACTTGTGCATGAAAATTAATTTCCATTTTCATTATTCATATTTGCCGTTGTCGCAGGCCCCGCCCCTCAAAAAACACACACACACATACAGTGTAAGCACAACTCCCTCATTCTGCAAGTTGCTTTTGTGGATTTGTGCTTTTAATTGCTGGGGTGACATGCGTCCTGTGGCACTCCCTTCGCGTTTTAGCCACTGCCACTGCCACCGCCACCGCCACTGCCATTCCAATAAAAACATTTTATTATTTACTGTTTTACAGTTTAACGCGCTAACAACTTGGCGGAGCAGCATCATTCAGTTTCAGTTTTACCCGCTTTCCGTTTTCCATTTTCCGTTTGTTTCCCTGCAACTTGTTGCCAACTTAAATTGCTTTGCCCGGCAGGGAGTTGGGAAAACAAGGGGGGCAGGGACGCGAGGACCCTCGATTGCGCAACGTATTGCGCAATTGAGGCGATTTAATAATCCGGCATTGCGCCATTAACTGATCCGGCCATCAGAACTGACACATTCAATCACTGTCCGAAACAGAGACAGAGAGAGCAATTGGCAGACGAGATCGATGGGCGAAAGGGAGGAGGGTCCGCCATATGGAGTCCTTTTTAATATTGGTAAATATGTCTTTTGTTTTGCAGGTGACATGGCTGAAGGTTGACAAGGGCAAGTTCTTCGAGTTCATAAACGGCCGGAATCCGCCGTTCCGGAATTCCACCATCGAGGGGGCCGAAATTGACGTAAGTACCGTCGTTTGGGCCACTTATTTGGTCAATCATCATTACCGCCTGTCAGTCCAGTCCAGGGGTCAGTAATTGTCCTCGGATTAGGCACGGCCGAGTGGTTATAGTCAATGGTAAATTGCAGCTAATTGGTAGACACTTGCTGCGCGTCCTGTGCAGATCCATTGATTCGCTAATGAGTATTCGGTGACCACCACTCTAATCATTGTGCATTTTTCTGTGCTCCTCCTTCTCCTTCTCCTTCCCATTAACAATTAACATCCAACAGTGGGACAACTCGAACGAGCAGCAGGTGACGCTGAAGGATGTCCAGTTCGATCTATCCGGCCAGTTCTACTGCGAGGTCTCCACGGATACACCCATTTTCACCAAGGCCAGCGCCGACGAGCTCATGAGCGTGTTCCGTGCGTAACAATTATCTCGGCTATTTGCACCTGGCCCCCACTCTAATTATGGTTCTTCGTGTCTTCCCTCTGCTCTTCTCCCCGCTCCCCCACAGTGCCGCAGACGGGACCGCCCACCATTAAGTTTCGCAAGCGAACGCCCTTCGCGGTCGGCGAGAAACTTTTCGCCCTGTGCAACACCACCCGCGGACGGCCCGCCCCCCACATCACGTGGCTAATCAATGGGAAAAAGGTGCGTATGCGTGATATTTGAAACGACCAATTCAGCAATTGGCAATTCGGCAATCCGCAATCCGCAATCCACAATTCGCAATTCGATTGCGCAAGCACTCGGAAAATGTTTGGCGACAGTGCTGAGTACTGAAAAATATTGAAGAACAAAATTAAAATTAATTTAAACTTTAAAGATTTTAAAAGATATGCTGTTTTAAATTTACTACAATTTACATAACTTTTGAGATCTTGGTGACTATATTAAATATATTTAAAACCTATAAAATGAAGTAGAATGAACAATAACTTTGTTTTTCACAATAGTCCTTCCTCTTGATTATATTTAAATAAAATTCAGTTCTGCAGGCACTTAACTTTTAAAAAATACCTTTTAAAAACAGTCAGCATTATCCATAAAGATAAAAATAGAACTGCCACCACTGTCTGTTAGTAATCAGAGCCAATTTGGAATGGATTATTTACGAATTGTCTATGTGCGAAAACCGCTGCCGGGCATCAGGTTAATCAGTGGGATAATGCACTTCCAACGACTGCCTGGGGACGTGGCTATGGCTGGGCATTGAGATTAACATCAGTTTAAGCCATTTCATAATTATGGCCTACATGGGCGGTCGGTCGGCCGGGCAGCTCGCTCATTTTAATTGCAAGCCGCCCAGAGCCAGATGCTGTCGCTGGCGAGAGGAAATGAATTTAAATAAATTTATTATGACTGCCAGTGGCGGTCGGGCGGTCGGAATGTATATGGGAAAACTCTAAAATGAAATTTATTCATAAACGCGCCCCCAGGCAGCAGCACAGCATCCAGCTCCGGTCCGAGTGCAGTGCGTCCGCGTGGGCAGCAGATGTGGATCTGGTCCATATTTAATTCCAGCCGGGAGTCGGGGCTGGTGCGGGGGCTTTGACATTGAAGTGACTTTTGTGCACAGCTCATTGTAATTGTTGCCGAGAGCCCTCATCGTCATCCCAGTGCCCATACTCCACACTGACTCATTGGGGGATCCTTTGTGTCTTTCTCGGCAGGTGGAGGACAAGTACGTGCGCACCCACCACGTGTTCTCCTTCAATGGAAAGCACCAGCGCCGCACGCAGCAGCAGCAGCAGACGCAGCTGAGTCAGCAGCAGCTGCAGCAGCAGTTCTACCAGCAACAGTACTATAACCAGTACCACCAGCAGTACCACATCCCAGTCGGCCAATTTATGGATCGCTACGACAAGAGCCTACGCTGGCCAGCCGGAGCACGAGCGGGTGAGTAAGCTACCAGACACGGAAAGAAATAGGGATTAAATTAATACTAGAAAGAACTGGCATCAAACCTTGATATTCTAAAGCAAACTAAAGACTTTAATCTGGCTTTAATCTGTCGGATTTTTGTAACCAGAAAAAGAGAGCCTTGAGAGCTAATTAAATTCTAAATGAATAAACTCAAGATTTGATCTCAGTGTGTGCCTGCCTTTGACAGCCAACAAGCTGTGAAGCACCATCGACTGATGGGACATTTGGGCACTGCTGTTTGAGCTCCAAATGATGGACCACTGCCACTGCAGCATTTACGTTAATTAGTTTGATTGCTGACGCCGTTTCCTTTGCTCTCTCTCCTGTTTGCTGTTTTTTTCCCCCGGCTTTGCAGATGAGTTTCCGCACTTTGTGTCGCATCACCACGAAGGACACGGCCACCATGGCGGCGGCGGCAGCATCTACAACAATCCCTTCGGTTCCCTGGCCAACTACCATGATGTGGGTGAGTTCCACGAGGTTCACCAGCGCAACTATGACATCAACAAGAAGATGGAGATCAAGAAGCAGCAGCAGATGGAACTGAAGAAGCACAGGTAAGTCCACGGAGCAAGGCTATTAATCAGGCCTCCTCGGTGAACTGTATTTATGAGTTATACAAATTAAAAAGCTGCAAGTTCCAGCCACCAGCCAGGGTCCTGGGTCCCTGGGTCGCTGGGTCCGGTGGCTTGAAAAGTTTTTTCTCCGCCGGGCGCAAACTTTTCATATTCTTATCAATTTCCCAGGTTGCGTGTGTGGCGTGTTTATTAAAGTTTCCTTATCTATGGTCTAAAAGGATTTTGCCCTGGCTAAAGCCAACAACTGTTGGCACATTGTTGCCTGACTGGCGGGCTAACCTAGCTGGCTGGCTGCCTGGCTGGCGTCTTTGCCTCGTTGCCTTTTGTTGTATAACGCATAAATAAATTTTGTGGCCACCCCCTTAGCCTTGCCGTTGCTTTTTCGAAATCTTTACGTGGCGCGATTGGATGTGAAACGTAAATGAATGCAATAAATTATTTACGTTCACCTGTGATATTAAAAATCAAGCAGAGAAACTTTTCCAATATAACAACTTTTGGCCTCCACTTTGTGCGAGTCGGACGAAGGTGGAAACGTGGCTGTGTATTACTTATATATATATATATGATCCGGCTAAGAACGGAGTGCCCCAGAGTGGCTCCGAGTGGCTCAGAGTGGAGTGAGCCTGTGGTGTGGTGTCAGCTTAATGAAAGCCACGACTCGCTTGCCGCTTCCACGAAGTGGCTGGCTCTTTGAAGTCGGCATATTGCACATACGCCACGTGGCACGTCTCAGGAGCCTGAAGTTGGGGGGCTTTGACTTTGAAATAGAAGTGGTGCTGCGTACCGGGTCCCGGGCTTGGAACCACCTGAGTGCAGAGCACTAAAATACCATGTTGAGTGGCTGACAGCCGGACAGCAATTGGGCATGCAAGCTGTGCACCTGTACACTGGAAAAATAGGTTACTTTTTTAGACAGTTACAAATAAATAAAACAAGTAAATAGTTACACAAAGTATAAACTAGATTTTCTCAAGTTTTCTCTATCATATTTTCACCAAATAAACCCTTCTTTTACTTTTCTTTTCTTTCAATGTAAGCCACTTGCCTTGACAGATTATGGGCATAGGGCTAAAAAAGGACCTCTTAAAATGTCACGGCTCTTGGTAATTGGCAAATGAATTTGCCATTTCAAGACTCGGTTACTCGCCGCTTTGCTTTCGCATTTACATAAGCCGAAAAAGTTTCAAATTCAGCCTCCGTAGAACGCAGAGTTTATGGCCGCTAAAAGTTGGCAGCAACAGCGCATGTGTGTGCGAGAGTGCGAAATAAGCTCACTTGGTTAATTTGCCATAAAGTAAAAACCATAATTTACACTCGTGCCATTTCCTCGCCGGGTAATCAGCGAATGCTAATTGCATTTGCCGCCGGCTAAGGAGCACGGGCGGCAGCTCTCGAAAACTATTTTATAAATAATTTCCCACAATTCAGAATGAGAGCTGTAAGAGGCAGTCCTGCAGCAGTCCTGTGTTCCTGCAGCGGGAGGGAACTAATTTCGCTGAGAGCCCAATGGCAATATGAAATAATTTATATTCAAAGCGCACGACGCGCTAACGCTCAGCATAAGCATGAGCTTGAGCTGTAGCTTCAGTATTTTTTATTTTAAAGGCAACAAGAAGTTGCAAGGAAAATGTAGGGAGGAAAACTTGGGTGGGAGGACGCATTCCAGGTGCTTACTGACCTGCTGCAAAATACTGTGCATGCCTTAAGGTAGAAAATAATGCTATATACAAACTGTTATAATTAAATTAAAAACATTATATATCCAAGAATCTTATCCACACCCTTAAAATAAATATTATTACAGGATTTCTAAGCTTATGAACAAATTAATCCATTTAAAAACTCGCCTCAAGTGCGAGGTACTAAACTTTTTTTCACACTTTGCTAAGGTAATAGTTTTTCCCACCTTCTGGGTAGACCTGACACCTGTAGACGGGCTTCAGTTATGGGCTTATGTGGGCGTGATTTCAGCCCCCAAACCATTACGAGAAACTGGAAGCCCCTTCTGCCGTAAAACCATGTGATAAGCGTTGCATATTTATGTAGCCGAGGACTAAAAAGTGCACATGCAGCAGGCAAAACAAAGGCGGCAACAATAACAAATAACTCGGAGTGGGATGGGGCGTGGGCGGAGGGGGAAGCAAGGACGAGGAGCGGTACAACAATAACCAGTAACTGCCAACGTTTATGTGCATGCCAATGTGCATAAATTCCTTGGCCTCTCTCTCTGTGTGGGTGTGTGGGTAGTTGTGCAGGAGAGTGTGTGTGTGTGTGGGCTGCTTGGCCAGGCGTGGAATAAACTGCGCTGTTTATTAAGTTTGTGCACCGCACGTGTGTGTATGTGAGTGGGCTGTGCGGGGGTGTGGCAAAAATATTCATGTTATTTTATGCAAATGCAATGCTAATGTCAGGCCCTTCGCCCTTTTGCCCTACACTCAGAGGAACGTGATTTTTTCGCCCTTGTTTATTGGCATATTTTCCGGAAATTATCGAGTTTCTTTTCTGGAGAATATTTAAAGGTCAGAAATATACATACTTCTTGCTAAGAGAAATGAAAGAAATACTCTTTTTTTAATTAAAGAGTTCACTTTTTGTACTTTACATTAAAGATTTAATATGCTTGCTTTTATATCTCTATTAAAACGAAAATATATTTTTAAAAGCCAACCGCTGTTTTTCTTACCCCGAAACTTGTAAAAATTATAATGAATAAATTCCAGGACAAACAAAAACTTCCTAAAGCTATAACTGCGGCTCATCATTGTTATCACAACCCCAAGGTGATTTCGCACAAAGTAAATATATATTTTTACGAGTGTTCGCGGGCTTAGCGACCTTGCAAGATTTATGGGGCCGGGCATAAAATATTGAGTATAGGTCACACGAGTGAGTATTTGTGGGCAGGTAGTCAGTCCTGTGACATGAGCCCTGGGAAGTAATTAACCGCTTAACGTGATTAGTGAACGGCCTGCTGACAGACTGACAAGTGGCCCTCGAAAGCCGGAACAGCAGAATGCTTTCATATTGCCGCACTCTCTCTCGTTTTGTTTGCCTTTCACATCATTTTTGTTCTTTTGTGCAGGGAGTGGGAGAACGGCTTGAAGACCCTTAAAGACTGCAACATGAAAGGAACAAAAAACAAAGCCCAAAAAAAAGAAGAGAACAAAACCGAATGGCAGGCAGACGAAACAACGAGCAACAGCAGACGTTGCACGGCTCTAAAGGCCATAACACGTAGCGCTGAGTGAACACTTGCCTGGGGAATGGGAATAGCATGAGTTCCGGAAGCTGAAACATTTATACTCTAGGTCTTATACCGAAAATTGTATTTTTAGAAACTGTTTTTTTTGTATATTTTTATTTTAGGTAACAGTGTGAGTAAGTTCTAATTCAAAATTAAGTTAGATTTAATCTTATTTCCGAGTGTTACTTAATTATTCAACTCGCCGGAAGGGTATCATGCTTTCCGATTTCACTCCACGTCTTCGAGAGTGAGATGGCTCGGAATGGGCTTAGCAAGGACATGGGAACTGGGACGGGAGCGCCCTACCGTGCAGTCAAAAAGTAGTTTAGACGTTGTTGCACAATTTATGTTTGTGCAACACGTAAGGCCTTTTGTGGCAGGCCCACGCCGGCAGAAAGCTGGCAAAACTAAATGTTGCCCAGGTCTGAAGGTCCTTGTCTGCGTCTAGCTCCAACCTGGCTTTTATTCCGGCAACTTGCTTGCCCTTTGCACACTTCCTTTGTGCCGACACACACACACACACACCTAAGCACACACACACACGGCACGATAGGATATATCCGAAAAGCAATCCAAAAAGCCAACAAACGGCAGCTTAAAGCGGCCACAGGAAACGCCTCTTTAATAAGCGCTCGCTGGCAGGATTCCTGGCAGCCGCAGTGCAACAATCTTGCCACTTGGCTGCAGTTGGAATGGCTTTTTAGATTATTTTAAAGAATGTCGACCTCTTCGCTAAACACAAAACAAAGCACTTTTGGGGTTTTCTGGTAGCTGGTCGCCGGAATTCTCGGAAAACAAAGGAACGCGCGCGCCACTAAATGCAGCTAGCAATTTTCATTTAATTTTCAGTGTGGCTTTCCTTGGCCGAGACCAAATTACCAGCACTGCCGCCGACTTGACCCTCAAAAGGGCGGCCCTTAAATGTCGCGACTGCCCGAAATTGGCTCTGTGGCGGTAATTAGCCGCGTCCTGGTGCCCCACATCGCGTGTGTGCCGGTAATCCTTTAAGGGCGGGTCAACGCTGGCCGCCGTTGACGTGCCATAAACCGCGGCCATAATGGCAACGGACTCGGGCTCAGTTAAATTTACGGCAAGTTTTAAGCCCGTCCACTGCCAATGCGCTTTTAGTTTTAATTGCAACCGCAGGTCCGGCTAAGTGCCGACCGATAGCGGCGGCGGCGGCCACAAGGCGCTGCTGGAAACGACGAGCCCCATTAATCTCGGTGCGGCCACAACAACATCGAGTACACATTAAATTAAAATTCTATTTTATAACGCAGCACTTAAGGCGGAGTGTGCAACGCAATTTGGCTAGTTTGTAACATATATGACGAAGCAGATGATGAGGGTGGCGGGTCCTCCTACTTGACCTTGTTCACGGGAAGGTATGTGGAGCTGGGTGCAGCGGCTGCAGGGGGGATGTAGCCAGCGGAGGGAGCCTCCAGCTCAGCGGAGACACCTCCAGCGGAGGAGGAGCTGATGCTAGCCCTACGCTCGTCGATCAGCTGCACCTGTTGCTGCTGCTGCTGCTGATGGTGGTGGTGCTGCACCTGCTGCTTGGTGGCAAAGTCCAGGACGGGAGCTACGCCTCCGTTGTGGGAGGTGGAGGAACCACCCAGACGCTCGTACTCCTGCTGGATAGTGCGCTGGGCATTGAGGGCATCCTCCTGGGTGCGGTACTTGACGAAGTGCACCTCCGGCTTGCTGGCGCTCACATGGTTAAGGTTTTGCAGCTGGTTGGCCAGGCTGGAGAGGTCACCCTGCTTGGTCAGCACATAGATGGCGGTCTGCTGCTCGGCAGCCTGCTTGGCCAGGGCCAAAGCGGCGTTCTCCAGACCCTTGTTCTCTGGCGCCCGGATGAAGACCACACGCAGGTTCTTCTTCAAGGAGGCGGCCAGGTCGCTCACGCTCTTGTTGTCCTCGAAATCAGCCTCCGGGGCGGAGTAGGTGAAGAATTCCTTGTTGAACTCGGTGTTGACGGGGGCATAGTCGTTGGAGTAGGAACCGCTGCTTAGAGAGCCGCCGGACAGGGAGCCTCCAGAGATAGAACCTCCAGAAATGGAGCCACCGGAGAGGGAACCTCCAGAGAGGGAACCTCCAGAGCTGGAGGCACCAATGCCTGCTCCATAATTGTAGCCACCCACATCGGCACGTGCCACTGCCAAGACAGCCAAGATCTGCAGGAATAAATACAAAACAATAATTATATAAAATCTAGAGATCTAGTACGCATTAAGGTTCATATTTTTAAACATTATGAGCTTATAAGCTCCCAAGTTATTTCCTCATTCCCTTTCAACTCACAATAAATCCACGCATATTGATGACTGCTTTTCTAGCCAATTTCCGCTTCAATCTGTCAACGTGTTGGTCACTTTGGGAGGTGTGAACTGCTAATGCTGCAGCCCATCTGGAAGAGGGCGGTTTATATAGGCAGGCAGCCTCCAATAAGATGCAGATTTCGCAGCTGGGATGGACCGCGGGTGTAGACGATGCCGTTGATAGCCAAAACGAGGGCCGTTGCAAAACGCAAGGGGCTGAGGCTGAGGCTGGGACTGAGGCTGAAACTGTATCCGCCAGCATTAGTTTGCATAAATTCAAAACAGTTTGCCAATTTTCGCTGTTGCCAACGAAATGCAAAAACACCAAACTGGCCACGGAATCGGAGGTTTGGTAGGCCAACAATAATCGCCACTTAAGTGGAGCAATGCCAGGCCATTAGCATAGCCAGTCATATTTAATTAATAACAAAAAACAACAGTGGGTGAAAACAAATCAATTACAAAATCATCAGCATTCTGGGAATGATTCGCCAGACTCGCAGCTAATTAAAACGGTCAATATATCACGCAGTGGAGCCAGGCTATGCGGGATCGCAAATCATATGCTAATCGGATGACGACCGCAACGACTGTCCACTGTATCCGCTGTCCGGGGCTAGTTTATGGTCAAAATCGGTAAACTATTTCGTAAATATGCACTAACAAAAGGGCTGAACACAACAAAAAACCTATTTATGCAAATGAAGCCGTGGTATTTGGTGGTTTCGGGTTTCGCTATATTTGAATATTTTCATTATTTTTTTTTTGCTTTGTGTATCGCTTGCATATTATTAGGCATTTATGATAACATTTATTGTTTTGGAATTTGATATGCGAGAGATTCATTCATTCATTGATTGCCCAATGGCCCGTGAGATCCCCCGACTCCGGGGCATACTTTCCGGCGTGTCGGCAATGTGTGTCAAACTGTGTGTGTTCTGCCGGTAATGAACTTAGCTCCGATTCCTGACTACTGATTCGTTATGTCGAAGGAACGGCAGGGCCCTGCGGCCTTCGCCATGGAAATGCAATCAAGTTAATTGCGAAAATATGCATTTTTCAAGTCAAACATGAACATGCAACTCGGTGATTGACGATAAATGCCCAATTAAGCCAATTACGAGCGGTTTTCCTGCTCCTGCGGCAACTTTTCCTCTCCCCCAACTGCGGACTGTCGCGTGCAACATGTGTGACGGCCATCGAACTACTTTGTAATAATTTGATTTAAACTAAATTTATCAAATTGTTTCCCCTAATTAAGTGGGTAAATGATAAACGACGCGCTGCTCCCATAATGAACAATTTTCCGTTTGGTTTGACCCCTAATTAGGTTGGCCAGCCCAGCTGGAAAATGCTGTTGGCAGCATAAATAGTTACCGGGGCATTTAATGAACTATTTGGCAGAACACGCATGCGAATGCACGCCAAAACACCTCGTTCCCACTTCAGGTGTTGTCTCTGTACTCTGTACCCTGTACTCTGTATTCTGTGTTTTGTGCCAGCCACGAAGGACAGAGGAAGGATATGGCAACGGCATGGGCGGGCGGTGCCACTTTATAGTGCATAAATTATTCAATGAACCGCATGCCAGGACGAGTCAGCGACGACAAAAGAAGCTCGGCTGTCAGTTATAATTTCACACGCGTACCAGTTGCCGTTGTCAGTTGCGCTCGCTCGGTGGTTCGTGGTGGCAATCTTGGTAGCGGCGGAGTTTCCTGCCAGGATACACAGGGGAAAATCTTGGATAGGAATGCCACAAGGATTAATTCAGAAAATTAAAAAAAAGGATATATGATGTGTTCAGTAGTTTCCTGCCAGGATACACAAGGGAAAAACTTTGAATAGGAATACTATAAGGATTAATTCTGAAAAATAAAAAAGGACACATGATGTTTTCTGCACATTATTTTAAGAGCTCAAGTGGAACATGAAAGGTGGCATAATACAATGAGCTTAACGAGCTGTTCAAAGATCTAAAGCTATGTACATATAAATTTTTTTGTATTTTTACTCAAGCTCAAAGTTCATCCCCACTTTTATCTCAGTGCATAAGTTACGCGACGTGGGCTAACCCAGTTTTAAAGTTATTTTCACAGCGCTCTTCTGTGCGCGCGCGCATTTGAGCCGTAAGTTAGACACTTGTTAGGTCGACATCGACCTGGCATCGCTGGCATTGCCGATGACGAAACATTTTACACCCCTGAATAGTTAATACAAATTAGCTGGCCTCGGGCAATTACTTGCCAGAGAAATTTGCATGCGTTGCGCCATGTAATTTGCGGGCGGCAGAAGGAGCGGAGGTGAACTTCGGGGCTTTTTGCTGGCGGGTTTTTCGGGGGAAATACTTTGATTTCGGCCAACAGCGTCGGCATGGCCAAGTTAAGCTAGCCAAAAGTTTTGCTGGTAATCTGTTTGGTTTCTTTGCCTTTCGCTTCGTTGTTGTTGCCAAGTTGCGGCTCACCCAAGTTCCGGTTTCCGATTTCAGGACCTCTTTTTGTTTTGTGCATGGCAGGGCCATAAGAAATTCATGGTTTTGCACGTAGCCCCAGCGCCCACTTAAGTTACTTTGCTTGTTCCAGTCTAAGTGGGTAGATGGTCTTCCCCCGGATTGGAAATCCTGATGTTTTGTCCCATTTAGTGTTGTCAGTTTTTGGTTAGGAGGGAGTGGGCTCGCCTCTATATTTCATAGTTTTTGGTTTCGAAATAAAGATAGAACCTAACAATTAATACTTATAATCATTTACAAGTATTTTGGTAAGTTCTCCAGATGTTTCTTTTTACTTAAGTTTTTAATTTAGTATTTTATTCTCAGAAAACCCTCTCATCTAAGCCTTAACTAAGTTATATAAGAATAGCTCTGAATTTTAAGCATTTCTTCGAAAACCAAGTCATTGGAAAAAGCTACATTTTTGTCGGAAGATAAGCCAGTTAAGCAGCTCTGGCTCAGCTCGAGTCCTGGAATGGACTGCTGTATCTATCATAAATTGCTAATAGGTTTTGGTGCGTTGGCGTCGACGCCTTCAGCTCGTTTGCCTGCGTTGGCAGACGAAATTAGGCTGCGGTTTTTGCGGCCCAGAGACACATAAATTTTGCGCAGCCCCGAATTGGGCGGAAGAGTGAAGGCTGGCCCCAAAGAAACTACATGACTTATCAATTAATTAAGCGCATTTCTCAAATTATCGCCTGGGGGCGGTGTGGCCCTCCGGGCCAGAAGGCGCTTTTGCATGTCAGCGGCGAGTTAAGATGTTTTGTAGCCAAGGCTAAGGAATTTAAAGTGTCATGCCAGCCAGCAGTTTCATAACTAACAGACAGGACACACACTATATACACACCGTATACTATATACTACACGCCCTTTCAGGAGGAGCGTACACCGGGGCCCGCATTTCCGTCTGATTTGAATTGCTCGGCAAGTTTGTTATGTTTTGAACTTGAGCTTCCTGCCACGGGTGCTGATGCTGTTGTCCCAGCTTTGCTGCTCGATCCCGGCTCCTTGGTCCTTGGTCCTGGCTCGTTGCCATGTTGTTGCCTCAACTACCGGTGGCAGCGTTTCCTGCGAAAAGTGCGCTGCATAAGGAATTTTATTAAGACAACTGGAGCAGCATCGCAGTAACAACAGCTCCGTTGATGATGCCCCGGCTGCAGCTGCTCCACCTCTGTTCTGCCTCTGCCCCTCCCTCGGGCTTCCCAGCCACAGCTCCTCCATCTGCTCTCCAGGTCCTGTCATCAGCCCAAAGCCAGTTGGACCAGCAGAGCTGTCGAAGGCTTATGCGGATATTGTGCATTTGCTCAGAGTTTTGTCCCGCATTTGTTTGCTTCCCGTCTTAACTGGCTTACTATCCCTGCCACTGCTGTTTGTCTGTCGGTAACTGCCTGGCTGCCACTCGATATTGTTTAAGTTCTCCAGGAGCGTAGCTGCTCCAAAGTCTCGTCCTCCTTCTTTTCCTTCCCCTAATGCCCATGCCCAGCAATTGTTTGTCCTGCATGCGTGCAAAGGTTTGCAATCCTTACCCTGGACACCAGAAGAAGTGTACATTTTCACAATGAGAACTCTTATCAGAAAGTACTATTTAAGGACTTTGTCCAAGTATTGTGATAGCCCTAAGGCTGTCAAGAAACCATTAGTACAGAATTTATATTCAACACCTATGTATTCTCTGACATTTCTTGTGGTGCTCCTATTAATTTCCTCAGAGCCAAGGCCTTCTTAAACGTAAAATAAGCAAATCAAATTATATTTCACTTGAAAGCCATAATGGATATTACTTTTTTGGGGCTATATTCCCATTATGAGGAACTCTCCTCTTCTGCAGCGCATCCGAAAGTCGCCTTGTGGCCTTAAAATTTGCATGGCATTCTCCCATTTTCCCCCTAGATGCCAAGAGCTCCAGTTGCACAACGCAGGAAGCTGAAACATACTCGCTCTCCTATATACACTTTTGAGGGGATTGAATGAGAAGCAAACACTCCCTGGGAAAAGCAACTTTTTGCTGACACCTTGCCTTATCTGTACGAGTGCCTGTGGCAACCGTATCCTTGTTATCCCAGGACCCTTACTCGAACTCACATCATGCAGCCCAGACCTCGCTGCACTTTAAGCCAAATAATATTTAAATACAATTTTGGGCCAAATTCCGGGGCATTCAAATTCCATTTGCATAAGCAGGCTGGCAAGGACGAGTGCTATGCAAATGGAATAATTGCTCGAAATGAGACGGAAGTGAGCGCCTTCGGAAACGAATTTCCCACAGATTTCAAGGCTGTTCACTAAACACAGCTGACAATGGGTTTGCCGGCATTAAACTTTACGGCCTCGCCATTATTTGCTCAAGTATCAGGTGTATCTGCCGCTGGTTCGGGTAATTTCGCTGTCATTTTGCATTTGTAATAAAGCAACATGTCGCCGTACAAGTCGAGGTAATTACAGGGGATGGGATCTGAATACGGTATATGGCCTAAGGCCACCCCCAAGCCCGCAGGCAAGTTCATTTGTATGCCGTTCAGGCTTCTTATCAAATATGAAGCAAAGTCGTAAAAGCTAATTAGACTCACAATGTGCGATACGAGCTGAATGCCGTCGGCTGAATAATGCAAACTAATCAGGCCGTAATGCAGGATAACCATTAGAAAGCGTTGCCAATCAGCAGAAAAGGCCCAGCTGCTCGATAATCTCACACTTTTCTCTACATTTTTTTTCCCTGGAAACCGAATGAGCCTCCTTGCCGAATCCTGGGGCCATTCAGAGTTGTGAAGTTGCTTGTTCGGTTATCAATTACTCAGGACTCTGCTCTGAGCTGAAAATGAAGACGTCTCCCCTGTATCCATATCCCAAGGACTCGGCAACAGTGCTGTCAGTTTGATGGCTTAAAAGAGGATATTAGCATATATTTTTTATTTGTTTGATCGAACTTTTTTAAATAATAGAATATATTTTATTATAAAAGAAATATGTTAGGGAAACATACAATGTTGTATATTTTATATTATTTTCCCTGTAGTTCAAGTTGATCAGTTTCCCTTTTGGCAACACTGTTTCGGCCTCGTTTTGGGAATCAGATGTGCGTGCCCGGCATGTGGAAGCTCCCACTGTTTTGCTTTCCACGTTTACACACATCAATCATAAAATGCAAATATTTACGGTTTTATTTGTGTGCAAATTGCTGGGCGCGGGAACATTAAACCCAGACCCACACGCAGTTTCCATCCACTCAATGAAGTCCTCTCTCTCTTTATTCCAGGAACAGCAACCGCAAGTACCGGCGCCACATAAACGAGAATGCCCTGGGCATCATTCGCAGCACCCTGAACAGCGGCGGCTTTGGTCCACAGGCGCCCAATATGAACAAGGAGCTGGGCATTCCCTCCAATGCCGGTCCCATGAACCAGCTGGCGGCGGGCTACCAGCGACCGCTCTCGCATCCTGGCGGCGGCAGTGGTGTGGCAGCTGCGGCGGCTGCCGTGACCGCTGCCCAGCAGGAGAAGGGCATGTTCAGCATCAGTCAGCTGAATATAGAGCTTACCGAGGAGCATGTGGGCAGTAATGGGCGCATGGAGATCACCTGCCTGTCCACGATCCCGGCCACGGTGGGACAAGGGGAGCAGTACGCCGACTACAAGACGTACTCCGTGAAAGGTGGGTACAAACTATAAGTATAACTTTAATATTCTATACTTTAATGTAATACAAATAATTAAAGAAAAAAGATACTGTTAAGTGTGGAAAGTTTTCGAGGTCACACCCTTGAATTTAGAACGCATATTACCTCGGCGCTCAGGGCGTATGCGTGATTTGCATGAATCCCTGCGCCTACATGGCACTGGATGTACGTATGTCTGTCTGTCTGTGGCTGTGCATATTTACTTTATTTATTTTATGCCGTGTAATGCTATGCAAGGCAAATATTTGTTTCGGTACGCGCCGAGTGAAATTACGACCCGTGAGCTCATCAAAAAAACGTCCTCGACGCCGCAAAATTATGAAATGTATGATGGAATCACGGATGAATTTTCACAAAATAAATTAGTATGATAATGTTGGGAAAATCGCATTGTTTTTGTTGTTCCCTGTCAGAAAGCGAAAGCCAACGAGGAATTTTAAACAAAAGTAAACGACGCCATTGTCTCGACTGGCGGATTAGATATTTCGCCCTTGAAAGGGCCTCTCGGTGTCATATGTTTTCCGTTTGTCTACGTTTAATTTTCATTTACTCAGCCCCAACTCGTTGGGCGGAGAGCAGAGCCAAACAAAGGTTAATTTATATATTTGCCGGCATTGTTTGCCTACAAGCCGGTTGTTAACACTAACGTCCCAGCCAAGTCGTTCAGCCCTGTTGTAAATTGTCCCGAATTGTACGAAATAATTTACACATTACCAGGCCCATGACTCACGAGGCTCGTTGCTTGCTGCTCGTTTCCCATCAGTTGCCGCTGGCTGTCCGTGGTCCCTCGTAAGGCATCCTGCGTCCTTCGTCCTTCAACCTTCAACCTCTTTGCCGGCCCAGTTTGCCAGAGTGGCCGAGTGGCTGCCAACTGTCACTTGAACCAAGGGGCGTATGCGTGTTATTTATGTTGCGTGAAGTGCGTCATTTGTTTGGGCCACTTCGCAGCCGAGAATGCTCCAGTCTGTAATTGTTTCTTATGCCGCCCTAAGGGGCTGCTGCCATCTTATGCGAAAAGTTTTCAGCGCCCGACGACTCTCAGTCAGATCACCGCGGCGACCTTTCCTGCGGTTTCATGCCCCGTTCTCGGCGGTAAACCATTTTGTCTAGATAACTTGGGGGCTTATCACTGTCCTGAATTATTCATTTTACAACATCAACTTTGCTTTCTAAATTGATTTTTCCGCCTTTTTCCTTGACCTGTCCTACAGCCATGGTTTATTTTAAGCCATAATGTTCAAGCTATTAATGTTCAAGCTGAGAATAAAATATTTGGGAATGTTGTCATCTTGCAGATCAATATTTGTCCTTATTGGGCTAAGCAAATGGAGGTATTAGGTCTGGATTATTTTTTAAAAATAACAAAGGCTCTCCTTAATAAGAAGACCTTGGCAGTGCAGGGATTTTCCTAATTTTCATTTTGTTTTTCTGGGAAGCAACCTAAGAATAATTACCCAACATTGTTTATCACCTTCTAAAGTCGTTCGTTTCCCATTTTTTCACCCTACTTGCAGTTGAGGTCGAGCGCCAAGTGGCCTCCTCCACGTCGACGGCTCCGCCCAGCATCGGAATGGCGGCGCTGGGCAACGGTAATGGACATGGCAACGAGACCTCTGCCGGACGGAGGGCGCACGGAGGGGCGGTGTTGACGCACCTGTGGTCGCTCGCCCAGCTGCTGCTCCTTGTCCTGCTGCCCCTGAGCTACTAGAGGGACAGCGCTGGACACAGGGAACGAGCCGGGAGAGGAGAAGACCACCGACATACTCGCACACTCTGCACGGTAGAAGGTAGAGCTACGGCCAATCCAAGGGCAATCACATCATCATCATCATCGTCCGCATCCACATCCACATCGAGGACAAAAGCTGCATCGGAAAAACCAAGTTGGATTTTTTTGTAAATTGTATACCAAATTTTTAATCTGTTTGCAAGCCAAGAGAGAGCTCGATTTAGCAGGAAAATTAGCAGTGCAGAGCAGAGCAGAGCTCAAAGGGGCAGCGAACAAAGGACAATGCCGGGCGAAAGGATTAAGGGAATGTTACTTTTTTGCATTTGTGCTGCTCGCCTTGGTCGGCCAATTTAAATAGTTTACTTGTAAATAACTGCAGATGACCGAGGGAAGCGGCCGAGGAATTTCAGCTTCTCTAGTTTTTTTTGGTAGTTTGTGCGGCCACAGTGCCAAAGAGAATGTTTGTAATTAAGTTGCAGGCGGAGGGGGAACTATAGTTTCGTAGAAGAATAAGCCTTCCCTTTCGACCAGCAACCATTTTTTGGAGCACAAGGATAATTTTGTATAGCTAATTGAACACGAGAGAGAGTCCCCCAAAGCCCCCTTTTGCAGAGAAACCTAACTTTGTGCTCTTCAAGGTCAGGCCTTGTGAGAAGTTTTTGGGCAAATGCCGCTTCCCCTCTGGGAAATCCAAATGCAAACAGCCAGAATTGATTGGGTTGAAGGTTTTTAGGCGTTTCAAAGCAGCCGCTACGAAGCATGTACCTAAAATGCATGATCTTACACAGTGCAGTAGAGAACTAACGAAGGACAAACTGAGAACTCTGAAAACAAATTGAAAACGAAATTAAAGGAGACATATTTTTTACGGTATTGTAGCGCTTCGGCTAGTCAAGGATAAGGATAGTCAGGGATGTGGCAACTGAGGAGGGTTAGGCTAAGTTTAGGGCAATTGAATTTAAGCGCCAGCCAGCAGCAGCATTACAAGCAAGCTAAACACGAGTACCGTGTGCCCCTACCCGTACCCCGTACCAAAGTACCCCGGAAATAAACGTTTAAATGTAAAATAATTAGACAGTTAAACCAAGAAGCTTACAGAAACAATCAGTGTTGAAAACATTTTGAGAAAACCAAGACAACGTAAAAAACAAAAGGACAGGCGGAGCGAGAAATGGCGCCAAATAGGACAGAAGGCAAGAAATGGCGCCCAACATGGCGGCCGCAAAAAGGGCGGTTGGCAGTTGGCGGCGCGTGGTGACCCCGGGAAAGGGTCAAGACCCGGAGGGTTGGGCCACTCCGCCAAACATTACGACGCTTATTTATTTATTTTCATTTCGGCCCCTTATTTTCGGTTCGTTGTGTGTGTAAATGGTTATGTCGTTGCAATGGAGCGTTTAGTGTGTAGTTAGGAAAATATTTGCCGTTGCGATTAATTGTTTTCGTTTTTCCTTAGCGTTTTTTTTTCGGCCGCTTAGGGGAGTTAAGTAAAGTAAATCGCAGTGCTTAAAACTAAGCACGGATGTATATTTAGGAGCGCGCTTTAAGTGTCTATGGCTAGAGGAGCATTTTAAACACACGTAGCATAACAATGTAACTATGTAAAGCAAGATGATAGCGCAACAACACGGACAACCCGGCAAAGTAAATATATGTAAAGCAATTAGTGGACTAGTCTATACTCTCTATACCGTATATATATATACACGAAACCAAAATTAAATGAGCGTCGCGTCTGTATTGTGTGTGTAATTAGGCTTCTATTTTTGACTTCTACTCGGCGATGGCGAACCCAAACATAATGTTAGTAATACAATTAAGCCTGCGATGTTCTCCTACAGTTTGAGCGAACGTGCGAATCAGTTAAAGCAAAACAAACACTCGACAATTACATTTAACAATTACCAATTAACAAAACCAAAACAATTACAATTACAACTGCAAATTGCAAATCTTGCCACAGTTGCAAACATTCTCCCACGGCTGTCTCTCCAGTGAGTGCACACCGATCGGATAATGCTTGAACGGACTACAAAAAACACTTTTTTATAAAGGAAATATACTTAATTATGATAACGGTGACATCACGTGAATGTAATTGAAAACAAAGTTCATATTATGTATGAAAATATGGCTAAAATGTCTTATGCAGGTATTGACGTCTTCCTATGCTACGCTGTCTATTATTAACAGAAACAAAACAAAAAAAAATTGATTACATTTATAAATTATACATTACGATAGGTATGCATGCAAATTTACTGATTGCATGCACTAAGAACTAAAAAATAAATAAATGAAAACGAGAAACAAAACCAAATGATTAACACTTTACACGACAAATGGAAATGCTTTAAGGTTAACCCATGATTTATTCCTCTGTTTAGTCAAATCCGTAGATTATATACGAATACATAGTTTCAGTACGATATTATAATTATGGTATGCTAATTTCAGCCATCATTCAATTCCAGTTAATTTGATTTGATTTGTGATCTATGGGCGGGAGCTATTGCCCACTCACCTATGGGTTTGTGAATCACTCGTACTAGTAAATGTTTCCCACCAATCTATGAACAAGTGCAAACACCCCTCACACTCCATATCCATACCCATACCACACTCGCCTACACAACCCAGTTTCCCGGAGTACCCACTCGATGTCATACATAAACACACTCCCCACACACTTGTCTGCTCGTCTGTATAAATATGCAAACTGCGTGTTGTCTACATTCGAGAGTCTGTTGTCTCAGCATATATCTGCATGAATGTGCATAATTGGCCGAGGACCAGGAGCCACCTAGTCCTAGTCCCAGTCCCAGTCCCAGTCGTGTCTGCTAATTATGGGCCATGCACTCCGCTCTCTCTCTCTCTCTGTCGAACATATATAAATGTGTATCTGTGTAAAAACTCTGTATTTATATAGATCGAGTAAGAGTACATTAAGTGTGGCAGCAATTCGCAAACATATCATAAATGTTGTAACATTTTCTCAACGCCAGAGAACCGAGTCTCGCGCCAATTAACATTTTTCATGCTAAGCATATGGCATTTAAGCCGTTTAACTATAATTGTTTGTTGAGACCGATAAAGCCGAATGGCATTCGTATTCAAGTCGATGGAATGGCATTATGACGATCGATATACAAGCCCCAAACATTATATTTAAATGTTGTATTTTGATAGGTCGAAAGTCGGACAAAGGCACGACGACTGCGACCACCTTTATCATTTCACTCACATCAAAATCTTCCAATCACACATATCATTGCGTATTGAACAAAGAGCATAAATTATACAAAAAATATATTGAAATTATGTATACAACATGGCATAAGGGAAACCCCCGAAAACGAAGAAAAGGTGTATAAAATATATATATATATTTATAGAGAAAAGGGCATTATTTATTAATTTTAAAAGACACTTACACCACAAAAAGCTTTAACTTTTTGTTCCCATTGTTTATCGGACACACATTGATATAATCGCACAAAAGCATATAAAAGTATTCGATATTGGATTCAACCTTATTTCGATTTCCCTCATTTTTGTATAAAATGTTTTAAGGTCTAAGAAATTGTCTAGAGGAATAGCTTGGAATGTGGCTAATCTATTGATAAAACTGAATCCAATTGACACAAATTGAACTCGATAAACGATAAACGATTCAAACAATTAAAAGATAAACGGATAAACGTAATGTAAACGTAAATATTTATTTATAGATACAGACATACCAAGCGAGCGATACAATGTAAGAACTGCAACCTATGCAAGTCACACGCAAAATAACTGTGGAATATGTGTATTATTATGAGTATACTAACGCTAAGTACCACGAATATTAACCAGAGTCACAGCCGAGCAGCGGCGAACTAAGTGTAAAGTTTAAAACGTGTAAAAATTGAAGCGAAGCGAACAGAACAACAATTACGATTAAAAACTCAACCCAAATTATGGCGCCTACTGCTTGGCCAATCTACTACACTGAAAAAAATGGGGATATACAGCATATTAAATATACATACAGAATACGAATATTTGTGGTAAAGAGAACGTACTAAAAAATAAATGTTGAAAACAAAGGGCCAAAAGCGTTTCATTCAAGGACCAGTTAAGGAGCATACGCCCTCCAAGCGGGCCGAGTAAACAAAGGGTCTGCTTTTCGCCCACCCAAAAACCAAGAAAACAAAACAAAACAGAACCAACCAAAAAAAAAAAAAAAAGGAAAAGGGGAAAACAAATGGCAAATGTGGAAAAACACAACGAAGTGGCAGTGGGCGCAAGGGCAGGAGACAGGATTTTGCGGCAGAAGACCCCACAAGTGCGTTAAACAAACTTGCGTAACTTTCCGTTTGACGAATATCCTTTTAATCCTTTTAAATGTGCAGGGAAATTGAAGGAGCGCAGCACAAACAAAGGGCGGCAGCGAAAGGACACATAAGGTCAGAAGTCTCTTCACGAAATTACTGGGGGGATCGGGCCTGGAGTCGGGTGCAAATGCTCGGCAATAATCAACGAAAGGATAAACTACGGAATAAATGGCGAATCAAGGGTATCAAGGCCGTAAAACACATCCGACGAGAGCCAGTTCCAGGGCCACAGACAAAGCCCAAGACACAATGGCCGAGTATTTTCCTTTGCCTCAATCCCATTCCCTGATGGGGATCAGCGGCGGCGAGGATGAGCCGTCTTTGTCTGTCCCAGGACATGCCACAAAGGTGCAACCAGCCCGGCTGCCTCATTACGAAATCAAAGTCCTGTACACACACACATAGGCATCAGGGAACAGCGGGGGCTCGGCCTCATTGTGTGTGTTTGTGTCTGGTGACAGATGCGAGCTATCGATTCCGCATTTGTGTGACAGACAGGACATCGGAGCAGGACACTGATTGGTGGGGGCAGGGTGGCAGGCTGGCAGGGGGAAACGACAACATTGCATGGAAATGAGCAATTAACGCCTGGCCATCGTTAGGCCGGACCAATCTGGCTATCGACGAATCAACAGATTTTCTGCGGAGCCATCAAAAGGGTTCTCCGACGGCTCTGGCTTGATTAAGGTATAAATATTAAATTAGCAGGGCAATGGCAGCTCCTGCTGCTGCTTCTGCTCCGACTCCAGCTTCTCTTCCTGTTTCTGCTATACCGCTTTTTCCCCTCCTGACTTTGCCGTTAATGAGGCATGGCCCTGCCAAGTGAAGGAGTCAGACAGGATGTGGTTTGTTAAGAGGTTCGTTCGCTGCTTAATTATACATGGCAGCGCCCAAAAGTCGACTAATTAATATACAGCAGTCGAGCAGCAGCAGCAGCAAAGCAGAGTGGCCCGGTTAATGAGCCGAAACTCTCAGCATGTGTGCCAAGTTTCGACAGCCAGCGAGGCGTCTGTTTGTGTGTGTGCAAATAACTCAATTTTCATAGAGCCAGCGGGCCCGCGGTAAACACCAATAAACACTTTTTCCAACAAATCCCAAACTATTTCGCAGCAAACCACAGCAGCAGCAGTAGCAGCAGCAGTAGCTGCAGCGACAGGCGCAGTAAAACTTTTTGACAGCGACAACATGGCGTACAACTGCCAACTGCAAGTGCACTTGGGTGTGGCCCTCATCCCTGCACGATTTTAGACCGGCTTTCTGCTTTCCAGGACCCATTGCCACCTGCATAGTCGAGTTGCCGAGGCTGCCGAAAATTAACAAAAGCGCGCAACTTTGTTGCTGGCCCGCAAAAAAACAATTGGAGACGCCAGCAACTGTCTCAAGCACATTTCAATTTACACCCAACCCCAGCATCGACCTACAACAAAGTTCCCCCCTGCCTGCATGCGGACAAACGTCAAAATATTTAGTTGTACAGCCACAACTTTCGCTCCAGAAATTGAAAAGAAATATTGGTTAACCCGTGGGACCGAAGGCAAATGCCGCCACCCTCGAAAGTTTCGCTTAAAACGGAATAAAAATGTTTGTGGCTGTTGCATTGTTTGCCAGCAATCCGGCGAGTGTTGCCATTGCCCACCGCAGCTGTCAGCCGGCGAGATTGAAAGCGGCATTGTATTTGCCAAATGGTTCCATAAAACCAGCGATTTGTGTTTGGTTTTCCACCAGCGGACGAAAAAAAAAATGGGTTTAATTCGAAGGAGCTTTCGTAAAAATTGCACTTACTACGCAGCCTAAAAGCATGCCACGCTTTTTCAGCTCTGACAACATCAGCTGCCAACGTGTCGTATACGCAACTCACGCTCCAATTTCGAAGCCTTTAACTAGTTACTTTAATTAAACTTTAATTAAGTGATATTACTCTACGTAAGGGGGTTAAATATTGCTAGTGACTTTAGGAATTTAAAATATAAGGATTAAGAATGCTTATGTTTAAAGATAATTATCTTAAAACCCCTTTTACCCTCTGATAAACTATTTGTTTATTAATTCATTTTATTTCATTTTGTCATCAAACTTTTTACCAATAGCATCGAAAATACATTTCAGACTTTAATTTTTAATGTTTAATAATACCCAAGCTGTTTAGCTTTTACCCCTGCAACACCGGCTGCTAGCCCTGAACTTGTTACTTGACTTTATCCTTAATGAATCTTACCCGCTCTCCCTTAAGCAGGACTGTTATTTCTGTCACTAACTTGAAACACTTAAGGGCGAAAGTAAAAAAACAGGTAAAAGGCAAATGTAGTGATATAAATGCACTGCCGTAAGCCTACACAAATGTAATATATGCAAGCATTTTATAATTCCCCCTTTGTGGAGGTGCCTGTGCCGGGTAGGGTGTCTCCCTTTCAGCTTTGTGGAAAAACTGCTGATATCTCTGGGCGTCAAAAGGAGCTTTTGCACGGACGACACTTGAGAGTGCCGTGAATGTCGTTTTAATAATTTATTTTGTGCGCACAGCGGGCTGCTCATTAACACACACACACCGCATACACACAACCCGCTGCTGCCAGGACCACACACGCACAGGACACGCACTTGGCAGGCTCGTCGTTGTCGTCGTCGTTGTCGATTCGGTCGGCTGAATGCTGCATATCACCTTAATTACAGGCAGCAGTCTGGGCGCAGTCAGACGGCAAATGGCAGACAAGCTAACAGCGTTTATGGTGGCCCAAATTGCCAGGACCCCCCTTCGGAACCCTAGCCCGAGCCCCAGGACATATTGTCGCTGTCGTTACGCCTTAGCGATTCGCCACTGTAGCCGACAGAAAGAGCAACGGATTCAGTTTGCACTCGACTGCTGATAAGCGTGCGATTCCTGCAGGGGCACACACTTAGCACACACACACACACACACACACCGAGCACACACCGAGCACACACCGATCACACACCCATCACACACCCACCGGCTGATGGCCATGAATACATGCACCGTTGAGTTGCGTTTATATCGGGCTTATGTTACATCTAAGTGAAATTTAAGGACTCCACTCAACAGCATACCAAATCCTCTACATAGTTCATGCCAGCTTGGGCTCTGGTTAGGGCCATCTGTGTGTGTGGTCCTGGCATTTCGCATGATGAGTTTGCCTTCCACGGAAGCAGGAAGCCATCAAGGCACACACACACAGACAGACACAGACAGACAGAGAGATGTGTGCTCACACCCCCGGAACACCAAAGGGTACACAATCTACTCGATGAGTGTCGTCGTCAGCTGGCGGGTCACAGATCACAGAAGGCTAGGCGAGGCGAGGCGAGGCAGCTTCCACCTGCAACAGGACGTTGCCACTTATACAGACCACAACTGGTAGTTGGCTCGCAACAATGGCCAGCATCAGTGGTGGATACAGGTCTAGGTATTCATTCCATGTACCCTAGGTAACATAAGTAGTACCCTTTTAGGGGGAGTGTCCTGGCCATCACTGCCAGCCAGCTGGCTCACAAAGAGCGGTCGGAACCGAGTGCCGGGCCATTGTGGAACCACTTCATTTCGATTCTAATAACTCCAATTACAAATGGCGGATGGGATAAAACCGTTGTGCATATGCCGGGGATTCCATGGGTGCTCCATGAATGTGGGTTCCTCCGCTTCCACTTCCCCTGCGGCCATATGAGTGGGCGGCCTTGGGGTGGCTCAACTTGTTGCTGGACTTTATGACATGCCAGCCGCTTTATCCCGGCTATTATTTCAGGGATTTTATGTGAAAGGACAACGCACGAATGCGCCGCCAGACGACAGACGACGGACACAAAGCCAGAGCCAGGATTTACTTGCAAAAACGAATCTCACCCAAAGGGAAATGGCCGAGTCCTGCAATTATGTCCTGCTGCTCCAGCACCAAATGAGTTTTCTAGTTGGCCGTGCGAATTTGTCTGCTAACAAATTTTATTCCTGTACATGGATACTTATGGCTAGTCGATTGCTCGTGATGGGTTTGTGTTTTTCGATGCGATTGCGTAGGAAGCGTAACCGTTGGACATACTTTCAAGGACCTCTCTCTGCTTACTTGACACGGAAGCGACGCAGAGTGGGAGGCAGGTAATCCTGGCCGGAGACCACATTGGCGGGCAGGTACTCGGAGCTGGGAGCTGCGGCAGCAGCTGGAGCCACATTGGAGGCGATGGCGGGCTGAGAGGCAAAGTTCAGAACGGGAGCACGTCCCTCGTTGGAGATGCGGGAGACTCCGGGCAGCTGGTTGTACTGGTTCTGGATGGCCAGCTGGGCATTGGCAGCATCCTCGGGAGTGCGGTACTTGACGAAGTGCACCTCGGGCTTGTTGACCGAGCTGGTCTTCAGAGCATTCAGCTGCTTGGCCAGGTTGGCCACATCACCCTGCTTGGTCAGCACATAGATGGCGGTCTCCTGCTGGGCGGACTGCTTGGCCAGCTGGAGGGCAGCCTGCTCGAAACCACGGTTCTCGGGAGTGCGGATGAAGACGACGCGCAGGCTCTTCTTCAGGGAATCGGCGATCTGCTGGTTGCTGGCACCCTCATCGAACTGCTCCTCGGGGGCGGCATAGCTGTAGAACTCCTTCTGGAACTCCTCGATCAGAGGAGCGACCTGGGGAGCAACGGGCGCGGTCTGGATGGTGGCTGGAGCCTCAATTGGCTGGGACAACACAGCCTCGCCGCTCTGCACGGGCTGGAGCTGGAGCTGGGGCAGCTCGCCGCCTCCGGGCAGGAAGGAAAGACCCTCGTCAGCATGGGCCACCGGCTGGTAGTTGTAGCCCAGCTTATCGGCACTGCAGCTGGCAGCGATCAGGCAGAGAATCTGACGGGGGAAAAGGTTTATTTAGAGCTAATCCTCCTGACTGGCCATTCCCTGGAGACTTACAATAAAGGCGCGCATGTTGACTGGAGCACAACGTACAATTGGAGCTGTTAGGAGGGAACTAATGCTGGGATTCAGGCCTAGTCTGGCTTTTATAGTTGCACCAACCCCTCCCACGAATTCGGAGAGAGACATCCACTGTTTAGGAACGACCTTGCCGTCGCTGTTGGCTCGATTTCGGTGCTATTCGATCGTCATTAAAGCGAACTGGCATTTGAATATGCATACTAGGCCTATCGCTCGTCTTGGCTTTGATTTAAATGCACTCTGCGCCGTTTATAAATATGCATGGCTGCGATTGCGAATGCTCCCGCTGCCGTGATGCCGTGATGCCGCTGCTGCCACATTATCTAATTGATTTGTGTTGGCTGCGACAGGCCATAAAAAACCCCGACTGGATGCTGTGTCTTTCCGAGGAGAAGGGCCCGAAAAAAAAAAAAACGGCAGCCACTGTGTTGAAATGCTCGGAAAACAAACGGCTACTGGTTACTGGTTAGTGGACGGGCGTCTGGCGATATCATCTGACGGTCTCGGGTCGCCAGTCGACGGTCCGCTCTGGCCAGCTTAAGCCGGTAATTATAATTTTCATAATTTTCCACAAGTTCGCGTTTTTCGCTGGGACGTCAATCTCTTCGACGGTTCGGTTAATGAAGTTCTTTAACTAATTTAAACTTTTTTGGCATCGTTTGATGGCCGAACAAAATAAGAATTTAAATTGTAGAATATCAGCAGCTGTGTGTGTGTGGGTCGAGAGAAAAGAAAATGTGAATTCATAATAACAATTTCCTGTGAAAAGACTTTAAGCTGCTCTTGTAGGAATTCTAATGTATTTTGAGCTCTAAAGATGTCTGCACTTTTCTTAAGATAAATATAGAATATCAGATTCCTTTTCTTCTTTAAATTTTCTAAGCTTTAGACAAGTACTTGTTCCCTATCTCAAAATAATGAGTTAATATGCAAAGTTTCGTCTCAGGATACCCACCCAAAAATATTGGCATTCGCCTAACTTCCTGGTAACTGAGCCCCTCAGTGGCAATTGGCCACTCATCGTGGCTATTAGCCGTGCCCAGCTGCATAGCCAAACTCTCACCCAAAATGCGATGAGGAGCAAGCAGCGCCAAACAAAAGCGAAAGCAGCGCCAAGCTGCGCCTAATTTGGAGATGGCAACCCAAACAAGGTCCCAGAGCCAAGAGGCCCCTCGGAAAAAACGAAGAAAAGATTGGAAAACACGCAAACTTGGCAGCTGGCTGGGTGGATGGAATCCGAGACTTGGACCTTGGACACACCTGTCCCGAAATTGCAGCAAGTCATGAGGTGCCTGCGGCCAGAAAGCAGGCAGGGATTAAAGCAGAGTTGGCTTGTCGTGCAGATACCGCGAAATAAAAAAGGCTCCAGGATGGGCTGGGATCCGAGAGGAGAGTGGGGGGCGGAATGCGATGCCGGCAGCTTTGACGTGACTGGCAAAGTTTTTGGCAGGCACCGCTAACGAGCGGCGCCCAGGACCAGCTTCTCATGTTGCTCAAAAATGCTTAAACTAAAACTTGCTCAACAGATTTGCAGTGGCGGGAAGTGAGCCGAAGTGGGAGCGGGAGTGCGGGAGCTGGAGATCCTTTTTACGGCTGCACTCCGGCGTGTCATATGGCAGTGCCAGCTCCACCGTGAAGGTGGAAGTGTGTGTTTGACCTTTGACACTAAAACAATTTGCAAAGCGAAATGATGTCAGCCCCAGTGTCCTGTCGCACCTCCCTCTCCCGCGTCCCGTGTCCCAGGTCCTCGCGTAGTGGCGTAATTTAGTTGAAACATTCTTAAAGCAGCGCCTGTCGTAAAACCCCAGGATCCCTTTCCTTCCGCGGCCCTTATGTGGGCGGGGATGAGACGTGGCTCCGCCAGCTCATTAAAAAGTTTTCCAGCGACAACGTCGCAACGCCGGCGACATTTGCTTAAGAAAACATTTGCGGGGCGGCCTGTGGGCGGCAGTCGGTTACCAACACCTTAATGATTATCTAAGAGATACTTTGAAGATTATCCAGCAAGTGCGGGGGGCGAAGAGGCCTGGCCAGGAACTCAGAAGTAAAACGTTACGGTCTAGGGCTGAGTAATTAATTATTCATAATAGCAAGGCTATAGATAAACAGCCTTCGCAGCCTTACAGTTGCGCCATAACAACTAAATGTTTTCTGATTGAAATTTAAATTAAATTTGTTTACAAGAACACAGGAATTCCAAGTACTACATTGAGTTATTTATGAGCAGCGAAACAATTCCTCTTTTAATTTTTGTCTAGTAAAATGTGTAATATAAATAGGCTGATTTTTCCTACGCAAAACAAATCGAAATTATAATTTATTTCATGAAAACACCACCAGAAAAGCCCACCACAACCCCCTTTTCTTCATAAATTGCTGGGTTTTTAACAATAATTATTTGTAAATTATTTAATATACTTGTCTATGACTCTCAAAGTAAATAATATGTCTGCAAACTACATTATTTATGGCAATAAATCAATAAATCATTTATACGATGACGTGGTAATTTTAACGAATATCGTATCTCAGTAATATTTAATCAAGTCGCCTACTTAATAATCCGAAAAAATTCCACCGGCGGATGGAAATATTTCCAGGTAACACACATTCAGGAGGAGCGAACACATGGCAATGGAACTGTACTAATTAGCATTTAATTTAATTAACTCTTAAACAGTCTTTGGCACTAGGCTCCAGGTTCCTAGAGGAACTAGCGTCGCTTTCCCGGCGGTAGGTACTCCCGGAACAGGGCCTGCAGCTTGGCCATTTCCAGATCGCTGGCCAGCTCGTGGGTCTCATACTCGGCGCTGTCTTTCTGGCGGATCTTGAAGATTACAGGCGCAGGACTTGGAGGAGCGGGTGGCCTGGCTGTCACCGGGTTCAGGTGCAGGACATCTGCCTTCTCGACGGCATGATTGATGCTATTCCCTGGCAGCCGGTCGTAGTCGCTTCTGAGAGCACTCAATGCTCGGGTTACATCCGCCGGGGTTCGGTACTTGACGAAGTGCACCGAGGGCTGATGGTTGGCCGCCTGCTGCTGGATAGCTGCCTGTTGCTCGGCCAAAGCCGCTGCATCCGCCTGTCGCTGAAGGACGAAGATATCCAGAGGATTGCTGCTCGCCAGTTGCTTGGCTGTTAGCGTGAAGAGATTCGTCTCCGGTGTGCGAATGAAGACCACCTGTTGGGGCGGGGACAGCACCTGGGCCAGCTGGCGAGCTGCTTGCCAAGGTGCCGCCTGATCCTCCTCCGGTGGAGCTGCATACGTGAAGTACTCCGTGGCCACCGGTTTAGCTTTCTGGATAGCTGGTAGGTAGACATCCCCGAGGGCATGGCTTGTGCCGAGGAACAGCCCGAAAAACTGAGGAGAAAACCAAACTAAATTAGCAAATCTGATGTCCAGGTGTCTATATCCAACTCACCATCAAGGAGAAGGAGTGCATGGCTGGGTTTGTGCCGCAGCAGCTCGACTTTTTGGCACGAAGCTCGGATCGGTTATAATCCAGTCCCAGCAACAAAACCATCCTTATATACGACACAAACAAATAGCCGTTCGAAAGTAAGCTGACTCTCGGTCTCGTTATGATTTGATTTTATTTTTTATATCTTTTTTTAGTATTTCTTCTGCCTTTTTGCATTTGTCTCTCTGTTGTTTTTATTTTGCCTTTTTACGAACTTATAAAAGATTTCTGCAAACGTTTGCTCTGGTTTTGTGTTTGCCTGCTCCGATTATCCATGTTAATGTCGTTCAATTTTGAAATGCTAATTTCTGGGCTTGCAAGAGCCCAAGACAAAGACTGTGACCCAGCTTGAACTTGAATTTAATTCGCATAAAATTTACAAATGAGCTCCCAATTTGAATTAGTTATCAAATATTTTCATATGCCCACTCGGCTCTGGGTCTCTCTCCCATTGTAGCTGCCATTTGTTGTGACTTCCAGCGCGCTTAGCTCCACTTTCACTCGCCCCCGGAATTTTTATGGCCGACACGTCGTTTTATGGCTACTGATTTGTTAATTTACACGTCACTCTGAGCCGGGCTTAGATCTGGTCTAGCCCTCGGCTCGCATCTGCGATAAGCCGCTTAGCGCCGTTCGCAGCTCCGGCTGATGGGGATGAGCAAAGAGCAAACACTGGTGGCCATTCATTGATGAATCTCTCGTCTTTATTGGCAGCTACAACTAGTCACACCCGGGGGCGCAGTCTTATGGCACTAATTTAATGTCTTAATTTGGTCTCACACACTCAGAGTCGTCGTCGCTTGGCTGGGACAGGTGAGGGCAGGTAAGACCTGGAAATGGTCGAGGAGGAGGAGGAGGAGGTGGGGAACACCATGCGGCTGCCCGACCTTCGGCGCTCGTTGACCCTGAAATCAATGCGCTGTGACCTGGCCGATCGGTAGTCCTGACTTCCATCGTTATAGCTGGCGGAGAGATCCTGCTGGGCCTCAGGCACTGGGGGAAGATCTATCTGACCCGCCAGCGCTCCTCCAGCGGCACTGTAGCCCTGGGCCAGGGAGGAGTAACTGGGCACTGGCGGCAGATAGCCCGGCGAGGGCTGAGAGGGCGGCGGCAGGTAACCAGCTGAAGGGACTGGATATTCGCCAGGACGCTGAGCTGCCTCCGGATAGTATCCCTGATCGTACTGCGGCTGCTGCTCCGGGTAGTAGCCCAAGGAAGAGGCTTGTCCTGGCTGAGACACTGCTCCCGCTCCGCCGTACTGCGCCTGAATGTGCTGCTGGGCCTGGACAGCCTCCGCCTCCGTCCTGTATTTGACAAAATGAACCTGGGGCTTGTGCTTGTGCTGCGCCTTCAAGGAGCTGAGTTCGCTTGCCAGTTCGTGGGCATCCGTCTGCTTGTTCAGCACATAGATGGCTGTCTTGTCCTCCGTGGTCTGCTTGGCCAAGGCGTTGAGGGCACCCACCACGGCCTTGTTCTCCGGCGCCTTAATGAACACCACCTGCAGGTTCTTCTGGGAGAGACTTGCCAGCTTGGTCTCAACGAGGTCAGCCTCCTCTGAGGAGTCGTAGGGCGCTTCGAAGGCATAGAAGTGCTTATGGAAGTCGTGGTGCTCCTGATACTGATCATTCGGCTGCGTGGGATACTCGGCTTGGTTATCCACAGATCCTCCGTAGCTGTTCTGCTGATACTGGTAGCCCAGTTCCGCGGAACTGCCAGTCAGCAAGGCGAGAAACTGGGACAGAGACACGCCATTAGCATAAGCCAAAGACCTGGTTATTAGCCTCCAGGTAGACTCACCACTATTCCCAGCATGATATAACCACGGCGAAGAGCAAAAAACATTTGTTAGACAATCCCCGGCGGGCAAAGCATTTTATAATTTCAACCGGCGAACCCAGGTAACCAAATCGGGAGAGCGTCCCACCTTTTAGGGCAACTAGTTCAATGTCGCCCCGAACGTGTGTTACAAAATTGGCCAGTTCCCAACGATTACAACACTTTTTCTCTATATTAACGATAAACTTTATTTTTATTTGGGAAAAATTCGAAATTCGCAATTTTTACAAACTAGGCAACAGGTCGCAGCGAGTGCGTAGGAATCGTCGGTGTGACGGGTCAGTCTGAGTCTGTTTCGGAGGTCAGTGAGCTGCTCTTTCTTTCCTTCTTACTGGCGGAATCGCAGCACGGAGGCGGGCAGGTAGGAGCTGCCAGGAGCGGAGGGAGCGGCCACCTCACGGGCAGCGGGCTGGGAGGCGAAGTTCAGGACGGGAGCCACGCCACCGTTCTGGATGGTGGAGGATCCACCCAGCTGGTCGTACTGGGACTGGATAGCCTGCTGAGCGTTGGCAGCATCCTGCTGGGTGCGGTACTTGACGAAGTGCACCTCGGGCTTGTTGTTGTTGTTGTTGCGGATGGCGTTCAGCTTGTTGCTCAGATCCCCGATGTCGGCCTGCTTGTTGAGGACATAGATGGCGGTCTCCTGCTGTCCAGCCTGCTTGGCCAGAGCCACGGCGGCGTTCTCCAGGCCGCTGTTCTCGGGTCCCTTGATGAAGATCACACGGAGAGCCTTGTTCAGAGAGCTCTGGACCTGCTCGGAGCCGGCGGGCTCGTTGAAGGCGCTCTCGTCGGCGGTGTAGGTGAAGAACTCCTTCTGGAGCTCGGCCTGGGGAGCGGCGTAGTGAGGAGCCTCACCAGAGGGAGCAGCCTCAACGACGGCAGCCGGGGCGAAGCTCTGCTCGGCGGGGGCACTGTAGGCGGGCTGCTCCTGGCTGTAGGCAGGTCCTGCCGGGGCAAAGGAGGTGGCCACAGGAGCAGTGGCAGCAGGCTGGTAGTTGTAGCCACCGCCAAGGGAAGCGGCGCTGGCAACGGCAACAAAGCAAAGGGCCTAGGATAGGTGGGAGGAGAGAAAAGGATTAGATTTAGTGAGGAGATCCTTAGAATATCCTCGAATTACTCACAATAAGGACGCGCATCTTGGCTGGTTTGTGTGTAGGTGGATAACTCCGCTTGGATTGCTGGATCGAAGGCAAGTATGTCCAACTCCACGACGCCCACGACTTTTATGCGAAATCGCTGCAGCCTGCAACTCTTTTTTTTGCGCTTAATTTGGTTTCTTAATTGGTTGTCTTTGATTTTGCACCTCATTCCGAGCAATTCCCTCGTCAGCTTCGCCAATTCCCCTTCGCTTTTGTCGCCATTTGTTTTACTCGACATTTTGTTGGTAATATCTCTGGCCAGATCGCTATTGGAGTTTGGATTTTGTATTTTTGTATGTGGTATTTATTTATTTATCTATATTTTTTATGATTTTTCTCAACCATCGAGTTTTCTGCTTATGCTAATCGGCCGTAGTGGGTGCTCTTGAAAAAAGAGCTGTCGCTGACCACTTTGGCGCTTTGTTATTGGCCATTCATCCGGCCAACTCCACTCTGTTATCACTCATGCATTATGCAGCATCTGCGGCTTCTCGGTTCCGTCTTGCAGTTGCCATAAATTTGGGCGCTAATAGTTTGTCTAACCTTTTACTTCACGCAGATTAACATTTTAATTATGATAAAAAACGTTTCGTCCCAAGACATGTAAATTTTTTATTGATTTCCACTTGTATTCCATTTGGCGCCGTCGCTTTGGAATTTTTATGGCCGCTCTCGGGCCTGTAATAAACGCCGAGCTCTGCAATTTTTCACCCATCAGCCAGCAGTGGGGAGACACTGACAACTCTATAGGTAGCCCCGTTCCCACACAGCCAGGACAGAAATAGCCACAGGTTTGGTTTAAAAAAAGAACTGTATTTGGGGTTCGTTCGACAAATCAATAGATAACACAAAAGTCAACAAATGTCATATGGCAGTGGGGTTGCGGCTGTGGAAGCCATAGAAGCTATGGCACTCAGCTTAGCGGCGACGGAAGCGCAGGCGGCGCAGCACCGACGAGGGCAGGTACGAGTTCTCGGGGATATGGGCCTGGGCCTGACGCACTGGTCCGGCGGAGGCGAAGTTCAGGGCGTTGGCAACACCACCATCATGGGCCTGAGAGGTTCCTCCCAGCTGGTCGTACTGCGACTGGATGGCGCGCTGGGCGTTGGCAGCATCCTCAGGAGTGCGGTACTTGACGAAGTGCACCTCGGGCTTGTTGTTGTTGTTGCTGCGGATGGCGTTCAGCTTGCTGGCCAGGTCTCCGATGTCGGTTTGCTTGTTCAGGACATAGATGGCGGTCTCCTGCTGGGCAGCCTGCTTGGCCAGAGCCAGGGCAGCGTTCTCCAAGCCACGGTTCTCGGGTCCCTTGATGAAGACGACGCGCAGACCCTTGTTCACGGAGCTGGCAACGCGCTCAAGTTCCTGGGGCTGGTCGAAGTCCTCTTCGTTGGCGGTGAAGGTGAAGAACTCCTTCTCGAGCTCACCAGTAGGAGCGGGGGCGTTGTAGGAGACGGGGGCGCTGAGTCCAGCAGAGCCGAGACCAGCAGAGCCGAGACCAGAGGATCCCAGACCAGAGGAACCTAAATCGATGGAGCCACCGCCCAGACCGCCACCCAGACCGCTGTCTAGGCTGCCGAAGTTGCTGCCGCCACCCAGGCCCAGAGAGCCGCTGCCGCCTCCCAGACCAAGGGAGCCGCTGCCGCCTCCCAGACCAAGGGAGCCGCTACCGCCTCCCAGGCTCAAGGAGCCACTGCTGCCGCTGCCAGGAGCGAAGGACAGGCCGGAGCTGGAGTGGCCTACGGGCCTATAGTTGTAGCCGAGCTTGTCGGCGCAGGCGACCGCCACGAGGCACAGGACGATGAAGGCGCGCATCTTGCTGAGGATGTACTGCTGCTGTTCTAGTTGGAGCTCCGGAGTCGGAAGTCAGAATGATGTCGGCTAGTTCCGCGGGGGCATTTATATGGACCGGTTCGATATGGGCTTCAATCAGAACGGACGCTGACGACGGTGACAGCGTGCTGGAGATCGCGATAAGGTTCGCATTGTCTGGGCCTAACCTGTTTCGCTGTTTTTCTTTTTCCGCGCTGGCGGAGGCTGACTCTGGCTCTTGGCTCTTGGCTCTTGGCCGGGCCGAATCAGAAGCCGAGTCAGAGGCGGCGTTGGTGGCAGCGGCGGCGGCGTTGATTAAATTTTGATGAACTTGCAGCTAGCGGACAAACAAAATTTTTATGCTAATCAGGGGACAAAGGGCCAGCAGCTCCAAATTGTCCGACTGTGCAGTAGCCGAGTTCTTTTGTTCGCCCATTTTGTTATGCAAATCGCTCTGGGGATGATTGAAAGTAAGACCCGAGTCGGACTCCGACTCTGGCCAGCCGTTGTGGGCTAATTTCCCAGCCTAATAGTTTTAAATTGCCCGCCCAATGGATATGGCATTTGGCTTTGGGCATTGTCGGCTGTCGAGTGCAATTTGTCAAGCCGCTCGGAGCCATCTCAATCGCGATCGATCCGTGGGCGCCAAGTAGCCGCTAAGCCATATGTTATACGTCAGACCGTATCGCCGGCAGTGGAAACATCTTAGGTTTCCGCTCATTTGCAATTTTCACAAATATCTCGGCCGCCGACGGACTCATAATTCAGCGCGGGGCGGAGAACCCGTTTGCCAGCCAAAACTCACAAACTTATGCGAAAATTCCGAAGCTCGAAAATCCAATTCAAATCGATATCGAAGATATTTGCTGTGCCTAGGAATGTGAGACAAGAAGATCCGCAAGCCGTTCGACAATTTACATTAAAAAACAACATTTATTTCGTATTAAAATCTCAACAATAACAATGGAATGTCTATGGGTCTATGGGCCTTAGAATCGCAGGCGGCGCAGAATGTTGGCGGGCAGGTAAGAGCTACCAGGAGTCGCTGGCGGCACATACGAGGAGATGGGAGCGGTGGCCTCATGTTGGACCTGGGCGGGAGCGGGCTGCGAGGCGAAGTTCAGGGAGGAGGCCACGCCGCCATCGTGCGACTGGGAGGATCCTCCCAGCTGGTCGTACTGTCCCTGGATGGCGCGCTGGGCGTTGGCAGCGTCCTCAGGAGTGCGGTACTTGACGAAGTGCACCTCGGGCTTGTTGTTGTTGTTGTTGCGGATGGCGTTCAACTTGCCAGCCAGATCTCCAATGTCAGCCTGCTTGTTCAGGACATAGATGGCGGTCTCCTGCTGGGCAGCCTGCTTGGCCAGAGCCAGGGCGGCGTTCTCCAGTCCCTTGTTCTCGGGTCCCTTGATGAAGACCACGCGCAGAGCCTTGTTCAGAGCGCTTTGCACCTGTTCAGAGGCAGCGGGATCGTTGAAGTCACCCTCGTCGGCGCTGTAGGTGAAGAATTCCTTCTGGAGCTCAGCCTGCGGAGCGGCGTAGTTGGGGGCAGCGACGGACTGGGCGCCCTCGGGGGCACCGATGGATTCAGCAATAGAGGCTGGACCTGGTCCAGCGGCAAACAATCCAGATCCCGAAGAGGAAGGACCGGCGGCAAAGGCTGGAGCCTCGTTGCTGGCCAGTCCCGAAGGCTGGAAGCTGAGACCCGACGCCGAGTGGGCCACCGGCTGGTAGTTGTAGCCCAGCTTGTCGGCCCGGGACAGGACGGCGAGGCACAGGCAAAGGATTACTGAGAATTGGCGCATGTTGTTGAGTGGGGGAGCTAGCTGCAGAATGTGATGCTTTGGCCAGGTGCCGACGCCGCTTTTATGCAGATAGAAGCCGCCGTGCGGAGCCTTTGCCGTTATGCAAAGCGCGCTGCATAACGCGGTCTAATTATGCCCGCCCCCCGCCACCCGCTCTCGTTTTCGTTTTCGTTCTCGTTCTGACGCTAAAATATGCAGCCGGCGGACTGCAAGCCACTCGACTTTGGCTAGGAAGGAAGGCGGAGAAGTGTCCATGTCGGTCATAAAACTCATATCAAATTCAATATGCTGCCTTAATCAATAATTCTCGCCGTTCTGCGACCAAAACCAGAGCCAACCTTGCCAATTTGGAATTTTCATGTAGCTTTATCGTTGAAATCAATAAAAATGCTATAAGGCTATAAAAAGCCGCGGACAGGGCCCGGGCATCGTAAAACCCCATTCGGGGCAATCGCGCTGGATGCCCGGGTCCGAGGTGAGTACGGAGCCATGTCCGAATCCGGCCGGGATGCGGCGAAGTGTCGTCCAAATCGGTCGGATCGCAGAGCAAACAAAACGTTTGACAGGCCGTTTCACATGCAAATGAGGCGCGCCTAGTCGCGTTACTGTCGATGCTGCTGCCAAAAATAAATATTTTAACGATTCGCCAAATTATTATTGCCTTATTCAGCGGCTTTGTTTTGTCGACTTGTCTCTCGGTCGCGCTGTGGTTTCTGTGATTTCTGCGATATCTGCGATTTCGGCGATTTCTGCTTTATGCAAATTATGCGGGTGGTGGCGGGCGACCTTCCGCTCGTCCGCCGGAAGTGCTTTGCCGCGGCGCAACGCACTCATCGCTAAATATAGCCGCCATCTTGCGACGCCATCTTTGGGCCGATGGCTAATTAACAACTGCACTGCTGCGCCTTGTCAGCGCCGAATCAGATAATTCGATAATTGGGCTCTTAATAAATTACTTGGCGCCATCTGATTTGGCAATCCGAGTCGGACCCCAAGCCGAACCCCCT
This sequence comes from Drosophila punjabiensis, assembly GCA_008042585.1. Classification (NCBI taxonomy): domain Eukaryota; kingdom Metazoa; phylum Arthropoda; class Insecta; order Diptera; family Drosophilidae; genus Drosophila; species Drosophila punjabiensis. Next base: position 568,036 of record VNJR01009488.1, read on the forward strand.
AAATTATAACCAAAAGCTCGCAAACTGGCCAATTCTGGCCGCGGCTTCGTCTAATTTGCATTGAGCTTTTTGCGGAGCCACCAAACAGGGTTTTATGTGCAGAGCCATGCAGAGATTTGCAACCGCAGCAGCACTGTGACGAATCGTAAAAATATATAATAGCGAAGCCGCATTTTAATCGGTTATTTATGCATTTTTAAGGCAAATGTGAACTCTTCATAATTCATATATCGCGAATCATAATGCAGTCTTTGCCGAAGAACTGAATCTTGCACCTATAAAAGCCAAATCAGCGGCCAGTTGAGACAGTAACAAATCATCTCTGCACCCCAACAAGCCAACATGCGATCCTTCTTGGTCCTCTGCCTCATCGCCGTCGCCACAGCCGACAAGCTGGGCTACAACTACCAGCCGGTGGCCCACTCCCCCTCGGGACTTAGCTTCCAGCCCTCTGGATTGGCCAGCAACGATGCTCCTACCTTTGCCGCCGGTCCTTCCTCTTCGGGATCTGGATTGTTTGCCGCTGGTCCCGGAGCCTCCATTGCTGAATCCATCGGTGCCCCCGAAGCCGCCCAGTCTGTCTCTGCTCCCAACTACGCTGCTCCCCAGGCTGAGCTCCAGAAGGAATTCTTCACCTACACCGCCGACGAGGGTGACTTCTACGATCCCTCTGCCTCTGAGCAGGTGCAGAGCGCTCTGAACAAGGCTCTGCGCGTTGTCTTCATCAAGGGACCCGAGAACAAGGGACTGGAGAACGCTGCATTGGCTCTGGCCAAGCAGGCTGCCCAGCAGGAGACCGCCATCTATGTCCTGAACAAGCAGGCTGACATCGGAGATCTGGCTGGCAAGTTGAACGCCATCCGCAACAACAACAACAACAAGCCCGAGGTGCACTTCGTCAAGTACCGCACTCCTGAGGATGCTGCCAACGCCCAGCGCGCCATCCAGGGACAGTACGACCAGCTGGGAGGATCCTCCCAGTCGCACGATGGCGGTGTGGCCTCCTCCCTGAACTTCGCCTCGCAGCCCGCCCCTGCCCATGCCCCGGCTGCCAGCGCCCCAGGACCCAGCTACCTGCCTGCCAACATCTTCCGTCGCTTCCGTCTCTAAGCGGGAAGGACCTCTATTGATTTGTTGTTTAGTTATTCTGTTGACTTATTGTAAAATAAAACGAAATCTGAAAAATTACCCAACATTCGTATTTTTGCGACATTCTTGTGGAATTTATTTATATTAAATGCATATTTTATTGATATGAATGGGAAAGTTGTTTAGCGCAATTAAACTGTCACGACACCTATAGTCGTATATAGTAGTTAGGTGCATTAACCCGAACCCTTTTGATTCATTAATCTAATATTGTTTTATTTATATAATAATAACAATTATATATTAAATACTTCAACTTCACACTAGTACCTATTTTCGGTAACTATTCATTTAAATCTATTTTGTTTATCAAGCTTATAAGATATTAACTTAACCAACTTCAAATAGTTATTAATTTAGTATTCCATATAAACAAGTAAACTAAAATAAATAAAATAAATAAATTATAGTAAATAAAATTCCTTTAATTTTTAAAGTAGAAAAAGTGACTTATTATAATATTGATTTCCTCAAAGAGTTCCTATTCTAAATATACATAATAAACACATAGAAAATTAAATATTTTTCTTATTGTAATGTAAAAAAATAATTTTAAATATCTGTTTCATCATATAACACCATCTGTTTCCAACAATAGTTTTTATGGGTATACTAATTTAATCAAAGTTATGTTTAGACACAGAATAGCAACATTATTTTAAAGTGGTTCAACTTGTTATGGCAAAAATAGCTTCACAACAAAACAAGATCAAATGAACTTATTTTTCGGTTAATAATAAACTTAGAATACTGAGATAAATACAACAATATTAAATATATTTTGCATTTATATTTTATGGCAATATTGGCATAAGGTCAATGAGATATAATAATGTACTATTTTCTTTTCAAGGGAGCGCGACATGTATATATTTGGCCTCAATTATTTCTTGCTTTTTATATACATAACCTAAATTTAAATCAAAATATTGTATTTATATTTATTTATTTATTAATCAGTTTGATTAACACAACTTCATTAGCATAATACGTAAATTATTAATAAACTAATTTTGCAGGTGTTATTATTCAATCATTTGGACACCAACATCATTATTTTAAAACTCTGACTTTAAAAACAAGCCTATTTCGACCTCGATCTGACAACAGCAATTTATTTTTAAATATTCCTTCATAGGCAATATAAGATATATTGTCTCTACTATATATATACATACGTATATAGGTATATTTCTAGATTTTTTTTTACAAAAACCAAATTCGCTTTTCCGTACAAATTATGTACTTCTCTAAGTTGTCGCAAGTGGACATCTCCATCATCGGGAGACCTCTGCATACTGACGCTTCCAGATGCTGTCGGTGCTTATATAGAGGATTAGCTGGGAATTCCCAGCCGTCTCAAACAGGTTTCCTCCGAGTTCAAAGAAAACTTCCGACATTCCTCTTGACTTTGAACCCAAAACTAAAAAGTTGCCTCAAATTCTAAACATCCACTTTCGATGGCGAAAAAGCCAAACGGTGAGAATTCATAAACTATTAATGGAATCAGCATAAGAGTATGCATATATTAAGCTTTTATCGATTCGTAGGCGGAACTCCAAGAATGCATCACATTGTGCTCGGCTTTAACGACCGTCAGAACATTTATGGCGGCTCTGACGCTTTTTTATTTTTTGGGAAACGGGTTCTCCGATAGTTCTGCAGCATTTTCCCCAGTCGGATTCCGGGGCAGTTTTTGGCCCGGTCAAGAGTAAAACGCGGCGGCGGCGCCTCATCTCGAACCGGTCCCCCAGAACGCGTCTGCAATTGGGCAGAAAGTCTGAGCTAGGGGTCGCCGACTGGATGGATTTGGCCAACTGGATGGAGTGCTGGGATAGTTTTGCATAATCATTTCATAAGCGCACCGCTTTGCATAAAAAACTAGTTGAGTTATGGAGCAACCCGTCGGGAATGGTGTTCGCTGTTTCCCATTGTTCTGAGGCGTTCTAACAGGGTATAAAAGCTGCGCGCCGCAGCCTCAGGATTCAGTCTTGGCCTTTGCCTGTTCAGCACACTTAGTACCTTAAACATGCGTTTCCTCATCGCCTTCTGCCTGATCGGCGCCGCCTGCGCCCAATACAACTACGGAGCCGGAGTTGGTGCCGCCTCTGACAATGTACCCAGCTTCGCTGGTGGAGTCGGCGGAGGAGCCGGTGACTACGACGCGGCAGGCAGCAGCCCGGGTGTCAGCTACTCTCCTTCCGCCGAGCTGAACAAGGAGTTCTACACCTTTGAGGCCGATGAGAGCCAGTTCGATGATCCTCTGGCCGACCAGAAGATCGCTGGGTCCGTGAGCAAGGGACTGCGCGTCGTCTTCATCAAGGGACCCGAGAACCGCGGCCTGGAGAACGCTGCCCTGGCCCTGGCCAAGCAGGCTGCCGAGCAGAGGACCGCCATCTATGTCCTGAACAAGCAGACCGACATCGGAGATCTTGCCCAGAAATTCAACGCCGCCCGTCAGAACTCCAACCAGCGCCCTGAGGTGCACTTCGTCAAGTACCGCACTCCTGAGGACGCTGCCAACGCCCAGCGTGCCATCCAGTCGCAGTACGACAACCTGGGCGGCTCCAGCCAGAACATCAACGGAGGAGTGGCCAACGCCATCAACTTCGCTTCCGCTGCCCCAGCGGCACCTGCCCGGTATGGTTCCAACTACAAGGCGCCCGCCGCTGCCACCAGCAACTCGTACCTGCCCGCCAACATCCTGCGCCGTCTGCGCATCCGCTAAGGACCCTCCGCCTGGCACTGACTGTTGTTAATGTGTTGTAGAATTTGTAATTGAATAAAAACGAAAATCCATATGTAATTCCATGTCTAGGCCTGGCCTATTATTGCATTTTTATGCTCATGTCGAGCGGCTTTATCGCTTTTCCTTATAATAACATTTATGCAAAGCTGAAGTGCCTGCGAGCGCAAACAAAAGCCGATCGCTGCCTACTTTGTAGGCGGAAAAAACATTTAGCTGCGTCACCGCTTTGTCTTCGAGAAGCTGCGCCGACAGCCTCGAGGTCTGGTGCGTATAAATAATACCCGTCGCCGCGGTCAGTGGCAGAAGCAATCTGAGCTCCAAACCAAGAGAACCACAAAACTAAAGATGCGCGCCTTCATCGTAAGTGACCCGGCCAGGATGCCCAGCCCAGCGACCATAACTAACGGATAACCCTTCATCTCTATCCCCATAGGTAATGTGCCTGGTGGCAGTCGCCTGCGCCGATAAGCTCGGCTACAACTACCAGCCCGTGGGCCACTCCAGCTCCGGCCTGTCCTTTGCCCCTGGCAGTGGCAGCATTGGTGGAGGCTCCATTGGCGGAGGAAGCATTGGAGGAGGAAGCCTAGGAGGTGGCTCTCTGGGAGGAGGATCCCTGGGAGGTGGCTCTTTGGGAGGAGGATCCCTGGGAGGTGGCTCTATTGGAGGAGGAAGCATTGGCGGTGGCCTCGATTCCGGCCTTGGTGGTCTAAGCGGTCTGAGCGGTCTGGGAGGTGGCGATGCCCTCAGCGCCCCTGTCTCCTACAACGCCCCCGCTCCTACTGGTGAGCTCGAGAAGGAGTTCTTCACCTTCTCCGCCAACGAGCAGGACTTCGATGAGCCCCAGGAACTCGAGCGCGTTTCCGGATCCGTGAACAAGGGTCTGCGCGTTGTCTTCATCAAGGGACCCGAGAACCGTGGCCTGGAGAACGCCGCCCTGGCTCTGGCCAAGCAGGCTGCCCAGCAGGAGACCGCCATCTATGTCCTGAACAAGCAGGCTGACATCGGAGATCTGGCCAGCAAGCTGAACGCCATCCGCAGCAACAACAACAACAAGCCCGAGGTGCACTTCGTCAAGTACCGCACTCCTGAGGATGCTGCCAACGCCCAGCGCGCCATCCAGTCGCAGTACGATCAGCTGGGAGGATCCTCTCAGGCCCATGATGGTGGTGTTGCCAAGGCTCTGAACTTCGCCTCCGCCGGACCCATCCAGAGGGCCAACGCCCAGATCCCCGAGAACGCCTACCTGCCCACTTCGGTCTTCCGTCGTCGCCTGTAAAGACTTCCTAACGACTTTGCTATGCAGCCGTGCCCTATCCTTGTTAAAACTTGTTGTTGAAACCTATTGATAAATAATACAAAACATTTAAAATCGAACTATTATGGAAAATTATTTTTTTAGATTTGTTTTTAGCATTGAGAAATATCGGTTATTTAAAAGGATCTTTATATTTATATTTCTAGTTTTGCTGGTAAGACATCTGTGTTTATAACAGTGACGTTTCTTGAGATGATCTATGCCATTGTTTGCTTCCTTCTTCTTCATGATGAATTTTTGAGATAGCGTTTCGGATATTACGTATACGCATATGTTATCTCCTCAACTCCCAAATGTAGGCTATGTTAGGTTTAAACAAGAGAGAAGCCCTTGCAGTTTGTTACGAATGATGAGAAGAAATTGGGAATCAATATTTGCGTTCTTTGAATCGATATTTTTAATAATACATTAACTTCAATTCGGACAACTTCTCCGTGCTAGTTTTTTTTTTAAGGTAATAAGTCGTTTCCAATAGTTAAAATAACAAAACTTTAATTTTGCTCAATTTCTTACAGTTTTAGCGATGTAACCCTGTAATGATGTAAAGCTCTATTATTTATAAGAAGAATATTCTGTGACCGACCTTTCTGAAAGTATTTTATTTTTTTATATTGTTATAAGTTTAATTTTATTTAATATAGAGAATAATTCTTTTCCAGAACAATAAATATGTTGATACTTCCGCATTATTTTATTATAGACTCAACTATATTATAAAATAAAAACAAAATTTATAAATATAAAAACAGCGTTATTTTTAGCATTGAACGACTTAAGAAATATCTAAAAAACAGCTGTGGGGGCGGCGTTTCAAACACCTCATTAGAGGAACCGCTAATTATAGAGCTTGAATCACGGCCATAAATCAGAACTAAGCAGATGTGTCGACAACGATTATGATAACTAAACGCTGGCCGGTGAGTCGGAAAACCCAAGTGCAGTCGTCCCACAGACAACAAGCTGCTCGCCTTGCCGAAGAATTTGTGAGAAATATATTTATTTTATATATTACCTAATTATGACCCATCTGCATGATAAACTCATTCCGCCGTGCTCGCGACATATTAATTTTATAATTTTATATGAATTCTTGTAAAATATTGCAAGAAACTCGAATATTTGAATAACCCACGGCGACTGGTCCACTGCCCATTGAAAGGCAGCCGAAAAATTCCATAACACAGCACAAAGAGCCGGAGAAGCCCCAACAACCTCTGTAGGCGGCAAAACACAGTGGCATCAAAGCGATTTCCATGCAGCCAAGTCGCCGCGGCGGTATCTTTGTCTTTATCAGCCTCCAAGATGGATTTGTATAAATAATAAAGATCGCTCCCAGCACAGACAGAAGCAGTTGATACCTCAGATCGAAAGAACCCAGCAAGCTCAAGATGCGCGCCTTTATCGTAAGTAGAGCGGCCGAGGACCCAGGACAGCCAGGACTAACCAGGATAACACTCACCACCCTTCTTTTCATGTGCGCCTCAGGTCCTCTGTTTGGTGGCAGTCGCCTGCGCAGATAAGCTCGGCTACAACTACCAGCCCGTGGGCCACTCCAGCTCCGGCCTGTCCTTTGCTCCTGGCAGTGGCAGCATTGGTGGTGGCTCCATTGGAGGAGGAAGCATTGGAGGAGGAAGTCTAGGAGGAGGATCCCTGGGAGGTGGCTCTCTGGGAGGAGGATCCCTGGGAGGCGGCTCTATTGGAGGAGGAAGCATTGGCGGTGGCCTCGACTCCGGACTCGGTGGTCTGAGCGGTCTGGGAGGTGGCGATGCTCTAAGCGCCCCCGTCTCCTACAACGCCCCCGCTCCTACTGGTGAGCTCGAGAAGGAGTTCTTCACCTTCTCCGCCAACGAGCAGGACTTCGATGAGCCCCAGGAACTCGAGCGCGTTTCCGGATCCGTGAACAAGGGTCTGCGCGTCGTCTTCATCAAGGGACCCGAGAACCGTGGCCTGGAGAACGCTGCCCTGGCTCTGGCCAAGCAGGCTGCCCAGCAGGAGACCGCCATCTATGTCCTGAACAAGCAGGCTGACATCGGAGATCTGGCCAGCAAGCTGAACGCCATCCGCAGCAACAACAACAACAAGCCCGAGGTGCACTTCGTCAAGTACCGCACTCCTGAGGATGCTGCCAACGCCCAGCGCGCCATCCAGGGACAGTACGACCAGCTGGGAGGATCCTCTCAGGCCCATGATGGTGGTGTTGCCAAGGCTCTGAACTTCGCCTCCGCCGGACCCATCCAGAGGGCCAACGCCCAGATCCCCGAGAACGCCTACCTGCCCACCTCGGTGTTCCGTCGCCTGCGCATCTAGAGCGGCCGAAGGCTGGACTCGATTAGCCTAAGCGAATCTCGACTGAAGAACCCCATCCTCCTGTTACCCCTTGTTGACTAATGCATAATTACACCAATAAATTTGAATTTTAAAATCGAAATCCGAACAAAGCCCCCTTTATGCGTTTGTAGAGTGGCGTTTTTATGGCGCTCTTGCCATAGAAGTTAATGGTGCATTAAAACCGCCTTGGCTAGCGTGTTTGCGGATGGGTTAAATATAAATAGTGCCCTTCAGACTATAAATATCTCGCCTATCGAAGTTTATCGCCGGAATATCGAGATAAGGAAGGCGGCTTGAACGAGAATAGATTGGGGCAGGTTTCCTTTACGAGCGGACTTTAAACGCTCACTCCCCGCATGCCAATACAAATCAATGGACTAATTGTCTGCCAAATCGAACTCGCATGCCGGCAAATTAATTGACTACAAGATTAGATCCACCCACTTGGAGCGGAGGAATCATTAATATCGCGTACTCCCGGACTGGTTCTCTACCAGCGACAGCTCAAGGCCGCCGGAGCTGGAGCTGGTAAGCACAGTTAGGTGACCTGGTTTCCGAGCTGGCCCCGGCCGTGTGTCACGTACAATTAGAAAGGAATCTCAAGTGCAACCCACATGCGGGGACAGAGAAGATTTATGTCCCATCGAAACCTGATTAGCCATAAAAACGAAAATCTAATCATTAATTTTATTAAGCTGACGATCACTTTTTTGTTGAAATCATTAACAAATAAGCGGTTCTGTATACATATTCAAGCCAATATAACAAAACACTCGGATTGCAAAAGCCGAGCTCACTGCTCGGAGCTCGGAGCTCTCAGCTCGGACGTCTGCATAAATTATAAGCCAATTATGGGTGAATCACGACTGGACTCGCACTCAGCTTGGAGTCGCACTCGGACTCGGATCGCACTCGGTCTTGGTCTGGGTTTCGGTTTCGGAAAGTCTGATCTCAAAGTCGCCAAAGTCGGCAAAGGCGGCACGATTGAAGCTGAAGCTCTGCTCAAAACAATGTGTTAAATGTGTTAAGAGCGAAATTATGTTAGCAGATTAACAGCATTCCGAAAACCCGATGGTCGATGGCCGATGGCCACTGGCCATTCACGATTCACGATCCGAGAGCGGAGATCGATGATTGCCGCCGCCGGGGACTCCGGCTCCGTCTCAATTCGACCAGATTTTCTAGTCTAATTTCAAGAGTCTCTGCGTTGGCGGTATAAAAGCTAGTTAATGCAGATTTGCCCAGCATTCTTCTAGAATACTTTGTTAGCAGTAGGCCAGTAGCCAGTAGCCAGTATGCGTGCTCTCCTCATTCTATGCCTCGTGGCCGCGGCCAGTGCCGGTCGTTTGTCCGGTTATAATTACGCACAAGGCTCTGGAGCCCCCATCTCTGGCGGAGGAGGTAGCAGTGGCGGCCTGGCCGGACCGGTCAGCTACAGTTCCGCTCCCCAGTCCCAGGTGCACAAGGAGTTCTACACCTTCTACGCCAACGATGCCGACTTCGAGGATCACGATGCCGTGCGCAAGGCCCTCGCCTCGGTGAAGAAGAGCGTGCGTGTGATCTTCATCAAGTCGCCGGAGAACCGTGGCTACGAGAACGCCGTCCTGGCCCTGGCCAAGCAGGCAGCCCAGCAGCAGACCGCCATCTATGTGCTGCACAAGCAGACCGACATCGGAGATCTTGCCCAGAAGTTCAACGCCGTGCGCCAGAACGCCAACCAGAAGCCCGAGGTGCACTTCGTCAAGTACCGCACGCCAGAGGATGCGGCCAATGCCCAGCGTGCCATCCAGTCGCAGTACGATCAGCTGGGAGGCACCAGCCAGAACATCAACGGAGGCGTGGCCAACGCCATCAACTTTGCCTCCAAGGGACTGGCTCCCTTCCGTGCCGCTCAGCAGCAGGCTCAGCCACAGGCACCGCAGAGCGACTACTTGCCTGCCTCCATCCTGAAGCGTCTGCGTCACTAGAGCGATCATCTCCTTGTTATCCGTTCCCGTTGTTTTCGAATAAAATTTAGTCGATTTTGGTTATTTAAAAAAATATAAGTTAAACTTTGTTCTTAATACTGGAAAGCTGCAGGGTTAGAATAGCAGTTGCTAGACTGCTTTTCTCTAACATTTAATTTAACTAAGTCAGTTGAAGTTCCTAAACCGTTTTTAAGAATTAAACAATAAACATTTATATTTCTATGAAGCAAAACTGTGTTTTATATATCACCAACTTTAATATATTATCAAAGCTTAAAAAACAAATGCTGAATTATGATTAAATGACAGTAATTAATAATTTAAGGGGAATCCTCGCCAACGTGACCCAAAAACGACTCGTGAATGTGTTTAATTATTCCCACGTTTAAGTCAAATATTTTAGTGTTCATTTGATGGTATGATAATTATACTGTGATTAATACCTATCATTTATTAATAATTGCGGCTAAACGCAAAGACTTTTAACAACCTATTAACCTATCAGCAAAAACTGAGAGATAAAATCGGCTTCTTCTCATACACAAGCTTTAATAATTCTCAACGAGAATACGATATTTTTAACAACTATTTTCAAATATAGTTTGCATTTAGTTAGCTCAATTTAAATTTTTTATGTTCTCCCCTACAAATAATAGTTTGCTTCTCCTACCCACTTGATGCCGACTTCAGAGTCATAAGTTTTCTCAAAGTTTCTTAAACTTTAAAACAGCAGGGGAAAAGTCACACTGCCTCCCTTTCGATGGTCTCCATCAAAATGTTTTTAAATTTAAAAATTGAATTTATTTAAGCAATAGTCAACAATAACTAGGTTTTTGAAATCAGTCAAAGATCGCTGGCGATTTTGAATCGGTGAAGAGTCAAAACGAGCAACTTAGACGCGACGGAAGACGGAGGAGGGCAGGTAGGAGTTGTCGGGCGACTGGGCGGTGGCCTGACGCACTGGACCGGCGGAGGCGAAGTTCAGGACGGGGGCAACACCACCGTTGACGGCCTGGCTGGTGCCTCCCAGCTGGTCGTACTGTCCCTGGATGGCGCGCTGGGCGTTGGCAGCATCCTCAGGAGTGCGGTACTTGACGAAGTGCACCTCGGGCTTGTTGTTGTTGTTGCTGCGGATGGCGTTCAGCTTGCTGGCCAGATCTCCGATGTCAGCCTGCTTGTTCAGGACATAGATGGCGGTCTCCTGCTGGGCAGCCTGCTTGGCCAGAGCCAGGGCAGCGTTCTCCAGGCCACGGTTCTCGGGTCCCTTGATGAAGACGACGCGCAGGGCCTTGTTCAGGGCGGAAGAGACGCGCTCCAGCTGCTGGGGCTCATCGAAGTCCTGCTCATTGGCGGTGAAGGTGAAGAACTCCTTCTCCAGCTCGGCGGCGGGGGCGGGGGCGCTGTAGGAGACGGGGGCGCTCAGGGAGTCGCTGCCACCGCCAAGGCTGCCGAGGCTGCCCAGACCGGCACCGCTGCCGATGCTGCCTCCGATGGAGCCACCACCAATGGAGCCTCCGATGGAGCCACCTCCGATTGAGCCGCCTCCGATGGAGCCACCACCGATCGAGCCTCCTCCGATGGAGCCACCGCCAGGAGTGAAGGACAGGCCGGAGCCGGAGTGGCCCACGGGCTGATAGTTGTAGCCGAGCTTATCGGCGCAGGCGACTGCCACCAAGCACATAACCTGGAGAAGGAAGAGGAACGAACGACGTGGTAATCCTTGGTATCCTGGAGGCAGTCTTCAGCGGCGATTATACTTACAATGAAGGCACGCATTTTGGATTTAGTTCTTTGACTTCGAGCACTCGGCTGTGTCTGACGTTTGCATCACCGAAAGGTCCAATATTTATACGAAAACCACCGATCGGTGTCACTGGACTGCGCTCAAGTTCATGCAGACTTACCACCGTTTGTTGTTGGTGCTGCTCTGCTCGGAACTCGGATTTTCAGTAACTTCTTCTTCGCCGCCGCCGCCGCCAGCTTTTGTCTCTCGAAATGCTATCCACCTTCGGCCGAAGAGCTACTCCGGCGATGTTGGTAAAACAATGGCTCTGCCGCCGCGAACAAAGCGCATCGCCGTCTTGCCGCCCTATTCTTGCAAATGGCGGCGTCGCCATTATGCAAATCGGGCCGTGCATCGGAGGCGAGCCGAGGTGTAACCAGGCTCTAGGTGCTGGAAACTGGAAACTCGTTTCAACCAAAACGACACTATAAATGGTCATGCTATCAGTAAATGAAATGATTTTCTTCATATTTTATATGCTAAAACACTACGAAACGAGTTCGCGGCGACGATGTTGACTCTGGGTTTTCTACACTTTTTAGTTTTTTTAGTGGGTCCAGCCGCATATTTCTAGCCGGGAATTCCCAGCGATTATTGCGTCCCCTTTTGGAATTTGGAATAAGGCGTATATGTAGGTATTTTTAACTGGCCGCTATGGGGCTTGGCCATTCGCTCATCGGGTTACACTGAATGGAGGTGGAGTTCGGGGAGACAATGGATAGAAATCAATTTTCGCCAGCCTTTTTTGCCCAGCCATTCATCCATCCATCTATCAGGCCGTCCACCTGTCCATCTGCGGCTGAAACACGGCTCGAATCCGCAAAATAGAAGCCATAAAGTTAACAACCGTTGCGACCTTGAGGCTTTTACTGTTGGCCAGCACCCGAAGCCATTCGGAATTCGGCGGTAATCAGCTGGCGCCAGGCGACCATTTAATCTGATCAGCGATTATCACGTTTTTCATCATGGTTTATTGATATCATAAAAATTATTGTTTTTTTTTTCGCCAACATCCCGGGCAGAAGCAGCAACAAATTCGCTGAAAACTGATTCGATTTGCATAATTAAAGAGCCCCGACGCAGAAATACCCAAGATCCATATTTAAGATAGCCGAACCGATTTGCAAATCAATAGTGAATCCATAGCGAATGCCAATCGCAGTTATGACTAAGATTTTGATTGATATCACGGACAACTATAGCGATGAGTAACGCTCAGATCGGGTCAGAGTGAAAATCATAACCATATCAGGCCGTGATATCACTCGGCTCTTTGGAAAACATATCATCAGTGATGTCACACACCAATCTCCATCTCTCGTTCTATCTATCTCTCTGGTCCCTGACTTTTCCGCTGGGCCAAGCAGAATCTAATCAAGATTCACCACTCGAGGCAATAACCTAAAGTCAAAAACAATTTGTCTTGGCTTTGTATGCGGCCCCACCTTTTGGCCGTTGCCGATCGACCAATGGCCGTTCGCCGCTGGCCGCTGGCCAGATCTCGGCCCGCGTCCGTCGCTGGTGGCAATGTCATATGCAAACTAAACAAATGTAAACATAATAAAACAAACCAGCTACAATTTCAAGGTCTCGGGCGCCACACGCACATAAAAGATGCACGCAGCATCGACATAAAAAATGGTCAAAAGCCAGGCCAACTCTCACATTGCAGAGAGAGAAAAGAGGGGTGGAATGCGATGTCAAATTAGTTTTATATTGAAAAAGGTACCCCTTAGTTTGCTTATATTTATTTCAGGCAAAAGGTATGCCATCTGGTGAGTACCTTTAATTAAAAATTTATTTATCTTTTTTAAGAGCCTTTCACAAAATCACACAATCTTTTTTTAATTTCTTATATATATTTTATTATAATATTATTATTTGTTCTTCAAAATATATGCAGAGAAATTTAAAATAAGACGTATTAAAATATAGCTTGATGTTCCCCAAAGCCTAATTTTTTTAAATCGCCAAAATCATTTGCACACTTCAGTTTAAAGTTAACTTATTTAAACCAAGTTAATTTGTTAATATTTCCAGTGTAACCCAAGAAGAGTTTCCAGCTTGGGTTCACAGATAGATAATAGCGGTCGGACGACGTTGGCGTATCAATAAATAAATAAAATGCGACTCCGGCGGACGCAAGACCCGGGGGGAATTTGTGGCGGCGCTTTATGCAAATTGCCTTTGGGGTCAATCGATCTATTTACAAAATCTGTCAGTGTTTATTATTTTTTCGATTTTTTCCTCACTTCTGGACAACGACAAGCGTGCCCCTATATTATTTTATTACCATTGTTCTGGGACAAAGAGAGCGACATGGATACACAGATGCGAATTGTGCACTTAATATATTCACCGGCTGGCTGGCTGGCTGGTGTCAAAACCGGGCGGTGCCTTTCAGGTGCAAAATCCAATCGAATCTGTCACCTCACCATAAATTGGAGCATTAGTAATTTCCTTAAATCATAAGCTTTATCTGCGAAATTAGCAAGTTAAAGGCCGGTCGAGCGGGTTTGTTTGCTTCGTTCCTTTCTTCTGCAAAAATGTTTGTGCTGCTGACTTTTAAGAACTCTTTTACGACCCGTCCGCTCTTGTTCTATTCTTCTCTTAATTCCATTTTTATCAAATTTATTTCCGCATACCGCGACAAATAACAATATGCTTTTGGCTAGCCGCAAAACGGTTTCGGTTCGCAAAAATACAAAAAAAAAGACAGAGAGAAGAAGATGTATGCAAATTTATTAAATTTGATATGCAAATAACCGATATCAATTATTGCAAGCGCAAAAGCGAACCGAACTGAAACTAAACTAAAGCTTATAGTTAACAAAAATAAAATCGTATTTAAAACCTGGCTGGCTGGCAGAGAGTGCTGAAAGGAATAAATCAAATCAAATTTCGCCGAGTTGGCCAATTTGTTTAGCAAATTGTGTTGGCGATAAAAACATTTTGTATTGACAATCAAACGGCAACGACGACAGATGCTGATTATTATTATTTGGCCAGCTAAGTGGCGGGGATTATTTATTAAAAAATATGAGTGTAAAGAGGATTTCTGTTTTTGCTCGTTAATCACCAGAAAGAAGCCACGGCAAATTGACCTCGCAGCCCGAGTATCAGGAGAGCAGAAAGTCAGGAGTCAAGTAGACAATGTTTACTAGTAAAAAGCTCCGGAGAAAGAGTCCTGCACTGTTCTATGTTTACGGCAAATAAATTCCCAGCTTATTGTGGCTCATAAATTATTTTCGAGGTCTCCCAAGTACGCATCTTAAGAGCGAAGGCGCCTCATTCAAAAAACACGAATTTGTGTCTGCTGTTCCAGTGCATAATGTTGGAACTCGAGCTTCGTTTTATTTTAATTGCAAGCCGGCTGCTGCCTTCGCCTAATGCCAACATAATGTCCCTGTTCCACATCCAGATCCGACAGCACTTTCGAGCAACAGCCCGCCCGGGGCCCGGGGCCCGGGCCCAGTGCAAATTGTCGTTTAATTTATTAAGCAGCGACTATGCCGGCTTTTAATATGAATATGTGTGCGAAACACTAATTACAGATACACCCACAGCACCGGGTATACAGTAATTAGAAAATAAGAACACATAGGCTTAAATATTGTGCCAGTTCGCGTCTCGCTAGTTGACATAAATTTGGCGCAACCCTGCGTATACGTAATGAAAGCCGGCAGAGACGGCGTAGGCAGCTCTCGCTCTCTCACAATTAGGCCTACTGACTGGAGCGGCAGAACTATATAAGTCAGTGGCAGCAGGGCGAGGTCAAAAACTTGTTTCGGCCAGAAACTGGTTGACCCGACGCGACGAGACGCGGCGCGACTATCACCTGGCCTGACCTGGCCTTTCCCAGCAGCGCATCCGAATTTATCGGCAACTTGAACTTGAAGATGTCGCCATGCCCATTTGCATTTCTAATGAATACGTCACCAGAACCCGACCCGACCCTCTGGCGAGCGGAGAGCTTTGTTTTCAGGGCAAGAGGGAATTAGCATACTTACATAATGGCCAGGTGCACCCCGTCGAGTGGCTGTGAAATATTTTTTGTCAAAAATTGAGCCACCAACTCTTGCGTCTTCCCAGGTCGCTTAATTAATTCTCGCTTTCGAGTGGCGGAGAGTGGGTCACGACA
This sequence comes from Drosophila punjabiensis, assembly GCA_008042585.1. NCBI lineage: Eukaryota > Metazoa > Arthropoda > Insecta > Diptera > Drosophilidae > Drosophila > Drosophila punjabiensis. The sequence goes on from VNJR01009488.1 coordinate 583,468, forward strand.
TCCTAATGTGTTCCTGTTACATTCTAAGTACGTTTCATCAAGTGTCCCGGAACTCGAGACTCGAGAGTGTTGACAATAATTTGGATTTTTAGCATGCTCGCATACTCGTGTTGTTAAATATTTTTGCAAGTAATTCCATCAGCTCGTTTGGAATTTGATTTTATGGCATGCTTGACTTTAACGAAGGGCGAGTGGCTCACCGAGTGGGAGTGAAAGTCCGGGAGCACAGGGCGTATACTTGATACGCTTTAAGAAGCGGCCTTGCCCGGGGCTGTCATATTGGGTCTTCCTCACACTCTGGCCGCCACTCCAGCCTCCACTAGCGCGCCCAGGCACCGCCCCTTTATGCGCTGCACATGACAATGAGTTGGAGACGAAGTCGAGTCCCGGGAAATGTCGGAATATCGCCCATTGCCCGCACTTGTCACGTCCGAGTCAATGGGCATGGGTTCGGGACTCCAGGACTCGAGGTTGGGGGTTACGGCAGCAGGGAGAGCGCGTTAAGTGATGCCGTGTTGTTCCGTTAAAAGTGACTTTAGCACGTGTGCCGTCCACGTCAGATCAGCATCAGAATCAGCATCAGCATCGGCATCAAAGGCAACAGCCAGCGAAAAGTAGGAAAACGGGGAAACTAGCAAACGATCTAATAACAATTCCTGGAACGTTCAAGTTTCTAGTTGATGCTGCGATGTTGCGTGGTTTAATCAATCAGCAAACTAGTTGCACGTGCCCTGTAGCTAAGGACGAGGTGCAGGGAATGGGGACATTAGGCAGAGCCCTGGCTTAGGAGCCGTTATTTATGTTATGAACTTGGTCAGAGGCTTATTACTATTGGAAATTTCATAAATTATTAGCAAAGGTCGAAGGTGGTTATCATGGTTTGGGCAAACATTGAATATGGCCCTTAGTACGTGAGCAGGTGACAGATCTATCAGACCCGCTGACATGCATATCCTTAAACAATGGGGGGAATACCCTCTCAGCTTCGACCAGGTCGCAGTTGTTTCGTGTCTTGCCGCGCGTCACGTTCCAAATTTATTACACACAAAAATTCTTCAATTTGGCGTACGCAGGTCCTGACAACTCGCCTCCATTTAGCTGATGGCTTGGGTTGGGTGATATTTCCAGGACGATTCCTCCAGCAACGCCGAGCGGAACTATTTAATTATCTGTCCTCGATTCGCAGAACTGTATTGATTGGTTGATTTGAGCAGCAACAGCGGCTGCATGACTCGGCTGAAATCAGCTCTGCTTTCTGTTTTCGTTTCATTCGCTGGCTTAGATCTGGTCCTAATCTGGCCAGCATTAAGCCGCGTAGAACAAACAACCGCCGAATGTCACTTGCCAGTCTGATTGCGAAACAAAAAAAAGAAGAAAAGGGCCAGGATACCGGGACAGCACCAGCAGCTGGTTTGGTGGCAAGGTGTCGTCGTCGGCTGGTGAGCTGGATTTGGCCAACAGCAGGCCGTGACTGACGCTTATCAATATTTGCACAGTAACGAGGCGAGAATTTTTTCGGCCGGCTTACTGGAAAGGCAAATAAGAAATTTCAAAGTAATCAAAAACTCATTGTGCTGCTGTCCTGCTCTAGGACCAGCTGCTCTCTCTTTCTCTTTAGATGGATGCACAGGAAATAAAACTAGACTGATATCTATTATAGCAGCAAATATGAAACTAACTAAAATATCTAAGGGAATACTTTGGATAGCATTGAAACATTTACTTAATATTTTTTATATTGTTTGTAATTCATGGAAAGACACGTGGACACCAAGTTTCAATAATAAGAGAACATGAATGTAATTTTTGTAAAAGTAATACACGTTTGCCTTTACAAAATAAAGAGTACATTTTTACGCTAGTGTCCGGTTAGGATTCCCAACTGAGTCTAGCTCTTATGAACATATTTAATACTATGGAAGTATAATAAGCTCTGAAACAGAAAAAAAAATTGCGATAAACATTTCGGCACGTAAGTTTATAGTTTTAAGGGGTTGTCATATTAATCAAAAATTATTTAAATTTATTATTATCTTAATTGTAAGCAAATTTCACACTTTCTTATCCATATTTTTTTTCTTGTGTATACTAGCACCTTTTTTTTTGCAAATTTTCTTCCTCTGCAGAATGTGCGTGTTTTTTTGCCCCGGCAACTATATTTTTATGGCCATGCTTTGGTTATTGCAAATTGCAAAAGCAAAACGCCTTCGCACACATTGCCACTTAGCCCCGCATTCAATTGCCGTTAAGCGCGGCGGCAACAGCGGCAACCGCAGTAACAACAGCGACAATAATAACAACAATGAGCGGCTCCTAAACACGCCCGGACCGAAGCCGGAGCAGGAGCCTGAGCCTGAGCCTGAGCTGGAGACCGAGTTCGCCACGCCTCGCAAAGTTTTTTAAAGAAATTTCTTTGCGCGACGTTCAAGACGTTTTTATGTTTATAGTGTCCGCCCCACCATTGACACTTGTTATGAGCGGAGAAGACTGGATGGCATTTTGTACTCGGGATTCCGCATTTCGTGCCCGGCCCGCTTCGCTTTGTTCGCTCGCTTTCGTTCGCTTTTATATTTATTTATATGAAAAGTTTGGCTAGCAATTTGCGAGTACATAAAAGAAATTTGTTTTACGCTCTGCTATTTTGTAAAATTGCCACTTAAGCCTCAAGCGGAGCGCCACTTGCCACGCATTCTACGTGACGCTCGCGAGTTTAATAAGCAGTTAAAAAAAAAGGAGGGAGAGGGAGAAAAAGTGTTGCCCGCTTGTAGGCGCGACAGCGGAAATTTCCGGTTGTCAGCCACCAGATAAACGCTCCGAAATTTATTGCCAGCTCCGCGGACTGCAGCTGTGATTGTACTCTCAGTGCTCTCGCTCTCCGCGAATGGCTGTCATTTGGCCCGTGATGGGTCTCCGCTGGAGCCCGATAAGCGGCGTCTCCGCCAGATTGGCACATGGTAATGACTTTATTAATGCGCAGACAGGCGGCCCCGCTGCAAGACATGATTAATGTCGCAGTTACTCGGGGGAGTAATAATCACACACAGCCATATTCCTGGCCGGGATTCGTAGGGGTTCATCGTAAACCACTCTCACTTGGCCACCACTCTTCCTCCCTTCCTAAGTGAAGTGACCACGACCAACAGTGGTCGTGGCGTCGTTGTGGCGCGTTCAGCAAATATAAATTTATTGATCCAAGCAATTATCGTTAATTGGGTAAATAAACAATATTTCAGCCACGTATGAAAGGGCCCTCAGGTGAGTGGATGTCATTGTCCTGCCCGGGCCCGGGCCCTGTTCAGGTAGAGAAACGACGAGCAAAAACACAAACACGGTGGCATCATTAAGTCCTGGCTGGCTTAAAGTTGTGCCAAGTGAAAAATCCAACCACGAGCTCAGTGTAAGTGGCACTAAATCAAAACTGTAACTGGAGCGAGGCGGTGGCACACACAGTGGAAGTGGAGCCACAGTGGGACAGCAGTGTGTCCTCGGGTTGTCTCGACTCCTCTCGAGTTACAGACACATTGATGTATTTTATGTGCGTGCCGGGCCGAACAAGACAAACTGAGACGTGTAGAGAAATTACAACTACAAGCTGGCGTAATTTATATGCAGACATGGCCGGCACATTGCGAGACACAGCAGAAGGAGCAACTAGAGCGGCAGGACTCGCCGCAGGGGCGGGAGAAACACCCGGACATCGGACAATGGACATCGGACATCAACGTAGCAGCCGGAAAAATCGAAAGCAAAGGAGCTCTCTGCAATATTGTGTGGCGAAAAGGCTACACGGCAAGAAGCGATTTAAGTTATTACCAGGAATTTGCATTTGAATTTGTATATGAATATTCAGGAGTAACTGGGAATTTTAATTTTAAGACCTAAGGACTTGACTATTAAATTAAATAATCTGTCTTTACATAGTAATTTGTCAAGATTTTTGATTGCTTAAGCCAACAATTGTCTAAATTGACTAAGAAACCTTCGAACGAACATATATAAAAAGAGTTCCAGTAAAATGTAGTTTAAATATTAAACACTTTAAATGTTGACCCCACATACAGTTTATTAATAATGAATACAGTTTTTGTGTAAAAGCATAAAAGGCCATTAGGAAACACTGATACACAAAAGAATACAATGATGCTGGTCAATATTTTTTTGTGTACAATATTTTTTCTCACTTGTAGCTTGCCAAGAAGATATTTAAATTCACTTTTTGTTGACCAAATTTCCCAAAAAATAATACGAGAGAAATGTCCAGAGAGTTCAGAGACTTTTATTCGCCAAGAAAAATATTTTTCCCTGTGCAAAAGCCAATGAGAATCTGAATCTGAATGCGAATCCCAGTGCGAATGCGAACAGGGACACGTGAATGTGGCATGAGAACGAGAGTATGAATGCCACTTGCTGCTTTTAATGCAATGCAAAACTTTGCGGTTGCTCAATTTAAAAAGTAAACAAAAAAGCTATGGCATGAATTTTTATGATATGCAAATGTCCGTCGACCCTCCAAGCCCCCCGACCTCTGTCGCTTGACCGCACCCGCTGCGCTGCCACGAAAATATTTACACTCCGAAAATACTACATTCATTTATTCGCGTGAGAGCATAAAAGTCAGCGAACAACCACAATTAAATGTTGATTAGACGCCACTGCAAACGGGAATGGCTCTGGCCACGCCCCGAACGTCACTCGTCGACCCGATATTTCATTTGCCCGCTGCGCATCATCAATTTGCGATGACAGTGAGCCTGCTCCACCGCCCCGCCTGAAATCAGGAGTCGCTTGAGTCCTTCTGCTGACATGTGGGCGGCGCCCGCACAATCAAACGCCCGCGCCCACATCGCCAGCCGTGTCCTTTGTTCGGGACCAAAGTTGCGGCGGTGCATAAAATAAAGACGCTGCGCGGCGGCACATAAAGATGTACTCTTAACGCCATCCTCAAATTGGTTTATTTTTCACACACCACCCTCACACCCACCCACCCGCACCACACACACACAACCCGCTCGATAAAACTCGCAATGGCGTATTTACGGCGAAACTGCTGGCACATTCAGATATGGATTGAATTTACAATTCAGAGCAGGTCATTGAAGAGGTAGCACCCCTGTAAATGTTGCCCAATAAAATCCAAAAGGGAATCTCTGTAAGTTTTAAATTAATTCTCTAAATTTAGCGTAAACATGAGAAGGGTACTTGCTGGTTATATTATTAGCAACCAGCTTTTGCTTAGAAACCCCACGAGTTTCTGACATTTCCCTGGGAATTAGCCCTAATAAATGCCTGCTGCAGCAGGATCGAGTGTCCTTGCTCCCGCTGCGTAGGTGGACAGCTCCTAATTGCCAGAATTTATGAAATGCAATTTTTAGCCAACCCAAAGTGCCAAGTCAGCTCGTATGCTGTTGCAAATATTTTGCGGCCACCTGGCTGTTTCCTCCCACAGGACACGTCAACGGCAGCAGCTGCAGCCTGGCTGCAGTTTTAAATAATTAAACACCAAGTTGGGCGGTCCTGGCAGGCGGTGGTAACCTTGTAGCTGCGAGTACGTAATCTCCGCTGCCGCCTGCCCACGCAACAACTCGAACAAAATCTCGACAAGGGAAAACAAATGAATCTCATTTCCGACAAATTTGAGCCCGGCTAAAAGATTTTACCAGCCCGAGAGAACTATGAAAATTGCTTAACTTAAGTCCGCTGACAACTTATTTGTAGCCGTCGCATTTGCTGGTTTACGGCAAAGCCGCAACTAATTACAACAAAATTGTCATTAGTTTCAACTTGTCGGCCGCACAACGGACAAAGTTTTTGTTCATGTTTTGCCACTTAGTCGCTGGCTTGGCTGGGCTTGGCTGCCTTCTTCTTCGGTTCGGTTCTGGCTCTGCCTTTTCCCGCCTCGCTGTCGCCATTTTGCAGTCGTAATTTTTTTGCGCGCTTCCGTTTCCGCTTGCCGTTGCCATTGCCATCGACGCCAGTGTCTGCTCTTGGAACGTTGCCAGCGCCAACGACTTTTATTGCTGGAACGGAGCGGAATGGTTGGTCGGAGGCTGCATTTATAGAGTCATTCAGACTGCATCCTGCCACTGAATGGCCGCCCAGAGAGCCCAGAGCCCACAGCCCACAGCCCAGAGCCCAGAGCCAGCTGGCAACAGTTGGCATTGACCACATTAGCGTGTCGGTTGACAAAGGAGTTATGCCCGCCAGCCAGGCAGGTGCAACAAGTTGTGCTTTCAGCCGCCGCAAGATGAAATTAATTTGCAAATTTCAATTGCCTGTTTCTCGGCCAGGTACTAGTATCTCGGGGCGAATTTCAATTATTTTGTGCAATATTTGACAACTTCAATTACCACAGCCCCCGCTGGGAGCAGTTTATGAAATATAAAGTGCTTTCAAGCTGCTCCTACTGCTCCTCCTCCTCCTTCGCGGTGGCTGCCAAAGGGTTTTCCCGGAAAATATCGAACAATTTTTCACTTGTGCTCTTTTATCTGTCTGCAGCAGCAGCTGCAGCTGCGAGAATTCATCGCTTAAATTCGATTTTGGAGCACTCGGGCAGTCGCTTTAATATGCGGAGTTCGCTCGATCAAGATGATTTATTTTGCAACGGCGAATTCCCCAACTAAATGGCACACAGAGTGCACTTCAACTGGGGGCCGCTTTATCAGCCCGCACAGCAAGGGCAAAGCTAACCCAAATAGTCTTAGAGACAGGCTCCGGTTCATGCAAAATCAGAGGCAAACTTTTTATGGCCAAAATGGAGCAAGGCCGTCAGAGCAGAGAACGGGGGAAGAGATGCGATGTCGCCATGTGCCTGCATAGGCGACATTTGAAAACTTTTATTTGAAGAGAGCTCGTCGCGCGTGTGAGCTTAAGACACTTTCAGCGCAATCCATCATTAGGACCAGCAGGAGGAGCAGCAGCTGCATCCTGCATCTTGCAGCCAGTATCCTACGTCCTGTGGCAAGCAACCAGCTCGATCCGCTTTCGCAGCGACAATATTTTTCAATTTTCCGCAGCAATCGAGCGAGCGTTGATAACAAACTAATGTTGAGTGCAGTTAAGTTGTTGCTGCTGCTGCTGCTGATGCTGCTACTGCTGCTGCTGCTGCTGCTGCTGCTGCTGCTGCTGCTGCTGATGCTGTGGCTGAAACAGACAGCAAACACTGCTGAAAGCTGCTGCCGCCGAGCTTGAGCTTCTGCGAAATGAAAGCAGCGGGCTATCGGACCTTCATCGCGAGCTCATTTTTTCCAGCTCAGAACTGAGCTCGGAAAACTCTCAACGAAGGCCTTATCAATGTAACAGCCATCAGCGAATTACCATTTGCATTGCCAAGGGAACTACAGTTGGAGGTCGTAGCTTTTCTCAGAATTTCTTTCCACTTAGGTCGAGATTCGATTAGATAGTTTATGGATGTCACGTTAAGAGTTTCCTGGTACTTCTAAGTACCTTTGAAAAGTAAGTTAACACATCATTAAATTGTATCACTTATGCAATACACATTTAATATCAATTCCCTGACTTAATTACAGTATGTTAATTACTTCTCCCCGTGTAAAAGATTAATTTCTGAAGCAGTAATATATTATTCAATTAAAGTCTGCTGCAAAATAGTCTGCATAACTTAATGTTTAAATGTGCGCATTAATTGCATTGCCCAGTCAATGGAGTAAGTGCATTTCCACTTCCAGTACATGTGTTCGATTCACACTCGGTTAATGTTATTTTAATTAAAAAGGAAATTCAAAATGAATATATACATGCAAGCATATAGTATACATACACGCATATAGCCGCCATTCAAGCGATTTAAAAAAACAGACTGTCCCGGCCTTTAACCGTTCGAAAACAATGAGCGTGAAATGGCGGGCGGGATAGCTGACCACAAGCTCGTCATCATCATCGGAGGAGGAGGATGAGGAGGATGAGGAAAAGCACCGGACAAGCCACGGAATTGCGTTGTTGTTACTGTTGTTACTCTTGATGGGATCCGGTGGCGGTGGCGGAGCAAAGCGTCGTGTTTATTAATGAGCTGGCAGCGCTCCATCTGCCACATGCAGCGCGTAGTCAGAGACGGAGCCAGAAACAGAGCATCGTCCTGATTGTCCGCCCACGTCCTTATCCGGCCGTATTTAAATCAGTGGCCCGGGATAATCACAATCAAAATGTATGCAAATTGAGATGGGGAAATGCGCTGGCAAGCTCGTAAAGCTCGAAACCATCCAATTTAACAGATTTTTCCGCCTGCACATTGTGGCGGTGGCCAGTTGATGGAGTGTCGGCCAGGATGCGCCTTGGAGACTCTGAGTATTCAACTCATCCTTCGCCGTCATATGTGGAAATTAATTAACGGGAGTTAAGCTGGATGGAAAATTAATTGAGGCAACTTAATGTGCGGAATATTCGCAATTAAAATACCCAAGAGGACAGGCGAACAGGTGCAATTGAAAGCGGCGATCAACTTCTGGGGAATAAATTATGCTAAACCCTGGTCACTATTAGGATCCGTCGACGCCTCATTACCGGGGGGATTCACCACGACTTGTTGTAATAGTGGTAGTGCGAATCCCGGCCAACTGCACAAACACAGATAAAGTTTTACGGCGTGGAGAAGAGCCGCGTTTGTTGGTCTTTGCCTTTCGACTGCACTTTAAGCACCGAAGTTCGTTAATGCGTGTACGTGAGCGCTGTTCAGAATCCGGATTCCGGATCCGGATGCCGGAGCCCGGAGCCCGGCAAGCGGCCCATCAACTAGCATCTCTGGTCGGATTAGCAGCCAAAGTTCGCGCTGGAGCAACAACAAAAACGTAGAGCGTCGTCGCGCGGTGTCTGTTTCCATTTGCGTTTCGGGGGCCAAATGTCGGAAATCGCGTAATACTCGCTGCGAGTGCAACACAAACACACACGATTCACCACACCTGAACACACAGCTCATTATTAATGTGCAAACTTCGATGGGCCCATCGCCTTACGTAACCCGTGCCCGTGCTGGTGCTGGTGCCGGGCGGCATCATTGTTGCGTCCCAGCTAATGATAGCGGGGCAAGGGGCGGCTGGCTGCCACTCCGGGGGGCAGCATTAATAAATTCCGCACGTACTGAGCCCTCCATATAAATCTGTTTCAAGCATATCCTTGAAAATTGCAATTGCAAAGCAGCAGTTGCCGCAGTGGTGCGAAAAAGAGGAACAGCCAAGGCAAGCCAGGAGACAGGCAGCTCGGCACAGGCAACACACACACAGACACAAGGCAAAAAAAAAAAGTGGCAAGGCCCGACGGAGGCGGGTGGACTCCCCCCCACCAGTGGGATTTGACGAGGGGGGTGGACTTAGCTCCAAAGCCAGCACAAATACCTTCCAGGCAGCGAAGAAACAAAAAGCGAACTTTGCATAGGCTTCCAGGCAACGACGAAGACGAGCCGACTCCGAGCTCCAGCTCGAGTACGAGTCCCTTTGGGGACCTGCCCCACGCAAAGAACTATTACAGCCGCCTCCTCCTCCTCCTGGATAAGGCAGCGGATAAAAAGGCCCTCGGAGGGGCAATGTTTTGTACTGGCAACTGCAACAGTTTGCGCTCCCTTCCAGCGCCTGCGCACATCACACCTGCGAGTCCTCCTCCGAACAGCAACAGGCTAAACAGGAGCAGCAGGACATGGACGTGGGGGGGCGCCATCGGAATAGCAATGCGGGCTATGCATTTTTATGGGCTAGACAAAGCCCATCAGACCATCAGCCCATCAGGCCATCTGCAAGCTGGCCACTCATTGTCCCGGCGCCAATGGCCCTTTCAAGCGTTTCCCGGCCAGAGAGTTTTGTAACTCACTGTTGGATAGTTTAAGGGCACGCAGAGAAAAGGCTAAGCCATGAAGTTTTTTAACCTTTTAAGTAACATTTAGGCTTAAAGATGGCATGGAATCTTTAAGATGTTAGTTTAGAAATGGAGAATTTTAAAGAAATATTGCTAAAATATATTTATTGTTTTCAGATTGAGCAAAAAGAATGTATTTATTATTTGTTGATTGAGCAGAAACTTAAAAAAATAATTTATGGCTATATGATTCCATATACATTTTCATATTTTTTTACCACTATAACCTCAAGACTACTTTTATAAAATAAAGGAATGTCCTAGCGATGAAAACTAAAATAATATTTTTCTCTGCAATCTGTTGTTTATTTAACTTCTTCATATAACAAGCAATGTTTTTTCTTTATCATTTAAGTTGGAATGGATTTTTCAAGATAATAAACCTTTTATTCAATTTAATATACTTAAAAAATATAGCTTTAAGATACTCCTTTAATTTGGTGCCTAAGAAAAACCCAACGAATAAGTCATACAACAATTTTATAAATTTGGTTTCTTTAACCATTTTTCATATACATTTTAATACGCTTTTTTATACCCTTGCAGGGTATTATAATTTCAGTCAGAAGTTTGCAACGCAGTGAAGGAGTCATCTCCGACCCTATAAAGTATATATATTCTTGATCAGCATCAACAGCCGAGTCGATCTAGCCATGTCCGTCTGTCCGTCTGTCCGTCTGTCTGTCTGTCTGTCTGTCCGTTTCTACGCAAACTAGTCCCTCAGTTTTGAAGCTATCTGAATGAAACTTTGCAGATAGTCTTCTATATACTCTCACTCGTGCATATGTCGGAACGGGCCAGATCGGACGACTATATCATATAGCTGCCATACAAACGATCCGTAAATTTGTAGAAAAAAAATTATATCTTCACTGTTTTTTAACATATCTTGATCAACTCTCGGTTATGAGCTTTTTATATTGTTTCTGATTTTTAGATTTAATTTTATAAAAATCGGACTACTATATCCCATAGCTGCCGTAGAAACGGTCTGGAAAGTTTTAGAAAAAAAATTATAACTTTGTCAATTTTCAACATCATTTCTTCTACTTTGAGATACTAGTATTTCATATTTTTTCAGAATTTCGTTGTAAATTTCATAAGAATCGGACGACTATATCATATAGCTGCCATTAAAACGATCGGTAAACGTGGAGAAAAATTACATTTTACTTTACATGTACAAATGTGAAATAATGTAAAAAATGTAAAACTGTAAAAATTGTATGAATATGAAAGTAATTCTTATTATATTATATCGGGATAGATTATAATTTATGCAATTGGCATCTGCAAGGGTATACCAACTTCGGCGTGCCGAAGTTAGCTT